>JARHVA010001103.1:0-1200000 GCA_037957365.1 Torreya grandis | reverse complement strand
TTGCAGGAGCACCAACCCTTTTATCGAGCACGAACATAGAAACTATTTGTGAGCACTAACCCATAGGAGTACCAACCCCTTACAAAATTCATGAGCACCAACCCATAGGAGCACTAACCCCTCTTGTGCATAAAACACAACTATATCTCAATGTTTCTTACTCAATAAATGATAGAACTCTACAATATCTCCTACTTTTCTCTCTTTGAAAACAAATACAAACCATGCAATCTCTTGCATATTACAAATGGATTCTCAAGCCTTTATTTATAGCTTTCCAAATGACCTTTGGCATTCACCCTTTGTGACCCTTCAATCCTCATGAAAAATGGTTCTAAATTTGCATGGCCCTTCGTATCCTTGCATTTGAAAAGTCATATGGTGATCATTCATAATCAAAAGCATCCTTTCCTCTTTTGTCTTTATCTTGGTGACTTTTCATATTCCTTAAGGTGTCCCTTCATGGAAAAATGTGCCATACCTATTTTGTCTTCACATGGTGACTCTTGGAATTCCTCAAGATGACTCTTCATGAGAAAATGAGTCCCATTGCTCTTTCATCTTTTACCCCATGACTCTTTGAATTCTCCATGGGCCCTCTTTTGACTTATATGCAACCAAAAATATATTCATTAATATTAAATAAATATTAACACACATTAGCTAATATATGAATATTAGAAACACCATTAGATGTAATGGGGCCTATATCACTAATAATGCTAGACCTTTGACATTAATGACAATATTTCCAACAACTAGGTATTATCAATATACATAGTCTTATTAAGATTCTAATCTAGCACCCATCACTCATCCCTATAAAGTGCCTTCTTCACCCAACACCCATTAAATTATCCCTTTGCTAATGAACAAGGTGTTTGATGCCATCACTCTCTTTTATCCTTGCTAGATTGAACTCTTACAAAACTTTGTCTTTTGTTAATTCTTAGTCATCCCATTACTTTATAAAAATTAGCACATCACTCTCTTTGAAAACTAATTGACTTGGTATCTATACTAAGTTAGTATTTAATAAATTCCACATCACCTATCACACCTCATCATATCTTCCTTTCTTTCATCCAAAATGGTGATTCACACCCATGCCCAACTTAGGATTGGATAAGCTTCTAACCAAGACAATGACTCACTAGGGAATCTAGTTGATCCAACTCAAGATCATGATGATGCCCATAGTGATATGAATACCCTCAAAGGAGAAGATGAATGATTCAATCTCCTCCATAATGATGAGGTTAGAAATTTAAGTGACCTATACCTCTATGAAAACCATGATCATGTTTTAGGTTGTGCCATCGAAATAGAGGGCACACTACCCTCAAATTTTGAATGTATCCTCCTATAATATATAGTCCATCCAAATAAACCAAGTTAAAATGCACATACTAGTCAAATGCCTAAAGAAGAGGAAGGCGTGGACCATGAATTTATAGAAAAAAATGTCCTGCACCCCTCCAAATTAATTATATTGAGCATAATCGAAGACAAACTATCTTAGAGGACTGATTAGATCAACTTATACAAATATACCTTTTACTTCATTCCTAAAATCAACATCCATCCTCCCCCTGTCAAAATATCCATAACACCAAAAACACCCATAACACTCAAAACACCCATATTCCACATAACAATCATAATCAAACCACAAATCCTCTTGGGGACCCCAAATTCATGCAAGAATAGAAAGAGATGAAGGAAAATCTCTAGTAAATAGACCCACACTCACAAGATCTAAAGTTCAAATATGAATATTTTATCTCTTCCCCCTTGGACATGAGCATATTGAAAATACCTTTTCCTCCCCACTTTAAAGTACCAAAATTCAAAAAATATCAAGGGAAAGGTGATCCCTGAGATCATGTACAAAAGTTCTATGTGGTTTGCCATGAAGTAGTATATGAATATTCTTATTTATTGAGACTTTTCTAAAAAAGCCTCATTGGACTAACTTTAAAATGTGTTATGCACTTACCTAAGGGATATATATCAAGCTTCAGGGAATAAACATAACAATTTTTTAGACAATTTTCATTTAATATTGAGCACGATATCTTTATCATAGATCTCTATAACATAAAATAAAGAAGTGGGGAAAGCTTGGCATACTTCTTGTAGAAATGGAGAATCCTAGTAAGCCATCTACAATGTACAGTACCTAAAAAGGAGTTAGCTAAAATATTTGTGGACAAACTTAATGCTAAACTCAAATACCAGTTAAAAATGTAGTGTGTTAAAACCTTTGGTGAAATAATTGAGAAAGGGGTGCAAATTGAAAAATCCCTCATTAAAAAAGGGATAATTAAACTATACTCCTAAAGTGAGCACAATCAAAATCAAGATAACTCTTTTTTAGGCAAATTAAAAGTCATGGGAGATGGGGTTACTGATTTCAAGTAATAACATATTCAAATAGTGTAAAAGAAGAACCCCACAAAAAAAAAATGTCTCCTCTATTAGAGTTCCATGAGGTAAACCAAAACCTTGAACTAGTAAAAGACCACTCACTAGCTTGGGAGTACCCATTAAAATGGTCCTTGACCAATGAATTGCTTCTTATATTATCACCCTTCCTAAAATTAGACCCGTGTATGATTGTCAACCTGAGCCAGATTGGTACCATGAAGATGAATTTTGTAAATATCACAGGGTCAAAGGTCATGATACAAAATGATGTATGTAATTGAAGCACTATATTCAAGACCTAATTGAAAGAGGTGATATATAAATATAAGGGGAAAGTACTTTGAATCAGTTAAAGAATGAGTAGTTAGGAATTTATAAGGACCCCCTACCCAAGCATGATCAAAGAAATAAGAAACCACTAAGAGACTAGGGTCAGGCTTCCTCTTCCAAATGCACTGAATACCATGCCATGCCATATCACTATATCAACACCATTAAAATTTGAAACCCCCAAGAGCCCACTCTACCTTCATCCACCATACTAAAAAATAATTGGGCCACTATTGATTGTGTGGTTACCACCAGATGCAATAAAATTGTAGTTCCTGGGGCACCACCTAAGGACCCATCTACCTCTTCTAATACATAAAAGGGGTGATGGGATCGAAACACCCCAAAGCTCTGACACAAGTTGTCAGATTTAAGAGCACACATGATTACCAATGTATAAGCAACTAGACATGCGGAATCCAAAAGAACAAATAACTATCAATGAGAAAACACACAGAACATGAGAGGCAATATACAATTATATTCAACTCTTTACAAAGGAATCTACAACAAAGAGGTGGCACTCTTTCTTCCACATCCTGTGGGCTTACAGTAAACTTCCCTCCAGAGTAATCTTCTCTCATAGGTCACAACACACAGCTAACACAAGCTGTTGTTCACCTCATTGCACATCTGTACAATCGAGTACACAATCGTACTCCAAGTAGATCTCTACATGATCCTACTGATGTATTGCTGTCACCTTGGATCTAGCTTCCCCACTGATCTCCTTTCTGAACCTCGCATCCATACACCCCTGCAAATCAAACCTGATCTTACTTAAACACACATGGGAGTCCTACTTGATTCCACCATGGGAAGAACTCTCCAAGATTCACATAGCTCTTCTCCAAATTATCCACTTAACAATACAACCCATGAGTCTCTCATATAGATCTCATGCATACACTAAAATTAGATGGGTGGCTCAAAGACTCGAACTCATCTTCACATGCAAACTCCGCGTTCACTTAACTGACTATTCGTCAACATCAGTTCTAACCACTACAGGTGACCGACGTCGGTCCCTGCCCTCCTGGAGGTGACCAACGTCAGCCGATCTTCTGCCAATGTCAGTTTCCCTTCTGCATCCCCTGACCAACGTCGGTGTGGCCTGCCGACACCGGCGACTGCATACTCTCAGAAACCTCCTCCTTCTGTTTGCAACAAGGTGAAGCTTTTAGCTCCACAACCTAACAATCTCCCACTTGGAGATAAAGAGCTACACCTGTACCCATACCAGTACTCTGTCTAATCTATATCTTGGCTTGTATTCCTCTTCAAGCTCCCACTTGAAGACAACCCACCACACTCCTTGTGGTGCTACACCTGTGCCTGAATTTCTCCATTCTTCTGCCTTGCTATACTCCCATTCAAACAATAACCCCTGTGAGTAACCTGTAATCAACAAACACTTAATAGATTTGGGATATTTGTTAGTCAAGCTCGCTCTGAGAACGTTCAACCTCGCTCTGATACCAATTGATGGGACTGAAACACCCCAAAGCTCTGACACAACTTGTCAAATTTAAGAGCACACATGATTACCAATGTATAAGCAACTAGACATGTGGAATCCAGAAGAACAAAAAACTATCAATGAGAAAACACATAGAACATGAGAGGCAATATACAATTATATTCAACTCTTTACAAAGGAATCTACAACAAAGAGGTGGCACTCTTTCTTCCACATCCTGTGGGCTTACAGTAAACTTCCCTCTAGAGTAATCTTCTCTCATAGGTCACAACACACAGCTAACACAAGCTGTTGTTCACCTCATTGCACATCTATACAATCGAGTACACAATCGTACTCCAAGTAGATCTCTACATGATCTTGCTGATGTATTACTGTCACCTTGGATCTAGCTTCCCCGCTGATCTCCTTTCTGAACCTCGCATCCATACATCCCTGCAAATCAAACCTGATCTTACTTAAACACACATGGGAATCCTACTTGATTCCACCATGGGAAGAACTCTCCAAGCTTCACATAGCTCTTCTCCAAATTCTCCACTTAACAATACAGCCCATGAGTCTCTCATATAGATCTCATGCATACACTAAAATTAGACGAGCGGCTCAAAGACTCAAACTGGTCTTCACATGCAAACTCTGCGTTCACTTAACTGACTATTCGTCAATAGCAGTTCTGACCGCTACAGGTGACCGACATCGGTCCCTGCCCTCTTGGAGGTGACCGACACCGGCCGATCTTCTGCCGATGTTGGTTTCCCTTCTGCGTCCCCTGATCGACGTCGGTGTGGCCTGCCGACGCCGGTGACTGCATACTCTCAGAAACCTCCTCCTTCTGTTTGCAACAAGGTGAAGCTTTTAGCTCCACAACCTAACAAGGGGGATATTTCTAAGAAAATATTAGTATATTCTGATAAGTCTTATGATATCATTTAATATATTGAGAATACACTAACTCAAATCTCATTAATGGAGCTTCTCAAAATGTCCCCTCTACATCGAGAGATACTTAACTAGGTTTTGAATGACCTTAAGGTCCCTAGTGATTTGAATACCAATCAATTCCATGCATTAGTAGGACATTTATTTCCTTCTTAGTAGATCACCTTTGGTGCCCAGGACATGCCCCCAATTGGCCCCCACCATAATTATCCATTATTCATTAAAGTCTCCATATCTCACCATCATGTTTCTCAGGTGCTCATAAACAAAGGATCAACAATAAATTTATGTAATCTAGAATTCTTGAAGAAACTAGGATATTCCAAAACATCTTTAGGGCCAACTTTGATTATGATTAAATCCTATGATGATAATGAGTGATCATTTGTAGGAACTATTTACCTTCCCATTGACATGGGATCCATAATCCACCAAACTCTACTTTGATGTTGTGGATTTTGACTTACCATATAATATGGTTCTAAGTTTCTCATGGATCTATGAGATACAAGCTATCCCATCTACTCTAAATAATTATCTAAAATTCCCTAGCTCTAGTGTGGAAGTCACCATCCTTGGAGAAATTGATTATTTTTGTCACTGTCAAATGGATCAATCCTCATCATCATATCATTATCCCAACATAGATAATTCCATCATAAGTCCAATAGCTACCAAGTATATATCCCCTAATCAGCTTATACCTACATCAAATCCCCTACTTGAGGTCACTCACTTAAAAATCACATCCACAAGTTATAAAGAATATGGATATAAAACTTTCTATGTAGGTGACTTACCACTATCCCCACATAGTTTTGGGTCCCTAACCATGTAGAAGGCCAATCCTATCAGGTGTCAATTTGGACCAATGACCTTCTCTAGCATAATTATATTATCAAAAGAGTATATTGATGACTCAGATGACTCATGGATTATTACATAAGAAGAGTCCCTAACATCTCCTAGAAGGTGATATCCCTGTGTCCATAAAATGTTAGAAAAAATGCATTTTAAGGGAAAGGACTAGGGAGACAAGAGCAAGGAAGGTTGGAACCTATCATAGTCCAAGAACATCCACAATACCTTAGTTTAGGGTATACACTATTTTATGATGACCTAAATAATATTATTATGGATTCTAATTTGATCCATGGGTAGTCTCTCTCTAATAAAGAAGTCAAGATGAGTTTGGTTTATAGTCACTTTGAAAAGCTTGATACCACCAACATTTTTCCTAAAACTAAGATTTATACCATCAAAATCTCCCTCCACTACCCCTCACTCATTGACTGGGATCAAAATATGGAGCCATCTTTTGATGTATTTCAAAATGATGAAGCAATTTTAGAATTTTTGGGAGCAAGAGATTTTATGCCTTTTGAAGACTATAAAAAGGGCCTTTCTAGTAATCTCTATAAATCAAATTATTTTGGGGAAAAAAATCCCCTTGAGCAAAGTGAAAAGCAATCCAAATATGAAGAGCCATTTCAATATTTGGAAGAATTTCCCCATGTCTAACCAAAATCATAAGAATATATGGTAAAAGACATGAAACTCCCAGATGGATTCACTTCAAACATCCCAAATTAGTCATTACCCCCTTATTTCCTAGATCAATCACCCTCTCTCATCAAGGATGTGATTGAAGTTAATATTGGGATTGAAGAAAATTACAAAATTATTAAATTAGAGGCAATTTTAACACTTGAGGAGTGATAGATTCTTATTGAGCTACTTAAGAAGTTCATAGATATTTTTGCATGGTGTTATTCTAACATGCCTAGCCTTGATCCCTCCTTAGTAGTACATCATTTGGTGGTGCACCCTAATGCTAAACCCATTAAGTATAAATTACATAAAATTCACCCTAAATTATCTCTATTAGTTAAGGAGTTACAAAATTTATTGGAAGCTGACTTCATATTACCCATGGAATATTCTGATTAGATCTCTAATATTGTTCCTATGGCTAAGCATCAAAGAGGAATTTAGATTTGCACAAACTTCTAAGACATTAATAAGGCATGTTCTAAGGATGACTGACCTCTTCTAAATACTGATACAATCATGGAATTAACATTAGGTTATGAAATGTTATGTCTCATGGATGGGATTTTAGGTTATAATCAAATTAAAATCATGCCTGAGGATCAACACAAAATAACCTTTATCATTCTATGGGGGACCTTTTGCTATTAGGTCTTGCCCTTTGACCTTAAAAATGATAGGGCCACTTATCAGTGGGCCATGAAGTCATTTTCCATGACATGATGCATGATATCATTGAAGATTATGTGGATGATATCTTGGGGAAGTCATGACTCAGGTCAGAACATCATGTAGTTTTAAGAAGAATCTTTGAGCGGTTACAAGAATAAAAAGTCAGATTAAATCCCAAGAAGTGCGTATTTGGAGTTACTTTAGGAAAATTATTGGGATTAATTATTTCTAAGAGGGGAATATAAGTGGACCCATCTAAATTAAAATCATTTATGGAAATGTCTCCTCCCCATAATTTGAAGCATCTCATAAGTCTTCAGGGAACATTACAAGCCATTCGGTGATTTATCTCTCAACTTGAGGACAAATGTCACCCCTTTACTCATCTCTTAAAGAAGGAGACTACTTTTAATTATAATTTTGAGTGCCAATAGGCTTTTAATAATCTAAAATAGTATTTGGCAAATCGACCTGTGATATCACCCCCTATCATAGGAAGACCCTTTCTTTTATATATTTAAGCAATTCCCTGCATAATATGTTCCCTCCTAGCACAACATAATGATCAGGGCAAGGAACAAGCAATCTATTACCTCAATCACACTCTAGTCTCCTATAAGCTAAATTATACTCCAATTGAGAAAACTTGCTTATCCATAGTCTTTGCCTTGTATAAGCTTTGACATTACCTGCTTAATACTCAGGTTTAGCTTATTACCAAGGTTGATCCTCTCAAGTATTTATTGTCAAAATCAGCCCTCATAGGAAGAATGGCCAAATGGATTATGTTACTTAGTGAATTTTATATTGAATATGTTAATCAAAAGGCCATTAAGGGACAAGTAATAGTAGATCAACTAATGAAAACACCTCTTAAAGTAACTAAGCCTCTTATAACAGCCTTCTCAAACGAGTCTATAATGAATACTTCAAAATATAATGGCTGGAATTTATATTTTGATGGCTCATTTACTATGCATGGATCAGGGGAAGGCATCCTCCTTGTCACCCCATAAGGTGATCTTATTACCTAGGCCTTCTGCCTCACCTTCTTGTGTACCAACAATATTTGAGAATATGAGGCCTTAATAGCTAGCCTTTACCTAATCATCCAATGGAATATCTAGCATTTAAAAGTATTTGGGGATTCACAGCTTATAATCAAGTAGGTTAATGATGAGCTTTAGACAAAGGATGAGAAGTTACTCCCTTATAAGAAATTAGTTGATCATTTGAAATAATTTTTTTAAACTATCACATTTTAACAAGTACCAAGAGGGAGTATCAAAGTAACTGATTTAATGGCCACTATTGGGTCTCTTATTAATCTCCCTGAAGATGTTTTAGAAGGTAAATTTCTAATAAAACATATAGTTCTCCCAGCGCATCAATCTATGGCTCTTTTAAATTTTTTCACAATCACTGATCCCAGTCTTCCCTAGTACCATGATGTCTATAGGTACCTCCATGATAACATCCTATCACCTAACCTTAATTGCCATCAATGAAAATCCTTCATCCACTACACTTCCTATTACACAATATCGATAGCATGCTCTATTACAAAGGCTATGATGAGACTTTGTTAAGATTACTAACCTTGAAAGAGGCCTCTCTCATGATCAAGGAGGTCCATGATGGTATTTGTGGTAGTCACATTAGTGGAATGGCCCTGACTAAAATGTTTCTTTGGATAGGATATTATTGGCCTACCATGGAACAAGACTCCTTTTAGTACATGCAAAAATTTGTGGCTTGTAAAAATCATGGTAATTTAATTCATGCACCTGCATAAAAATTATAACCCATAATGAGCCTATGGCTATTCTCTAAATGGGGCCTTAATTTAATCGGTAATATAAATCTAACATCGTTCGATGGTCACAAGTTTATCATTATAATAATAGAGTATTTCACTGAATGGGTAGAGGCAATGCCACTTATCTATACTACAAGCCTCCAGATCTCTAAATTCATCCTCAATCAAATCATCTACCATTTTGGGATCTTTGCCAGCATCATCTTTGATAATGGAAAGTTATTTAAAAATGAAAAAATTGAGGCCTTATGTTACTATTATCACATTAATAAACATTTCTCGTTTTCTTCCTACCCCTAGGGGAATGGACAAGCTAAAGCAACAAATAAGACCCTAATCAAAATCCTTAATCAAATAGTCAATCAAACATGTATAAATTGGTACCTATAACTATATCGAACTCTTTGGTCTTATCACACAAGCATCTAGACACCTACTGGGGCCACTCTATATACCTGCATATATAGGATAGAATAAATCTTGCCTATGGAAGTAGAGCTCCCTTCCCTAAAAATCTCATTAAGGGGCATCATCACTAATCATAATCTTGGGCAAGAATGACTACAAGAATTAGAACTTCTCAATGAAAAACATCAAAAGGCCCTTAATCACTTATGAGAATATCAAAATAGACTCAAAGGCCAATATCACAAGAAGATCTAGTCCAAAGAATTTGAGGTCAATGATCTAGTCCTAAAAGAAAATTAGAAAAATACTTGTGCTAATAGGGACAATAAGGGCAAATTTGAAGATAACTGGCTTGAGCCTTATATCATAATTTCCAAGTTTGGATTAGAAGCTTATAAATTAGCTACATTAAATGGTGAAGATCTTGATGATCCTATGAATATAATGCATATAAAATGGTTCTACACTTAACATGCTCCACTTTCCCTTTGTTTATGTGTCCCCATTCTTATGGGTATATCCATTTTCCATTCCATCACATCTCCCAAATAGTCTAATAGTAAAAAACAAAATCTATCCAATGGTGAAAATCAATCTTCTGGTGCCTTGGGAAAGTACCATGATGAAAACTGATTTTTGATGTCATGGTAAAATAACCTATTCCTGACCTTGGTCTTAATAGTGGGCATCCATAATAGGTTCTTATATAGCAATAAGAGATAAGGAAGAATAAGTCATTACTTGTTGAGTAATAAGGATATTTTTTGGGGATGTCCTCTAGAGTCTCTTATCCATAACTATCATTTATCCATTCCCAAAATCCTATCAAATAATTATATCCATTACCTATCCTAACACCCCATCATATCCTCTTTGACAAGTGTGTCTCCTTTTATCCTTAAGACACATACCATCTCCATTTGTCCCTTGCTTCCTTTAAAACCATGGTTCACACCTTCCCACTAACATTATCATGGAAGGGTCTAAAATAGGTTTCTATTTTGGGGTGTTGTATACATTATGATACCAAATCTTGAGGGATCATCTTAAACCCCATTTATGGTTACTTTTAGATTTGGTTGGCATCTTGCTCCAAAATAATGTGTTTAGGCACAACATACCCCATGTACATAGCCCCTAATCATCACTAGGCTCACTATATATAATCATCTTATCATCACCAGATTGTCCCTTTGTATATTTTTATTATTATCCTTATCTTTCATTCATAATATTTTATCATTGTATGATATGTTTATGTGTATGTTTGAGTGTGTGTGTTTGTTTGGTTAATGTTGTATATATTAAATTGTCTTGTTTATTTGAAAATGCCTTGTTAAGTATTTTTGTATATATTTTATTTTGTTAACTTTTTGGGAATAAGGATTTTATTAGTGAACCCCAAATTTGTCTTGGGTAAGGCCACTTTTCACATGGAGTTCTCTTATGCACTAACTACTGAACATGTCTATGACTTTTCTCATGTCATATGACACATATTTCCCTACTAGTGAAATATTAAAATGGATTGAAAACATTTTTAATGGATTTTAAAGATCATTACCTATCCCATCCATCCCCTAATATTATCACTTGTCCTATCACAACTATCCCTATCCCATTTAACTTATCACCATCTCGTCTAAAACCTAATTATATCCCATCCTATCATTCTCTTACCTCCATGGTGCAGGAAGATTCCTACCCAAACCTACATTGTGAGAAATAATGAAGCAAAAAGGGGATTAATCTCTTTTATTAACACATTAATTCTTATTCCAACATATATTTTATTAACATTATTCCATCACATCATTATAAACATATAAGTCAATCTACATCATATCCCACATCACAATACAATAAAAATATCTCAAAACATGATCATCTCCCATCTATCTAAGTCATGTATATCATACATATATCATCCTATCATCATATAAAAATCCATCTCATCTAACATCAGATGACATAAAATATAAGCTAACACCTAAATATCACATCTAACATGATACATTTAATCACTATGCATATAATCACATCATAAATAAACATAATGGCTAAATAAATGAATCCATCACATCACATCATAATCAAAATCACATCATATCTAAGTTAATCACATCATATAATCAAAAATATAATATCCATCATAATCCATCAAAATGATATAATCACATCATCAATTCCTAAATATCATCACATCACATCATCTAAACATCTCATCACATATATATATAAATAATATACATAGTCCACATGGAATCCATGCCAAAAAATAAATACAACACATGGGTCCATGGGGAAAGAATGAGATATAGTTATAAATCCCCTATATATATACCCTATCTCATGGCTATGGTCCTAGTGGACCTGGTGGCCTTGGTGGTCCTCTAGCTAGGTGATGTACTGAGTGTGAATAACTAGCCTGAAAAGAAGGAACACACTGCTTAATTGACATTGCTACCTCATATAGTGTCTTCTAGTATTGGGCCTCATGGGTCAATTTCATAATATTCTTCATCACCTCCACCATCCCACATCCACTCATTGCTTGATCAAACTCATATTTGGCCCTCTCGATCACCTCTAACTCTCTTATCAACATCTGAATAAGAAACTGCATCTACACAATCTAGCCTTAAAAGCCTATAATTTGTGCATCTCTTCTCTAGGTCTAGCTTTGAAAAGTATCTATCTATGCCTATGATTAATTGATCTATATTAGCAACCCTATCACTTATGTTTGGGCCTAGGTCAACTACCCATCTCTCTATGATATTTGGGCTTACAAAGCTGAGACCTATCCCTATAAACTAGTCACCTAGGCCTATGCTTGGATTAAATACCCATCTGTCTATGCTATCATATCTTATAACTATGCTATATCCCATCCCTCTCTTGAGTTATCCCACCAATCTCTAATAAGTGAGCCTAAATCTTAATCTACAATCAGGCCAATAAAGACCTCTCACTCTCTTATAATGGCTATTATGAGGGCCTTGCACCATCTCTAACACCACTCCCCCTAGCCTATGTGCCAACCTAAGCCTATGGCTACACCTGAGGACTAATCTACACCCATGTCAGCCCATAACTTCCAATTTATCCTACCATTGTTGTCTACTCTCCATCCCCTCCATATACGTCCATGGCATCATGACCATCTTAATAATCTTGAGTGAGTGCCTACCTCATCCATCTTTGTAACCTATCCCTCATTTGTATCACTCTCCTAACTACCCCTTACCATACCAAAACCTTTGGATAAGTTAACCTCAATGAAATACTCAATCTCCACCATGTTGTGTATGTTGTAGTAACCCTTGGATCCAAAACTGGTGTCTATAAATCCTAAAGAATTAGGGCAATAATCTCATAATCCATCTGTGCCTAGGTTCTATCTACCGGTCTACCATAATGTAACATCTTCTACTCACTTTTAGCAAATAGGTTCTCCTCCTTAGGCACATCTTGAATAAATTAAAACTACCTCTTCACCCTGTTAGGCTTATACCACTCTATCACTAAATCCCTCTACCCAATTAGATAATATTCTGTCAGCATATACTGTGTCACCATAGCCTCATCATCCCATCCAAATTATAAACCCCTATATGGCATCCATGTAATATGCTCATGTTGAAGACTATCAAAGGTATCTTGGTAGAATTGCATCTCCCTAATGTGGCCCCACTGTACCCTTAATATAATATACCAACCAAAAACCATCAGTTGGTGAGGCTACCTCATTTTTGAGAGTCCCTAATGGCCATTAGATCATGATGTGATCCCAACTCCAAACCTATAAAAGCATGGATGGTCCCAAGCTAGAAGCTCCCTTGTATTCTCCCAAGTACAACTCTCTATATAAAAGCACTAAAACCATAGGACCCCAAGCAAATAGCATAAAATCCTAAATCATATCAGTTACAATGTCTCCCAAACCTAGATGAAGCACTACCCGCTCTTGTCTGGTAAGAGTATGCTAGCTATAAGAGACATAACTACCAAGGTCAGCATGTCAATAGTACCCTCAATAAAAAGACTTATCAATATCAACATGCTTGTCATGAACTCCCACTTACAATCCCCTGACTAATCTCTATAGTATCACAGTGAGAGTATGTGACCTCCAATATATCCTATCACCAAGCATTGATAAGTGGAAGATTTGATAAACATATTCTAATGTCATTATCATCTCACTAGTGATAAAATGGAAAGTGTTGGTCTTAGAATTCCACTACTTCATTAGTGTGATAATTAGTATATGGTCAATCTAAATCATGGGCATCATCATCACATCATGGAGCCCAATCAACTTCAATACCCCATACTCAACCTCTATCAATAAATGCATCTCATGGAACACCATAAAATGCCATGATCGGGACACCATCACCCCTAAATCCTTCTGCACAAACAAACACAAGCCTGTCACTCACCCTATCACATCACCAATCACCCCCCTCACTTTTCTTTACCCATCTTCAATTAACCACCCTAAAGCCCCTAAATCTATAATACCTTACTTATCCCAACACACTCCTAATCTCATTTTCCTTTTCACTAACTCCCCATTCCTTACCCCCATTAATCCTACCCAAAAAACCTAATTACCTCTAACTATTCCCTATCCTATTATCTCTAACCAATTAAATCCTCTTCTCAATCAAGCTAATACCTATATTATTCTCATCACCCCCTCACCTAATACTAACTACACTCCATTACATCCTCTCTAACCAAACCTAATCAATATAACTAACCCCCTAACTATCATCTCTCTAATCTCACCCCTTAACCTCTCCCCATTCACTAACATTATCTAACTAACCTACAACCTTAACCTATCCCCTACCATCATAACTATATAATCACATCCTCTATCCTACTTGTTGGCTAGATATTTTGAAAGCTAACAAAATTACCTAGGCAGTCATGGGATTAAATCCCCTTCATTTAATGGTGAAGTTCCTATATACTTATGTCTATTTACTTATAATTCTTATTGCTCATAATTATTCATAAATTATACAAATTATGTGCAAGTTGATTTGTTTCTATGGTATTAATTTAATCATAGTGTTCATGAACCATAACAAGGTGATTTTGAAACAAATAAGCAACTATTTTAGAGAATCTATAAAGAAGCTTTATAAAATTAAGAGTGAAACACTAGAACAAGTGGGAAAAAATAATTTGTACTTCACAATAAGTAGCTTTACAGATCTTATTGAATCTATACAAATAAATAAACATTCAAGAGATGACAATATTTTCAGCAAATAACTAAGAAAGACTAGAATTCACATTCAGATTAAAGATAATAAAAGTTTACCATTTTAATCTTCAAAAATACACCAAATATCTCCTGAGACATAAAGTTCCATAGAAAATAACTTCTTTCTAATTCAATTAGAACCAATTTCATACAAGGAAAAACTTAGAAATCTAAACACAAAGTTTTAGATTGCTTAAATTCTCTTACTTCAGTTACAATTACTATTAAAAAAATATCATCCTCTCTAGGCACGTAGGAATGAACTTATATTTATATAAAAATATAAACCAAATTTAAATAGGAAGCAATTTCTTCAAAACCTATGTGCTACATTAAAATTGGGAACCATTGAGAGGCATCTTCCTTAGATTTCTCCTATGTGGCATGTAACAAATAATGACATGTAGCGCTTCTTGGTTTTGATTTTTGGATTGAAAACAAATACTTTTCATGCTGTGGCAAGATCACTTAAGTAATTTATTCTTATAAAATGACTTCAAGTAATGGTGTTTAACCAAATTACTCGAGTCTTATAATTTTACAAAGTAATATACCTCAGCAAGTAACTCTAGAAAATATCTTTACTTTAAAATTAATTTATTTTAACAAAGTTACTTTACAAATATAATGAATAGAATGGAATAAAATGGGAAGAAGGAAGAAGAAATTGCTAAAAAGAAGAGGAACAATAATTATTCCACCTCGTGGACTTTAAATTTGTATTTCTCTATGTACTTGATGTGCTGAGACATCATCAATTATATTACTGCATCATCAAGTTTAACAAGTGATTATCTTTCCATTTCAAATCTTAGCATTTCCTTTTCTAGTCTTCTAATATGACCTTTTACCTTTTCAATTCTTGGCTCCAGTATTTTTATTTCATGTTGATAATTGATTAACTCCTTAATGGATTTAACACTAGAGGAAGTTGTGGCTTTGCCCATTAGTTGCTTTTATTGCTCATATAATTGCTCTAATGTCCTTGGAACATTATCAAACCAAATGTTAGTAAGACCATAGAGACAATCTTCCAAATTAACCTTCTTATTTTGAGCTTCTTCCTCCAAAGTCTTCATTTCTTCACACATTATTTATAGAATATGCATACAAAAAGATAGGAGATACTCTTCTTATTTTACCTTCTTTACAGATCCTTCTAGGACAATCTTCTCTTTAATCAAAACTTTTTCACTCAAATTACTTATTATTTATAGGCTCTCCTGTTGCAGCTTGGAAGTTCCATTTTCATTCTCAATTTCCTTCATTACTACCTTTATCTTAGCTAATTTATTCAAAATATCATCATGAATCACCTAGAAATTTAGGGAAGAGTTTCTTGGTAGTTTGATGCATCTTTTCATCCATTTATCAATGGCCTTAGATTTATCTCCAGTCTATTCTACCTTAGTTATCACTTGCTATCCAATTACATCTCCTAAAATGATATATTGCTATGGAATATACCTGACAACTTTACCTATTATTTCACATAACTAGGCATTATGTTCCTTCAATTTAGCCTTATCAACCTTCTCTTCATCAAGTTTCTTAAATAGAGTGTCAATCAAGGTTTGGGTATCTTGCTTCAAGCCTTTAGTGTTAACTTCCCCAAGGGATATATTTTAAATTATTAAGTCACTTTCAGTGACTTCTTCTTTTCTCATTCCTTGTGGTGGAACTGATATCTCTAAAAAATTCTACCCTATAGGTTCAATTATTAATTTTTAAGTTACCTTGGTAGACTTAGACTTCTTTCCTTTCTTGTCAATACTTTTCAAAAATTATAAGTCTATCTCCTCAAGATTTATTATTTCCTTATATTTTGGATTTGTCTACATTTCCAACTAAGATGAGAAGTCTATACTAGTGCTCACTACTAGATCTTGAGAAGGAACTCCTTGGGTCTCTGTTACCTTCTCAATCTCTTTCTCTAGTTGCTTTTCAATTTTTTTTCTTTCTCCTTATCAATTTCCTTTTCTTTTGTTTTCTTTGAAATTTTATTTGTCACTACCTCCACCTCTTTTTATTCTCCATCTTCTTTCTCTTTCACTGCCTCTATTGCTTCTTTCTTAGATTCAACTTCTTTCATTGTGACAACTTGATTCACCTTTTTAACCACTACTTATTTAGTGACTTCCTTCTTTGGTTCAAATATTTGTTTTTGCTTTTCTTATGGTGCCTCCTATTATGGGGTCACTTCTTTGATAATTTATTTTTCTAAATCATTTTCAATGGTAGGTTGATCTGATAAAGGAGGGGGATGTGGAGAAGTAGGTGGAGAAGATGGAGGAGGAGGAGGAGGGACATCAATTTCCTTTTGAAAGGATTTCTTGGGAGGCTTGATGCCATGATATTTTGGAGGTGGCATTAGTATTGATGGATATATGACAAATATAGTAGAAGAGGGAATGGTAATATATGTAGTAATGGTGTTAGTAGGAGAAACCAATGGAGACGTGGAAATAACTAGTTGAATTGTCTCTTTATTCTTTACTACAAAATATGTGTTATCAATATTTTTTTTCAACTTTAAATTTTTTTATGGGTCCTTGGCTACTTTCTCCTGATAAATATTTCCTTCCTCTTCTAACTTACATGAGTAGTCTTGTTCATAAACTCCTTCATACAATATCCTTTGTTGAGAAGCCATGTGGAAGTCATGGCCAAAACATTTGAAGTTCTATTTGTGATAGTATTTGCTTGGTTTTTACCAAAAATAATCACTAAAAGTGGGGCATTGTCTCTCCTGCTACATGAAAAGCATCATTGGTTACAATTCCATCATCTTCCATATCCTCAAGAATTGTGGCTAGATCAAAAGCATGATTTTTCTCAATAGTTAATCTACTGTTGTCTCTTCTTCTCACATCAAACTCATCTCTACAATCAGTCCAAAAGTCCTCAAGTGCAGGAATGTGCATATATTCTAGAGAAACTATATTTTGGGCCACCCCTCTACAATCAAAGTTGTCTCTTTCTTCAAAGTGTGTTTGGGTATAATTATGATACATCTCCTTATGTATATTCTTGGCCTTGTAGATACTAGGATAGTGGTAATGACCAATAACAATTGGAAAATTGGCAATAGGATGGTGAGCTTTTGAATGTAAATCATGTAATTAAACAAGTTGCCTACATAATTATATGAAGATCCACATATTACTGGGGTATATAGGTAACTTGACTAGTACACTTGAGAAACCCCCAACTTTGAGATATGTGAAGTCAAGGAACTAAATGAAAATTCACCCAAACTATGAAAATACATCCCATGATTCATCTGATATTCTTTTGTGCTTTAGAGCCACATTTAGTTTATAAATGAGTTCATACAAGAATCCATCTTTCGCTACCTTATAATGCTTGTAGTAATAAAAGAGGACCAATTTGGTGTAATACTTGTATATTGGCATAGTTACTAGTGTGCCTTTTGTATTTATCTTTGAAAAGGCTCCACTTGAAGCTGATGCATACACCAAATATGAAGTCATCTTGAAATCAAAAGTATATAATACACTAATTAACTACTGATCCATATTATCACTTATCATCCTCACCCATTCAATCATAGTAGAGCTCCTAGTGACATCAATGGTTCTGATGTATGCATACATCTAAGTTGAGAAACACTTAGCATTCTTTTCACTATTGATCCTACATAACAACTAAGTAATGCCTTTTACTTCCTAAACCAAGTTTGATCTTATTATCTACTTTGAAAATATTGAAGCTTGCTTCACTTTCTTTAGATAATTTGTGTTCATTATCTTGATGCACTCTGCTATCTTAGTCTCCCATTATCTATTAGCATTTTCCATAGATATATCAATTACTTTTGATGATGTTGGAATCTCCAGGTAGTAGTTAAGATATTGGACATCTAACCTTATCACTACATTACCAACAACATCTCTCATAGTCCTAATTAGGGAGTCATAATATTTGGCACATTCTAGGATAAATTCTGGAAGTTCAGCTAAGCTTGGGAAAGCTATAACTTTCGAAATCCCACTATTAGTCATAGCTTGCATGAGTAGAGTCTTGATTACAGTTTTAGATCTCTCTAACAATTTAGTCATAGATACATGTCCCGTATCTATATCACTTATTTTAGTCAATTTAGAAGTGACACATAATTTAATAGGATATTCCTTATACTCATACTTCATCTTTGGTTCTTGGGATTTGGCCCTTTTAACTTTTGATTTACCTTTCCTACTTTACTTTGGGATCTCTTCAAGTGCCAAATCAGGGACTTCTTCAATTTTTTTTGCTTGCACTTCTACTTCAGCTATTCCTTCTTCTGATCTTTCTAATCCTTCTGATCCTAACACTGATTCTAACTAATTTTAGAATAACTATATGAGTGCTTTTCAACACTTAGTACCTACTCCAATTGGTTTTGAAGAAAAGGATCTAGTTGTTTTAGATAGTACCCATAAGCATAATTTAGGTTTCAAGTAGTATAAATGATTGAAAAAAAACCCCAAGTAACTCATAGTAAGCAATAGGGTATCACAACATTGGGTTGGTCTAGATGATCTGCAAGTCTTAAGCACTCAAGAATCTGAGTTTCTTATAGGTCATGAAGAATTTAGGTTTTTGGAAGGTAGCTACTTCAAGTTTATTTAGGCAAGTAACTTGGGTTAGGAAACCCAAAGTAGAAGTTACTAGTAGTGAAGAGTCTAGATTTGACTTGAGTAATTTAGCAGGTTTTTCAAAGCTCATGACTTTAGATTTATTAGGTCAAGCAACTATGGTTGGGAACCTTGAAGTAAAAACAATAAGCAATTATAACTTTGAGTAGGAAGGGTATTTGAGGATTTGGGTTTCTTGAGGGTAGTAGCCTGGGGTCAGGACTTCATATGAGTAAGTAGTAGTGAGGAACCTGGGTTTCTCATCTGGTCTCAATAGTTAGGTTTTCAACCTAGGGATTGATCTTTGCAACATTTTGAGGTTTTTTTTACACACTTAGTGTTTTGGGAAATCTTACAAGGTTTTTTCCAACACCAATTGAGCATGTAAAAGTATCAAATAAATGTGATACAAATAAATACAAGTAGTAAAACCTTTATGATGGCAAGTGGAAAACTATCAGAGAGAAATGATAGGAAAATAATCAAGATGTAGGCATAAAAACAAATAAGCAACATCTACATACCTCAAACACAAATGGGTTGAGAAGAATTAAATCAAAAATTGCTCTAAAACGCTGAAAAGCTTAGATCGGGATTTGTAGGTGTGATAACTTAGTCAGACAACTTGAATGCTAGGTGGAAATGAGGTGGAAATTATTGATATTTATATTTTATAATTCATTTAATGACATTTAGTGGACACATGTGTAGGGGCCACATAAGCCCTTGGCTTTTATCAAGTTTCTCGAATTGATTTTCTCAATTTGGCTTTTGGGAGTTAAACATCTTCATACTTCTGAGTTGGTCTTGGCTAGTGGGTATTTTGGGTTTAGAAACCTCTATTACTTCTACTTATAGATTTGCAAAGTTCCTTTGAAAACCTAATTTTCATTATGTAGTGTTCAGTGGACTTTCAAGACAACTTTACTTAACTTTTGATGTGAAGTAAAGCAACTTAACAATTCTAGTTTGAACTAGACAGTGCAACTCAAAGTTGTGGGACTACTTTTATTTTTGTTTATTAAGTAGAGTAAATTGGAGAACTTGATTTGTATTGTAAATGAGTTGTAACACTTAGCTTTTTGATCTTATAGGAAAGATGAGTAAATGGGGTTTTTAGTGATGGCCTTAGGTAGATGTTTTCACCCTTCTAAAGTAATCTTGAAGTAATTGAGAAAAGAAATAAAGCAGAAATAAAGTTACTAAAGACTAATACTTTATTCAAGGGACTGGTTTAACAAGGACAACTAAATCACATAAGATAAAAATAAAAATTTTAAATAGGGGTAATCTAAAATTTCAAGTGTGAAATTTTGGGGACACTAGTTGGCTTCGACTGGGGACATCTTTATTTCTATCATGAAGAAGGAAACACTACCTAATCATACTAACTATATAAACACATCCCCTAACCTAGCTAACCTCATCCTAATTATCTAACTAGCCCTCTCAATCATCTAAACCATCCTTTATCTTTCCACCCTTACCCATTTTTCTTAGTCCCAACAAAACTACAATTTAAGACCATGCCCTGAGTGGTGAATTTGTCAAAAATGCCAATTATAACCTATGATTTTGCACAACCCCATGGGTGTGCAAAACTATAATTCCTTGAAATGTGATATTCCAAAATCATTAATCTAGAGTCATAATATTACAATACCATAGACCTAGACTCATGGTATTACAATACCACAACTCTATACTCATGGTATTATAATACCATGAGCTTCCATATAGGGATGCAAGTCATGATGGTAATTTCATGATTGAGGGCATTGTCGTTAGTTGTGATATTTCCCTAGTGACTTGAACGACATCTATTTATAGCAAAAATCCCAAAAAATTGATAAAAAATTAATAAAATCACATAACATAGGGTCTATCACTCACCAGTGGTTTAGCCTTTGGTGCTCTCTGAAACTCCCACACAAAAGACCAAACACTCAAATGACTCTAATTTCCCTATTTTGTCCTATTTGACCCCCAACCCCCATACACATCTCACTACACTTTACTACCAACTCCCATATCTAATCTCATCAATTATCCAATTCTCCCAATTAAGCCATTTATAATCATCTTTAACATCATATAGGGCATGGGTATTCCATTTCCCCAGTGTATAACTTAATCCCACATTATAAATACATCAGCCTAAGGTCTTTTTGGAGTATATAGGTAGTACTCAATCCCAATTTTGTGCTAGGGATAACTCAACCACCATTCATTCCTCATCACTATCCTATCCTTAGAGTAATCACTCAACACTCACATGTCATTTTTAAGCTAAAAATATTACATAAAGTAACTCCTTATCATCAATCAACAAATTTCATCTCCCTTATCAATTTTCTAGCCTTCCCTAGCATGTGTCCTTACTAAAAAATTATCATGGGCTTGAACCTATCAATTTATCTCATCTTATCAAATAACTTTGTAGACATTGGTCATTTATCTAAACCCATCACAATTGAGTTACTTTATCCACTACACTCTTGGGGAGTATCAACTATAGATAATCTATTAATTAGGTCATCCCAACCCCATTTTATAATCTTAGTCTTATCCCACCCTCAGATTTCTATTCGAGTGACCATTTGGGTCGGTTCTTCTTGCATGCTCTTTCGAGGGGGATTCATATCTTACTAACTTATGACACCATATAACATTGCTTCTAAATGATTATGGTTCTTCTTTGAAATACCTTTACTTCTCCCATCCTATCCACTCACAATGACCTTTCAAAGAGGGTTAAATATATGTACTAAAATTCATTCACCCCACTAATTTTACTAATTCCATTAATTTAACCTATAACCATATTTCTTAGCTAAAATCTCATTACCGCCTTTCCATTTTCTACATCCTAAAAACCTTATCGCACACCATAACCAATTAATATCTTCATTAATCCCCTAACAAAACTTATTTACCCACTAACCTACTCCTTAAGCCACTTGCCAATTTTGAAATACAAAATATTCCACCTACCCATCTACCACCCTATTCCTAGCTATTCTTAAACCCCTAAACCCTAATAGGAGGTTTATAGAGTTGGAGGATTCTATAAATCTCCTCCATTTCAACCCTTTCTCCTTAAGAATTTTCTATTCTAGAGATTTCCATGAAATTGAAAATTCCATGGAAAATCCCTAGCCATTGATCTCAATGGCTAAAAATTAAATTTGAGCCATTCATTTATCCTTCCATTCCTATATAACCAAGATCACTCCCTCCATGAAAGTAATACAAAATATTAAATCTAGCTTGCCATCTTACATCCATAACTAGCCTTCTTACATCTATCAAGAGCCACTATTAAGTTAAATTACCCATTTGGAAGCCATTATCAACATTAAGCAGATCACCCAAGATCCTTCAATTTGACATCAAAAATTTGTTTGAAAATCTTGGAGAGGAGCTATAAAGAGGTAAAGTGATGGTAAGATCATTCCTAACATTTTGATTATGTCTTTTATCCCTTCCTATTGGTGTGTTTAGGTTTTAGCTCTTTTGTTACTAAAATAGTAATAAGAGTTGAATATAAAATTTAGGCTACACAAAGTACCCATGCCTTCACTTGGGGGCTAGATAAATAGTGGGTATACCCATTATTTTGTCTCAAACTAAGCCCTATCTATGATAATTATTTTATGGGTTGAAAGGTGCATCCATGCCATGTAGGGTCTATAAATAGTTTTGGGATCCAAAAGAGGTTTTGTTTCAATGCAATATGATGGATAGGGTCCTCAAACTTCCTCCAAAGGGTCTAACACTCAAAACTACAATCAAGTGCCTTAGTGATAGTCCAATATAGATAGTTACACAAGCCTTCTCATAGACCCTACTTCCATCTCAAGATTCCTTCAAGATCTTATAACAAGTTGAATAGTCAATATGAGGTATATGAATATGTTTAATACCTATTAAGGAGGTTTGAAGTGAAAATAGGTGAGAAAGTTGATCAATGTGTTTTCAAACCATACTCGATCCAGTCAGCCTATACACAATCAATTTGAATCTCACCTTAAAATTCTCACCCACTCCACCACATACATGCTCAAGGCCAAAGCTCTTAGGGAAGTTTAAGTTTCCTTAAGGACCAAAAATTAATGAAATATTTGTTGGTAGTTGGGGGATAATATTTATAAATGAACCTTACGAAGATAACCACTTATAATTGCTTATAAACAACCCTAATGTCACCTTCCAATATTCATATCTCTACACATCCTTTGCATGGAATCCCAAGCCATTCATGAAAGATGAGGGTGTCAATTCACTATAGATTCATAACATTTGTTCTTGGTTTGGATGTCTATATGATATGAACCATCGTTAAGCTGGTGGACATCTCAAACCCTATATAAACCCTAAAAGTGACCCAATGGTGGAGTTTGGCCTCAAAACCCATCCAAATGAGGTATTTTGACCATGGAATGACCTTTAAGGTCTCTTAAAGCCCTTTAAGCATCATAGTGACTCATTGGTTAACATGTGTAAGAGTCTAAATATATGGAGTAGGCTTGGAAGTGTTAGTTTGAGCTCAAAATCAAGGAGATGGGGAGTATTTGTGTGCATAATGAAGTTGGGGAGGAAGAATTAGTCTTAGAGTGTCTAAACAAGCCCTATAGTAGTCATCAAAATGACTTCCATGAATGGTTCAGTGAGCATAAAAGTACAAGTGTTGGAATTCATGGCTATATGCATTCAAAAGGGGTCAAAAGGATTGATAAAGTTAGTGTTGCCTTTTAAGGTCCCTGAGGTAATGTTTAGGTTGGGGATGATGTAATAATTCCTTTCAAAACTAGGGTTTAAATTAAAATTCATGATTCATGTCTACAAATAAATTAATCCATATATTCCACTATGACTATGTCATCAAAAAGTGAATCAGAGAATAATTTGGAGAGTAAGAATGCTTCAAATTTTTTTGGGGAAGGCTATCATAGTGTTTGGAATCCTTTTGGCTAATTTGAACATCAAAATAAGTTTTTATAATGGATCATTTTACTTGTAAACACATAGGAGTTGCTTAGTGAGTATGTTTCTCCCATAAAGAGAATCTTCAAACGTTCATCACAACTTGTACGCTATGAATGGGGAGTCCAACGTTTTGGATAAGGTGTATAAGTCTATTGACTTGAAATTGGCATAATTGTTTTAGAGATCCAAGCTTTGATCTCTATGAACCATCCCTAAGACTCTTGAACACTCCTAAACCTCCCTTAAACCATAATAGTGACTCAACTAGAGAGGTTCAATGAAAAGTGCATTAAAACACTCATGACTTGATTGTCTAACACTTGGATCATGTTTTTAGCTTAGAGGGGCTCATGTCCATGGCACTTGATGGTATGAAAACTATACGACCACTTCCTAAAAATGTAAATTTGTAGGGTTTTAGGCATAATATGTGTTGAAGAGCATAACTAGGAGTTCCAAACTATATAAAAGGCAAGCTTAAGACTTATTATACTCTTTTAATTCTAAAATTATCCATGGAATTGATTGTAGATGTCTCTATTAGCTCCTTCTAAGTAGTCAGTCTGTGAAGCTAGTTCAAGCGGCCTAGTCATGCAAGGCTAATGTGTTTATAGGTGAAGAAAACTTGAGAGACCTGAATGAATATGCATAGGGATTAATCTAAGAATGATATACATCTTCTTAGATGAGTTGGGATCCTAATTCCTCTACTTAATCATTCAAGTAGTGAATATGAGTAGAAAGATGAAAGACAAACATAATAGGTCTACTTATCTTATAAGTAGAAGACTCTAGTGGGTGTAGAGCAACATTATGACATTGATGAGTTACCTTGAGGAATTGATAACTATCATTCGGGTGAGCATATCCTAATTGGAGGATATTATGATAGGATAGAGGTAGTTTCAAGGATAATTCTACATGCACATTGATGGAAAGGTTGCCCAATGCCTCTAGGAGGGATATCCACACTCCATTTACATTGCATAACTACAATTGGATATAATATTTGGATATTTTAAGCATGGTTAACTCATACATGACGTGAAATTTTGAGTTATAAACTCTATGATTGATCTTAATGCCAAAGTGGACTCATTGAAGGAGTTTTAATGGTTGAGGACAAGGAATATGTTTTTTATAACTACCATATGCCACATTGGCCTCATTCATGACCTCTCCCATGAATAGAATATTTCCTCATATCTCTAAAAATTATATTTAATTAGGCATTAATATCTTGATTTGTCATCCCTTAGCTAGGTGTAGCAAGGCTCTGCCAAAATTGCCTTGTACTCCTTTAAATCAATAGAAGATACTTGCAGATTTCTTGTTGAATGATAGTGTGCTTCATGAAAGTTTGATATATAGAATGTATGAATGATGTTACCATTTTTTAGTCATTTCAAGCACCTAAATTCTTATTATTAGTCTATTGTAGGTTGCATAAAGTGTTGACGAATATAAGTGTTCTTGAAGTGTCATAAACCAATAATGTCTTGTGCATATCTAGGCCTCTATCCTTCAAGTTGAAAAACTCTAAATCAACTCCCATATGAAATATTCATGCTTATAAAACCATCAATAAGTCTAATCAGTTATAGTCTCCATTAGGTTCATTAGTGGGTTTCAAAGGATAGACTTAGAGTGGATCTTTAATCAATGGTGCATCAGTTCTTTAGTGTAGGTTCTTTTATCAGTTTTATCTCTTTTCCATTTTCATTAAAATAACATTAGGAATTAAAGAGATTTAAAGTGAAAAATTAGGGGAGATATCCCCATAAAATCTAGAGGTTTGACCTACATATTAGGTATCCCACAACCTATAGGTCAGTCCAATGTTGGTCTAGATTTGAGGTAGATGTGAATAGTCTTTTCCTCAGTAAGGGTGGAACCTAGTTACCTAACAAGAATAATTTTAAATCCATAAGCTCATCATGGGTTTGAAGCTGTAGATTATATGTGAAGTGGATGTATATGGACCCAATTCCATGGATCAAATCTTAAATAAGTTATCAAGTAGGAACATAAGTTAAAATATGATCCAAGAGGATCCCCACACTGATCCACTTATGGTCAATACTTTTATTAAAACTATCCACACATTGAAGAGCTCCTCAAGATATTTCTAACACAATTTGAATGGAGTCAAATAGACTTCATATGCAAAATTTATTTAAAAATAACTATAGTGATGATGTTCTCATGGTGACTAGATGTGTATAAGTGGCCCAATCAGGGCTTGACTTATATACCAATGGTATTTTAACATGTGGAGCATCCAAAAATAGCCCTAATACATGCTATGAGTTTCAATAAAATATTGGTCTTAATACCTATACATATGGTGTTGAAAATTTTATTTAAAAACAATATTATTATTAATACCTATTAATGTGGGGTTGAATCCCACCCAAAATGCATGAAAGCATTATCCAAGCCTAAAAACAAGGCAATGGAAGGGGGATATGAATTCCAATGTAATGGGTAAAAATATAAGGCTTAAAACCATAAAATTAAAAGCCTTAGAAACATTATAAAAGGCTCATTATTATATTTGAAAAAATACAAAGAAAGGAAAACTTGATTTTTAGACTTTTGAAGTAGAGCAAGTAAGAAACAAGCATCTTTTTATGCAGGAAAGAATAACTTCTATTTAGGAGATTATTGCAAAAACTTCGTAGAGGTAGAGGAAAGGTTATTTTTGTAGACCAAAGTCATATTTTGGTGTAAAAATTATATAAAAAGTGTATTATTCACCATTTAATAGATCGATTCAAGTGCTTTTCAGACCCAAAGACATATCCCCCAAAAGGGTGAACTCCACTATCAGTTTGGTTTGCATTTTATCTATTTATATTCACTTATTTGCTATTTTAAATCAATATTGAGCCTAATTTTTATTCAAATATGCCAATTTCACATAAAAAGATGGAAATTGAGAAAATTATCATGAGTTTTTGAAATTGGTAAATAGTGAGTATTTTGCATTATCTAAAAATTAGGCTTGAGTATGGTATTAGAGTAATTGATCGAGGATATTTTAAAATGGTTTTCAAATTTTCATGTTTTTGTTTTGCATGTTAACCATGTCTAAGAAGAAGCTTGGTGAAGGATCGTTTGAAGAGTATAATCTATAAATTGGTGTAAAATGTGCAAGTCAAGCCATGGATTCTCTTAAGGGAGAACCAAACTCAGAAATAACCTTTTGCCAAGATTTTTTAGAGATAAAGAGTATGGTATAAGATTTTTAACATGAAAGGAATATGTTGGTAGAGGTTCTTGAAAGACTCCATAACATTATAATTAAAAGGATAGCTTATGCAATATAGGAACAAAGATAAACATGACATACAATTCATAATTATAGATTATTACTTGAAAACATTGATGTACTTATGAAAGGAATAATCATAAAAATAATAAATATAGAGAAAACTAGTATATGAAAAATCAATAATAGATATTAAAGTAAAATGTATTAATCACTACACACAGTACAATGATAAAAAATAATTAAAAGAACCATATCAGGACTATTCTATTAATCTCTATCACACATTGGAACCATATTCCATTACATTTTAGCACTATATATAGAGCATTCTAGAGTGTTATTTCTTTACATTCCAGTCTTTTGATATATTGAAAAAAAAGAGTCTTCACATTCTTATACTATTTTTTAAGTTTACAAGGTTGAATACATCTTAAAGACTATATAAAACACAAAATCATATACTTTATACAAGTATCTAACTAATTATACTTCACATTTTTGATGACCTCAATCTATACTTAACACTTTCCCAAAATTAAATTATTGTCTCATCCTAAGATAAAGTCCTACCTTGAAATATTCTTTGAAGTTGAGAGAATGAGTCATAAACACTATTTGGAGTTATCTCTCTAGGTTTAATTTATTGGTTTTCACCTATTGCATACTACTTAGTCACCTTTTCAGGTTTTCAACTAAGTAACATAATATCCTACCATCCTTTTGGGTTTTCAATACACTAGAAAAACTAGGTGGCCACCCTTTATGGGTTTTCAACCATTTTATCCCCACTTATAATGTTTAAGACTATCCTATAATCTTTGTATAAAACTTGTACAATCTAAAAAATTAAAGTGTGTAGTACCTACTGAGTAGGTGGTCATGTGCTTTGCAATGGTTGAGGTGGAGGTTATTGCATTATTGATTCATCCTAGACTATGGTTTGATTTGTTAGGTGTGCAAAGTGTGTTGGGCAAGTTTTTTGTTATTGGGTGCCTTCTTGAGTTTGTGAAGCTACCTTCCTCTATTGAATCATTTATTGGAGTTGTTGTGGTAGAATGAATTAAGTTACATCTACTAGTTGAACAATGGAAATATCAATCTAAAAAATATCCTACTTCAGCATCTTCCAATCTATTAAGGACTTATACACCATTGAAAATAAGGTATACAGTGGAGTCTGGATAAGCATAAAAATTTTCACATCATCATATCTTTAAATGGAGATCAGTTCTTTTTAATTTGATATTTTGATCTAAATATCCAACACCAACTCATCCAATTGGTATGTAGCCTTTTGAGGTTGAACACCTACAAACATGTTTTACATTGTCGCATTATGCCATATTTAGAGGTTTTGCATGGTATTATCCCTGACATACAACATTTTCTTGAGTGTAATACCCATTGCATATATAATAGTTATATGATCATATAACAGTACTTTGGATTTATCGAATGATGGGAACTTAGGTTTCACATTAGACAAAGATTGTTTGAGGTGTTTCCTCTAATTAAGCATTCCTTGGATTATTTATTTGTCTTGATACATAATGATCTCAAAAACCTACTCATATTCTTCCAAAAACTGATAAATTGCCTATGTCTCCATCCTTAGGGCCTGCCCCTATGCACACAGTTTTTGCAAGCGTTACATGGCCAACCAATCCTTAGCAAGTTACATCAATAGGGTTATGATTTGTTTATTTATATACATTACCTAATCACATAACACCTACATAATTAAAGTAGGGCAAGTATAATCTATCAGTTATTGTGTATTTTCTAGTTGATTAGTTAAGTTTGTATTATCATACCATATCCTTAGCTCTTCTTGTTCCAAGTTTGATTCCTTTTATATAATTGACTCTTAGAATATAATTATGCATTAAATTTGATTTGAAAATGGTAGATGGGATGTATCCAAAGTTATTTCTAAAGTATTAGTGGTAAGAACCATGGACATGGTAGGAGTTGCAGATGGAGCTGATGTGAATTATGCCAAAGGAAGAGAAAAAGTGGTGCATCAGGTGGATATTGTGGTACTTAAATTTAGCAATTATCTCAACTTGAGATTTTCTTGTTCCTTGGCCTAAGCCTTAACTTTAAATTTGGCTTTGGCTTTAGATTTAGCATCCACCTCAACCCAAGCCTTGGATTTCTATCGAGATGCTTGCTTATCTTATTCTTCCTTATCCTTTTATTTTGCCTCCTCTCTCTAATATTGTGTAACTTGCACTTATTATTGTTTCTTGTCTAATTCCTCTTATTGTTTTTTCCTTGCCTCCACTTCTTTAGCTTTGTTTCTATGAGCTCCTACTTAACTTGTTGATTTTGGGTTTTTTTTTGCTTAGATTTCCTCTTCATAACCTTAGCTTCCTCAGCCTATTTCTTAGTAGCCTCTGCTTCTTCAACCTACTTGTGCATAGTCTCTACTTCTTCAGCCTATTGTTTATATTATTCCACTTCTTTAGCTTCACGTTATTGGCATTGAACCTCTTGCATAGATATTTATTTATCTTCTCATTTATTTTTATTTTTATCCTCCTTTTTTCTTTTCTTTTCAACCCTATTCTACTACTCTTATAGATATTATTATTGTTGTCTAACTTCTTCTTATGGCTTGACCTGAGCTAAACTTGTTTTTATAGTCTCCTCCATATCCTCTAGTGTGTCAATCCTGGCGACTATTTAAATTTTCTCTAAGGAGGATGATTATATCATAATACTTCTCTACATAAAAGTCTTATTTTTGATAATAGTAGTGGATTTAGGGTCTCCTTGATTCTTTTCATAGATTTGGTCTATGGTTGTTGCTATGAAGATTGTGTAGACTACGTACTAGTCCTTTCTACTAATTCACCAAAAAACACCATCCTTTCTCCAACATGTTATGCTAATTTTTTTGGAAAATGAGTTCTTGGCTTGTGATTTAGAGCTAGCAATGGAATTTATTATGATAATTACTCTTGTTCTTACAAAATTGAAGATCCTTCAAGTAGATTTATGTGAAATATCTTAGCTACCAATTTTTACCACATTGTTTCCTATCCTACAATGTCAATAATGATGGAAGGGAGTTACATGATGTCAACCTAGTGATTTGGCCTTACCTAATTTCAAAATTGATAAGTGTGCATTGATTTCAAAAAGGAAAATTCTTTCTCTTCCTCCTTGTCATATTCTTCATTATTAATGTCCTCACACATGGTCTTCTACAATTATTGATATTCCACTCCTATTTCCAATAAGTCAGACTAAGCCACAATGCTTGGAACATTTAGATTATCTAACCAGGACTTTGTCTATCATGTTTGATTCTTGGGTGGAGGAGGTGAGGATCATTGTACAGGTGCCTTCCCTTTTCCTTTCTCTTGCTAAAATGGGGATGCTAAAACTTGTGGTGCTACTTGTGTTTGTGTTTGTTATTGTGCTTATAACTACTCTGATGTTGGTTATTGCCCTTATGGAGGAATAAATCGAAGAGGTGGAACCTTCCTCATAGCTAAATATTTTTGCCTGCATAATTTAGCCCATGCTTCTACCATTGTAATGAAGAATGGCATCAGATTCATAGTTAGAGTGGCCAAATCATGAAATTTGATATGAATGCCATTATGTAGCTTTATAACTGATGGATATTATCCTAAATATTACATGATATCTTATGGTATTATTTGGTGCATTCTAATCAAGGCTAGGGACTCCATCCACCATGTATTAAACTACCCCAATTATTCATAATACTACCTTATTTTAGTCTATGTGATGTTTTTAAGGGTAGTGGTAGGACAAAAATCTACAGTAATAATGACTGGTCCTAGTGGATATTTTCACTAGAAATTAAAGTCCTGCCATAGATGTATCATATGATACATAATATTAGTTACCCTCTTGTTGCCTGATTGGCCTATTTCATAGTCTATTAAAGCCTTTTTGTGATGCGTTCAACTAGAATGCACATTGAAATGTCATTTGTTTAATCAATCAGTATTCTTGCCTTATCTTATGGTATATTTATCTTGAACATCTAAATGAATTGGTGGTGTGGTAGATTTTTATGGAAGGAGGGATTTCCCATGATTAGGGAGGCATATGGCTCTTACTATAGCTTCAACATCGATCCAGATTGTAATATCTTGGTATAAATGTATAGTCCCTTGATTATATCAAATTAAAAGAGTGAACATGACCTCATATATCTACCCAACTATAGGGAGCTTAATTAACCTATGTCTAAACATCATAGTAGATATGGGAGCACTAGGGCTCTAGCTTGTATAACTTTTTGTGGTCCTAAAGTAAATATGGTAGATTATTATTGATTGATAAATTTGAAAGGTTTTAGGTCATTGTATTTAGTATTCCATAAACCCTATCCAATCCCCAACTCTTCTTTATACACATCTATCAGAGGGGTAAATAATTAGGATCGATCCATCATTGTTCTTGTAGTTTGGGATGAACACTTACTTTGATGAATCGAACTCTGGTATGTAATCTATGTGCAATGAGGTATTTTTAAGGTAGATCAGAAAATTCACTTGTTGAATATAGAGTGTAATGTTTGAGTGTTGTTGATATCCTTATTTTTATATATTTTGGCACCCCGAATCCATGTACCTAACTATTTTAAATGCAATTAACTGGGTACACATGAGTTGTGATCCAAAATTAATTTGACTTGATGCTTGTTTGATGTGATTATGACCATTTTTATATCAATACTCTTAATTTTTCCCTCTATAGTTACTTGATGTGACGTGATATACTTACATTTTCCCTATTTATTTTATAAGTCCAGTTATCCATTTATCACTCAATCTACCTTGAAAAAGGTGCAATCTCTTAAAATCTCATGTGTTTAATGATCTTAAATGACAATTATTTATCCTTTTTATGTTATTTATTCCCCCCCCACCTTCTCAAAATTATTTCATGACCTATGGTAGTTAGTTCAAGTTGTCCATCTTTAGTCTACTTTAAAAGCCAATTTCATGTTGTGTATGAAACTGCTTCTTGTTGGTTTCAATGTTTTGCAATGTTAAAATTGCACTACCCAAACATACTATCCTAACAAAAAAAACACACAAAAAAATGTTAAATAAAATCCCAACTACATGGTGCCATTTAATACCCACTCATATTATCAATAGAATGATAGAGGATTAAAGGCAATAAGGCCCAAACTAATAGTCATTTACACATCTTGGCAGTATGGTTCCCTAAAAATAATTTAACATAATAGTACCCTATTGTAAAAATTCATGTAAAACATAAGGTCCTTTCCATATAATGTATAATTTTCTTGGGAATGATCTAAACTTGCTATCACATAGTAATAGCACTTACTCTGGGTAAAATTATTTAGATAATAAGTTATGATCATGTCATGCCTTCTAACTTAACTTGTGTATCTATTATGTTCATGATGCCCTTTTTCAAATTTATTCCATCTTAATCAAGTCTAATAAACTTTTCTTCATAGAGTCATGATCACCCAACTTCATAATGATTGCAATGCATAAGCTCAAAACTATATACTCCATAGGCATTACTGCTTTAAGACCATAAATAAGATAAAAGTGGTTTACATGCTTATAATTTGTTTTATATTCCCAAAGAACCATACAAATACAATCCTCCTAGTCATCCCTTTACACATTAAAAATCTTTGTTATCATTTTCCCCAATACCTTGTTTGATGATTTAGCATACCCATTTATTTGAGGATGATAAGCCATGATTTTTTGGTGTGATATCATAAACTCTTATATGAGAGTCTTGATATAATTATTGAGGAAATGTGTTCCTCTATCACTCACAAGACTAATAGAACATCTAAACCTTGTGATGATATTTTCATATAAGAACTTGGTAGAATCCTTCACAACACAACTTGGGTCACAACTACTTCCACCCATTTGGTAACATGATTGGTTGCACCAATAATATACCATACATGAAATTGATTTATAAGAGGAGTTATAGGCCCAAAAAATTCAATTCCACATTGTTCAAATGGTTGATCTATGAACATTGGGACCAATGGTATCTCATCATGTTGATTTGGCTTACCTATTCATTAGCATACACTGTAATGCTTAGCTGTTCTATGCACATCTTGAAGTAATGTAGGACACTAAAGACCACTCTATAAGATTTTACTTATAGTTTCTTCACCTGTAATGTGACCTCCTAAAATTCTTTGATGAGCATCCTGTAGAAGTTGTGGTCATTCATGCTCTAGTGCTACTCTACACAACACATCATCTTTACCCAACTTGTACAAAAATCCATTGAAGAGACTATATAGTATAGCTTGAGTGACCATTTACTTTTTATACATCTAAAAATAGTGTGTAGAGAAAGTTTCTTACTCCAAAAAGTTAGTAATATCTTCCATATTATCTAGAATTGTAGCATCCCTGATTAAGTGTGCATCTGGGGATTCATCTTCTAGTTCTTTTGGATCCTTCACATTGTATAACTTTTTTAGATGATATATCCCAAAAATTTCTTAGCTAAGCTTTACATTGATGCATTATTAAAATTATTGAAACAACATAATCTACCTAGATATGTTTCCTCTAAACATTGGCATGTTAACCAGTTAGCGTAATGTTTGGTGATCTTTAAAAAAACTTAAATGGTGTATCCAACAAGTAATGATAAAAATTTTATAGTAAAAACACCATAGCTAATGTCTCTCTCTTGATAGTTATATAGTTCTTTTCTATAGTTGATAACTTCCTATTAGTAAAATGTATGGGATGATCCAACCCACATTCACTTGGTTGTGCTAAAACAGATCCTACTATAGTACTAAAAGCATCCATATGTACATGGAATGGATTCTTCCAGTCATGAAAAATTATAATTGGTGTAATTACCAGAATTTATTTTAGCTTAATGAATGTTTCTTATCATTATACTATCCATTAAAAATATGTATCTTTACACAATAGTTTCTCCATTGGCACCAATATGGATAAATATCCTTTGATAATTTTTTTTAGTATCCCATATAACTAATAACTGTGTGCACTTATGTAGAGTTAGTAAGAGGTGGCATCCCTACTATTAAAACAATCTTAGTTGGATCAACCAAAATACCATTACTAAATACTACATGTCCCATCAAAATACCAAAAGGTGTAAAGAATAGAAACTTCTTTAAATTCAAAATAATGCACAAATCATGACACCATTCTAGCATTAACCATAGTTTTGACAAATGTTCTTTAAACAAAGAGAAAACTACCCAGTCATCCAAATAAACTTCCAAAAAGTCATGAATGAAATCTTTGAATGCATTTACTACAGCCTTATAAAATACCACGGGTGTATTCTTTAATCCAAAATGCATTACCTTATATGTAAGTGATCCTTTATTTAATTATACAGGTAGTCTTATCTTGGTCCTACTTTGTTATGGGAAACTAATGGTACCCAATGAAGTCATCTATGAATGAATACACTTCATGCCCTACAATGGACTCAAGGACTTCATTTGTGAATGTTATTTGGAATGGATAATTTATGCAAGCATAATTAATTGTGTGATAATCCCCATATACCTAAATATCCCCTATTTTATTTGGTTGCACAATGATAGAACTCACCTAATCTACTTTTTTAATTGGATAAATGTTTCCAACTTCTTTCATTCGATCCAATTCAACCTTTACTTTGATTTTCATATTGAGGTTGAGCCTATAGGGATGATTTTGAATAGTGTATGCACACTCTTTAGATTCTATATACAGCTTTCCTAGAGACAGATATATACCTTTCACTTCTAAGAATTTGGTTGGGAACACATATTGATAATCCCTTAACAATTTCAAGGCCTCTAAAATTTATTCTTACCCCCAATAGTCTCCCACAATCACAATCTTAGAAGCCAACTCCATTCCAATGTTATCTTAAATATTTTTCATGGGATCTTGGTATACTTTGCTTGATCCACTAGGTAGAGTATCTTGTAGAATGTGATTTCATTCCTACTATAAGATGTTTATGTTGCACAATCTTTCTTCTTCAACTTAATTTACGCTTCAAGATGGTTTTGGTTCAACTTCCCATTCTGGTTCAAAGAAACCTTCTAAGTAAAGATCTCCATCACTATCACTAGACTCTATTAATTCCTCTATTATTTTATTATATGGATTAATAAGAGCTTGTTATTATTGATTGGCCTTATAATTATGAAGTGTCAAATTTAAATATTGCATAAATTCCTATTGGGATGATGATTCAACTATAGTAGCTAAGTCTTTAGCTTATTCAAGACATAGAAAGATTTTTATATTATATAAGGCATTATTGACAACTAGATTATCATCTTCAAACACAAAAGTCTGAATGAAATATTTTTTCACCTATTCCCAATGCTTGGTATCTCTCCTACACTCTTGGTGAACCTACCAGGTTGTTGGTAGAGGTGATAATGTATTATTGAAAATGGGCACCAAATACCTTGCCTCTATTCCCTGCACAGTTCATATATCCACACACTAATTAATTTGTAACTTAGGGCATTGACCTTATTGAAAGAAAGGCCTTTTTGAATTCATAGTATTTGGTAGCTAAAATATTTCATTCAAAAATTCACACACTTCCTCCCAATGAATTTTTATATTTTTGTGCACTACCCACAAAGTTTTAGTAGTCCCTTTTAACACATAACTGAGTGCACTGACTCATTGATCCACCTCTAAAACATGGAGTTTGAGCCTCAATATGAAAGGATTAAGGTCCTATATGATAAATTATTGAGGTATCTAGTGTTCAACACTAAACACTATGTTCAAAGGCCATATCTCATGATCTCTTTGAGCCCAACTCAACATATGAGTGTTCGAGTCACCACATATGGATGATGTCATTTCTAAATGTAGAACACCCTATGGAGTAGGTTTTATGTAGTCCATCATTGTTTCACCTATACTATATAAGAAATGTACTTTAGATTTCATGAGAGAGCACACTAATAGAGAAACACATTCTTCTATGTGCATTTGTCTAACTTGATAATATATAGGTTGAAAAGTAGTTTGCCTTTCATTTATGCTAACCTTATACCAATTATTATCACCATAGGCATAAGGAGACTCTGGCTCTTTTGATATGATATATAGATTTTGATCATACTTATTAAGGAGAATAACTACTATCTTATCTCCTTGATGCGCCTCTAGTTGAATTTTCATAATACTAATGGTCATTTAGACATCATAGGCCCATTTTTTACCTATTAAGGTAGGATAATGGGTCTCTACTATATTCATATCAATGACCTCAAAATATCCATGTAAATTGAGCTTAACTAATTTAATCTCAACATCCTCTAGCCTTCTAATGGGCTCCACCATATAATAATCCACCAAACTAAGAGTAACTAGATAATAGCTTAAGGTTGATTGACCAATGGATTCCTAAGTTAATCATGAAATCATATTGACCATGCTACCAAATCAAACACTATATTCAGCTCATATCTGGATAACTCAATGTCCATATGAGAATTAACATCCCAAGGTTTCTTAGTCTTAACATAAGCTACTATGTTGTTGACCTTATCATGTGTATTATAAAAGATTATGTAGGAGATTAGTGATGTTATGTGAAATATATTCATTATGCATGGTTCCAAGTAAATTCATCAGCTCTGTCAAGGTGGTCACAATACCCTCCTATTTCAATTTTTCTATATATTTGAACATCAATGACTACATTATCACCTTCAAAAATTGGTTGTGGTTGGATTTATTTTAGAATAAGTGTATATTGGTAAATAAAATGCTTTTCAATAGTAGGATCAAAATATTTATCCTTCTATAGTTTTCTAATCCCTTGATCTTGTGTCATTTATAATGGTGGCAACCCTTGTTCTACTCTTTTTTACTTGATGACTGCTTGTACAAAGGCATTCTCCTTTGGTTTAGCATTAATCATGTTTACATTGCACACTGACCTCTCTTTCCTTTATTTCTCAAGCACTAGATAATATTTTATTTGGTACTGACCTTTAAATCTATGGTATACGTAGTAGATTTATCTTTGTATATTAGTAGGGTAATTTCTCACATAGTTATTATATGCTCCACATAAATAAAATTGCATAGGTGGTCAAGTTTTATGATTTTCATGATTATGGACTCATTTAAGTCCCCCACGATATCCTCCCCTATATGCACTTTTTTTTTTGGTATCCCCAACCTTATGCCTATTGTCTAACATACCCTCTTTTTTGGATTTATTTCACATCATACCCCCCATATTGATGCTAAGGGAAAATTAGAGCCTAATTTGACAATTGTTATTGAAGGTTTGTATCGATCCAAGGTTGAAGATATTGACCAAAATATTGATAAGATAGAGATGATGTATTATTCCAACTTATTAGAGGATACAGTTGACATTAGAGAGATGAATTTATCCATCAAATATTACCTTTATTTGCACTTGTCATCTTCACTTCTGGTCTTGGAATTACCTACTTTGTAATCGGTGTTTATTGTGATGCCATTGTGAAGACATTCTTAGTAATATCTTCCTTCAACTCTTGTAATTCTCAACAGTTATTTTCATCATGGTTAGTGGACTTAAAAAAATTACAATACATACCCTATGATTTTTGTATTTAATGTTTTAAAATATGACACTTGGAATTTGCATGCATTACTACCCTACATATCCCACAAAACTCATTGTTAAGCATAACAAAATCATTTATATGATGTCCTTCCCATCCACATTCTATGTGTAGACACTCAAAAACTATACATGATAGCTTTTGATGTCAAACTACCTTTTGACCCTCATTTGGACTCACATCTAGTAGATCACCTAGTCAATTAAACTCATTTACTAACTTGACCCCATCGAACCCTTAACTTAACACATTTAAATAAACCATTTAATTCACCTCTTTTCTTGCTTTAACCCATTTTCTTCTGGCCCCTTGACCATTGAAAATTAGCCTAACCATCGATGGTTGGCCTGACCATCGATGGTCAGGTCTCTAAGCTTGTCTTAAAGTTTTAAAGCATTAACAACTATATGCGAGATAAGTATCTCCCTAGATGACAACTTGCTTTTAAAAGTAGATTTAAAATGTGATGAATTGGAAACTTTATCCCCCTATCAAATTAGTAACTTCCTCCACCCTAATTAGCAACTTCATCCTATAAAAGGAGAAGAGGAGGAAGTGAAGTAGATCTAGCATAATCCACAATCTTGCATCCAAACTATCTTACATATAGGTATTAAACATCCTTTCAACAAACAAGCAACATCACTAAAGACTCAAAGCTCTATTGAAATCACTTTTGAAAGTTGAAGTACTGTCACTCTAGGCAAATTGGCTCAACCTTCCACCAACAAGTTTCAGGTATCTTTCACTTATTTTCATTGATTTATCTCATCTCTAACTTCTCTACCTTATCAGGGACATCAATATCTTATTTTCCACCCTTTAACCTTGTAATAAACCTCTATTTTCCAAAATACCTGATCGACACCTTTTTTATGATCATTTTTAGATTTACACAGGTAACTACCAATAGTTAACATAACCATCAATGGTCACTTCAACTATCGATAGTTACCCAACTACCAATGGTTAGCCTAAACCACTGACAATTTACCTAACCATCAATGATCACTATGGCATAAAAATATAAAAATCTATTTTCAGCCTTGTAACCTTAGTTAAACCCAACTTTCTCTATTTTTTCCTAATTATAATAATTTTTTTGATTTTTTGAACTAGACTCTAACCATCTTAGCTTATTACTTTTGGTTGGCTTTATTACTTTTGGTTATTTTTGTATTAACTAGAATTCTACTTTATTTTTATTGCATTTAATTTATCTTAAACAAACAAATATTTACTTTATCATTTCTAACTTAATTTTTATAACAGTGGATTGATGGCCTTCTAGCAAGCAATACACTTCTTAGATCTAGCTCACGCTAGGTAGTCCACTCATCTATTTACTAATAACCCCATTTTCTAGTGTCTTTCTTATCTGTAGGTTATTCCTTCCTAGCCAAAGAGGAGTTCCCATAATTTTTTGGATTCATGCACATACTTTACCAAGTATTCTTCTACACACCCCATTACTAGTTTCATTACTTGCTTCCAAATTAAGAAATGAGTGAAAATTAACTAAAGCATTTTGGCACGCTTGGTGGGACCTAATTCCATTTTTCTTCCTTTATTGTTTGCTCATCAAATGCAATATGAAAATTTCTTTTTTGGCTTAAAATAGACCTCTTACATACATTGATTACCTTCTTGTCTTAGTTCATCTAGTAACTTAGGAGGAAAAGTGATTAATCATAGTTTCCCCACATGTTATCATACACTTAAGCCAAACCACAAAATAATTAACATATCAAAACATACCTGAGATAAGGCTTGACTAGGATTTCATCACCTAGCGATAACCTTACCCCTTTTCGGCTATCTTAATTAGATTTCAACACCAAGGGGAGAACCAACTCAGTTCTCTAGTTGAGTATAAAATCTACAATTGGTATAATTTGGCTTAGCACCTGACACCTTTATCACTACAGTGTGTGAAGTGAGGGGGTAGGCCCCAATACCAAGCCATGTACTAAAGTTCAACATAGATTTCTCTCTTGAGTGTCTGAACTCAACCCCAAACCAACCTTAGATTTCCTCTTAGTACTTGATCTACAAGCCAAATTCATTCTTCACACTTTCTAAGGCATAAGCCAAAGTGATCTTAAAAAATTCCTAGGATTTAACTCACTTTTAATGTATGCATTGTTTGCCTTGAATTCTTTTCTTTTGATTACTCTTTGTTTGAGGTGTGAGTTTTTTCATATTATTTTCTCACATGGTCTTTACTAGACAATAGTTGAGAAACCAAACCAATCAACCACCATCTTCTTCTTCTTCTTCCTCCATGGAATATAATTTTAATGATGAGGGTTCACCTCATTTTTCTCCCCCTCTTACTAGAATCTTGATTATTTTAAAGGGTGATGTAGATTTTGCCACTTTCCTTGATAAAAACCTTGTGGCCCTTTAACATTATCTTAATAACTTACCTCACCGTACCTCTATTACTTTGTTTCCTCCTATGGATCCTTCTTATGGTATGCCTTCCCATCTTATGGTGGGTGTTACCTCAACCCAACCCTTGCTGACCCAAGCCTCTTCTTCTTCCAACATCCAATATACTACCACTACCCAAACCCAATCCAACATTCCAAACTCTAACCAAACACCTTTTACCACACCCCACACTTCCCATATAGGTTCAAATTTACCTTTGGTTACCTATAATCTACCTACCATGGGGTTATCTTCTACCCCTATTTCCACCCTTCCCTGCATTACAACCAATCCACCAACTTCTACCCCATTTCAGAACTTGGTGATTTATATACCTCAAACACTTCCACCCATTATCACCAGAGTCACCACTCAACCTCAACCTACCCAAACTCAATCCACTACCTCAACCATACCTTTAAGTCAACACACATCCATCCCTCAAAAAGTACCCATGATGACCTATCAATATGTCCCTAACCCACAAGGATATATAACACCTTCCACCTATACATTTGTGCCAATCAACCCTTATGTGGCACCATCTCAACCTCTTATGACCAAATATGTGGCTTATTTAAATGCCAACCAACCTCAATAGAATGTGCCCCTTAATTTTGTAGCTTCCCAACCCCAACTAGATTTGATTAAGATGTTAATGGACAAAATGACCAACTTGGAGTCATCTATCTCTGGGTCTCATAATCTTTTATCTTATGATCAATTTTTTAATGAACCCATCCATGTATCCATCCCTATCCATGCTTATCCTCCTCAATGGGAATGACCCAAGTTTTCCAAATTCTAAGGCAAGGAGAACCCCCAAACACATTTAAGAGCATTACATCATTATTTTTATTTGATCTCATATGATGATACTTTCCTTCTTCAAACCTTCCCCGTGTCCTTATCAGGACCAACCCATAGTGCTCTTCCCACACACTCCATCTTTTCTTTCTCCCAATTGGCCTATATATTTTTAGAGAATTTCTTGGTAAATATATCTAAAAAGGTTTCTATTATTGATGTCTATTCCATTAAGCAATTTGAGGATGAATCAATTGCTGACTTCATAGCTAGATGGAGAGGTCTCATCAACCAAGTTTCTTTTCCATTACCCCAACCTAAATTTATTAAACTCTTCTCTTAGGGTTGTGCTAAACATATCACCCCCACTCTTCAAGTTTAAACTTTTAGAAATTTTGATGAGGCATTCACCATGGCATGCAAACTTGAAAATTGAGCCATTGATGAAGGGAAATTGAAACTATGAAACAAGAATTCTAGATTTAAATCCAATGACCCTTCCTCTACCAAAACCACTAACCAATCCAATACCAAAGAAAAAGCATCCAAAAACTCAATCATTTTAAAAATTATTCCACCTCTAACTATCAACCAACCACCTCAAACTAATTATTCCAACCCTCCCTATCAACCAAACCAAAACCAAAATTGAGCTCCTCTAAAACAATATACTCCCATTGGAAAATATTATGCAATAGTTTTGGATAAATTAATCAAAGTGAACCTCATCTAACTTTCACTAATTAAAACACCCCAATAATTTATTGCTTCTTTCCCTATGCCATGTCAGTATAATGAGAATGACCATTGTGCCTTTCATCGAGTTAGAGGACATGACATTAATAGATGTGATACCATTAAAAGTCTTGTCCAAAACTTGATTGATAGTGGCAAACTTGCATTGGATAATCCAAATGCACCTCCTAATTAGTCCTTTAGACATATTCTACAAACCTTTCCCATTCATGCTCCTTCTACCCATCACCATGAAAACAAACCCAAATCATCTCATTCTCAGGAGGCACACATGATCAATGCTATTAATAGTGAGCTCATTGTTAAGGAGACCATTACCTCAACCATCTCTTCCTTCATTTCACTTATGGAAGTGATGGACTCACCTTATTTTCCTTTGGATACCCAAATTAAGGAATCAACCACCCCTCTATATTCATTTGAATAGACCTTATCTTTATCTACCTCCCCTTTGGTTGCAACACCAAAGGAGACAACCATTACTTTAACCATCCCTTGTTCTCCCACTCCACCTATTCAAGTGGTAGAACTACCCTCTATTCCTATGCACACTCAAAAAAATGAAGCAAACCTACCCACTCTTTCACTTGGGGAAAACACACCTACCTCTCCCATCATAAAACCATCCATGTCCTATTTGGAAACTATCCCAAACCAAGAGAAGGTTACCTCATCTACCAAACCATCAATTTTGGAACCATCCATCCAAAATAAGGATAGATAAACCATTCCCTCTTCACCACCTAAGGGATTAATCTTTGAAACCAATGACCAAGGAACTAAACCCATATAAAAGCCGTTTTATAGGCTAGTCTAAAGTTTATATTTCACTTCCCAACCCAACTTTGATAGAGCCACCTTTTGACATCATCTTGGACTCTCTTACCAAAATAAATCTGAATCATCAACCTCCGTTGAATCCACCATTAAACCCATTATTCCCCCTCCATCAAACACTTCTTCTAAATCCATAAGTGAATCCTTCCAACAACCTCCTTCTAACATTTCCAAATCACCTTATGCCTCTCTTACCAAACCAATCAAGAATATAGGAATCCTTCCCACACCTAGCATCACTCACCCCTCTTTGAAGTTGGATTTAACACCATCTAGTCCACCAAAGAAGCCCTCAACCAAACCAATTAAGAAGGTAGAGTTGCCCAAACCGCAACCTCAAACTAGACCCATACCACCTCCTTCCCATTTACCTTCCATTTTAGGACCCCATCTTTCTATTATTCCAATTACCTATTCTTCCTCTACTAAACCATCCCCTTTTTCTCCACCAATGCTTGCACCCATTAAACCATCAAGTTCTCCCTCATTCTTAACTAACCTATCTACCTCTACTTTCCCACCTATAGCTAAACCTTCATCATCCAAGTCTTTCATATTCAAATCTTCAACCTCTAAACCAACAATAAATAAGCAATCCTAACTACCTACTAAAACCATTCCACCACCTATAACTTCTAAGGTGAAAACTACTTCTAAGTAGGCTCCCATCCCTAAATCTATAAACCCATCACCTCCAACACCTTTGAATGAATCCTACTCAACCATCCTATAAAGGTTTTTGCAAACTTCTTCTATTAGCTTACCCCCTATCAAACCATTCTACCCTTCCAATACCAAACCCTCCTAGTTCAATGATAACTTGATCTATACATATCATAGGGCATCATGACATGACATGGAGAACTAAAAATCTCTCCAAACACTTGTTCATAGCTTATATGATGAAGATGGTATACTATTTGATGAACCTCTTTTACCTCCATTACCAATCCTACCATCAATTTAACCTACCCAACATTTACCTACTCTCCTGCTCCCACCCAAGAGTGATGAGGAAGAACCGAAGCAAGCATCAAACCCAACAAACCCCCTTATCGACACTATTCATGTGGTTAATCCATCCTAAGCCTAATAAAAAGACATGGGAAAAGCTAAAGCATCCATTCTATGGACTTACCCTTTGACCCTCAACCTTACAACCAAAACCAAACACCTACACCTTCACTTATGCCACCACCAAAGCCCAAAGCATCCATTTTGGGACCCTCTCCCTCTAGCCCATCTAAATCCATCTAGTGTATCATATTGAAACAACTTCACTAAACACCAGTGAAAATGATCCTTTATGAACTAATCAACACCTTGCCCCATCATCTTCAAGCACTAATCAAGGATTTGTAATCTATAGAGGTTCAACCAGATGATCCTCAACCTCTTGTACCCTTTATTGGAGCCTTCTAACTTTTTTCCCTTATCACCTTTCAAGATTTTGAAATACTACCTATTCATACTTAAGATCTTGATCCTCCCCTCTTCGTCATAGCATACATCAATCAAACTCACATCAAGAGGGTTATGATTGATGAAGGAGATAACATCAACATTATCTCCTCCCATGCATATGACCAACTTTAGCTACCCAAAAATATCATGTCAAAAAGTAAAATAGTCCTTCACCCCTTTAATGATACCATGGACACTACCTTAGGGACCATTATCCTCCACATCCACTTAGGGCCTCATACCATTCTCAAACTATTTTACATTATAGAGGGAAAGTTACAATACAATGTGTTACTCAAACACCCTTGGATCCGTGCTATGAGTTGTGTCCCTTCTACCTTACATCGGTGTGTCAAATTTAAACATGAAGGTCAAGTTATTACCATCAAAGTTGACACTAGTCCCTTTACCTCTTGTAATATGACATATCAGCCTAACAACGTCCTCCTACCTCCTTCATGGACCTCACAAACAACTTCTAACAAAATCACCCTACTAACCAAATCCCACAACACTCCCACCCACAATAATGATACATCCTTAACTAGCTCATCTATCCCTTCCTATTATATTCTTGTAGAGGACCCCTTGGAATCCACATTTCAATATCTCTCCCTAGGGGAATATTTCCTTTTAGCCTTGGATACTTTCCCTACTCTATAAGAGTATGGGAACCTCAAACATGACCCTTCTTATGATCCTAACATCAAAACCATCATCCCTTTTAGGTTCCCCAATAATCAAACAAATTTCATCTATAAGGGACTCAGCTATCCACTTCTAGCTTCTACTATCACTCCTCATATCCAACCATTCACCTTTGACTTCTCTTATCTCAACAAACCAACCTTTTCCAAAGCTTACCTTTATAGGTGTGCTTAGAAGGGGTTTGGTCTTGGGCTTTATGAATAGGGACCTCATCAGTTACCCATAATAAAAAATCAAAAACCTTGTGAGTTCTTTGGCCTTGGGTTTTTACCACCAAAATAAAACACCTCATTGAAAGCCATTACCACCACTGACAAAGAGCTTTCATCCTCACCAACCCCATCTCCCTCCAAATTTGAGGACTTTGATACTATCCCATCTAACTTTTTAAAAATCAATACCATTAGTTTAGGCCCCCTAACTATCAAAAAGATGGTTGAACTAAAACCCTTCCTCTCATCCATCCTAAAATGATTGAATGTGATTCTCCTACCATTAACACCATCTAACATCAGGATGATGATTCCATTCTCACCTACCTCAGTGTAGGGAATTATTCAATTCATAAATCTCTCCGTCCTAAGAATCAAACTATGTTGAATCAATCCACCATTGATGTCAACTTGGGTACTCAGGATAACCCCCATATCATCAAAATTGGGCAATCTAAAAATTCCATAGAGCAATAAGATTACCCTTCCTTTGAAACTGTAGCCTAATATTTACTTGGTCCTATCAGGATATGCCCAAAATTGACCCTTCTATTGTCCTCCACAACATTTTTACATATACTGAGGCTAAACTAGTTTGGCAAAAGCTTTGTAGAATGCATCCTTGCATAGCCCTCCTTTTTAAAGAAGAGCTTTAGAATCTCTTATCTATTGACTTTAATTTAGCCCATCAATTATCCAAAATAGGTTTCCAACATCATTCCCATCACCAAACCTAAGGGGGGCCTTCATATCTACATCAAATTTCAAGACCTTAACCTCACTTGCCCAAAAGATGACTTCCCTTTTTCCAACATTGACCAACTTATTGATCTTATAGCTAACCATGAAATGTTATCTCTCATGGATGGTTTTTTAGGATATAATCAAATCTTGATTTCCCCTAAAGGTCAACATAAAATTTCTTTTATTACCACATGGGGAACCTTCTACTATAGAGCCATGCCCCTTGGACTAAATAATGCTAGAGAAACCTATCAGTGTGTCATGACCTATATCTTTCATGATCTCATCCATAAAATATAGAGTACTATGTGGATGATCTCCTTAAAAAATCCAAACACCATAAGGATCACCTAGCTATTCTCACCATCATCTTTGATTGACTAATCCATTTTCATGTTAGACTCAACCCCAATAAATGTATTTTTGGAGTCTTATCAGGAAAGATTCTTAGTTTCATCATCTCTCTCCATGGAATTGAAATAAATCACACCAAAGTCAGAGCAATCTTGGAGATTCCTCTTCTTACCAACCTTATGTAATTCCACAACCTATAGGTGAAGCTTCAATCCATTCGCTACTTTATTTCCTAGCTATTAGATAGATGTCAACCCTTTTACCATCTCCTCAAGAATGACACCTCTTTTAAGTGGACAAAGGAATGTTAACAAGCATTTAGTTCAATCAAGGAGTATCTTCTCTCTTTACCTATCCTCATCCTTATTAAGGAGGACCAACCCTTTGACTTATATATATCCACCACAGACCATTCCCTATGGGTAATGCTCATTCATTATGATAAACATAACAAATAATCCATCTATTACATTAGCCACACCCTTATCAAATATGAAACTTGGTATACCCATCCCAAAAAACTCTGCCTTGCCTTATTATTCGTGGCATCCAAACTCCATCACTACCTTCTTACTCATAAACATATGTCATCCCCAACACTGATCCCCTCAAGTATATGCACTCTAAACCATACCAAAACCAATGTATGGATAAGTGGCTCATGTTCCTAGCTAAGTTTGATCTTGAATTCCTTCCACAAAATTCCATTAAAAGATAAGTCATCATAGATCAATTGTCCAAAGCCCCTCTACCAGACAATCAACCTCTTCTTCTTTCCTTTCCACATGAGTCTATTGTAACTCTTTTTTAGGAAGAACCCACCTACCAAATAACCATGTTTTTTGAAGGATCCAAATGCAAACATGGTGGGGGTAATGGCATTATTCTCATTCCCCTTAATGGTGAACCTCTTCCCTTTTATTTTAAACTTGACTTTGAATGCAACAAAAACATAGCAAAATATGAAGCCCTAATCATAGGTCTCCAAACTTCCCTAGCCTTAGGAGTCAAAATAATTAGTGTCTTTGGTGACTCCCAACTAGTCATCAACTAGGTCAATAGATCTTATCAATGTAAAAATGATGTCCTCCTAAATTACAAATAACTCATGGACTTACTCTCAGCATCATTCGATCATCACCTTCTTTAATCAATTCCTTGATCTACTAATAAATTTTAGATATGATTGCCTCCCTTACTTGCCAAATTCTATCTTAACCTATCGAGTCTAAATTATTTATCACCATCCATCATTTTATCACACCCTCGTATATCAGTTCTAATCTTCCTACCATTTGTAGTGTGGAAACATCTGCTTTTGACATTTGGTATGACTAAACTTTCAACTACCTTAACCTTGTCAATATTCCTCCCAACCTTTCAAAGAATACTTGAAGAGATTTTATTTAGGGTACCTCTTATTATACCATACTAGGAGGAAACCTTTATAAATATGGATTTGACGACATCCTTCTCCATTTTATACATAATCATGAAGTTTCCCATGCTATCAAGGAAATGCATGATAGACTCTATGGGGGACACTTTAGTGGCCTAAATGTTGCTAAGCATATCTTTTACCTTGGCTACTATTAGCTCATCCTCAATCAAGATTGCTGTAAATATGTAAATAAGTATGTCAAATGTCAACAACATTCTAATTTACATCACATACCTCCTCGTGGCCTTCAAGTATATATAGATTATTGGCCCTTCTCATAATGGAGTCTTAACCTTATTAGGGAAATCAATCCCCATTCTTCATAATGACACCAATATATCATTACCACTACTGAATATTTCACCAAATAGGTAGAGGCCATCCCTCTTATCTTAACCAAATTTGAAAATATTATCAAATTCATTAATCACCATATCATCTACCACTTCAATGTTCCCCATAAGATCATCATTGATAATGGAAAATATTTTAAAAACTAGAAAGTCCAAGGTCTCTATGATGATTTTGGCATCAAGTTAAGATTTTCCTCACCGTATCATCCAAAAACTAATGGATAGGCAAAATCCTCTAACAAAACTATCATCAAAATGCTCACCAAAGTAGTAAGTGCTTTAGGTCAGGATTGGTACTTACACATCCCTTTCACTTTATGGGCCTATTACACTAGCATTCAAACCTTTATAAGTGATACCCCTTTCTCTCTCATCTTTGGTGTAGAGGAAATATTGCCTCTCTAAGTCCAAATTCCATCTCTTCACATAAATTTACATGAAATCCTTGTTGAGAGTGATTATCATCAAGAACGACTCACACATTTTGAACTACTAGATGAACATCACCTTGCAGCCCTTAATCATCTTCATGTCTATCAAGAATGAATCAAGCACACATATAAAAAAAACCCCTAAAAGAGTGAGAGTTCAACATTAAATACCTCATCCTTAAAGAAAACAAACATGTAACTAATATGGAGAAAATAAAAAAAGGTAAGTTTGATTTCAATTAGCTTAGACCCTATATCATCACCCATAATTATGGATCATGAAATTATCATTTATCCTCTCTCAAAGGTAAACCAGTACCTAAGCCTCTTAATGATTTATATTTATTTCCTTTATATTATTGAAACAAGGACCAAACTCACCTTTGTTTTTAACTTGAGCTCATCCCTTAATTTATGAGATTTTCCTTTCATCTACCTATTCCTAATCCCTTTGGGGATAATTGATTACAACATAGAACCATATGATTATCTATCATAATTGTAGCCTAATATTAAGCATGGGTACCATTATCTACCCATGGTATGGTTTTAATAGATACTTTTTGTCTCTAATTAGATGGAATCCCATGATTAGTTGTCTTTTAAACCACCCCCTCATCTATCATTAACCTTTTGTGCTAAGATTTCACTTTCATAAAGGTAAACATCTGAATTTAAATAGACTTATCCATGTCTAACCTAGCATTCAAAATTGAAAAATTAGGATACCAAAATATCACTTAGGTCTATATCTCTAGTATTGCAGACTACTCCCTTGAAGAACAACTTCCCAACACCTAAAAGTTACTTAAAAATAGACTGCTCCCTTGAAAGACAACTATAAAAATCCAATTTTAGACCACTCCATTGAAGGATGGCTAAGAAATAATCATTTGAAGCTTCCAAAATCAATAAAATTCAACAAATTATCAATAAAAAAAATCTAGAAACAACCCTATGTCAAAATCAAAGTAAGTGAGCCACAATCAACTCTTATAAGTTCCATTTGTAGACTTCCCACATTGATCAATATACGCATTATCCCAGTACACCATAATCAGCTCTTATATATGGCATTGGCAGACTTCTCACATTAATTAGTTTATATATCACATTAAGGCATGTACTTATCTATTATGGTTCTTTGGTCACCTATAGAAGGGGCAAGCTAATCCACATCAGCTTGCCATTTCACCTATTTCCCATTCAACCATTTACTTATCATGTAATTTCCCTTCACACCTTTTATAAAATTAAGGGATTATGAGCTTACTTGATGAAAAATAATTAAGACACCCTCTTTTTTAATCAAAACATGCTCTTACGAAGCATTCAATAGGCTTATGTTCACTATGTCAATCCAACTATGTTTTCTTGTTGTTAGGTCCTTGCCAACCCAAAACATCATTTCTTATTTTTCCCTCTATTAGTTCATGTAGACATATGTCTCATAAATGTTATCTCTTTCTCACATTTAGTTTCTTACCTACAGCTACTTTATGTGCTTTCCTTATATTCCCATAATAAATCAATACATTCAAACATCATTCTCATCAACACAATAATCCTCATACAACATAACGTTATAAACCATGAACCATATCCTATTAATAAAAAAAAACATCAAGAATCATAAACCATAAAAAATAACATCATAAAATCATGTTCCCATCATCAAACATCATCAACATCATCCTTACAAAAATTCACAACATCATTACATTATAACATTATCTTATTTATAAGCAATATTTATCAATAAACATGATGACATCCTCATCCTATCTATAAACCACATTGTCACTATCATCTCATAAACAACATCTCCAAACACATCTATCATATATTAATTATCATGAAAAAACACATCCTCAACTCTATATGACCCAAGCATCACATAAACTAAAAATTTCAAGCATCCAATCAAAATTATGTTTCCAATCATATCATCATCTAAACACATAGTCACAATCATCCATAATATTCATCAATCTATTAGCTAAACACAACCTCAAAATCATCAAATACCTAAACTAAAGAGTCAACGTAAACATAAACATGCAATAACATATATGTCATCCATAATCCATAAACATAACCACATCATGATCATAGTCTACATCTACATCATCATCATCATAATACATCAATATATAATCAACTAGACATCATAAATATAAGAACGTAATCAACATAATAAAATGTCATCAATATAATCAACATAATCAACACATAATCATTATATACATCAATAAGGAAATACATGAAATGAAGTATCCATGTCTCTCTCACTCATATAAACCTGATGTCATCAACATGCAGGCCAGTATCAAAATAAAAATCATATACATAATCTCATCTATCAAGCCCCTGGTATACCATTGGCATTGGCCCCATCTGCACCTACAATTGTACCTACACTACCATCTAGTGGTGCCCCCATTGATATCTCTACCTATCCCACTATTGAGGCTTAGCTATCAATGAACCACCTACTAAACTATCCCTATACTCTCCATACTACATCTCTAGTGGAAACTATGTTAGCACTATCACCTCATAATATCTTAGCTTCTCAATGATGGTTAGGTACCATGTACTTAGAATTGTGTTAGGTGGTCCTACTACTATTACTATGGCTACCCCTACCCTCTATCTCAATGAATCTCTCTCTTGAGTCACTAACCCAAGAAAGATCCTTGCTTGATCATGATCGCTAATCAAAGTAATAATCTATGCCTATAAAGTAGCCACTTATCCCTATAATCTTATGATCTGGGCTAGTGCTGATGCTAGTGCTACCTATGCCTATCCATCTAGTCCACTACCCTATACTAATGCCCCATCCACATCTATAGGTTGCTGACTACCATTACCCCATTCAAAGTTAGCTACTACATATTTGGCCTAGTACCAAGCCTCATACCCATCTGCAATACCAATATTATTAATGGTGGCTCGAGTCAGTATTTCCTCATAGTCTAACATGACATTCTATGGCTATGGTTATGGGAACTAAAACTCAACATCTTCCTTATTATAGCTAGAGACATATGGTGGGATCCCATAACTAAGTCTAAACTATCTTTTCACTCACTCAAATGGGATCAACTCTATCTCCCTATCACATCTCCCATAAATCTAGTGCCAAGTCTAAAGGGATAATGTGTGGTAGCTATACCCTAGCCACATAGGTCAACCTACATGTGGCTTCCATACTATATAAACTACTACCAAACCCTCCAAGGCATCTATAAACCACTCAATATCTTAGCCACCACCACCACCATCGATCAAAACATAGTCACCTCTCTATCTAGTAAAACCAACTAGATAGGGATCTTGGCTAAATCCATCCAAGGGTCTCCCCACTAGCCTCAACACCCATATGTGCTCATATGCCCAATAATAGAGTAAAAACCCAACACTAATCCCATATCACCTACATGCTCTAAAGGCTTAGAAATATCTATATAACTATACTAATAGAATTGGGGCTCATCCAAACATAGTCCTCCCTAGAAGCATATCCACCAACACCCCTAGTTATAGGTATGGAAAGCATCCACTACTCAAATCAGGCACCACAAAGTAGGACATGACCATCATCATCATTGTAGGTAAGCATCTATCTATAGGATCCCTCTAGTACAAGGGTGTATATCTAAATCCACTAAAGTGAAACTAGAAATGCACTCAATCTACCCCATAAATCAAATCTATATGATAGTCAATCTCTTCACTCTCTATATGGTAGATCAACTCCCCCCTAATGGGTAGCTAAATGATACATTGAATGTCCTCCAGGATAATCATCATCTCCCTCATCAACAATAAAAATGTGTTTGTGGTCAGTTCCCATCTCTCAATGAGGGCCACAATCATACTTGCATCTCATAGTAGGTACCTATAATAGATCATCACACCTAATCCAATGGTCTCTATATATATTCACTCCTCCACTATTATCATATCTCATACCTTGACAAAGATCTATAGGATCCTATGCCTCATCTAAATTTAATGGGCCTATGAAACCAAAAAATTAACATTCCTACTTAGTTTTCTTTTACATCCCACTAAGTACCAACCTATACCTATCTTTTTCAACCTTTACAACCTAACCCAATTACATCTACCCTACTCCTTACATGTCCATCACCTACTTCTACCCACCTAACATTTTTTCTCATCACTCGACACTTCCATTCCAAATATTACAATTTCACCACCTCTTCAATGCATTTATTCTTATAACTTTTGAACTACATTACCACATTTTCATATTTAACAATTACAATCCTACAACTTTGACACACTTTATAATCTTAATCTAAATGGTTTCTTTTTAACTAACCCTAACTCTCCAACTTCAACTGCCAGTGGTTCTTTGAACTATCGATGGTCCTTAGGGCTCATTTTACCCCTAAGGTCAACCATCGATGGTCAGATTAAACCACTAATGGTAACTATGTGTGGCTGATAGTGATAAAACCCTCGAACCCTTCACCTATAGAGCATACCCAAACCCTTTTCTATAACATTTCCCATACCTATAATTTCTATAAAAGACCATTCCAACACCCAATATACCTTTTCCCTAAACATTCCCTTGTTAATTTGACCTAATTTAACAAAACCTAGACATAGGGCATTATTTACCTCATCCCATGCCAATCCCTTTTTTTCTCATTCATACATAATCAATCACTTTCAAAATAAATCATTCAACTACCTATTAAATTTTAACAACTCCACCTACCTCATTCCATGATCACTGACATGGTCAGAGTCCTCATATCACTGCCCAACTGCATCCTCACCCACCCTCCATCAAATCCCCATTCAATCATAAATTAAACATGCTATCAACTAGTCCACACACTCCACCTCAACAAGATCACTACACAATCAAAAAATCTCACAAAATACCTAGAGAACAAAATGCCAAATATAAAATGATAAAAATGAAGTTACATTTTACCTTTATCTTCTCAAAATTTGTAGGGTTTTATTGATTATCGATGGTCAGTGTGACCATTGATGATATTCCCTAGGGACACCCTTGATCATCAATTATCAATTTCCTCACTTTTATTGAAACACTTTCAATAACACCCTAACTAGGTCTAGACCTTTAGGGAAAACTACATTTGGCCTAAAAATATTTTTGGATATTATGTTCGTAGAACTATGCAAGCAACATCCACTTGCCTAGTGCATATGGAGTCAACTCAGCCATCCGATACTAACTCATACCCAAGCAACCAACCATTACCCCATGTCCACCTTTATGTTGGTCATTTTTAACCAAGACCATTTGCCTATTTTACGACAACTTTGCATTGTCATTTTGATTGCACCAACCAACCTTTTCATGTTGAAAATTTAAACTTTACACCACCTTTTACACAGCCTGATCAATTATGTTATTTCATAAGAACACTTCCTACCGTGGATACTTTGGACCAACACTGACCCCATTTAGATGGATTGATAGGCCTGTGTTGATCAACGATAACCAACGTTGTGGACTAGTTACCCCTATCATATATCCTTTTAAAATCAAACTTATTTTTACTTATATTGGCAACTTTAGTATTTACATGATCTTGACTATTACCCTTAGTCACATTTTTATTTGCATGTTTGCATCTCAAATGCCCCACCTTTTTATGTCACCCACCTTGTGACTACCCATTTACTATTTATCAAACCTTGACTTGATTTCACATTCACCTCATCAACTCTCAATTTGAGGGGGAACACCTCCTCCCATACTTGAGGTAACCAAACCTTGACCAATGATCCATTTTTATTCCACAACTTGTGAGATCAAAACTAAAAAAGAAAAAGGGGTAAAATGTAGACACTTAAAAACTACACATGATAGATTTTGATGTTAAACTACCTTTTGACCCTCATCCAACCTCATTTCTAGTGGACCACCTAGTCAATTAGACTCATTTACTAACTTGACCCTGTTGAACCCCTAACTTAACACATTTAAATAAACCATTTAACTCACCTCTTTTCTTGATTTAACCCATTTTATTCTATCCTCTTCACCACTAATGATCAACTTAACTATTGACAATTGGACTGATCATCAATGGTTAGGTCTCCAAGCCCACTTTAAAGTTTTAAATCATTGATATCTTTGTGTGAGATAAGTATCTCCCTAAATGGTGAATTTATTTTAATACTAGATTTAAAATGTTGTGAATTAGAAAATTTATCCCTCTATCAAATTAATAACTTCCTCCACCTCAATTAGCAACTTCATCCTATAAAAGGAGAAGAGGAAGAAGTGAAATTGATCTAGCACAATCCACAATCTTACATCTAAGCTCTCTTGCATAAAGGTATTTAGCATCCTTTTAGTAAGCAAGTAACATCACTAGAGACCTGAAGCTCTGTTAGAATCACTTTTGAAAGTAGAAGTACTGTCACTTTGGCCAAATTGCCTCAGCCTTCCACCAATAAGTTTTAAGGTATCTTTCACTTATTTTCATTAATTTATCTTATCTCTAACTTTCCTACCCTATTAAACCTATCAGTATCTTATTTTCCACCCCTCAACCCCATAAAAGACCTCTATTTTCCCAAATACCCAATCTATACCTTCTATTTTGATCATTTCTAGATTTACATAGGTAACTATCGATAGTTATCACAACCACCAATGGTCACTTCAACCATCAATGGTTACCCAACAACCAATGGTTAGCCTAAACCATCGATAGTTAACCTGACCACTGATGGTCACTATGGCATAAAAATATAACAAGCTATTTTCAACATTTTAACCTTATTCAAACCCAATTGTCTCTATTTTTGCCTAATTATATTACATTTTTTGATTTTCTAGACCAGACCCTGACCATCTTAGCATAAGTATTAATTGACTTTGCTATTTTTGGTCATTTTTCTATTAACTAGCATTCTAATTTCTTTGTATTGCATTTCATTTATGTTAAGAAAATATATATTTACTTTATCATTTCTAACTTAATTGTTATAATAGTGGATTGATGGCCTCCTAGCAAGCAATACACTTCTTGGATCTAGCTCACACTAGGCAGTCCACTCATCTATTTACTAACAACCCCATTTTCTAGTGTCTTTCTTATCTATAGGTTATTCCTTCCTAGCAAAATAGGAGTTCCCATCAGCATCTAGATTCACATGTGTACTTTATTAGGTATTCTTCTACATACCCTATTACTAGTTTCATTACTTGCTTCTAAATTAAAAAATGAGTGAAAATTAACTGAAACACTATGCACCATAAGCTTAGTTTAGGCTTATCTTTTTCATGCATCTCATCCATTATTCCCATATATGCATCTATATTTGCCTCAAATTTGGAATCAGATAAGAGAGCATCCCCATAATCCTATATTTGCTCTACTCACAAAGTAGCAAATCAAGCATCAACTTTACTCGGGTATTGGGTACTGACAATGGCAAATCTAATTCTTGGTCATAGACCTTATATAAACCAAGTAGCCTTATCCTTATCTTCTAGAATGAATTCAATTCTATTTATGACATCAAAAAATCTTCAATCATATTTTTCAATTGATTCACCAGACTTTTACCGAATCTCCTTTAAGTCTTGAATAGTTTGGCTTATACATTTCTTTACCTTAAATTTTGTTACTAACAAATCTCTAACTTGCATAAAGTTTAGGGTATTTACATTTATTTTAAAAATGAACTCTAAGGCTTGTCTTTAGAAATACCCTATGAGTTCACACCTCTTAACATCATTAAAGGTTATCCCCTTTTACATTCCATTTCATATTACAAGTTATTAAATATTGCTCAAGATCCATAGACCCATCATATTGCATTAATGAAATAAACATACATGCATTGAGAACTATATTCTACAAACTTGTAATTGGTACCCTAGGTTGTTAAATATTATAAACTATGATGGAAGGAATTTATGTATCGATGACTACAACTTTATATGACTATGCACTTTTGATTGTGACTCTAGCCTTCTACATACTATTGTTTTTAGGTTTATCAAAAAGGAATTCTGCTTCCTCTATTTTCTTCCTATCTAATTTCCACTTTGTCTTTGCACTTAACTTTCCAAAATTATTCATACTAGAATCAAATCAATCTATATCTACTTATTCTCCTACACTTATTCTTCTTTCTAATAATAAATTAGGTTGGGGGATGCATAATTTTGAAATGAATGACTTGTAGTCTGAATTTATTCTAACTTTGAACTTGAACCTGTGATAGTGTAGCATTTGAATCTAACTTATTCCTAAAAACTTTCCTTCTTATTTATAGATAAAATCCCTTTCATTAACTATGATCTACCTCTAACATATAATTATTGTACTGCTAGCTTCTTCCTACTTCACTATATCCATATCTGCATCATTTTTATCTACTTCTTTATCTTCACCAAAACCTTCTACACACTCTTTGCTTATTTAATATTCTCTCAACATATTTACATATCTAACATCTTTCCTTATCTTTTATCTCTACCACTTTATTCCCAACCTCTACTATTATCCATAGTTAATTATGGATTTTTTATTTTATTCCACCATCTCTATTATTGTAGTTCCCTTTCTAGTCCTAAAATTTTATTCTCACTCAGAGTCTTCTTGCCTTATATTTTATGAGATTAACTTCAAGTTTATTTTACTCAAATTGACATCATTAACTCCATAATTCACACACCCCATAGTGCCTGAAGGGACTACTCCATGTATGTTAGAGTAAGCACCATGGCTTTTTCCACAACCAACATTTTTATCAATGTAGGTAGTCATTGCAAAAATTTCCCTTAATTCTTTAGACAAATCTATCCTACATAGATTCAAAGGATACATATACTTAAATTATGAATTTATTAATATAGCCATCAATTTTATTCCTTATCTAATATTCTATTACTCTGGTATAGTCTATATCTAGGTTGCATAGTCTATCTAACTTTCCTTCTATCCAAACTATAATCTCTTTCCTCTTTGGACTGAAGCAATAGTATTCTAACCTAGATAGCCAAAAAACTAATAATCTAGGAAAATCACACCAAAAAAGTTCATAAATTTCACCATAAATATGCTCCTAGATAATCTCCTTCATAGTTGTTCTATCTCTCCTTACTTCTTCTGTAAAATTCTAGATTATCTCATCTAGCCATTTCTCTATACCCCTTTGTCTTGGCAAACATCTCAACATATTTCATCTAAATGAGGTCCATTATCCCTACACCATTATTAGTAGAAATTATTGGAAGACTCTAGAACATGATAATTATATGGATACCTTGTGTAGTATAGGAATGCAGATAAACATGACATATACTTTATAATTCTAGATTGTTACTTGAAAACACAAATGTACTTATGAAAGGAATAATAATAGAAACAAAAAATATAGAAGAAGGTGTCATATGAAAAATGAATAATAGTTGTTATATTAAAATAAAGTAATCACTATGCATAGTACAATGATAAAATATAATTAAAACCATATAAGGACTATTCTATTATTCTCTATCACACATTGAAACGATCTTTCATTATATCTGAGAACTATATATAGAGCATTCCAAAGCATTGTATTTTAACACTCCAATCTATTGATATACTCAAAAATAAAGAATATTCACATTCTTCTACTATTTCATAAGCTTAAAAGGTTGAATTCATCTGAAAGACTATACAAAAGATAAAATCATATACTTTGTACACATGTCTATCCAATTATACTTTATGGTTTTGATGACCTTGATCCATACCCAATAGAATAAGAGGATCAAAGGTGAAAATTAAGGTAAACAAGAGGAAGAACCCATATCTAATGGTAAGGGTAAAGGAGAAGTACCCCTTAAATCTCCTCCATCTCTTCCCATAGTTCTTCCCTTGATGAATAAAAACAAGTTTTGGATTTGTTTTCTTCCAAGATAAAGCTTGATGTTAAGTTTGATTTACCAATTTATAATGGAGAGCTTAGTGTAAAGAAATGAGATCATTGGATAAAGTAGATTGAATTGTATTGAAAGGCTCAGATGATTTTAGATGATGAAGTAAAAATTTAGTTAGATACTCTTTGGTTGGGTGGTACACCACTCATTTTGTGGGGGAGTAAGACACAAGAGGATCTCATGGCAAATTTATTTATTCTAGGAGTGATTTTGTTTTTGTACTGAAAAATATATTTTATCCATTAGGATACATTCAAAAAGATATTATATATTGGAAAAATTTAAGTCGATCAAAGGGTCAAAGTGTACAAGATTACATTCAACAGTTTAGGAAAAGGGATTTGATTTTGGGCATTCCCCTTTACACTCAAGAGACTCTTTTAAAATATATTGGTGGGTTGCATAGTTATTTGAGGCATGTGATACTCATGTTTAAACCCATTAATCTTGATGAAGTGTGTGTCCAAGCTATCCATATTAAATCAAGGGGTAAAGAGACCAAGGATAGAGAACACTTCATAAAGAAGCCTAGTAAAGTGCTTGAAAGCAAAGGCAAAGGAAAGGGTAAGATGAAACACACCTTCAAAATTAAAAAAGAGGATGGGAAGTCTTTTTTTTTCATTAAAATAGAGAAGGCCGTGAATATGACAAGTGTTGGGAGTTCCACCTAGAATGTAGGCCAAATTGGCTTAGGAACAATAAAGGTAAGAAGACTACTACAATAGTATAATAAATTATGGTGCTGAGACCAAGGTCACTACCATGAGAATGAAAGCTTTATCTTCTTCCTCTTCTAGCACTAAATATATTAATTATCATTCTTATTTACATTCTAAATCTATGCATGATGAAAATAAAATAAATGAGTTGTTCCATATTAGAGTGATTTCTAAGCATATTAAGATAGATACTCTTTTTGATAGTTTATCTCAAGCTAATATCATTTTTGAATAAGTTGTGAACAAATTAGGAATTAATACTAAACCACATCCTAAGCCATACCCTTTGGGATGGGTGTGTGATGATGTTATAGTGCAGGTCATGAAAACATGCAAACTTGGATTTATAATCACCTCTAAGTTAATTGTTGAGGTAGAGTTAGATGTGATTTCAATTGATATTTGTGTCATTTTACTTAGTATTCTTTATTTATATGATAGAAATCAATCTTTTATAGGAAATAAAATATATATTTTATTGTAAAATATGAGATTGAATACATTGTAAGAGTCCATTGGATAAAGGCAAACTTATCTTTTATATCTGCAGTTTAGATGAAAAGGTTTATCAATGTAAGTAAAAACTTTGTACTCATGATTGTAAAATCCAAGGATGATGATAAATCCAAGGATCTAAAAGGATGTGATCCTCAACATAGGAATGGAATAGTTAAGATTATGTCTAACTATGAGGATGTTTTTTATGATCCATAAGGTTTACCCCCTAAAAGGCATATACAACATGAGATACAACTAAAACAATATGCACCTCTTCCTAATATTGGCATGCATAGGTTTTTCATGGTATAAAATGAAGAGACAAATAATTAATTTCAAGAGTTTCTTGATAAAGGGGTCATTCAGCTAAACACTTCTCCATATGGTTCACCAATTGTTTTGGTGCCAAAGAAAGATGGCACTTGGAAGATGTGTATAGATTTCTAAACATTAAATAAAATTATGGTTAAAAAACACTACCTTATTCCTTTCATTGATTATTTGTTAAATCAATTGATAAATGTTTTATATTTCACTAAATTAGACTTACTAAGTGGTCATCACCAAGTTAGAATTAGTGAAGGTGATATTTGGAAAACTACTTTTAAAACTAAGCATGGTCTTTTTGAGTGGTTTGTTATGACCTTTGGCTTTGTAATGCACCTACCACATTCATGTGGGTTATGAATGATGTATTAAGGCCATTCATATATTATTTTTTAATAGTATTCTAAGATGATATTTTTATATTTATTCAAACTTGGGAAGATCATGTAAAGTATATTAGGAAAGTCTTGGAAGATTTTTAAAGGGGAAAATTGTATGTAAAGATGTATAAATGTGAATTTGAAAAAACATATTTAATATACTTAGGATATGTAGTGGGGGGTGGTAAACTAAAAATTGATCCCTCTAAATTTAAAGCCATAATTAAGTGGCCTAATTCAAATGATGTAAATGTAGTTAGACATTTCCTAGGGGTAGTCCAATATTGGAGGAAGTTTATTGCTTACTTTTCATTGATTACATATCCTTTGCATGCATTTACAAGTACTAAATAGGTATTTCAATGGGGATGCAAGAATAAAAAATCCTTTAACATACTAAAATAAAATATAAGCACAACCTTAGTATTATCACTTCCAAAATTTCAACATCCATTTGAGATTGAAACTGATGCAAGTGATTATGCCATGGGTGCAGTTTTGATGTAGAAGTGAAATCTTGTTTGTTACCATTCTAAAACCTTCACAAGTGTGGTAAAGGGATATCCTACCTATGATAAAGATTTGTATGTTTTGGTTCAAAGTTTTAAAAATTATAAGAATTACTTAATGGTCAAAGAGATAATCATCCATATAGATCACTAGCCTTTAAAATATTTCCAATCACAGTCAAAGCTACAAAAATCAAGGTAATTTCATTGGATGGATTTTTTACTAAAATTTCCTCTTATGATTAGATATAAAAAGGTATACAAAACAAGGTAGTTGATATTATTTCAAGACCTCCTATAGTAGTATCTATTATTTTACAACATAGTTATTTTATGCATGAAAGTTATAAGGAATAATATGCTATAGACATTGATTTTAAGGATGTTTATGAAGATCTAAATCATGGAAAATAGGTAGAATAATTATGATATCACATACATGATGTACTATTGTATCATCTTGGTAAGTTATGAATTCCATAATATGAAAGAGTGCATGTGATTATAGAAGCACATACATCTCTTATTTGAGGTCATTTTGGCATTAGGAAAATAGTTGCATAGCTGAAAATATATTTTCATTGGCATTAGATGCGTGAAAATGTATCCAAATATGTAAAAGTTTGTATTATTAGTGCTACTATCAAAACTAGTAATAAGAAGTTATAATTGTATACCTCACTTCCTGTATCAACCCATCCATGGAAGAGTGTTTCTATGGACTTTTTGGGTGGGTTGCCTATGTATAGAAAGAATCATGACTATTTGTATGTGGTTTTGGATAGATTTAGAAAAATGTGTGTTTTGGTGCTTTGTATGAAAATTATCATAAGCAAAGAGACTACACACTTATTCTTCAATAATGTTTGGGTTCATTTTGGTTTATCCACATTTATTATTCCTAATCGATAATCTCTATTCATTGGGAAATTTTGGTCACATTTTTGGGACTTGATGGACACAAAAATCAAGAAGATCATTGCATTTCATCCATAAACCAATGGTAAAAAAAAATTGGTCAACTGAATAGTGGTTTATTTTCTCCAAGGATATTTCAACAAGCATCCCAAGCTTTGAAATGAATACTTGAGTTATGTGAAACATGCTTATAATATTACCATACATTCTTCTACAAGTAACTCTCCTTTTGAGACTTGTTTTATTTATTTTATTAAGTCTCCTTTGGACTTCACTTTTGGACAATAAATAATTACAAATGGAAGCAAGGATGAAGACAAAGCCAAGAGGTTCATATAAAAGGTCTAATATGTTCATCAAGCTATCCAAGTGTGCATATAAAAGATTCAAACCAAGTATAAGGCTAGGCATAACAAACATTAGGTTGATCATCACTTCCAAGTTGATTATCTAGTTTGGATTCACATAAGAAAATAATGCCTCAAAGGTGAAGGTAAAAAGATTATACCAATTAGGTATGGCCAATTTAAGATTTTGGAGAAGATTTCTAATAATGTTTTCTAATTGGAATTACCACCTTATATGTAGATGTATTTAGTTGTAAATGTGGAAAACATGAAATTATATGAGCTATCTATGATAGTGGATCAAGGTGAGTGTGTTAAAGTTCCCTATATATATGATTTTTCTCTTGAATATTGATGAGCTATAGGAAGACATGATTCTTGATAGGAATATAAGGACATCAAGAAGAGGAGATGTTGAATACCTATGAGTTGGCCTAAAAGGAACAAATCCAAGAAAGGCAAGGTGGATGGAAATTAGAAATGTGAGAGAGTTGTGCCATCACTTATTTTAAAAATAAAAACCATATTTTTGGTGGTCCAAAATATTTTTAGTGGAGAGGATATCGATCTAATCGAATAGTCTATAGTTATTTTTAAAACTATATACACATCAAATATATCCTTGAGATATTTGTAAAGCAATTTAAACAAATTCAAATATAATTTTTATGCAAAAGTTATGGCCTACAAAAACGAAATCCAAACAAGTAATAACAATATACATGGGGTACAATGATGATGTTAGCATGGTGACTAGACATGTAAAAGTGGTCCAATTATGGATTTACACATGTACCAAAGGTATTTTGACATGTGGAACATTAAAAATAGCCCTAATAAATAGTATGATTTTCAAGCAAAGATTGATCTTAAGACCTATTCATATGGTGTTGAAAATTTTACTTAAAAACATTATTATTAAAAATCCCTATTAATGTGGTATTAAATCCCACCCAAATTGTGTGGAAGCATTATCCAAGCCTAAAAACAATGCAATGAAAGGGAGATATGAATCCCAACATATTAGGTAAAAATATAAGGCTTCAAACCATACAACAAGGTCCTTAAAAACATTATAAAAGTCTCATTATTGTATTTGAAAAAGGACAGAGAGAGTAAAACTTGTTTTTTAGCCTTTTGAAGGAGTGAAATTAAGAAACAAGAAAACATATTTTTATGTAAGAAAGAACAACTTCCATATAGGATATTGTTGAAAAAACTTCCTAGAGGTAGAGATAATAATTATTGTATGTATTTACATATTTCCAACACGCACTAAAGCTTTACATGAAGAAAATAATACTTATTTTTGATAATATATCTAGGATACATACAATAGAGATAGATATAAATATATAGCTCAATGATCCCCTAAAAATAAGGAGTCAAGGATATCATTCAATCCCACCAATATCTCAAATCTATCTCCTAATATGTTTCCCTCAAACCTATTTTTTCTCACACACATAGAATAACTACGCGAGTTGTGACTACAACTCACACAATAATATATTATCCTAGTATTATGAGTTGTCACAACAACTCATAAACTATTACAAATAATATTTACCCAAATACATAAATGTGAGCACTAATGTTAGGCTATTCCTGACATTTCCCCTATTAGTGTGAACATGGGAAAGACATTATCCTATACTAAAACTCCCACCAAACTCAAATGATGGGTTTTCACTTAGCTAACCAACAACCTATAAATAACCAAGATGGTTTTACACTCAGTTTACCAACAACCTACAATTAACAGATGGTTTTACACTTAGTTTACCACTAAACATGTGGTTAAAAAATAACTAAATACACATGATGGTATAACATAATTTTAGTCCTCATCACTATTTTTACTTCAAAGGGATAAATAGAGATTCTCACTTATTATAATATTTGAATATGTATGTATCATCTATTCTTATTTCAAATCACACCACACAAAATATGAAAAAACACACAACATAAAAGATGTCACCAAATCATCTGGACCCCATCACTGGTGACTGATGAGAGGCTTTGAAACCTCCATCTTTCATTTCCTCTATCCTCTAATGTATGCAACTTACTTAGCCAATGTGTCGATGAAGCTAATGTAATTTTTGATGACAAGAGGCCTCCCTGCCCGCAACTCCCACCCCCCCCCAATTTAGACATCACCTACAAGCGAAAATGCAACCATGAGGTAAATTTTTTTATTTTTAAAATTTATGAAAATGATGAATAAAAAGACTTCGACTCTAGATTCTAACATAAAAATAATATTTTTGAAAAAATGACTCAATTGTTGACACTTTTGAATTTTTTGCATAAATGTCTTTATTGATGTAAAAAATGACTCTAACTCTACACTTTGACACTTTTGAGATTTTTTATGATTTTGGACAATAAAGACACTATATTAAATTTAAAATACATAAAGAATTAACTATAATGACTCAATATACTCATAAGACACTTTTAATTAATATAAACTCAATTGAAAATAAGTTTAGTCCTATTGATTAAACATATATTTAACAATGACTTTTAATTTTGACTCTTAATATAAACACAATTAAGTGACTAAAGCTAAAAACTTTAAAAATGACTTTGACTAGTGACCAACACTAATAAAAAAAACTATATAAATTTTAAAAGTGGTTTTTAAGATGGCACAAGGAGAATGGATAGTCAACATATACCCAGTCGAGCCAAGCAAGGCAGAAGGAGTGGAAGATTGATTGTACAAATTGATAAGATAGTTGATTGTATTGAAAAGATAATGAGCATACCTTAAGATAATAATTTACATGACATACTCATTTGTTTTATCTAACTCGAACTAGATCTAGTACATATTCAAATTTTAGTCCCAAGAAAAGACATCTTAGTGTACCAATTTTTAATGCTTCAAGTTTGAAACTTGTGGCATTATGCTAAGCACAATCAAATGATATGGAAGTTAAATATGTTAAATAGCTAAGTCTTGTCAACTTATATCATTGTTGAAATAAAACATGATAGATCCACCATAAAGTGTACCAATGATTGGATAATAAAAATGCCCTCAATTTTATAGGATGGAAGATTGTAATGAATGTGGTGTGAATATCATACACAAAATAGTTATAGATCCCTAATTTAAATGCCACTCACACATGGCATACCTTTTACTCATAAATATATAGATAGATTGTCAATTGGTAGCATGGGTGTCTGAGATAAGCACTGTGAACTAGGAATTTGACTTAAGAGAGGATAGTTAGTATTGCATTAGTTCTAAAATAAAATCAAATTGAAAGAAACACACTAAAAATCATAACATCTCTAGGCCTAGTCACAAGGGGGAGCTTAGTAAGGAAAAACCATTTGAAAACACAACTAGAAATGGAAAGAAATTAGAAATAAGAACATAAAACACCAATTTCTTACCAAATCCTTAATTGCTCTAAAAGGCTCCTTCTTTGGCTTGCTTGGATTGTGCTTCAAGAGATCTTCTTCAATGGAGTGTGGCTACCTTTTTCTCCTCTTGGCACCTTTGGATTTGGCTTGGCTCAATAATTTATAATTATAAAATTAATTGTAATGGCTTTTAGAATTATTTTTGCATTATCCAAGCTTAAAAATGATGTTCATGGCTCTTCTATTTATAGATTTTTAAAATAGTTTAGGATTAACCATGACCTTCCATCTCAAGATTGAGATGTGTGGCCATGAATAAATCTAATTATGTAATTAAATTTATAAATATCTCCTATAAATATTTGGTATAGAGGGGAATTTAAGAGGCATGGAGGGTCTTAATGAAGCATGGGGTGGCTTAATCTTGATATTTTATGCATTTATAGCTTGTAGATGCCACCCCATAGAAATGATGTCATTTGATGATGCAGATATTCAATATTCATTTCCAAAAATAAATATTAAAAAATCTCCATGGAATTCTGAATTAGGCTCATAATTTGAATTAATTATCTTTTAAACATGGTTAGGTAATTTTGAAGCAAATTTTGGCCCTTGGTGTACAAATTAATCAAATCGATCAAAATGTCTTATTATTGGCTAAAAATTTGACTAGATTAGAATTAGGATGCAATGTCAGATGCATTGGATTAATTATCCCATTTAGGATGTTGTCAACACAAAATAACAAAGTCACATATCTTGTGCAAGAAATTTGATATAAAAGAGCAATCTAGAGCACCCAGGTGCGAAAATGTCATTTTGACTCAAAATGATTTGATAAAAGTTAGCTAATTCATAAATTTCATTGCCCAATTTAATGATACCTTAGCTAAAATTAGTACTTGAATATAACAATTTCAACTCATTTAATGTGTTTTAGTGTTTCAGGCCAAATTGTGTATTTTGGTAGAAATTAGTCAAAAGCATGGTTGGAGCTAGTTGGTATCCAATTTTAGGTGTCTATAGTTTTCCCCTATTTGGGAAGGCATTGCAAACCTTAGGAAAAATAATGTCTTCTCAAATAATGAGTAAAGTCCTGTATACCAAAAATAAGATGATGATTGAAGGAAAAAACTCTAAATGGTGTTTAAAAAGCTTATGATGATGCCCATTTAAGGGAGTGGCCATCACATATGTGGATGGATGGTCCCTCAAAAATAAGAAAGAAGAAAGGTGAAATTAACCCATGGTTGAGATTAATCTAAATGAGAAATGCCTACATGCATTGATTTAAAAAGGATACTGATTTTCCCAAAGGTGATTATAATCAAGAATAAAAGTTGAAATAATGATTTACCCATAGGTAGTTATAATCATTAAAATGACTTGAATTGGATAAAGATGTTTTTTGATATGGTTGTGCCCCAATTTGAGCTAATTAACAAGCAAAAATCAAGGATATAACCTAGAATATAGATTAAAGATGAGCAGGCACAAATGTAGATGTGATGGTCTAATGAATAAAGAAGCCACAAACAACCAAGCATACTAGGATGAAAAATGATGAAAGAGATAGATAAAAGAATAAGATTGATCAATATAAAATATTTAGTTATATTTACCAATAAGGATATGCTCGTCTTGATTAGTAATGATACAACTAGAATGGCCAATGGATTAATTTGATCAAAGGTGGATGGAAATATTTTCTAAGGTGCCAAGGAAAATTTTTGATAGTTCCATTGATTGTAGACCCTCTTGAAGATAATTTTTGTTGCAACACATGATGGTATGCATCATGATGGAACACCATGAAGATTTTCTTGAATTATACATAAAGACTAACTCTTGATCCAATAAACACTTGAAATCACTACACTAATGATTAAAACCATGATGATAATGTCGACTTATGAATATAGATGGACTCAAGAAAAATACACAAGGAATCACCTAATGAATACATATAAAATGAGTTAAGGAAATGGTGTTGAAATAAAACAAATAACCAAGCAAACAAAAAAAATATAGAAAGCATATAAACAAATAAATAACTTTAAATAAACAAACAAATAGATAGCCTGAAAATAAAAGCAAAAGAAAGCATCCTAAAAATGACCATGCCCCAGTAAGGAAAATCAGGGATAACTTTCTAGGCTTAGACATGATAAACATTTTTGGATTTTTGAAATATTTGAAATGTTTTTGGCATTTTGAGGTATCTCAACTCATTATAGAATGACAAGATACCTACTCAAAAAATATTGAGAGCATTTGGCTTAGGTTACTCATAAAATGACAAGAGCACATGGAAAGTTGTACTGAGGTGACCTCAACATGAATTGAGCATGGACCACATAGTCTCAAAATGACCTCAAGTTATAATAATTCCATCCACACAAAAGGCAAGGAAAAACCAACTAGGTCCCAACAAGTTCTCAAATTTGGTAAATGGCCAGTCAAATGAAAATAATAATGACAAGGCGATGCGATAATTTATGATAAATAAATATTTTACCTATTTTTCCGATAGGCAATTATAACTAAGATATAATGGCATAGGTCAATGATACTAATTTGGCCATAGGCGATTATATTTATTAGCAAGACCGGTGAACACTAATTTTCCCATAGGTGGTTATAATCAGGTTCACATAAAAAAACTTGATATAGGATAGAAGATGAAAGATATCTTACCAGATCAACTGTCACACTAATTTCATAGACTTCCATTGAAATATAGATTTATAAGAGTTTAAACTTGATTGGAATCCCCTCATAGAAAGTGTAGGAAGAACCAAATGAACCAAGATCAAAATAGGATTGGGTAGGATGACTAAAAACAAGCTTTGGTCTAGATAGGAATGGAATGATAGGATGGTATGGTATTGATAAGGATAATGATGGGTTTTGATAGATTGGATAAAATGGTAAGAGGTTTCATCCCAAGTGATGGCATGAATGGGTAAGATACGTGACAATGGCAAAAATGAAATGTGATAATGGCATGGTAATTTGAAATGGTATGGTACATGTTTTTGACTCGAGGATGATGGTTGTTGACATATGATTCTATTATCCCTATTGATGTGGAGATGCACATCCTGATTAGCAAATGATACAAATAGAATACTCAATCATGTTAATTTTTACCCCACACCTCATCTGAAGAGCTGATCTATTAAGAACTGGTTGTAGATCTAGATGCTGAGAATGTTGTTGTGATATTCATTAGTCATTGATTTTATTTCCTTCAAACTTTGAGATAAGGTATCTTTGTAACCTTTGCAAAGGAAAGTGTGGTCATGGATGGTAAATAGGGGTAAAGAATGGATGATAGGTTTGATTGGGAAATGGAATGGTGGATGATAATGGAATGTGTAATGGTGGGGAAACAAATGAAGATCAAGAATTTTAGTCACACGTAATGTTGCTGATGTTAGATTCAACATAAATTTGGATGTGGTAGGGCCAAAGACTGTTATCTTGATATGAAAATCAAAATTTTCTATTGTTTGGGCCTGAGAGTAGCCACCATTTGATTAGGTTGTAGGTTGGAAGCTATTTTGATTTGATATTTGATATTATCTTCAAGCAGTGAAGGAATTTTGTGCTCAGCTATTGGCACCTCAAAGAGGTTTTCACTAATAAATTTGTCTTGATTATATTGTAGCACCTCTAAGAAGGTTTCAATAATGAATATTGGCTTTTTATTTTGATTATCTTCTAGCACTTCCAAAAACATTTCACTAGAAGATGCTGTGATTAAACTTTTCTTGTCTCCTAGCACTTCTAAAAAGGTTTAATTAGGAGAGTGTTCTTCTACTACATAAATGTGGTTTTGGCCTCATTGCTCTTCTTTAACTACTATGTTTCCATGGATGTAGTTAAAAAAAGTGTAATTATATCAGTCCCAATAAACACTTGTGAAAGGTGGAATGCCAATAATATAGTTATGTTGGTTGATGGTAATGGCATGTGGAATGGTAATGGGATGGGGGAAGGCAACACAATCCTCATAGAAAATACTAGGATAAATTGTTTCAAAGCTAAAGTACCCATCCTTAAAAACCATAGAAGGATCTCAAATGTATTCAAACTGATCTACAAGGCATGCATAACCAATATTGTAACAATCATGAATGTATTCTTCTTCTAAATCCGATTCTAACTCTATGGACTCTAAATCCAATGTTGAGACTGATGTTGATTCTAATTCTAATTATAAATCTGATGTCAGTTCAAGAATAGAACTTGGCTCTAACTCTAATTCTTCCTCTAATGGGTATTTTATTATAATGACATCTTGTTAAATGTTTGGTTTTGGACAAGTAATGACTTGTGATGGCATAATAGGCTCTATAAAAATTAGTTTGTCAAAGTGAGACTCCTTTAAAATGAGAAAAAGGCCAAGAGACAACTCCATAGAGACTATCTTTTTAATAGGAGGCTGTTGAAAAATAGGCATATGGTTGAGGTAATGATTTACCCAAGGTATTTAGAATCATTAAGAAGTGACTTAATAAATACTGGCTCATCAGAGTGAAACTCCTCGACAACTAGTATATGATCAATAGGTGACTCATCATAGGTTGAATTTTCACAAATGATTGGTTCAAAAAAATCATCTTGGATTTGTTGGTTATTTTGGCCTTAGTTTTTAATGAGTTAGAAAATACCAATTTTGAACATAGCTTGGTCTTAAAATGATTGGAATGGTTGAGGTTTTGATGGGATTGGTACTAGATGAGGAATGGCTTGTAGTTGGATAATGTTAGGGCATTGGGGAGCATGATTACTCACATAAGACAAAGGTTAAAGCCCTAAAATGGTAATGATAGGGTAGCATGGAGCTTAATTGTTCACAGAAGCTAAAGGACTAGGTCTTAGAATGATGAAGGGTCGTTGTGGATCTTGGTTGCTTGTACAAGCCAAAGGATGAGGTCCTAAAAAGACAAGTTTAGGGCATTATGGAGCATGGTTGCTTGCATAAGCCAAATGATGAGGTCCTGGTATGGGAATGGTGTAATGTTGTGGTCATGGAATATAAATGGTATGATGTGGTAGAGCTTGATTACTTATATAATCCAAAGCATCTAAGTCCTCATAAATCATATCATCTCAATTGGTAACCTGATTTGGATTGTAAGTTGGTCCTTGAATTTGTTCCCCATATGGAGTATTATAGGGAGAATAATAAAACTCCTTAGAAAATTTATCTCTATAGGGGTTTCTAGTTGGATTTTGTGTGGCCATTCTATCATAAGTTAGATTGTACATGACTCCACCATAAGTGTATCTAGACATATCCACATAAATTATGAAAGATCTAAAACAAAAGGCTTAGAGTTTTATAAACTCTAAAAAACTATGTCCAAAGGATAAATGGTTTAAACTTGGTCTAGCTTAGTTGAAGGTGGAGCTGTATCTCCAAAATGGTTTGGAAGTGGAGTTGTATCTCCAAAATGGTTTGTGTAAGACGTGGCATAAAATAATCCAATGTCAAATGTATAACATTAAATGTCATACATACAAAAGGCAAATAATCTAAATAAAAACCAGCATGCCAAAGGTCTAGGTCAAAGTGCTTCAAATAAGGTCTAAACTAGGAAAGGGAAAAGAGTCACTAGGTATTTTGTCCAAACATAGAGTCAAAAGCTAGGCTCAAATAGGTTATGATAGGACTTTTGGCCAAATGACATCAAAATCTAGGCTTGAAACAAAGGCTATGTGATTTTGATTTAATCTAGTAAATTTGGAAACAACTTTGAGATATACCTAACACACGAAATCAAACATAAACATGATGAATTAGAATAATACATAAGGCAAAAGGCTTTTGGAGAAAGGCTATGTTCTCCCAAATAAAGGCACAAAAAATGATGAGGATAGGCTTTGTGAATAAATAAACACTCAATAGCCTTCAAATTTGGGTAACTAATTAACCAAAGTTATGTAACCCAAAATAGAAAGATTTATGTATCAGCCCCATGAATTAAGGCTTAAATAGAAATCAATCAATGTTTGAATACAAACTTGACAAGGTTAATAAAAAACTCAATGTTGAAAACTAGGTTTTGACCAAATAAGCTAGACAAGATTGGATAGCATGATGGTGCATAAACAAGGTCCAAATGACATAAATGACATGGTTTGAAACAATGGTTTTTGATACAAGGTCAAAAAAGTATTGAAATAAAATGAGCATCTTAATGGCGTAAACATGTTTTAATGATGTTTTCAATGTGATGTTGCAAAGACTCAAAGGCTCAAACCTGATAATGATGTGGGTAGCATAACGGTACCCATCTCAAACAAGTAACACATACACAAACATGTTTAGCAAAAATTTCAAGGCATATGTGTGGTGTAAAATAGAAAGCAAAATGCCTCTTTAGATAAAATAGTGGCATATAAACAAATTGGTTTTGACATGGTTTATAAACAAATAAACAAGTTTTAGTCTCAAAACATCAAGCAAGAAAATGACAAATTACAAATAAATTATCCAAATTTTTATCAAGGGTATAACAATGTGGGGTTGACTAAACTAATTGGTTTTCAAACATCATAGATAGATCAAATGCATATGAATTTCATGTTAGTATACAAAATAAATTCACTTTAATTGGGTGTCAACGACACTTAGATTGTTGTAAAAAGGTCTTGCCCTTTTTGCAACCACTACATCCATCACTTTCTCAGTGTAGTATGATGTATAAAGTGTAGATACATCCCATGTACAATTCTAACACTAGAAGGTGGTTTAACCACTCAAACCTTTGATCTTAGTGGGAGTGATGAAGTCGATGTTGAGAGATGAAACCTTAGGTTAAAGCTTCCTTATAGAACTTGCAGGAGGTAATGAAGTCCCCCTCGCAAGCCAAGTTTGCATAAAGTAAATGACTTAAAATAGAAAGACTTTATGGTCACCTCAAGGTCACCCAATACTATTTCAATTTTTTGGGGAGCACTTTAAATGACATTCTTTCTATGCCTTCTACTAGGCATGAATAAGGATGGCGCTTTTAATTCCAAAAGTTTCCTAAAAGGGATGGATGGAAGAGCTACATGCAACATCTCTCTTTTTTCCAATAAAAAACTAAGTTAAGCAACTATTGAATATAAAACTTAGATAAATGAGTTCAATTTTAAATACCGAATGAAAATTTAGGTGGTGTTCTTTTGACCCCTTGGTCTTAAGTTATAACTTTGAAAGCACAATTATCAAAGTACTTGCTTAAGCATCTAATTTTTTTATTAAGCCCCAAAATAAGGTTCCTAATTCATTTTAAACATTCAAAAGATGTCTAAAGAGCATGATTTAAAAAATTTCAAGTTGGCCATACAATGAAAAAGTTAGTATGTACTTTAAATTTAAAGTTAATTTATCAAAAGAGATAAGCCACCTTGAAGGGTAAAAATCTATCGACCTGAAGGCAAAACCTCAAGAAAGCAAATGTGTTAGATTATAAACTTTTAAAAATATTTTCAAAATTTTGTGAAAACTCTATGCAACTTGAAGCTAAACTGATATCATATTCTAAAAACTTAGGAGAAAACACATGGGTTTAAAAATAAATTCATGAAAAATAGAGTCTATATGACCCTAAACCAAGCATTTGAAAATGACCTATTAGCTCTCAGGTTTATGTTTTTAAGAAACACATAGTTATCATCGATGGTTATACGTGACCATCAGTGGTTGAAAATAATTGTCAATAGTTGCATTGACCATTGGTGGTTGACTGTGTAAAACCATGAAGATAAAAATATGGCCAAACCAAATTAGAAAATCACTGAGAAAGAGTTTTAAGCATCCAAATTGAAATTTTAAAGTTGTCTCATGCTCTCCTTCATACGTGGGATGTGTCTTGTCCCATTGGGTGTGCCATTATGTGAACTAGGAATTTAACTCAAGAGAGTATGGTTATTATTATGTTAGTTCCAAAATAAAATCAAATTGAAAGAAATACACTAACAAGCATAACATCTCTAGGCCTAGTCACTAGGGGGAGCTTAGTGAGGAAAAACCATTTGAAAACATAATTAGAAATGGAAATAAATTATAAATAATAACATAAAACACCAATTTCTTACCAAATACTTGATTTCTCTAAAAGGATCCTTCTTTGGCTTGCTCAGCTTGTGCTTCAAGAGATCTTCTTCAATGGAGTGTGGCTACCTTCATCTCCTCCTGACACCTTTGGCTTTGGCTTGGATTGGCTTAACAATTTGACATTATAACACTAATTACAATGGATTTTGGAATTTATTGTTCATTATAACTTTTCATTATCCAAGCTTAAAAATGATGTTCATGGCTCTTCTATTTATAGATTTTCACAATGGCTCATGATTAACGATGACCGTCCATCTCAAGATTGAGATGTGTGGCCATGAATAAATATAATTATGTAATTAAATTTATAAATATCTCCCATAAATATTTGGGATAGAGGGGCATTTAAGAGGCATGGAGGGTCTTAATGAGGCATGGGGTGGCTTAATCCTAATATTTTATGCATTTATGACTTGTGGATGCCACCCCATAAAAATGATGTCATTTGATGATGTATATATTCAATATTCATTTCCAAAAATAAATATTCAAAAAGCTCCATGGAATTATCAATTAGGCTCATGATTTTAATTAATTATCTTTTAAACATGATTAGGCAATTTTGATGCAAATTTTGGCCCTTGGTGCACAAATTAATCAAGTCAGTCAAAATGTCTTGTTATTGGCTAAAAAATTGACTAGATTAGAATTAGGATGCGATGTCAAATGCATTAGATTCATTATCACATTTAGGATGTTGTCAACACAAAATAATAAAGGCATGTGTCTCATGTAATAAACTTGATATAAAAGATCAATCTAGAGCACCCACATGTGAAAATGTCATTTTGACTCAAAATTATCTAATCAAAGTTAGCCACTTCATAAATTGAATTGCCCCATTTAATGATACCTTGGACAAAATAAGCACTTGAATATAACAATTTCAAATCATTTAATGTGTTTTAGTGTTTTAGGCCAAAGTGTGTATTTTGGTAGAAATTAGTCAAAAGCCTGGTTGGAACTCATTGGTGGCTAGTTTCAGGTGTCTACAAGCACATATTTAGACATGAATTTGGAATACAAAGTAGCTTCACAAGCTTTCACATATCATAATTGAGGTACATCACCATCAAAGAGACAAAGCAATAAACTCCAATCCTAATTTAAATTTAAATATCTAATATATAAGCTACTATGAAAAGTTCAATAATTTTATCATAAAATTACCATTACTTAGGGAAAAACAACAAAGCACTTCCCATAAAATTTTTATTATTCTTCCATTTCGAATCTATTAGTTCTCAAAAATAATCTTCACAGGATTTTGATTAATCTACTCTAATACTAGATAATAATTTTGGTATGTATTTACATAGTTCCAACACACATTTAAGCTTTACATAAAGAAAATAATATTCTTATATTTGATAATATATTCGAGATACATACAATAGAGATAATTACAAATATCCCTTACAAACAAGGATTCAAGGTTATCACTCAATCCCAACAATCTCTCAATTCTATCTCGTAATATCTCTCCCCCAAACCTATTCTTTCTCACACACCTATAATATCTAGGTGAGTTGTGATTACAACTCACACACACAATAATATATTATCCTAATATTATGAGTTGTCACAAAAAATCATAAATTATTAAAAATAATATTTACACAAATACATAAAAGTGAGCACTAATGCTAGGAAGAGGTTATTTTTTTAGGCCAAGGTCATATTTTGGTGTAAACATTATACAAAAAGTGTATTTGCACCTTTTATTAGATCAGTTTGAGTGTTTTTTAGACCCAAATATGTATCCCCCAAAAGGGTAAACTTTATTATGAATTTGGTTTATGTTTTCTCTATATATATTAATTTACTTGCTATTTCTAATTAGTATTGAACCTAATTTTTAATCAAATAATCCAATTTCACATAAATAGATAGAAATTGGAAAAAATATCATGAGTGTCTAAAATTGGTAAATAATGAGCATTTTTCATTAAGTAACAATTTGGATCAAAATATGCTTATGAAGCTAGAGATAATTACTAGAAATTTTTTAGATGTCTGAAGCCTACCTTCAAATAGAATAATTAAAAGTGTAGCAGGGATTTCAAGAATAGGTTTGATAATAAAAATATGAGATATACTAATTATTATAGAATAATTAAATGAGTAAATAAATTCATAGACATGAATAAATGAGGAAACCCACTTGAATGGAAGGGACCGCTAGGGGGATGTTTTACTTGTGGAGGTGATTGTTATGTCAAATATTTCCCACAATGGAAAACTGGTAAAGAATTTAATAATCTTTCCTCTTCATCTTATCAACATGGGATGTTTAAAAAATGAATTCACTCAACAGTTGACAATCATCATTTTAATTTTATATCTCATCCATAGAGGTGCTAGATACTTTGTTTGAAGATTCTACTTCTATTTTGATATATACTGGAGTTATTGAATGTTTTATTTCCCCTCTATTTCTAAATAAATTTCCTAGGAGGGCTAGTCACATGGTAAATGAATATAATGTGCAATAAGGGAACCAATCTAGGGTCAAGATAGATAAGTTATTGGTAAAAGCATAAGTGAAATCACTCGATTTCACCAATGTAATAGACTTATTTTTATTTGCATTAGGATTATATTTTATGATCTTAGGAGTAAATTGGCTAAAGGATCATAGATCAAAGGTATATTTATTTGTAAATAAATTAGAATGTTTATATGATTTGAGAAATAAAACTCAAATCCAAGGAGATAAAAAGTAACTTAAGGCAAATCTCAACCATTCAATTAAGGAAGGATTAATAGAAGTGCTATCATATTTTTAAGGTTAAGATAGATGAGGTAGGATAACCTAAGGAACCTTTCACTGAGGATTATAAAATTTTAAATGATTTTTAGAATGTGTTTTTAGAAGACCTACTTGGATTATCTCCGAAGAGGGAATTTGACTTCATAATCGGTATCATCCTAGGATCTAAACCTTAATCCAAGACACCTTATAGAATGATAAAAAATGAACTTATGGAATTGAAATCCCGACTCCAAGAGATGTTTTCCACAAGATTAATCTAACCTAGTGTATCACCATGGGGAACACCTATGATGTTTATTAAAAATAAGGATGGGACTCTTTACCTGTGTATAGATCACACAATGTTAAATAAGGAAACCATAAAGAATAGGTAATCTTTACCCTATATTAATGATATTTTTGACCAAATTTGAGGAACAATAGTCTTTTCAAAAATTAACCTTAGATCAGGGTATCATTAGTTAAGGATCAAGGAGGAATGTATTCCTAAAACTACTTTAAAGATGAGGTATGGACACTATGAATTCATAATTCTACCTTTTGGGTTAACAAATGCACTTGAAACCTTCATAAATATTATGTATAGTGTGTTCAAATATTACCCAGATTAATTTGTGCGTATCTTCTTAGATGATATTTTAATATATTTTAAAGATGAAGAAGATCACTTATGACACTTATAGATAGTGTTACAACACTTGTGTAGACACTATTTCTAAATTATATAACACTTCAGTGTTTTACACTTGGTAAACTTAGACCTTGGTTATTTCTATGAATTCTATGCCTTTCTTGATTTTATAAGTCTTACATTTTCTCTCTCTTATGCCCCTTATCCTATTTATTAGTCTGACTAGTCTTATATTGATGACACCAACCTTCTGTCATTTCCAAAATGCTTTAAAACTGCTTATATTCCACCTCTATAAGTTTTGAGATTGCACCTAATTCCTTCTCCCTGGACACTTATGTCTCAGATAGACACCTGCATTGACGTAGGCATCCTGATCCAACACAAGTGTATTGTTCCCTAAAGTCATCTAATTTTCAAATGAAATGTATCCTAATGGTTAACCTAAGTGATTTAATGTGATATATTATCTAAAGGGATTGGTATAAATATAAGATCAAACATCATTCATTAGGAACTTAGCATAGACCAAATAAACTTATCAAAACATTCAATCAAGAATTCAATAAAGAAAAACTTTCCTATTTTCTCATATTATCATATCAATCATAAGAGCACATACATAGATCTAAAGTACTAAAGGAGCAACCCAAGAGCTATATTTTCCATGTTACAAGGAAGGTCACTATTGTAATTACTTATCAAAAATTTCATAATTCACACATAAGCCAACACGTAGGGGATAAATACATAAGTTTGAGGCATTATTTAGAGTATTGTTCATGTAAGAAACACTCATTAATAGAGGGGTCTTTGGGGTATCTCATCATCGTGTGCCCACTAACCCATTTTTCTCATAGCCACTATGAGGAGGAAAAACTAGGGTTTTTTATATTTAACATGGAGAAATAGTCTATGACCTAGATATAAATGCACCAAAGTGAAGGTGAAAAACCCCAAAAACATCTAAGTGGTTACATCCTATTCTAACAGGTATCTTATATAAGACACCTATGTCTGACCTAGAAACTAACATCAATACAACCATCTAATGTTGATCCTAGTGTCTTAAGATATAAAGGCACTAAATCTAGAATTTGATGACTATTATACAATAATCTTCTAGTCTAATTACTAAATGTCCTATATCTATACCCATATTAAAATAATAATTAGCTAAGTACTTATTTTCATTATCATTGCAATATCTAACATATCTATACTTTTCTAATTTTAACATATTTTAGTACAATAAATTTAGCATATGTTCTATCTAAGTTTAAAAATAATTTACCTACTATAGATATGTTTATCACCCTTGAGTATATTCATTTATATATTTTTTACCTTAGATACCCCAACATATAGATTTTTAAGGTTAAACATTTGGTGAACCTAACCTTTGAACTCAAAACCCTAGGTGTTTTAGGGTCTTTTATTTCTTATTTTATTTATTGATGTAATTTGCTATAAAATTTTTAATTTTTAATTTGTAAAAATTAATGGAAAACATTAATCTAAAAACTAGATTTCAAATGGAAGATAAAGAAGCATTGATCACTTACCTCAAAAATAACAAGAGCTTAATGGATGCATTTTTATATGTTACGAGAGATGAAATAAGTAAGCATGATAAAATTAAGGCTTCTTCACCTAGTGATGGTGAATTATTAGAAGGCACTAAAATTTATTCCATACCCATAAATATACCTACATCTAGTAGAGTCATAGCTTATGTCTTTCAACCTTTGTTTCCTAAAACTACTATTGTTACATTTACCATGGAGCTAATAAATATTTTAACTCAAATACCAGTTTCAATGCCTATTACTATTTAAACCATGTTCACTTCTCCATTGGTGACTACTCAATTTTATAATTTAAACCCCAATGGATCTATAGTTCAAACACTCCTTCAAGTTATAAAGACCTTGAAGGACAAGGTTATAAATATCAAACAAAAGGCTTTAAAGTCTCCTTGATATTGATTCCCAAGATGTGTTGCATAACCCTCTTGCAATTGAGATATATTTTGATCCTTTTCCAACTAGTTTTATTGAACCTAAGTTTATACCTATAATATTTTCAAACTTTTATTGATTATTGACACTTTGTCTTTTGTAGGAACCCATCGTGTCTCAATCTCTTTGAGTGTATGCCTTAAGCGATGCATCAGGAAAGGGGTGGGTAGACCATTAGTGCTTCATAATATTGTTATCCCTTTTCCACTTTTCATATACACACTCATCTCCTAAAATAATTTACCCTAAGATTATTATTATCAACCTTACCCATTTTAGTCATTTTCCATGCTTTATCCTCCTTTCTCTTGCCTTGACCCCCTTTTAACCAGTTGACTGTACTAGGTTGACTGGGTCAACCCTATATAGTTTTTAACCTTTGATTACTATATAGGATTAACTAGGTCAACCCTATATTATTTATGGGTATTTTTAATTATGAACTTTGTTAGCCCTTCGATTGACCTAGCTCGAGACATCGTGAAGTATCTCCTAAAAACATCCAGGGTCGACTGGGTCGACCATATATAGCTGACATAATCGAAAGGATTAGGTAAAGATCTGCCTATATATACAAGTTCATTTCCAACCTTTTATAATAAGATAAGAAAATAAGAATACATGTGAATGAATATATGCTTATTGACCATTCTACTTGAAGAATAAAGCTTAGAGTTTCATACTTTCTTTGGAGATACAATTCTTATCTTATGGAGAAGTCTTTTGGATGCATAAATAGGTTGTGCAGCCTAGAGTTGATTTGTCTTTGTTATCCTTACATACCATGATAATATCCATCAAATCACCTTAGTCAAGCGAGATATTGAGGATTGGCAAGGTCTTCTTCAAAGGTAAGTATTCCTAACTTTATTTTTCCTTTGTAAGAGTAGATAGATAATGTAGTTGTGCTTCTCTCCCATGCATTAGGATTACATATACATTAACATGAGTATATGTATTCTATGCATGTTTAGTTTAGTTTTTTTTTATAACCCCCACTTTATGCCACAAGCTTTGGTGAAAAATAGATTAGATTTACTTTCTTGTTTATTAGATATAGAGTGAACATTAAACCTAAGACTCTTTTAGGGTTATTACATGATTGTGTTAGACTGTAGGCTTTGGAACCCTTCCTAACATCATGTATTATGACAAGTGATCCCATAATTGGGTCTAGTGAATCCCCATATTAGTCATTATCCTAATTAAAAAATGTATTCCCAATCAAAAGTGTAGGTATGCTTTATCTTCTCTGAGCCAAGATTGATCTATAGACACGATGCATTTATAATTGCATACATTCTAGTGAACCCGATGTGAACTAACCCTTACATGATTTATCATCTTATTTCATTATTTCATCATTATTTTTATCATATATTTTACATACTGGATTGACTTTGTTGACCTAATATCTATCTTCTGTGTGTAAGTTTTTAGGTACATGCTACTAGATTGACCTAGTCGACCCAATACAGTTTTTAAACTTTCTAGACATCCAATCTAGACTACTAGGTTGGCCCAATTGACCCTATAATTTTTTAGACATCAAGTTCAACATACTAGGTTGAACTAATTGACCCTATACATTTTAAGTACTCAGTAGCAAGTTTATGTAAAGCTTGATCGACCCAGTCTAAGCATATATCAAGGTTATTGAACAACAATCTTCATTCTGTATGTCTTTAATCCACCAAGGTTCCTTTATATCTCTTTATCTCTTTATTTATAGTCTTTCCTTTCACATTTTATAGTCTTAAAAATTTCCCTTGCACAGTTAACTGGATTGACCCTGCTGACCTAGTTCTATGTTCTGTGTGCTGTCTAGATAACTAGGTCGACTCTACTGACCCTATTAATTTTCAAACCTTACTTTCATAGTACAAGTTCAACCTTATCAACCCTTTTTTTTTATTTTTTTCATACACTATTGACCATATACACATTTTACCTTGTTTTAGAGTTAGAATTAACCTTATATGCTAGTAATTAGTTCACACTTTCTTTTCTTATTGCTTGCATTCTTATAATAAATCACATAGCTTAATTAGGTGGTTTTAAATTAACCATTTAATTTCACTATTTTATATTTTATGCACACATGGCCAAATCACAAAAATTTAAACAAGCATTTTAACATTTGTCTACCCAAGGCCAACCTACTTGGATTTCATCACCAAGGGGGAAGATGAATTGATACTATGGTCAAGTATAAAGCATGGTTAATGGTATATTATGGCTAAGCACTTGACACCCTTATCTCTGTAGTGTGTGAAGTTAGGGGGTAGGCCCCAATACCAAGCTTGTATCATTTCCACTATAGTCCCTTTTAGCCCAAATTACCTGAAACCATCCTTAGATTGCCATTCTATTTCCTTGCTTATAACCAAATTTCCATCACATTTTAAATTTATTAATAATCTAATAAACATTCAAATTGACCAATTAGTTAGCTCTTTACTTTCTAAATTGATTGCTTGCTCTTTGCTCAATTATATTTTGTATTGAAAAAACTTGCATTAGCCAGTGTTGGTACAAGATTTTGTGTTGTGTGATTCAATTAGATTGGCCAACATTAATCCAATAGACTATTTGTTTCCTTTTAGTTATTTCTTTTCAAATCACTTGAAAAAGTTATCTTTTTTGATTCCACAAATATATCATGAGTTTCTTAATTTCCCTATTTTCTATACTAAGTAGACCCAATTTATCCTATACTTTTTTTCTAGCCTTTGTTCACTATACTTGATCAATCCAGTTGACCCTGTATAGTTTGCATACCCTATTTCCTCTTTTTCTAATCTCTGTTCACTACACTAGATCAACCCAGTTGACCCTATACAATTTTTATCATTTCTTATTTCCTTATTTTCTTATCTCTCTTTCTTGCCCTTCACCATGGACTTTTTGTTTGATGAAAATACTAATTTGTAGTCAACATACATAATTAATCTTACCAACCCTCATAGGGTCTCCTATAGACAAATTAGGGCTCCTATTTTGGATGATAGTAATGTTCATATTTCCACTCAAACAATGAATTATGGGATCCCTCCTAATGCTTCTTCACAAAATAATCCTCTATTTTCATTAGAAGACCAACCCAAATTAGTTTATACCCTCGAAATGCTTTTCTTTATATCTAAATTTCCTCAACATTGAGGAAATGATCCTTCTACCATTTACAATCTTATGATTAGTGGTCGAGTTGAAGAGCCTCATTCACCTACTCCTACATTATGAACTAGATTTGAGGGTACCACTTTATTTTATTCTAAGCCTCTTCCTTCAATTATAAACCCTTATCATACCATAACCTCTTCTTCTCTCACTTCTTCCACCTCCATGCCTAGTATATCCACTAACATGGTAGGTTCTACATTTACTGGGCCTCTCATAAGATCCATTATCCTTAATCCTTCCACTAGTACATTGTTTTCTTCCTAAGGTAATCGTGTTATTAGTGATTCTTCTTCTTAACCATTCACTAGTCCATATTTTGCCCCATAAGCAAAAATTTCCACTAGTGACTCACATTCTCATAATTCCTCTCAAATTCCTATTAACACTAATAGTGGTACCCAAACGACTAATACCAACTCTAATGCTTCTAAAAATGATAATAAAACACATCAACTATTGTTACAACACTCAATCAAATGAATACCTTTCAATCTCATAACATAAATCAAATGATGAGAATGCAAAACCACCTTCTTCATCTTCAATCACATCCTCAACTAATAGCTTGGGGCATACATAACGAAAATGTTCCCCCTCCTCCTCTTCAATATTCTCAAGGCAATCTCATTCCTCAACCTCCTTTGATCAATAAAACCATTAACCATATCCAAAATGAACCTCTTACTACTCAAATTTCAAACATTGATATTGGAGGTATCACACCGACATTTTCTTATAATAGATCAACTAATCCCACTCTTCATCTTAAAACATTTATAAATATTTATAAGGATTGGGTCAAATTGAACACCTTTTCCACTACCAAACTCTTAGCCAAAACTCTCATAGATGATGCCTTGGATTGGTACAACCAACTTAGAACTCATTCCATTTCTAGTTTAGAAGATTTCGTGAATGCTTTAGTTTAAGAATTCCAGACTAGTGATCTTCTTGAAAACACTTTGACCCACTTCATAAATTGAAAATAACTTGAAAATGAAACCACTCAAGCCTTTGTTAAAAGGTGGAAATTTTTTTCAAACAAATGTGAACATAACATGGCTGATGATGATCTTTTCCATCTCTTTACCAATTCCCTTTCTCCTAAACTTCAATATCGGGTCCATACTCTCTCTCCACTTACCTTGGAAGAGGCTATTGACCAAGCTAAGTGACAAGATTTCCTTATGTGTCAATTTGAGCCACCCTAACCTTATGTGGGTCCTCATCTCTTAATAATAAAAATCATAATGTTACCAATGATGGTGCTACATATTCTTATGAAACCATTCACAATGTTCAAGCTATCATTCCTACCCCTTTTTTAGAACTAGCCCCTCTTCTCAACAATATAATAATCCTCATTTATCTTCACCAAACAACATTAATGTTTATAAACCTCTATCATTAACTAAATTTCTTAAGCATCTACCTAGTCCTCTTCTAAAAGAGATTGACCCTACCTATCCTATGAAATCCTGATATGCTCCTAACAATTTTTTTTGGTTTCATGGTAGTTGGGGTCATTCTCATGACACCTATAGACAAATTTGTAATTTAGATATGGACTTTATTTTGGGTCATAATTTTGATCATGATTCTATCATTAGAAAGTGTCAACAAGATTATGAATTACTTTTAAAAATTCTAAAAAAACATGCTAAAATTCAAGCCTTAAACCAAGCCAATGCTCATTTAGCTATCTAAAAAGATCATCTTCCTAATCATCAACCTATTCAAGAAAATCAAGACAAATCCACCCCTTCCACCAATAATGTAGAAAATCTTGTTGAACCCACTTCTGAAGAGAATGTGGTTAACATGAATAATATGTGAAGGGTGGTTGCTTTTATTGACTCTCATCCTATTTACACTCCTTTATCTAGAACATATCGTGTTATCTAAGATTCTTCTCCAACTCATTTAAATAAGTAGGGGTAAGATGACCTTATAACTTTTGATGATCCAAATTCTAATCATCCTTTGGATAACACTTACTTTTCTATTTATACCACTCTTCCATCATCTTCTAACACTAATGATACTCAAATTTCTATTAACACTTCTATTAATTATCAAAATCAACTTAAACCAACTACTTCATCATTACAACATGATTTACAACCTTGTTCTAAATTATATTCTTCTTATCAACATAAATTCCAATGTACTTCAAATCCTCCTTCCAAGAACCTCCTTAATCACTATGCACCTATATCTAACAACCTTCTTATGGGCTATGATGAGTGGGATCCCATCATGAAACTTACTCATCTCCTATCCCAAATTTCATTCCTTGAGCTTATGAGGACTTCTTCATGTCATATTAATTGTCTTATGCAATTATTATTCAAGATAAATGTCCCTCATCCTCCCCTAGTAGGATGGGAGGTAGCCTTATCTAGATCTGAGGATAACATATTACAATAATTTGAAGAGATGTCTATCAATGTTGATGAAACTATGGACACTTCTCTTTCCTTAAAGTTTCCTTTAGCTTCTATGATTCCTAATGAGATTCTACTTCATGCAGATGATCTTCCCTTATTTATTAATGTTTATATAGGATATATTCAAGTTAAGTGTGCATTAATTGATGAGGGTTATATCACCTACATTACCTCTCTCAACTTCATTAAGACCCTTGGATATTTAGAATGCAATCTCAAGTATACACACAACACCTACCAAGGATATGATATAAGGCAAATACCTCCTCTAGGTTGTGTGTGTCTTCTCATTACCATCCCACCTATCACTATTCATGTGAAGGTGATGATTTTTGACTTTCCCCTTTCTTATAACATCTTTCTTGGTAGGCCATGAACTCATCGTATGAGAGTTGTTGCTTCTTTTACCTACTAATACATTAATTTCCCTCATAATGGAGCCATTTATAAGATTTAGGGTAACACTAACCCTTGGAATTTCAAACAATTCTAAGACCATGGTGTCTTCAAGATTCTTACTCTTGAACCTTTTCCTAACATTCCATTTTATGAGTCTCAACATCTTAATTTTCCTATTAATTCAAACCAAGGTTACAATGGGCATCCTGAACTCATTGGGAACATTCATCCTAACCTCTTAGATTCCAATGATGATGATCCCAATGAGATTAACCTAAATATTAAAACTTATGATCTCTCAACTCATCTCATCTTGCAAATTTCTACTTCCTTGTAACCTCATTCTCTCAAGCCTCTTTGCGATGATATTTTTGTAGTCTTAACCAAGACTCAACATTCTATTCACCACACTTACTCAAATGACAAAGTTATATGTACTTATGTCATTAATATTCATACCCTAGATTATTATCATGGTTATTCCTTAGATGATCCATTCTTAGGTGGTCTTATAAAGGCCCATGATGCTAAGATTGTTTGTTATCATTCTTCTTTACTTGAGTATTTTCATGTATCTTCCCATATTCCTTCATTTATAATTCCTAATTTTAGTATTTTTCCTCTTTATCATAAGGTATAGATGACACCAACACCTCTATCTTTCTAAGGAATCTCGTAAGAGTATGATCATGGAGTAGTGTTATGACTGGGCCTTACCATTTTATTAGGTTCCTTGATCACCATAGTTGGTTTACTCTTGAGATTAGTGTAACCCTCCTTAGACCTTTTTTAGATCCCACTCCCCCCTCAATAGATCCCTTATCAGATCCCATTCTCACTCCCACTATAGTTAAGCCTCTTACCACTCCTATTATAGTTGAGCCTATGCCCACTCCTGCTCTTGCTGAGCCTACCCCTACTTCTCATCCCATTGTTCCTTTTATTGAGCCTAGTTCCATTCCTCCTCCATAACCATCCTCCCTTGGTGATGGTTTTCTTCCCTTACCTACTATGGCTATGTTACCCACCAAATGGGTTGATGAGTCCTCTTTGGCTTGTTTCACTCCTATTATACCTCCTTCTATGAATGCTTCTCCTAAGACCACTCACAAGCATATCTATTGCTTCCATGGGATAGATAATCATTCTTCTTCCAATTCTTGCAAGTTATGATAATATATTGATACTTTTCATCCGTGCTCTCCTTACTTAGATAAAGCCATGCCTTCCCCTAAGGTTCCACTTGAATATATACTTGAGTATGGTGAGGTGTATTGTTTATGGCACCAGTGTGGCACCCATCACACTGATCATTGCCACATCCTTTAACAACACCTTAAGGATAAATTTATAGCTATTTCCAAACCTTATTATGTTCCTCCTATAGGTCATTCCCATAAGAAGGCTTCACCATCTTCTCCCATGGCTTTACCTCTAGTGGTTCCATCCCCTCCTGTGGTCCCTTCATCACCTTCTATGCCTCCACCCATGATTTATTCACCTATGAACCTTACCTTACCTATTGATCCTTCTCCACTCATGAGTCCTTCACCTATGGATCCTTCTCCACCCATGATTCCTACATCTCCCATAGATCCTGCTCCCATGCATTATCCTAAGCATTCCTTGATTTATTTTCCTAAGCATGATCCTTCGAGCATTCCTAATTTTTTAGTTGAGAAGATTAGAAGAGAAGTCTTTTCCCAAATTTTCATTAAAGATTGATGAGACATTAGTAGTAGTTCATACCTAACTTCATACAAATTTATCTAATGTCTTAGATAATGTGTGTGGGTATATTTATTAGTACTTATGAGCACATACATGATGCCTTTACATTTACATGTTGATTGGACATGTGTTCCAAGTTTATTCTTATCTATCTATTATATCATTTAACACTGTGTGAAATTCAAATTCTTCTTATATAGTGATTATTTTTGGTACTATCTCTTGTTTATCTTGTCATTCATATTTGCATATGATTTTTTTTATTTATCATTGCTTCCTCTTTATTTCTTGAGTTTTTCTAAAAAATCTCTTATTGTGCCTTCATGATTGTTTGATTTCTTATCTCTATTTTTCATAGATAATTATCATTGTGACTTGGTTATACAAATCCTATTCCCTTTGGTCCTTGTCTTATTTTACCATGTGATCAAGTAGAAAACAATGCATCTCATTATACTTTATTTTTACAGATCTACCTTTGGATATCCTTTTTCCCTTCTTCCTTTTTGGAAAACTAAGCATATACACGGTTGAGACTTGATATCACATGCTCATGCATTATTAAGCCTAAGTGTCCTAGTCAGTCTTTGTCTTTGGTTACTTAGATTTTTTTAGCCTTAGCCTAATTCTAATTCATGTGTATCACTAGATCTCTCATGATTGGTCATTCCAAATACGTATGGATGAGGAATCTTCAAAAGCCATACAAATTTAAAATCCAAATCATTTTACAAAAGGTAGTGATATAAAAGGAAAATATATTATTAAAAGTCAAATCAAACTAAAAGATGTGATTCAAAGCACATATCCTTCTTATAATCAAAGATCAAACTCCAAAGTTGGCTTCACAATACATTCGAGGTCCTTTGGGGTGTGATAGGTTAGTATATTAGAAGAGGAGAATAAAAAAATCTTTTATTGATACCTACTTTCTCACACAAGTACCCAATCTTCACAATAGACTGACAACTCTATAAGGGATCCTGAAGAATAGGGAACATGTCATGGGAAGGTAGGTCCATTTTACCTTTTATTGTACCAATCTACCTTCATGATTTGATCTTAGTAGCATGCTTATCTACCTACAAATATTTGTGTCTATAATGAATAGGTTTCCTTTATATATTGATGGTCATTAGTCACTTAGTGTCTTCTCATGTCCTTAGTATGCCTCTTGTCTCCTAAGGTATTCTCATAAGACACCTAAGTCTTACTTTTTACACTCCCTTTTTCATTCCATATATCCCTCATATTTCCTCTTGGGAAATATTGTTTTGTCTACTGATCAATCCCCTTGGGATTTCATTTTTGAGTTGAATTATAAGATCATGAATAAGACTTGACATTCCTCATAAATTACCACCTTTTTCCTTCCTATTACCCACATCCTTTTTTACTTAATTTATCTTATTTTTACACCCTAGTGATGTTATCTTTGTGAGTTGTAGTGTAAGACTACGAATAGGACTCGACATTCCTCACAAAATTTTCCAATAATACAAGTCACAAAAAAAATTACATGTGTCAAATATGAGATAATATGTGATTGATTATGAAGTTACATGTCATTGAAATGCTTTCCAACTTGATTTCGTATGTTTATGCTTACTTCATTTCTCTTTCACTTTTATCTTCTTATTTTCTGAGTGCATGTAAGAATATAACCATCTCTTGAATTTTTTATACTTTCTAACTTAAATTAGTGTGATTAATTAAGACCCATCTTTTGTCAATTTTATTTTTCTCTTAAAATTCCAAATGTGATTTAGTATAATTGATTGACTTAATATACCATTTGTTCCCTTTTACATACCTTCCATTTTATTACATTGTTTTCATACTTCCCAATGTGTTTTAGTATGATTTTACTTGTTTAATTTGGTACAAAAATCTTTCACTTTGGTTTAAAAACAAATTATTTTTTACCATCCCTTGGTTCTTTATACTTAGTAATTTTTATTGTTATTACACATTTCCCAACTTGAAATAATGTGTAGTACATTTTTTATTGATTATATTTTACCAAGTTTTTTTTCCTATTTCTTTTTAGCCATGCATGTGTTCTACATAATGCTAGAAAAGAAACCACATCTCATATATTTCATTTAACATATACAACAATATATAAATACATGTAATAGAAATAAATATATCCAAATAATATATAACCTTATCCATGATAACAACAACATACAGAATCAACATCAATATGCCAAAATGATACATCATATATATACATCTCATGATTTTTGAGAAAACAAGTAAAACCATATACAATGCTCTAGCTCTATGGATAGGCTCTATCTTATCTATCTCATGGCCTAGCCACATTACCTACCAAGGCCTCAATCTATTTATTTTAAATAGTATGCTTTAAGGAGTCCATTTGAGATCTTAGTCCCTCTACCTATCCTTAGAGGTGCACTATTTACACATGTGACTACACCAACTTGATCTAGGTCACTATATGTACCTACACCAATTGGGTCTACATCATCATATGTACCTATTTCATCTACATCACTATAGCTAGATGCATAACTCTCTCTTTTACTAGGGCTTTCCATGCCTGAATATTGCCTATACCTATCTTTAATGGTGGTTGCATCCTCTCGCTCTATTTTCATATCTACCTTACTACCTTTCCAGCTAATCTGAACCAACTCACCTGAGTTGAGGTAGATGGGACACTAGGGTTCTCTAATGTAGTATGGTCATATAACTACATAGTCTCTTTCAAGATGTCATAGATTGCTCCCCTCATAAAGGACTCCCATCTCTCCTCTTCATCCTCAACTATGTCTATAAAATCACACCTAGATAGATATTAGGCCACTATTATATCTCACAATATCTATCTACCTCTAGTCTCTATTTCAAAATAAAAACTTAAGCAATAATTTAATCATCTTTATTAACTATCTATGTCTCAACCACTATGGTCTCACCATTTGTATGATCACTTAACACAGTTTCTCCATTTGCATGGTTTTCTAGCACCTCCTCTATAGTTCAAATCCTTAGAATAAATCTAGCTATCATGGCTTACATCTACCTCATCCTACACTTGAGTCACCTCTTTATCATCTAACTCTCCTCTGGCTCACCTATTTAGTCATCAGGGATGATGATAGTCTCCATTCTCTCTTTCTCTTCCTACCTCTATCTATGTTGTGTCCTTGGTGATCATAACTAATCTCATTATGGAGTTAGTGGTGATATCTTTAATGCCACTACCTCCACACCCCTCTCCTCCTATTCTACTCTTTATCATGCTTGCCCAGTCTATTGTCACTCATGACATAGTCTGAGCATCAACCTCATCACTAGTGGCCCTCATCCCTTCCCATGGATCTCTGACATGCTGAGCTCACTACTTGAGTATCAATATCAATGCCACTAGATAAGGTAATCCCATATTTCTTGGCACTCATACCACTAGATATGGCTCTCTTTAACAAGTATAGTGTCTAATCACCTCTATCCTCACTATAACTGGTGCAACTATGTACCAACTCATCCATGTAGTCATTATGTACCCTTATAGCTACCACACTATGTCTACATATCTCATCATATATAGTGTTAGCATGTGGAGCACAACCCATGCTACCTGATCTTCTCTCCATCTCCACACTTGAGGTGACCTATCATCAACTGCATAGGGTAACCCAACTGATTGATACATGGGAAACCTATCTATATCTAAGCCATCAATAATATGATCAATCTTATTGAAATTTTACCAATACCTTATATATATAATGTTTGAGTTGGACCCAGATGATAGAGCTAAGGTCATATAGTACATCCTCTTCTAGAATCATCCTTCTCAAGGCTACCACAAATAGTGGTACCTTGCCATCTGACTTGTGACATAACATTATTTATGTCATAAGTATTATCATAGCCTTTCATATATCTTAAATCTATGATGCATATACATCAAACATACTAACTCACCTACCTACTAATATCGTATTCAAGCTTATAGAATATATGGCCAAGGCTCTTCTCTCCTCCACGATATCTAGTATGCTTATAGTCATTGGTACTCCTACTACTGGTAGCCCTAAGATGGTATGCACATCCTCTAGAGTGATAGCTACCTCTACCATGTCCCCATCCACCTCCCATATAAAGGTATTAGTCAATCATTCCCAACATCCAAATAATATGACTAATAGATTCGTGCTCAAGGGAATCCTACACATGTTATCTATCACTCCTAAGCCTACAAATACTAGCCTAGCTCTATCACCTATGGTTAGATGTTCTAGTAGATCTGGTAGCCAAGACATGTCTACCAATCTCTAAAACTTGGGTCATCCCTATAACCAAGAAATAAGAAAAGATGTATTAGATACTCCATGTCATGTATAGTCAAAATACATTCTTTTTAAAAATTTAATCAAAGACAAGCCATAATTAATTTTTGCTTATTTTTAGCCTATTTAGTCATTTTTTCCCTTACTTGGTCATTTTAGTCCATTCTAGTCTTCTTTCAGCCTTTTGCATGCATTTTTGTATAATTATAATTCTTTAGTTAACCTAGTTTGACCAAAAATTCCCTAGTTTTAGCTTGGTTAACTTCAAAAATCTAAGTTAACCCTCTTATTTTCCCCTCCCTAATACTGCATTATCATTCTAATTTTTTTGAATTAATTGGCAAACTGTACTAGATTGATAGTTTGTAAAATATACAGGGTCGACACGCACCTATTGGGTCGATAGTGTGGATTTTGCCTATTGTTGGCTTACTGGGTCAACTAAGTTGAGTTGACCCAATTGTTTTTAGCTACTGACCTCTTGTCTTTTTATAAAAAAATACCTTATTGCAGTTTTCTTCCTAATTCCTTCAAACCCATTTGCCTAATTGGTTTTTCCTACTTATAGAATCTAATTTTGCTTTATTTTGACATCTAGAAATGCTAAAAATTCACTAAATTCAACAAAATACTCAAAAATTGGCTTAAGACTCATAATCACATACCTTTAGTGCACCCATTACTTCTACTAGAGCCCCTCCTCATCTAGCCTATCACCTCCTCACCATTCTAGCTCATTTGGTCTCTAGAGCTCTTTTTGATCTCCTTCAAAGTCAAAATAACTAAATGACTTCTCTTTCCCCCTATTTAAAAAAACTTTACAAAATTCAAATTCTTCAATTATTTTCTTGTAGATTCCTTATTTTTCCTATATCTTTGTTCCTACTCATTCATTTTAAAAAACTATAAAATGCATTGGATTCGTGATGATGTAGATAATTTTTTTCCACTTCTATATTCCTATTTTTCAAAAATTCTGATTTTAAATATTTTTTACACTAAATTCTACATGTTCACTTAGTGTTCTTAACATTATATGCCTTCACTTTATCTTACACTCTAAATTTTTATCTACAACACTAAGGTAAGTAAAGGTATGTGTTTTTCAATTCTATCCTTTCCTTTATCTTATTTCTAGCTTACTACACTTTACTTAGGATCAACATTATGTGTTATCATGTTCTATTTCTCAAAGCACCATTCCATGTTGCTCTTGTGTGACACATGATGAGATTTGAATGGGGCATATGTATACACATAATATTTTAAATTTTTTATTTATTACTAACACTTTGTATCTTGTAAGAACCCACCGAGTCTCAATTTCTCTGAGTGTATGCCTTAAAGGGTATACTGAGAAAGGGGTGGGAAAACCATTGGTGCTCCATAAGATTGTTGTCCCTTTTTACACTTATCATCTACACACTCATCTCATAAAATCATTTACCCTAAGCTTATTCTTCTCAGCCTTACCCATTCCAATCATTTTCCATTCTTTATCCTCCTTGTTCTTGCCTTGACCCCCTTTCAACTAGTTGGCTATACTAAGTTGACTGGGTCAACCTTTTATAATTTTTAGCCTCTAATTAATGTATAGGGTTGACTGGGTTGACCCTATAGCTAACATATTCAAAAGGATTTAGGGAAAGATACACCTATATATAAGTTCATTTCCAACCATTTATAAGAAGAGAAGTGAAGAAGAATAAGTGTGAATGAACATCTACTTATTGACCATTCTACTTGAAGAATAAAGCTTAGGGTTCCTTACTTTCTTTATAAATATGGATCTTATCTTGTGGATAAGTATTTTGGATGCATAGATAGGTTGTGTATCCTAGATCTAATTTTTATTTTTTATCCTTACATACCATAATAATCTCTTGTGAAGCACTTTGGCCAAGGGAGAGATTGAGGCTCGATAGGTTCATCTCCAAAGGTAAGTATTCCTAACTTTATTTCTCCTTTATAAGAGTAGAAAGATAATTTAATTATGATTCTCTCCCATGCATTAGGATTCCATATACATTGATGTGAGTATATGTCTTCTATGCATGTTTAGTTTAGTTTGTTTTGTTTCTAACCCCCACTTTGTGCCACAAGCTTTGGTGAGCACTAGATTATATTTACTTTCTTATTTACTAGATATAGAGTGAACATTAAACCTAGGAATCTTTTAGGGTTGTTGCATGATTATGTTAGACTATAGGATTTGAAACCCTTCCTAGCATGGTGTATTGTTACAAGTGATCCCCTAATTGGGTCTAGCAGATGCCCATATCAGTCATGCTCCCACTTAACAAAAGTATTCCCAATCAAAAGTGTAGGTATGCTCTATCTTCTCTGAGCTAGGATTGATTTATAGACATGATGAATTTATGATTGCATACACTAAGTTATTATTTTATAATGGTAAGGGTAATCCTGAGTAGCATCTTTGATCTTTCTATACGACATGCCTTGATTATGTCTCTAATGATAAAATTTTGACTAAAATATTTCCAAGGAGGTTCAAAGATTATGATTTTAGGTGGTTATATGATTTAACTTTCCAATCCTTAAGATAGTTCAAAAATATTGTAGATTATTTTTTGGCACATTTCTCTATTAACATTTTTTAAAAGGTTTCCTATGCCCAAATTGTGAAAATAAAGCAAGGAACTGATGAATCTATCAATGGATATGTCTTGAGGTACAAGAAAATGTTGGATAAAATCATTAATCCTTTGGTAGATAGAGAAATTAAAGACATATTCAAGCAAAGATTGCTTGATCCTTTACTTGAGTCCCTCATTTAAAAAAAGTTTAAATCCTTTGATGACTTGTGTCATGTTGTTCAATACCATGAAATGAAACTTATCTCATTTAACAAAATTAAGTATTAGCAAACACACTGACTACATCTACATCTAATTCCACATTTACAATCAAACCAAGTTATAAGGTAAAACCTCATGATCCTAAAAAAGAAACAACCACCATGATTAATGTAGTTTCATAATAACCTAATAAACTTGTCTTATCTAATGCACAAAGAAGATAATTTACACATTTAATTGAGTCTCCAACTTTATTACTCCCATGGCTAGTGGAGTGTCATATTATATCTCTCCCTCATCCTATAGAGGTTGATATGAGTTGGCCTCCACCCAAAGGATATGATGTGAATGCTTATTGTGAATATCACTAAAAACCAGGGCATTCTAAAAAAAGATGTTTTACCTTGAATCATAAGATCAAAGACATTATCGATGACCAAAATATTAAATTTGTTGATCCTCTAAAGGAATTAGGTTCACAACCTAGTAATCACCAGAAATAAAAAAATATTTAGCAATCCTTTACAAGACCATTTTAATAAAGAACCAAAAGTGCAAATGGAATACAATGTAAATCCTCCTCCATCACATTATGGGAATCCATTAGATGGTATTATTGGTACGTATACATGCTATATACCTCTTATGGTTCAGAGACCTTCTGTTACCTTTGATGATAGTGAGATTAAGGATGATGATTTAGATATTCATTTTTTATTCATTTATACATAACTTGATAAACACCCTATACATAGTATTATGATTGATAATGGTGAAATAAAGAATGTTTGCACCATAAAATTACTTACACACTTGGGTTATACTCATCATGATCCACACCCTTCTTCCATATTAGTTAGAGTATTTGATGCGACCTCACTTTAGGTTCTTGGTGAGATTGACTTACCTTTAGAGGTGGGTCACACACATGCGGTTACTACCTTTTAAATTATAACTTATATGGGTGTCTTTAATATGTTATTAGGATTCCCTTGGATACATACTCTTTAATTATTACCTTATATAGTACATGGGTGTGTTAAATACATTCATGTCAATTAGGTAATTACAATTTCTAGAATTCCCTATGAGCATCCTCTTAAATAAGAGAAATTTATATCCAATCAGTTAATTATCAAGCCTACTAAAGCTAATTCACCATAAAAGGGTAAACAATAGGTAATCCACTTTACAACATGGCCAATAATTGAAATACAGTTACATCAAAGACATACATTGAATTTCACAAAATCTTCATCTACTATGAACCATATTTAGATAACTAGATCACCTATACATGTTCCTATTAAAATTATTCCAAATAAATCATAGAACACTCAATGATGCATTCCATGAAACCCTAATCTTATTACTCATGTTTTTTCTTCAAAATCATAAAGTTTGAATATACTTACATAGAGAATCATAAATCCTATAAAGATAAATAATGTACCTATACATGCTCCTCAACAATGTCACCATTTTATTACACTAGGTTCATAGTGGGGAGATATCTATGACCACCATTTAGATGGCATTATAGGATAGTATCTTCCTTTCCCATATTCAAAAAATACCAAAAAAATAAAAACCATTCACAAATCCAAAAGTACTTTTAGCATCTACATATTTTATTAGCTTTCATGCATCTATGTGTTAGCTCCATGTTGAGGATAGCATATCAATTACTTATACATACACATGTGTTTCATGTTTATATTTGAGTGTGACATAGGCATAAATATATGCATGATATATGCACTTTTGGATGTTGGGGCTTCCCTTTTCTCACATCATTAGGACATTGGGGGCATCCACCTCTATGATCATAATAGATCTAGGTTATATCATTCTATGGTCACTTTACATTATCATGTTTGAACTCATATATGTACTTACACATGCCCTTATCCATGATTATATATTTGATAAAATTATCATGTTTCAACTCATATATGTACTTCCACATGCCCTTATCCATGCTTATATATTTAATAGTGTACTTTATATGCTATATACTTGATATTTTTTGATAACACATTTGATCCATGGGATGCCATGGTATGTTTATGTTGGTTTCTTGTGTTTTAATTTATGCACTTCCTTGAGTGTCTTGCCTTGATATTACCTTGATTGTTGAGCATTTGAATATGTTCTACTATTTTCATCCCCTATGCTCTTATTTTTTATCTTACATTCGAATCCACCATCATTTATAGTATGGAAATTTAAATATGTCATTCTTTATTTATATACATTTGACTAAGTCATATCCATTTGATTATGTGGAATTTGAATATGCCCCTTATTTGTGGTATCCTTGGGCCATTTCCTTTTGAATTGATTTAAGTGCTCTTAAGTGTGTGATTTATTTGATTATTGAGATTTCACTATTACTATCTACATGTTTCCATGATATTTATCATGCATATTAGGACTTGATGTGATTACATTATGGTGCTTCAATAATACATTTACCGAGACATGTTCTCTTATATGATACATGGTTCATTCATAGCTATATGGTTATCATATCATTTTGAGGTGAGGTAACTGCTATTTTATATTCTTCACTCACCTAAAATGGGGGGTATATTAGTGGGGGCATGTCAAAGAGGCTTGGATTCCACACACATTAAAATTTTAGATTCAGTTGGGGCATGTCATAGAGATATCGATTTCACACATTCACAGTTTAAGATATAAAGTGGGGAAATGTGTTTAAAAACATATTCTCCACACTTAATTAGTATGAAACATACCCATATTATAATGGGGTCATGATTTGGTAACATGTCACCCACACTTATTTAAATTTATGAATTGGCCAAATCACACACTTATATGATTCAGATACATATTTGTGATGAAATTATCTACACTGGTACCATTGTTATACATATTTTTAGCATGATACATAGATAAGGTGCATATGCTATGTAATGTGCACCCAATATTATAAAATCCAAATCAATTTCAGACTTTAAACACTTTTAGGGACTATCACTACCCACTAGGTCAAACTTTTATGAACTATATTAAACTAATCTACTACCTTCGTTGGTTTGATTTTTGGTATGGTTGAGATGATTAAATCACTTAATCTTACCAAGATTTTGGGTTAGACTTTATTTTATCATTTAGCCTCACTAATATGATAGTGTGATTTTACTTGGTTCACTCACTCTCACCAAGTTATAAGTGTGATTGGGTTACATGGTTGAGTTTGTCTTAACGACTAGGTGGCAATTAATGTTTTGCTCTAAGGGTAGGAGCATGGGCCCTCCTATATTTTTCTCTCCATATATTTAGATATATGTAGTCCTAATATTAGTTTTAGTGATTCATAATGATATATATTTAAAACCAAGTTTCCAAATGGTAAGATAGTTACATCAATACACGTGTACTCATAAACCTTGCTCTTTTTCAATTTAAATCATTTTAATACTTTCAATGTCAGATTATATGAACTAAATATATACTATGACATGATCTTAGTTATAGGTTAATCCCTAGTAAATCACTTGAGGTAGACTTAAGCAAAGATAAGGTGTGTTATATACACCTAGATATGCATTCTTTTTACTTTAAACTAGCAATTTCATTACTAGATTAAAGGGAAGGAATATGTAGACATTATTTTTGAATTATTTAACACTCAGTCCTATACACTTAAAAAACTTAGAAATTCATTTTTCTTCTTAGTTATAGACCTTTCATGCTTCCATAAGTCTCACATATGCTCTTTCTTGTGTCCTTTGGCCTATCTCTTAGTCTGAATGGTCTTATATTGATTACCCAAGCCTTATATCTTGCCTATAATTTTTAAAAATTATTTATCTTCCACTTTGAAAAGTTATAATTTTGTACCTACTTTCCTAATTCCTTGACACTTGCATCTTAGATAGACACCTACATCAATGTAGGTGTTCTACTCTGACACAAGTGTCTATTTCTCTAATGCCACATCCTAATTTTTCTCTAAGATGAATAACCTATTTGATCCATGGATTATTATGGTTGATTAGGATTAACTAATATTTGATTAAGCTATTGGGGATCAACCAACAATAGATTACACTTATGAAAGCAATAAACCCAGGAATTAAATCAGATAGATAAGTAACTAGAATAAGATAATAGCAAAGAACAAGAGATACAAGAAACCACCCTGAAAACTTGTATTAAACTCTTTACAAAAGGAATACAATTGAAGAAACTTCTTTCTTCCACACCTCTCTCAGATGCACAAGATATCTCTCTAGATCTCTATCCCTTAAGAGCTCTCTCTCTCAAGTACAATCAACTCCAACAACCTGGATTGATACAACTCTGTACTGTTCTTCAACATTCACATACAATGAACTACTACAATAATCACACTAAGCTAAGAAGATCTAATTCTACATATAGAATTAGGAGACTTGAGCATGCACTTACAACCAATAGTTAAGCCTCTTGAACACGGGCTCTAAAAATAATCTTACTAATAATAGAAATGCAAACTTAAGACTAAGACTTAAACTCATCATGCAAACACTCGCTTCTGTCCTCAAAAATAGCATTCTAGATGCACAGGTAACTGATGCTGATTCCTACCTGCTTGCTTGTGATCGACATCGGCCGATCATCTATTGATGCCGGTGTCTCTTCAACTGCACCGAACCGATGTCAGTCACTCCTGACTGACGCCGGTGACTATGTAAACCTACAACTTTGGTAATGCACTCATATGTGAAGCTTTTAGGCTCCACACCTTAACAATCTCCCACTTGGAGATAAACAGCTGCACCAGTACCTGTACAACAACATCTTCTAGCTCCTCCATCTTCAACTCAATCATGAAGACCAACAGAAGTTGAATGAAGATTCAACTTCTCCTTTGTAACCGGCTTGGTTAACATATCAACATGATTCCTATCTGTATGGATCTTCTCCAGATTCAAATCACCATCTTCCAATACCTATCGTATGAAGTGGTACCTTAGCTGTATGTGCTTTGTCCTTGAATGAAAGTCTGAATTCTTAGCTAAATGGATTGCACTCTGACTATCACTATACAATCTGCAACTCACATGCTCCCTTCCAAGCTCTTCCATGAACTGTGTCATCCATATCATCTCTTTGCTAGCTTCTATGGCTGTAATATAATCTACTTCTGTAGTTGACAAGGCAACAACCTTCTGCAACTTAGATATCTAGCTAACTGCCGTTCCACCTACAATGAGAACATATCCTGTAGTGCTCCTCCTACCATCCAAATCACCTACCATATCTGAATCTACATAACCATGTAGAGAAGTATCTGAACCTCCATAGCACAAGTGCCTACTACTGGTTCCTCTCAGATATCTAAGGATCCACTGAACTGCTTTCCAATGTTCCTTACCTAGATTAGCCATATACTTACTTACAACTCCCACTGCTTGGGCAATATCTGGTTTAGTACACACCATTACATACATCAAACTCCCTACTACGGAAGAATATGGAACCTTACTCATGTACTCTACCTCATCATGTGAATTAGGACATTATTCTTTACTCAACTTAAAATGTCTAGCCAAAGGTGTGCTTACCGGTTTAGCATCCTGCATATTGAACCGTTTCAACACCTTGTCCACATAATCCTCTTGAGACAATATCAACCTGTGATTTTTCCTGTCTCTCTTAATGCTCATGCTGAGTATTTTCTTTGCTGCTCCCAAATCCTTCATAGCAAATGTTTGAGCTAATTTCACCTTAAGCTCAGAGATATCCTGCATGTTTGATCCTGTAACCATCATATCATCTACATACAACAATAGAATAATATATCTACCATTATCCAATCTCTTAAAATACACACAATGGTCAGATTGACACCTACTGTAGCCATGCTCAGTCATAAACCTGTCAAATTTCAAATACCACTGTCTAGGAGCTTGCTTGAGGCCATACAAGCTTTTCTTCAATCTGTACACTAACTTATCCTTACCTTTGACCTCAAATCCTTCTGATTGTTCCATATAGATTTCCTCATCCAAATCTCCATGAAGAAACGCTGTCTTAACATCTAGCTACTCAAGATGTAAATCCTCAACAACAACCAAAGACAGTACAATCCATATAGAAGTCATTTTAACAACAGGAGAAAAAATCTCGCCAAAATCAATACCTGGCTTTTGTGCAAATCCTTTCACTACCAATATGGCCTTATATCTCATCTGTCCATTCTCACCTTCTTTCAACCTGTAGGTCCATCTGTTCTTCAGTGTTCTCTCACCAGCTGGCAATTCAACCAAATCCCATGTTTGGTTCTCTCTTAAGGACTCCATCTCCTCAACCATGCCATGCTCCCACTGACTCTTGGACTCCACCTATATTGCTTCTTCAAAACTCTCTGGTTCTCCACCATCAGTTAGCAATAAATAGTATAATGAAGGAGAATATCTGATTAAAGGCTTACTTACCCTTTCAGACCTCCTGATGGGTGTCTGAGACTCGTTCACAACACGCTGTCCACCCAAATTCTCTAACAGTGACCGACCTCAGTCACCTCCAGACCTGTTACTGGCCGATGCCGGTTCTTCCTGACTGACGCCGATGCCTGTCCTACCGACATCGGTCTTTGTATGACCGACATTAGTTTTTGTTCTACTGACGCAGGTTCCTATCCTGCCGATGTCAGTCTCTGTGTTTTCTTGCAAGTGATTATTTCTTTTTCCCGCGAGCTCATTTTGGACCATCACCTCATCCAATTCACTATTGCTCTGCCCAAATTGATTCAGCTTCTTCAGCTAATCACTATACATCACTTTTTCATTGAAAACAATGTCATGGATCTTAATTATCTTGTTAGTTCTTAGATTCCAAAATCTAAAACCAAAATCATCTGAGCCATAGCCAATAAATGTGCACCTCATAGACTTAGCATCGAGCTTCTTCCAATTTTCCTTATCTACGTGCACAAAGGCTTCACAACCAAAAACTTTGAGAAAAGAGAGATCTACCTTTTTACCTATCCAAGCCTCTTCTGGAATTCCACCATCCAGAGCTGTAGAGGGTCCTCTGTTAATCAGGTACACTGCAGTGTCAACAGCTTCTGCCCAAAACTCTAAGGGCAAACCAACATGCAATCTCATACATCTTGCACGCTCCATGATTGTTCTATTCATCCTTTCAGCAATTCCATTCTACTGAGGTGTCCTTGGAACCATCCTTTGCCTATGGATCCCATGCATGTAACAATACCAATTGAAATTATAACTGTAGAACTCTCCACCATTGTCAGATCTCAGGCACTTTAATCTTTTGCCTATTTCATTCTCAACCATAGCTTTCCAAATCTTAAAGGTCTCAAATACATCAGATTTCTTCTTAATACAATAGATCCATACCTTTCTTATAGCATCATCTATGAATGAAACATAGTACTATGATCCTCTAATAGAAGCTACCTGAGCCAGTCCCCACACGTCTGTGTGAACAAGCTGCAACTTATGCTTCTTCTTTGTAGACCCAGTCTTGATAAAACTAACCCTTTTCTATTTTCCAAATACACAGTGCTCACAAAATTCTAGATCCATGCTTTTCAAATCTCAAAGCTTACCTTTATACTTAAGAATTGACATCCCCTTCTCACTCATGTGGCCAAGCCTTGAGTGCCACAATTTTGCATCCACATCTGAAGTAGATAATACAGAAGGAGAATTATTAGTAACACAATTACACAAATAGAGAGTACCTACTCTCTTACCTCTGGCCATAACAAGTGCACCCTTGGTCACCTTCCAAGATTCTACTGTGAGAGTTACTGTACAACCCTCATCCCCTAACTTTCCTGCAGAGATCAAATTTATCTTCAAGCTAAGAACATGCATAACTTCTCTCAACACCCATGTGTTGCCATTCTGCATTTTCAGTTGCACTTTACCTTTGCCAATAATTTTACAGGGTTCATCATCCCCTAGATATACTATTCCAAAATCTCCATGGATATAGTCACAGAAATATTCCCTATTAGGAGTAGCATGAAAAGATGCACCATAATCTAGCACCCAAGATTCTATATTATTATGCAAAGAGAATATTAAAGCATCTTGTGCAATACCTGCAACCTTTGCCTCTTCTTTTCCTTTGTGCTGATTGTCTTCCTTAGGCTTTGACCAACAATCTCTGCTTATGTGCCCCATCTTTCCACAATTCCAGCATTGTGGCCTTTTGCCATTTCTAGATTTGGATCTGCCTTTCCCCTTAGACTTGGATCTTGATCTCCCTTTCTTGCTCTTCTCTTTTTGCCTTCCCCTGCTCTCAAAACTTAAAGCATTCCCAGATGTCTCTTCTGTGTTTTTCCTATGAATTTCCTCATTCAAGATAACACTAACAACATCCTCTGCTTTTAAAATATTTGATGCAGATGCAGTATTGCTAACTGCCATTACTAAGCTATGCCAGCTTTCAGGCAAAGAACATAATATTAAAAGAGCTTTTATTTCATCATCAAATACAATTTTGACTAAACTTAATTGATTTATAATACCATGGAAATCATTCAGGTGATTAGATACAGATCCACCTTCCTGCATATGCAAATTAAATAGCTGTTTCATAAGATATACCTTATTAAAAGCTGAGGGTTTTTCGTATAAATTTGCTAGAGTAGTCATCAACTCTACCATTGTTTTTGCCTGTGATAAATTAGATATCACAGTGGATGCTAGACTCAGTCTTATAGACCCCAGAGCCTTTCAGTCAAGAACTTCCCATTCTTCATCCTCCATGTCTGTGGGCTTCTTTGCAATCCCACCTAACGGTAAGTATAGATCCTTCTGATACAGATGGTCCTCTATCTGCATTCTCCAATGTTGATAGTTTTTGCCATTGAACTTCTCCATTCTTAGTTTACTTTCATCTGCCATTGCTTCTCCCACTCAAACAAAAATCCCTACAAAAACTCCTATGAGCAACCTGTAATCAATACACACTACACAGATTTGAACCACCTGTTAGTGAACCTGAGCTTTGATACCAATTATTGGATATCAAACTCTAAACCTAAAACCAAGGCTCTGATACCACTTGTTGGGGATCAACCAACAATAGATTACACTTATGAAAGCAATAAACCATGGAACTAAATCAGATAGATAAGTAACTAGAATTAGATAATAGGAAAGAACAAGAGATACAAGAAACCACCCTGAAAACTTGTATTAAACTCTTTACAAAAGGAATACAATTGAAGAAACTTCTTTATTCCACACCTCTCTCAGATGCACAAGATCTCTCTCTAGATCTCTATCCCTTAAGAGCTCTCTCTCTCAAGTACAATCAACTCCAACAACTTGGATTGATACAACTCTGTACTATTCTTCAACATTCACATACAATGAACTACTACAATAATCACACTAAGCTAAGAAGATCTAATTCTACATATAGAATTAGGAGACTTGAGCATGCACTTACAACCAACAGTTAAGCCTCTTGAACATGGGCTCTAAAAACAATCTTACTAATAATAGAAACATGAACTTAAGACTAAGACTTAAACTCATCATGCAAACACTCACTTCTGTCCTCGGAAATAACATTCTAGATGCACAGGTAATCAACGCCAGTTCCTACCTGCTTGCCTGTGACCGACGTCGGGCGATCATCTGCCAACGCCGACGTCTCTTCAATTGCATCGGACCGATGTCGGTCGCTCCTGACTGACGCCGGTGACTGTGTAAACTTGCAACTTTGGTAATGCGCTCATATGTGAAGCTTTTAGGCTCCACACCTTAACATAAGCTTGATGACATATGCTGATTATGGGACAATTTGTGTTTCTTAATTTACATGATTATTTTGCTATGAGTTAGCAATAATTTTATATTCATTACATTATGATCATGTTTATACAACATTATTTTATGGATATGATTATGTTTCGAGCTAACTACCTTTATTGTTATGAGGTAGATACAGGACATATTATTCCCTCAGATTGTGATGGAGGGAGAGCATCATCAAAGAGGGTGGTTTAGATGAAGATGTTGAGGGATGATAGAGAATGAATCAAAAAACCCTTGCACACACCACATTTGTATTTCATGATTGTGTTGTTTGATAGATAGTCATAGTATGCTTTGTTTTATGTTTAAATGATAGCTATGATCTTTTATGTTTTCACTAATCTAGTTGCTATGTTGAGTGATTTTATTAATTTAGTGATCATATGTAGCTTATATTATTTAATGTAATTATTTGGTTGAATGAGTGAAATTGTATATGTTTGTACTTACCTTACTACCTTATTTAGAATGGCTATGTAGTATAACATTTTGATGTTATGTAGGCATTAAAAAGTATAGATAGATTCCATTATTATTGATTTATAACATATAAGTAATAATAATAAAAGATTATTATTATGATGTATATATATGTTTATTCTAACGTTAAAAGGTATAAATATATTTGTTTTAAAAATCATTGTATTCGATTAATGTTAGACTAAAGGTTTCATATTAGATATTGGTTATTATTAAATGATTTTGAAAATCATTGTAATTGCAAAGTGTTTGTTTTATGAATGGAATTTTAACATTAAACAATAGTCATTGAATACATATAATATTACCATACTATTTATTTAATACATTAGTCAAGTGGTTAACTTTGCATGCAAACTTAATATCAACTAAGTCGATAGTCACTGCATGGTAACATGAAGATTTTGTTAAAGGGTTTCAGGGTCCCTTCAAAACCTATTTTTACCTTAATCTAAAACATGAAGATTTTGTGACTCATGGTTTATTTGTTTGTTTGGATAGTTTGTAAAGCCAATAACATGAAAATATAATATGGATTTTATAATGATTATTTAGGGATTTTTATGGAAGCATCGAGATCATTAGGGTTTTTAATCATCTATTAACTTTGGTTAAGCATCATTTTGGATAAAATCATGGAGTTGGTTATGTTTGCATGGTGACGGACTATGGATTTAGTTGAGCTATCTAGGCATGCATATTTTTGAGTGAGGTTAATGGTAGAGAAGTGGAAGGTGAGTAGGTTTATGGAAAAGAATAAAAAAAGGAGAATGGGGGATGTGAAAGGGATGACTCACAACATACAAAGAGGAAGATACAAAAGGAGAAGAAGGTGTGAACAAGTCTAGGAAGAAGGAAATTGTTTAGCTTTCTTGGCATTCATAAATTCATAGGTAGGTTTAGTAATTAAATTACTATGTGTGAAATATGAATGGTTTTTCAATTTTTTTTGGTAAATGGGTTTATTTGTTTGAATCTTAAAATTAATGGGCTATATGTGGAGCCCTGTGGAAGGCTCAGTGTCCATAGAACCCTACATTCAAACTAGGGTAACCTAAGGAGGTTAGGGTAGAGATGTAGAGTTAGCCATGGTTTTTTTGGGCATTTAAAAGCTATGTCCTACACTTATCTTGCAATTCATAAATCACTATTCAATCCTAGAAGATCATTTTGATGGATATACATTATGAGTTGAGCTAATTGTTTCAAACCAAGTTGTTATATATTCATTTGGGTATATTGAAATATAGACTTGAAAATGTTTGTCTATATGATCATTCAGCTGTTTAAACCAATTCAAACTTTTGGGTTAAAATTGTGGGTTTTAGGGATTATGAATATATACATGAGTATATACTTAGTTAAATTTGATTATATACATGTATACTCATATATATATATATACTTGTATGATGAATTGTGAGGCTTTAATGAGTGGCTGTACACACACACCTATATTTTGAATTTTCATACTGTAATAGATGACTATATGAATTACATTTAAGAGGATACCTATATAGGTGAATTGGAAGTAATGGGTTTGTTTGGATTTATGTTGATTTTAGTATCAAATGAATCTATGTAAATAGGTTAATATTATAGTCTTTACTATAGACAATGTTATGAAATCCAATGGCATGTATACTTATTTTTTTGGCTTTGAGAATAGTCAGTTTAGTCATTTTATGAAACCCAAGAATGAGTAGGTGAATGACTATTTGTAGGTTATGCATTTGATTATATGTATGGAAATACACTAGAAGACAATAGAGTATACATGGTAGAGTTTAGTTATAGCTATGTTCAATAAAATTATTAACTGCATTTTTATTGAAATGAGACTGTGTGATGTTATGTAGTTTAGATTTGTGTGTTTAAAGACACTGTGCATATAGGTTTCTAAATTATATGTTTTTCATAGTTTATGTAGCCAAGTCTATGTTATATTATTTTAAACTTGAAATGGGTGTGGTTGGTATTATGTAGTTGATTAATAATATCAAACCCTATTGGGTTAGTTGATTGTGTGTTTATAGTTGCTCATTGGTATTCAGTTTAAATGGCAAACTTAGTTGAAGTATTTGGTATATTTGATTTAATAGCTTCATAGATAGATGAAAATTTATGTATGATGACAATATTATATGTGTTTATTTATTAAGACAATGGGAATTACTTAATTAAAAAGAAGGGTTATGGGGCCTTTGTTTGTTAGCTGATTGTAAATTAAGTGTATATAGTATACTCTAAGATGAAAGATAATGGATGTCATCTTAGGAGTATACTATATAAAAATGAAGTATCTATAATGTATTAAATTTGTATGTAAAGAATATATATATTTACATATAAATGGTTTAATTTATATAATTATTGATTGAGAAACAAAATAGGAAGGAAATACACCATTCACACACACACACACACACACACACACACACACACACACACACACACACACACACACACACACACACATATATATAATTGCATACAACTATACCATATATAAGTGTTATTATCATAAGTGGGTAATTGATTCTTGATTATATTTTAGTGTTTATATAAAGCATTAAATAAATGTATTTATGAGTTTAAATACAAAACATAATAATATGTTTGGACTGACTTTTTTTATATGTGGAATATGAACAATTTATGAGCCTGTGATATAATGTTGATTAGTGGAGAAATAACATTATAAGTTACTTAGTATTATAGGTAACTCATATTTTTGATGTGATCATACCTAGATGGTATGTTTAAGACTATTTTTGGATTTTATTTATTATATGTAATAAATTAGATAAATGAATTCATTTCACTTCATTTGATGGACTAAATGAATGTATGTGATATTTCTGTACTTAGCTTATTTTTCATTAGCTAAAGGAATTCTTTTGAATGAATCTATTGGTTTTAATATTATTATTTATTTTTATCAAATCTCACTTTAATGACCCTAATTAAGTAGTGGATGGATTACATTGGCTTAATTAGCACCATTAATGCAAGATGAGGGGTAATTCAATTGAGTGGTATGTATGAATTTGACATATCCTAGAGATCATTTATTACTAAAAAATTTGGTCAAAGTAATGTTTGATAAACATTATCATTTCATATGTTGATATAGTCTTCATATTTGTGCGATATCATATTATAACATATTTATTTATGGTACACATTATGTATTAGATATCTTCAACACACAGATTTTGGTTTATTACTTTGCATTCTTGCACCATCATTATCTACCCATTCATGAAGGGAGGGCCATCCTTTTATTTGGGAGATAGTGTAGGGGATATATGGTCTAGTGTAGGGGATCTATAGTCTATGTTTAGAGTGGAAAAGTGCTTAGATGATGCTCTCCCTTCCAGTTGGAGTACTACACTTGAGACTACACTTGAGATTACATATTGATACTTGAGTAATGGAAATTCTTGAGTTATGGAGACTCTGCTCAGAGGAGCTTTGTATCATGTTTTATCATTTGAGATACTTTCATGTATTGATGAGAACTGTAACATTTATACATTACTTCTACAATAATGGCTGTAATGTTGTATCAACCATGGCTAAATTTGTACTTATTTATTTATGATGATATGCAACATTTATTATTGTTTCAATATTTTTCATGATTTATATATATGTTCATGGTGATCCTTATCTAAGTGGATTAAATATAACCTTTTTGGTTAACTAAATTAATATAATTAGTTAAATATCACTAGTTATGTTTTTTGTGGTGAAATATACATGTTGAATATGTTTATTTAATTTTAAAAAAAATTATTACAATATTTCAGTAAAGCTTAGTGGGGTTGTTACATTATGATACGAGAGTTGAGACTCAAACTCTAGGACATAATGTGTCTACTAATGCAAACTTATTATCCTAATAATCAGGAAGAATAATGGTACAAGCTAGACTAGGAGGTGAGGGTACTTTGAATACTAAACCCCCTATTGATCCAAATAATTTTATCATTGAGAAAGCTGCAAAGTTGAACCAAATCCTCACAACCATGCAAAAGACTAGGGACTGAATCATGGCCCTAGAATAGGAAGTGTATGGCCATGAAGAGGAAAATACTTAGAAGGAACCTAAATAATATCTTGATGAGTAGAACATCTTAAATAATAGAGGCATGAGGAGGTGCCATAGGATACTGAGAGATTGAGTAGCTATAGATTTACTATGTGACATGAAAAAGGTGAATCCACCCAAGTTTGATGGAACTATTTTGGGGGATGGAGCTAAAGTATGGCTGATAAAAATGGAGAAGTATTTCAAGATTTGGAATTATTTTGAGGTCACAAAAGTAGTCTAGGGATATTATCAGCTTGATGATAAAACAATGAGTTGGTGGATAAATAAGAAGCTTGAGATGAACCTAAATTCAAGCACCAACACTTAGGAAAATTTTGTGATACTATTTATGTCATGATGGCTTCCACAACTTTACTTCTATTAAAAGCTTATAGATTTTCAAAATATTAAATAAGGGGATTTGTCAGTGAATGAATACTAGGAGAAATTCATAAAGATTCTTAAGTATGTAACTTATTATCAGGCAGATGAAAGGTTTAAAATCAAGAAATTTATCATGGTTTTGAAACTCCAAATTAGCTATGAAGTAGATGTGCATGGTCCATCTACCATAGATCAGGTGTTTGAGAAAGTGATCAAACATGAATAGAAACTAAAATCTCTTATCCAAGTCAGAGATAAGTTCAAAAAGAAAATTTGAAGTTATAAACAAAATTTAAAGAAGAATAAATAGAAGTAGAGGAGTGGAAATTCTAAGGGTAAGTTCAAGAATCAGAAATCTAAGTTCAATAGTGGTTCAAGGAATAGGAAACTGAGTAATGGTTTTAAAGGTGGTTTTAATGGAAACCAATAGACTAAGAAGAAAGGACTAGTTGGAGGTTGATTCATTTATAGAGGTGAATATTTTTCTCAAGAATGTCCTCAGGACAAATCAAATAACAAGGGTTTAACTTCTCAATAATGTACATTTCAACATCATATTCATGCAGTTGTTGACAATTGATTGATATAAGATCTACATAACATTTAATGTATCTTATAATTCTTAGTAAATTGTCTAAAAAAGATAGATTTATTGTAAATGCATGGTCAGTACAATATGAGAATGAGCCAAAGGTCAAAGTTGAAAAGTGTCTAGTCAAAGCATAGATTAGGTTGCTTAAGTTCACTACAGTAGTAGATATTTATGAAACACCATTGGGATCATACGATGTGATATTAAGAGTTAATTGTCTTGTTAAGCATAAAGCCAAGGTTAAATTTTTCTAAATAAGGTTGATTGTAAAGATGATTTTAAAAATCAGATAGAACTTTAGGCTGAGAAAAGGGAGTTGAAGCTACGACAAATTTCTAAAATTTAACTCAAAAAAGATCAAAGGAATGGATGCTAAGAATTTATCATTAATATAAATGAGATGGAATAATATTTGGAACCATATATCGACTATTATCCTTTTTTGAGAAACTTTCATGACGTGTTTCCATAAGAATTAATAGGATTGCCACCTAAGAGTGAGTTTGATTTATCAATTAATATCATACTTAGATTAGAACCATATTCTAAATCACCATAAAAAATGACAACTAATGAATTGGTTGAGTTAAGTCATAAATAAAGGAGTTATTATTAAAAGGGATGATTCGATCGAGTGTGTTATAATAGGGTGCTCTAGTTATCTTCATAAAAAAAAGGATGACACTCTTTACCTGTGTATAGAATATATGATGTTGAATAAATAAAAAATAAAGAATAGATATTTGTTGCCATGCATTGATTATCTATTTGATCAAATACGAGGGGCCATAATTTTTTCTAAGATTGATCTTTGAGTAGGGTATCACTAGTTGAGGATCTAGGAAGAGGATATATCAAAAATAGCATTTAGGACTCGATATAGGCACTATGAGTTCACAATATTACCATTTAGATTGATAAATGCTCTAAAAACATTTATGAATCTTATGAATAGTGTGTTCAGAGATTACTTGGATCATTTTTTATTGGTCTTTCTTGATGACATCCTCATTTATTTTAAGGATGAGTAAGAGCACTTATAACATCTGAAATTGGTTTTGAAATATTTGTGAAAGCATGGGTTATATGATAAGTTGTCTAAGTATGTATTTTTCAAAAATAAAGTGCAATATTTAGAGCATATTATCTCTACAAATGATATTTTAGTAGATCCAAAAAAGATAAGTGCCATAATGGAGTGATCGGCACCAAAGAATGTGCATGAGGTAAGGAGTTTCATGGGATTAGTGGGCTATTATAAGAAATTCATTATGAATTTCTATAAGATAGCTAATCTAATTACCTCTCTTCAGTGAAAGAATTAGAGTTTTGTTTCGTCAGTTAAGTGTGAAGTAGTCTTTTAGGAATTGAAAAGGAGGCTTACTTCAACACTAGTGCTAAGAGCTCCCAAACCTAATGGTCAATTTTTAGTGATCATCAATGTATCTAGGGATGGACCTGGAGGAGTTATTAATCAAGATGGTTCAGTGGTAGCCTATGAGTCTAGGAATATAAAGACATATGAGGTGAATTATGCCCCTCATGACCTAGAAATTATAACAATTGTGTATACTTTTCAAGTTTGTATGCATTATCTATTAAGAAAACCATTTGAGCTTAATATTTATAACTTTAGACTCAAGTACATCTTCACCCAATTGAATCTAAATTTTCATCAAAGGTGATGGTTAGAGTATTATCTATTTATGATTTTAACATTAATTATGTCAAAGGTAATGAAAATAGAGTAGTTGATGCTCTAAGCCATATAAGGTACATAACAATCATGACTACTATCAAAAGTAATTTCAGAGATCAAGTGATCAAATTATCATTATGAGTTGAATTCTATGATTAGGTCAAGAAAGCATTTTTTGAGAATGCCCATAATCTTAGGTATAAGGTATTTAGGATATATAATGATGGTATTTTATAGTATAATGGTAGGATGCATGTGCTTGATAGAAATAATCCAAGGAGCATAGTGTTAAAAGAATTACACAATACCCCATATTCAAGACATCCAAGAGTAACCAATCTCATGACTGAGCTTATACCACTCTATTTTTAGAAAGGAATCAAAAGAGATGCAATGAATTTTGTGTCTCATTATTTAGAGTGTTAGCATGTGAAAGTTGAACACGTGCATCTAATTGGATTACCATATCCATATGGCATAACATAATGGAAGTGTTAGGTGATCAATATGGACTTTGTCTAGGGTTTAACATTATCATGGAATATGCATGACATGATATTGGCTATAGTTGACAAACTAACCAAGGTAGCCCACTTCATATCAGGCAACTTGATAGATGATGTACCTATACTTAGGAAGAGATTCGTAAATAAAGTGCATCAATTACATGGTTTTTTAGAAAAGATCATTTTGGATTGAGATCCAAGGATGACTTCTAGGTTTTGATTAATTTTGAATTCAACTCTAGGTACACAATTGAACTTCATCATTGCTTATCACCCATAAACTGATGGACAAACAAAGTAAGTTAATCAGGTATTAGAAGATCTTCATATGTATTGCATGGATCAGTAATACAAGTGGAAGGAGTAAATTCCATTAGCTAAGTTTGTTTACAATAAATCATACCAATCAACATTAAAGATGGTTCCATTTGAGGCATTGTACAGAAGGAGGTGTATAACACCAATCAATTGGGACATGTTAGAAGACATGGTAGTCTTTGGACCTGAGATGCTTTTAGAAATTGAATAGCAAGTTACGACAATCAAGTAGAGGTTGGTTGAGGCCAATGATAGACACAAAATTTATGTTTATTTAAAGAGAATAACTAGGCAATTTTTTATTGGTGATAAAGTGTTTCTATGGGTTAAGCCTCATAAAAGATCTATTAAATTTAGGAAGTTAGCAAAACTTTCATCGAGATATGTCAGACCCTTTGAATTTTTAGAAGTGGTCAATCCTATAGCATATAGGCTTGCATTTCCACCATTTATACCTCTTTTGTATAATGTCTTCCATGTGTCTTATCTTAAAAATTATATTGTTGATCCTTCACATGTGTTAGATTGGAATGATTTACAGGTTATGGACCCTTTGAGTTTTTGGAAGTGGTCAATCTTGTAATGTATATGCTTGCATTGTCACCAGATCTACCTCTTTTGCATAATTTATTCCATGTGTCTTATCTTAAAAAGTATATTTTTTATCCTTCACATGTGTTGTATTAGAATGCTTTGTAGATTTTGGACCTCGAGGTGGTCATGGTAGAACCAATCAGAGTAATTGATACTCACAAATTTTATTTACATAATAGAGAAGTGTCATAACACAAGATCTTGTGTGACCAATATTCTAAGGATAATGCCACTTGGGGGGTTATAATGAGTTTTACAGGTTATTTTCACATTAATTTTCTTGATTGGTTGTTGCATATTATATTATTTTCTACTAAATAATGTTTTAATTTCATAACTTGTGTTTGAATAAAAGTCATCAGGATGCTGACCAGCTTTAGGGGGGAAGGATGTCACATCTCAATTTCACTTTAAGATGAATAACCTATTTAATCCATGGATTATTAGAGTTGGTTAGTTGATTAACTAATGTTTGATGAAGCTTGATGACATATGTTGATTATGGGGCAATTTATGTTGCATAATTTACATGATTAATATGCTATGAGTTAGCAATACTTTTATATTTTGTACATTATAATCATGTTTATACAATATTATTTTATGGATATAATGATGTTTTGGGATAACTACCTTCATTATTGTTAGGTGGATGCATGATAGATTTTTCCCTTAGATTTTGATAGAGGGAGAGCATCATTAAAGAGGGTGGTTTAGATAAAGATGTTGGGGGATGACAGAGAATGAATCCAAAAATCCTTGCACACACCACATTTGTATTTCATGATTGTGTTGTTTGATAGATAGTCATAGTATGCTTTATTTTATGTTTAAATGATATTTGTGATCTTTTATGTTTTCACTAATATAGTTGTTATGTTGAGTGATTTCATTAATTTAGTGATCGTATGTAGCTTATCTTTTTTAATGTAATTGTTTGGTTGAATGAGTGAAATTGTATATGTTTGTACTTAACTTACTGCCTTATTTAGAATGGCTATGTAGTATAACATTTTGATGTTATGTAGGCATTAAAAAGTATAGATGGATTCCATTATTATGATCTACAAGATATATGTAATAATAATTAAAGATTATTATTATGATGTAGATATATATGTTTATTCTAATGTTGAAAGGTATAAATAGTTTTGTTTTAAAAGTCATTGTATTTGATTAATGGTAGAATAAAGGTTTCATATTAGATATTGGTTATTATTAAATGATTTTGGAAATTGTTGTAGTTTTAAAGTGTTTGTTACGTGGATGCCATTTTAACATTAAACTATAGTCATTAAATACATATACTATTACCATACTATGTATTAAATACATTAGTTGAGTGGTTGACTTTGCATAGGAAGCTAATATTGACTAAGTCGATAGTCATTGCATGGTAGCATGAAGGTTTGGTGACTCTTGGTTTATTTGTTTATTTGGATGGTTTGTAAAGTCAATAACATGAAAATATAATATGGATTTTTTAATAATTATTTAGGGATTTTTATATAAGCCTTGAGATGATTAGGGTTTATAATCATCTATTGACTTTGATTAAGCATCATTTAGGAGAAAATCATATATTTGGTTGTGTTTGCATGGTGATAGACCGTGGAGTTGGTTGATCTATCTAGGTATGCATATTTTTGAGTGAGTTTTATCTAATATTAATGGTATAAAAGTGGAAGGTAAGTAGGTTGATGGAAAAGAATACAAAGATGAGAATATGGGATATGAATAGGATGGCATATAGAGAGGAAGATACAGAAGGAGAAGAAGGTATGAACAAGTGTAGGAAGAAGGAAATTATTTGGCTTTCTTGGCATTCATAAATTCACATGTAGGTTTTGTAATTAAATCCTTGTGTGTGAAATATGATTGGGTTTTTGAATTTGTTTGGTTATTGGGTTTATTTGTTTGAATCTTAGAATTAATGGGTTGTATGTGGATCCCTATGGAAGGCTCAACCTCTACAAAACCCCAAATTCAAACCAAGGTAACTTGAGGATGTTGGGGTAGAGCCATAGAGTTGGCCATGGTTGTTTTAGGCTTTTAAAATTTCTAGCCTATACTTCTTTTGAAATTCAAAAATCATTGTTCAATCTTATAAGATCATTCTAATGGGTATATATACAATATGACTAGAGCTAGTTGTTTCAAATGAGGTTGTTATATATTAATTTGGGTATATTGAAATATAGACTTGAAAATGTATTTCTATATTATCATTTGACTATTTAAACCAATTCAGACTTTTGAGTTAAAAATGTGGGTTTCAAGGATTATGAATATATACACAAGATATACATGAGTATATACTTAGTTAAATACAAATATATATATGTATACTCATATATATATATATATATATATATATATATATATATATATATATATATATATAGAGAGAGAGAGAGAGAGAGAGAGAGAGAGAGAGAGAGAGAGATAAGGAGAAGAAGGTATGAACAAGTGCAAGAAGAAGGAAATTGTTTGGCATTCATAAATTCACATGTAGGTTTTGTAATTAAATCCCTGTGTGTGAAATATGAATGGGTTTTCAATTTTTTTTGGTTACTGGGTTTATTTGTTTGAATCTTAGAATTAATGGGTTGTATGTGGAGCCCTGCGAAAGGCTCGACCTCCATAAAACCCCACATTCAAACCAAGGTAATATGAGAAGGGTGGGGTAGAGATATAGAGTTGGCCATGATTGTTTTAGGCTTTTAAAATCTCTATCCTATACTTCTCTTGTAATTCAAAAATCATTATTCAATCTTAGAAGATCATTCTGATGGGTATATATACAATATGACTAGAGCTAGTTGTTTCGATTGAGGTTATTATATATTAATTTGGGTATATTGAAATATAGACTTGAAAATGTGTTTCTATATGATCATTTAAATATTTAAACTAGTTTAGACTTTTGGCTTAAAAATGTGGGTTTCAAGGATTATAAATATATACATAAATATATACATGAGTATATACTTGGTTTCACACACACACACACACACACACACACACACACACACACACACACACACACACACACACACACAATACACACACATTTATATGTTGAATTGTTGGGATTTAATGAGTGACTGTATGTGTGTGTGTGTGTGTGTGTGTGTGTGTGTGTGTGTGTGTGTGTGTGTGTGTGTGTGTGTGTGTGTGTGTGTGTGTGTGTGTGTGTGTGTGTGTGTGTGTGTGTGTGTGTGTGTGTGTGTGTGTGTGCATTTTCAGACTTTAATAGATGACTATATGTATTACATTTATGAGGATACTTATATAGGTGAATTGGAGCTTATGGTTTCATTTGGGTTTATGTTGATTTTTGTATCAAATGAATTTATACATACAGGTTAATATTATAGTTTTTACTATCGACTATGTTATGAAACCCAATGGCATGCATAATTATTCATTTGGCTTTGGGAATAGTTAGTTTAGTCATTTTATGAAACCAAGGAACATGTAGGTGAATGACTGTCAATAGGTTATGAATTTGGTTATACGCATGGAAATACACTAGAAGATAATATAGTATACATGGCAGATTTTAGTTATAGCTACGTTCAATAAAATTATGAACTACATTTTTATTGAAATGAGACTGTGTGATGTTATGTAGTTCAAATTTGTTTATTTAAAGAGACTATGCATACGGGTCTTTAATTTTTTAATTTTGATAGTTTTTATCCAAGTCTATGTTGTATTATTGGATACCCAAATTAGGTGTGGTCAACATTGTGTAGTTGATTAATAATGTCAAACCCAATTGGGTATAGTCGAGTGTGTTTTTATAGTTTCTCATTGGTATTCAATTTAAATGGCAAACTTAATTGAAGTATTTGGTATATTTGATTTAATAGTTTATTTATAGCTATGTTCAATAAAATTATGAACCACGTTTTTATTGAAATGAGATTGTGTGATGTTATGTAGATTGAATTTGTTCCTTTAAAGAGACTGTGCATATGGCTTTTTAAATTATATGTTTTGCATAGTTTATTTATCTAAGTATATGTTATTTTATTATAAATTCTAATTGGGTGTGGTTGGCATTGTGTAGTTGATTAATAATGTCAAAATTAATTGGGTATAGTCAATTGTGTGTTTATAGTTGCTCATTGGTATTCATTTTAAATGAAAAACTTAATCAACGTATTTGGTATATTTGATTTAATAGTTTGATAGATAAATGAATATTTGTGTATGATGATAGTATTTTATGTGTTTATTTATTAAGACAGTGGGAATTAATCAGTTAAAAAGAAGGCTTATGGAGCCTTTATTTGTTGGATGAATGTATACTAAGTGTATACAATATACTCTAAGATGAAAGATAGTGGATGTCATCTTAGGAGTATATTGTATAAAAATTAAGTGTTTATAATGCATTAAATTTATATGTAAATAATAAATACACACACACATATACATATATATGGTTTAATTTATATGATTGTTTATTGAGAAATAAAATGGGAAGGAAATACACCATTCATATATATATATATATATATATATATATATATATAAAATTGCATACAACTATGTTATGTATATAAGTGTTATTATCATATAGTGGGTAATTGATGCTTGATTATATTTTAGTGTTTATATAAATCATTAAATTAATGTATTTATGAGTTTAAATATAGAACATAATAATATGTTTGGACTAATTTTGTTATATGTGAAATATGCACAATTTATGAGCCTATGATATATTGTTGATTTATGGAGAAATACCATTATAAGTTACTTAATATTGTAGGTAACTGACAGTTTTGATGTGATCATACCTAGATAATATGTTTAATACTTTTTTTAGATTTTGTTTATTATATGTAATAAACTAGATAAATGGATTCATTTCACTTCATTTGATGAACTAAATGAATATATGTGATATTTCTGTATTTAGCTTGTTTTTCATTAGCTAAAATAAATATTTTGAATGAATCTATTGGTTTTCATAGTATTATTTATTTTTATTGAATATCATATTCATGACCCTAATTAAATAGTGGATGGATTCCACTAGCTTAATTAGTGCCATTAATGCAAGATGAGGGGTAACCTGATTAAGTGGTGTGTATGAATTTGATAGATCCTAGAGATCATTTATTATTAAAAACTTTGGCCAAATTAATGTTTAAAAACATTTTAATTTCTTATGTTGATATAGTTTTCATATTTGTGTGATATCACATTAGAATGGATTTATTTATGGTACATATTATGTATTAGATATCTTTAACACATGGGTTCTAGTTTGTTACTCTAGATTCCCACACCATCATTATCTACCTATCTATGAAGGGAGGGCTATCCCCTTGTTTTGGATATAGTGCAGGGGATCTATGGTCTGTAGTTGGTGTGGAAAAGCACTCAGATGATGCTCTCCCTCCTAACCAGTGTACTATAATTGAGACTACACTTGAGATTACATATTGATACTTGAGTTGTGGAGACTCTACTCAAAGGAGCTTTATATCATGTTTTATCATTTAGGATATTCTTATGTATTATTGAAAACTATGACATTTATTCATTGATTATATAATAGTGGTTGTAACATTGTATTAGTTGTGACTGAATTTTTACTATTTCATTTATGATGATATGCAATATTTATTATTATTTTAGTGTTCATGATTTATATATTTGTTCATGGTGATCCTTAGCTAAGTGTATTAGCTATATCCTTTTTGGTTAACTAAATTAATAAAGTTATTTAAAGATCACTAGTTAGGCTTCTCATGGTGAAATCTATAAGTTGAATATGTGTATTTAATTTAAAAAAAATTATTATAATATTTTGGTAAAACCTAGTGGGGTTGTTACACCTAAATTAATCCAATTTATAAATGAAACCTATCATAATGGTTGGTTTAAGTGATTTAATGTAGTTTATTTCTCTAAAAGGATCGGTATAAATATAAGATCAACCCTTATTCATTAAGAACCTAACATAGACCAAGATAACTTATCAAAGAGTTCAATCAATCACTCAATAAAGAAAATATTTCCTAGTTTCTCCTATTCTCATATTAGTCATAGAAAAATCACATACATAGATTTGAAGTACTAAAGGAGTATCCTAAAAACTATATTTTCTAATTAACAAGCTAGGTCACTATTGTACTTGATTATCACATATTTCATGATTCACACACAAGTCAACACCTTGGGAATAATTACATAAGTTTGAGGCCCTCTTCAAAGTATTGAATATATAGGTAGTACTCATTTCTAGAGGGCTCTTTGGGGTAGCTCAACACTATGTTCACAATAACCCATTTTTCTCATTGCCATTATGAGGAGGAAGAACTGGGGTTTTTCTACTTAACAAGGAGCAACAATTCATGACCTAGATTTGAATGCACCAGATCAAAGGCAATAAAAAACCAAATGCATTCAGGTGGTCACATCTTATTCTAGTAGGTATCCTATACATGACATCTACATCTAACCTAAACATTAGCATTGACATAACCATCCAAGGCTTATATAAGTTTTTGAAGCTACAAAGGCACTAAATCCATAATTTGTCAATTGCTATAGAATACTCTTCCAATCTACTTCCTGCATGCTCTATATCCAGATCTATATTAGCATTAGAATCAACTAATTACTTGTTTTCATTATCATTACAATATCTAACATAGCTATATTTTTCTATTTTTAGCATATCTCAGTACAATAACTTTAGTATATGTTTTATCTGATTTTCAAATATAATTAGCCTACTATAGATATATTTATCATCGTTATGTTTATTCATTTCCATATTCTTAACCCTAGATACCTCAAAATATATATTTCTAGGGTTAAATAAGTTGTGAAATCATAAAATGTTTGGGGATCTTTTAAAGAGTGATTTCTTTAAAAAAAAAGTATAATATTTGATGCATATTATTTTAGTTTAATGGATATACATAGATCCAAAAAAGATAAAATCCATCATGGAATGCTTGACACCTATAAATGTTCATAAGGTGAATATTTTTATGGGTTTAGTAGGGTATTATATGAAATTATTACCCAATTTTTATAAAAAATCTAACCCCATAACCTACTTGAAATGGAAATAGAAATGGTTCTTATGGATTCACAAGTGTGAATAATCCTTTCTAATCTTAAAACATACACATACATATATACTAGTGTTACTTGTACCGATCTAAATGGCAATTTTATTGTGGTAATAGATGATTTTGGAGGATTATAATTGTAGAAGGCTTAGTAATGACTTATAAATCAAGAAAAATGAAGCCTTATGAATCCAATTATGCCCCACATGATTTAAAACTAGTTTCCATAGTGTATGGTTTGTATGTTTAGAGGCATTATCTATTGGAAAAACCTTTTTATCTTAAGATTGAGAAACTTGGGACTCAAATAGATCTTCACACAACCCAATTTTAATAATAAACAAAGGTGATGTCTCTATTTTTTTCAAACTATAACTTTGATATAAGTTATATAAAAGGCAAGGAGCATAGAGTTGTAAATGCTCTTAGCTGTAGAAGGTACATAGAATCTATGGATATAATTATAATTACCTTTCTATATCAAGTTTATAAATTCTCACTAGGCGACAAATTATATGAGAAAGTCAAAAAAGCTCTTGTGTAAAACCCACAAGATCAAGGATATCAAGGATTCAAGTTTTATAAAAATGGGTTCCTAAGGCTCAAAGGAATAATGTATGTTCCTAACAGAGAGAATTTGATAGTCATAATGCTCAAATAGCTACACAAGGATCCATATTTTTTTATCTAGGAGTTAAAAAAATAATGGAAGAATTGAGGCCATTATATTTTGTAAAGGAATTAAAAAATATGCAACTAAATTTATATCTAGGTGTTTATAATGTTAAGGGGAAAATTAGAACATGTTCAACCTGCATGATTGTTATACCCCCATGACATTCCAGAATAAAAGTGGAAATTCATTAGCATGGATGTCATCCAAGGGCTATCAATGTCTAAAAATAGGCATAATATGATTTTGGTAGTAGTTGATAAATTAACAAAGGTGGCACATTTTATACTAGGTAATTTGAAAAATGATGAACTAGTTTTGGAAAAAAAATTCATTCAAAACATTTTCAGATTACATAAAATTCTAGAGAAAATCATTTATGATATAGATAAATGTATGAACTCTATATTTTGGAAAACTCTTGATGTAGCCTTGGGAAAATATCTCAATTTTAGTTCAAGCTATCATCCTAAAATAAATGGGCAAATAAAAAGGGTAAATCAAGTTTAAGAGGATATATTGAGGATGTATTACATAGACCATCAATACAAGTGGGAAGAATATCTTCCATTATTTGAGTTTGATTATAACAATTCTTTCTACTTAGCTCTAAAAATGGCACCATTTGAGGCCTTATATGGAAAAAAATATAGAACACCTATCAGTTAGGATAGATTAGAGGATAGAGTAATTTTTGGGCCTAAAATGCTTGCTGAAATGGAAGAATAGGTAAGTCTGATTTGAAAAATGTTGGTTGAAGCTAATGTCAAGTAAAAAATTTATGCTAATTTAAAAATAATAGATAGGTAGTTCTTAGTTTGAGACAAGAAATTTTTGAATGATAAACCCCATAAGATCTCAATCAAAATTGATAAATTAGCACCCAAATATGTATAATTTTTTAACATTTTAAAAAGTGATTAACCCTGTTGCATAGAAACTTGCTTTTCCACCAACACTTGCTCAAATTCATAATTTTTTTCATGTTTCTTATTTGAATAAATATGTAGCTAATCATTTACATGTGTTTTATTAGAATTATTTATAGGTACTATATCTAAGAGTGGTAACAATAGATCCCCTTAGAATACTTGAGATGCACAAGCTTGACTTACATAATATAGTAATGGCTTAATGTAAGGTCCAGTGGGATAAATATTCAAAACATAGTGCCACTTGGGAGGATTACGAGGAGTTTCATAATATGTTTCCTCATTTATTTTATTGATTATACTAAACATGTGAAAATTATTGTACGTTTATTTTAATAATGTCATCAAGATGATGACTCTTCCAAGATGGGTAGGATGTTACATCTCACTCTACCTTGGTGGAAATTACAATGACAATGTTGATTAATTTTACTATTAAATATTATGGATTAGGTTTTGACACTCAAAAAAACTTAAATTTGGAAACCCTATACTATTATTTTAGCTCAGTTATGTTATGGAAATTGAAGGTGGACATAAATTTAAGTAACTACATGAATTCATGGTCTCTTATTGCCATTTATAAAATAAATAGTTAAGTACAGGGGAAATTAATGGAGTAAGACACACACCTAAGTTTTAATAAGGAATGCAAAAATAATATTGGATGCATGCAAAAAACATTATGAGGGGGTTAAATAGAATGGGGATAAAGAAAAGGAGGAAAGGAATGTGACATAGTGAATATGGAGGAGAAAATAAGAAGAATCTAGTAAGCGTCAACATTTTAAAGAAAGGACTAGTTACCATTTTCCATATCTAGGTAAATAATGGTTTCCATAAAGTGAGTATGTACTTTTATTATTTATACAGGGTTAATAACATGCTATATTCATATCACTACTTATTCATGTAGTAATACAAAATAGTTGTAAAGAGTGAAAAACCCTTTTATTTAAATACTCAAAACTTTAGTGGTTATGTAATATAGTAGCTCGTTCTCCTCTTTAAATTCAGGATTGTTGTTAATTGATTTTTCAAAATTTGACATCAAAATTGTGCCCTTAACCATACTAAAATGATTGAAGAAAAACATGGTTGTATGTGGTAATATATTGTTTAGCTACCATGATTTGTTGGATAATTGAAGATTCATCTGGATTTTCTACCTTATATGTATTTGGGGGTGAGATCTTGCTCTCACCTGTAGGCCCATATATGGGATCCTCATATTAAATACATTTTGAGTAGTATGTTTTGTTATTTAAAATGGATTTTCATTTTGTCAGAATGATACTAGGGTTTTTAATAGTATAAAATAATTTTAGCAAGTCTTTAAAAGTGGAGTGAACCCTAACCATAGACATATAGGTAGTTATAATAAAAACCTATAGGCCCAGGTTTGGTAAGAGTTAAAGTGTGGATATATTACTTGGATTACAAACTTTTTTTTTTAAATCAGTGATGTGGTGCTCAGCTATATGTATTTATTTTCATAAGATTTTATCATTAAAATAAGGAACCTAAACTTAGCTTGGGATAATAATTACACTTGAAATTGTAGTTATGTTTTGGAAATGGTCTTATTTTTGTTAGTAGTTTAACATTGTGTGAACTTTAATTGACTATTAAAATACTTGAATGATTGTTTATGATTAGTGACTGTAACCTATTTGATTCTAGTAAACCTATATGGTTTTATATCACTTGTAAATAAGTTTCTAAATCAATATAGATGTATCTTATTTTTATTAATTAATGGTTTAGAGGTATATATGGTTGTAAGCATTAGTTACTACCTCTTAGGTTTATTTGATTCATTTTAAATTATGTCAAGGCTTGTAAAATTTTGGAAATGGTTTTAAGGAGATAATTTTCTCTTTATAATCAGGTGGGTGTGAGTTCACTCCCACCCACAAGCTTATAAGGGAACAAGTGTAATTGAATTTGAGAGTTCTATTCATTCCCAAGTTTAGTGTTAGACCCATGGATTTTGATGAACTATGGCCCTAACTAAATTCTAGACTTGTGTAATTATCAATAGTATGAGATTTGGATTTAGGTTATGATAAATCTTGAAAATTACATTCATAAATATGATACACATGCCTATATACTATGAATGAATGCACTACAAATGACTGTAACACAAATTAGAAATTCAACCAAATAGTGGTGTTTTTAAGTATGAATCTCACTATCCTTTAGATTGAATTTAATAATTAGTCACATATATGTAGGAATGTTATTTTGTGGTAAATATATTTATAATGATTCTTATTATAAAAATAAGTGTATCTACATGAATATATTAAATAAGTGTATTATTCTTGGGTGATTATATTTACACTCTAGGGTGTATGGATTTGCATGATGAACTTGTAGATGAATTTCATGGAATGGTGGAATAACTTAACCCTAGTTTTAATTCTTGTGTTTTTGTGTGAAAGTATCTAATATATTATCCTATTAGCATATCTTATTTTTAATGTTTCATTATGAATGATGTTGATTTTGATTAATCCAAAAAATCATCTTTCTCATTAAGGGATGATGAGTGATAGGTAGTGAGCCTATTTATAAGTCACTCATCATTGATTAATATAAGATAATGATTATTATATGTTATAGCAGATATTAATGTTAAATATATATTCTATATTATAAACTATTCTTGTGCATTGGCAAAAATATCACTCACATCAACCCTGTAGTTCAAGAACTTCTCATTACCAAAAGGCTCATGTTTGCCATCTCACTATGCCTAAATGATTATATTATAGTCCAAACCTAAAATTATAATTACCCATATCACTTTTATCCCAAAATATGATTAAAAATTTATATATATATCCTTCATTTTTAGTAATGGATCTTCAACATTTTCCTATTTTCCTGAACACTATCATCTAGATTAGGACACTAGCTTTGACGCTAGTGTTCAAGTTGTAAAACTAGTGTTTTTTCCTTACAAACACTCAAATTTATAAATATTTCAACATGTATGGGTCAATAAATAGTGAAATTTTAACCATCCCATGAGATCATTTCAAATAGTGTTATATAAATACAAACCAAGGACCATTTAGTATCATCAAGCAATATCAAGTATGTTTCGCACACGTCTATCTAAAAGTACCTCTCAAATTTAAAAAACTTACATATTATTTCATATTTTCATATTAGTCATAATATTAGTATTATTAAAAGTTTTAAGCATCTAAATATCAACCCATGAGTAGTATTTACCAAGTTACAAGCTAGATTACTATATGAAATTACATATAACATATTTCATAATCATTCACACATAAAACCACATAAGGGGGATAATTACATCGGTATGAGTCCCTATTAAGAATATTGGTTATGTAGGTAGTGATAAATTACAAAGGGGTTTTTGAGGTCAACTAAAATTCACTTGATCCCACCAACCCCTATTTTTAAGGTGGCATGCCTTAATTGGAGGACCTAGGATTTTCAGCTACATATTGATATCCATATCATGTGCATGTGATCCGAATAGACAATATTTAAGGTGATAGGGAACCCTAATAGGTTCAGGTGTAATTTTCATAAAATGACATATATTTCACTATGAATAGAAGTGTCAATTTAAAAATAGAAGTATCAAATCTAGTGTCCCTATTTCGATGGTAGTGTCTAGGTTGATAGAGAACTACTTTCTAAAATACGATGAATCATAATTGAACATCATATTGATTGTTTATGAAAATGAAATTCTAATATATATTTTTACATCATTCAATAAGCTAAGTGTTATTCCTTATTCATGATTAAGCAATCAAATTACTATTTTTCCATTGTATTTTTTATATTTGGCATTATATCATAATTCAACACAATATCAAAATATATTATGAATCCAAATTATTTAATTGACATAATTATATAATAGTATTCTTCATAATTTATTAAGATATTCTCTTTACCCTTAAATCTAAAAAAGGGTCAAATATTTGGTGAACCTAAACTCTGAGTCTTCTTGCATAGTCTTAGCTTGCCCTAGGGTTTTTTTATATTTTTTATGATTTATAAATTAGTAAAAAAATAAAAATTAGATTTATTTAAAGTATAAGGAATTAATTATGTTTGACATGGATACATCTAATGGTTATTTCTTTATACAATAAATAATGGTAGTTATTTATTGTTATCTTGCATAAATTGTTAAATTAATCAAAGAAATAATCTAATGGAGTCAACAAATTTTTAAAAATAGAGTGATTTAACAGAAGATAAAAATCTAATCTCTCTATAAAATTCTTCTTGAAATAATATTGAACCCATGTCTATCTTCACTAGGCATTAGTGTGTATGTTCTTAGCCTTTTATTCCCCTTGGATCTTATTCAAGTGGAAGTTATTATCTTATTCCTATTATTCACCCATGGATTATATTGGATTTTTTGGCCCACGTTATCACTAATCAAAAAGGAAAGGGTGCCTAACCTATCTAACCACCTATTCGTATACAAAAATTTCCTCCTAAGCCTAATCTAGTAATAAGATATATAATCTATGATATTATTGAACAATTGAGCAATGCACATGTTACGATCTCTATCCTTGAGCTTCTAAAATAATAAACTTGTTGTTACCTTCACCAATATGCCCTAATATCATCCTAAAATTAGGGAACCTCTTTTTACTTAGGAATTTGATCTTGTGTCCTTGAGGAGTTTTGGGTGGTTTTATTTTTTTAATGTGCCACCTATACTTTCAATGTTGTTAGATGTAGACTTTTAAATACCCAAGTATGCTTTGTTATAATGTATTTTCATTTTGAACACTTGGTCTAAGATTTGCATCTAGAAGTATTGAGATATAAATGTCTAAATTTGCTTAAATCTAGAGGGTCTTAGCTATCTTATCATGTCATGAAGATTGGTTAAAAATTATCCTTTGGATCATATGACATAGAATTATGTAAATCATCTAGCTATTTTAGAGTTACTTGTTTTCTTTCCTTAATAATTTAATCTACAATCATTTGATTCATGGAAAAATTGACTAAATGTTTCATTCTTAAACTTAGTCAATTCTCATCTTTGTGGGCTTCTCTTATAAATTCCTTGGGTTTGCATAGGAAGGGTTATTTATATTTTCCTTTACAATTGTTCCTTCTTTGGCCCTTTTGCTCCATTATAGTTTAAATGACTTAGTATTTCACATGGATCTATTTTAAAGGGAAATATTAGTCACTTTTATAAAATTGGGCCTTATTTTCACTTGAATCATGTCTTCTCCTCAGTTGAAATAGAGGCCACCCTTTAAAAAGGGCTTGTTGGCATTGGTCTTGCACTTGAGATATTTAAATTATCAATCTCCTTTATTAAAATTTATTCATTAAAAACCTAGGTATGAGTTGAATCTCTCAAGTGGTTTGTTATTACTGTAAAGTCTTTAAATTTGGGCTTCTATAATTATTCTTTTAGGTTAAAAGTAGTCAATTATGGGCTTTGCATGAGTTTTTTATACTTAGATTGATGCATGTAATCATTCCCTTAGATTTATGTAAGTTTTCATTTTAAAAATTAATTGATTTTATTTATTTTTTGACTAATGTACTAATGTTGTTTAGTGAAAATTTGTTTGCCTTGGAATTTTTAAATTTTCCTTCTTGATCCCTTGATTAAATGAAGTCATGCTATGTGGCATGATCATGTTCACTTAGGATCTCAATAGATTCAAATTAATTAGCTTTTTTTCTTAGATTTTTTCATGCCCCTAGGATCCCAAGATCACACCACATAGTGTGGTCCTAGGGACCTAGGGCTCAAAGGTTATAAAGTTAGAGATCGAAGGTCTCAAGACTTTGAATACCCACAATTATTCCATGTGGCATCATCATGGGGACTCAAATTCTTGGGTGGCAGTGGCATAGTCAAGAGGTCCCCATGGCTCCAAATCCCAATGATGATGCCATGTGGAATCTCCATGGGGACTTAGGCCTTGGGGGCAAGATTCTATGGTCAATGGTTTTTAAAGGCATAGCTCATCATGATGATGACACATAGTACCATCACATGATCCTATGGACAATTGAGAGTCAAAATAAAGGTGGGAACATATGATGTGATGAATTGCTTCAAGGTGGTAGAATGAGGGAAATTGAGGGAAATAAAAGTGAGCCAACCAAGGAGGTGACATGTAGAATCCAGTGACATCTATATAAGATCCAAGAGTTTTAATTTATGGCCCATCTAGACATCCAGGCTAACAAGAGCCATGAAGGACTGTGCCATATACCCTAGAGAGGAATTGAATGTAGAGACGAAATTTTTTAACACATAATCAACATAATTTAATGTCAAAATGGATAGTGACATACATCTTGGCATGGAAAATTTAGTATATTCAAGAAAAGACATAAAATACAATAATTTAGTCTTAAAAGAGGTGTGGTTTCAACTATAAGAGCATGGATCGAGGGCAATTTTTAGATATCATATACAATCCCAACCACATGCTGGGGTCATGCATTGAATTTTTATAAATTCCCCATGAGTAGAAAATTAGAATTGAGATCTCCTCTCTCCTATATGTAGGATTTGAAGGCCTTTATCAATGATAGAATTTTATGAATTAGAGGAGACACATTGTGCCTAGATACTTTATTTTATAGGATTTATTATATTTCATAGATTAATTTCTCTTCTTTTCTCTATTTTTTTAGCCTTGTTGTTATGTTATGAAGCCTTGCAAGTCAATGACTACTATAAACCTTAGTATTAATTAATTAAAAAGCATTATCTTGATGCTTATCATTCTATTGTGGATTTTGACCATCTCTTGCTCATGTATATGGTGGTGATGACCTTCCTTTCCTCTTAGTGACTTTCCCCAGACTCTTGCACTATCCTATGGTTGAATTTATGCTAGGTATAGTTCAACTAAGGATTGGTTTCAAAGGACATGCTCAATTATGAACCTTCAGATTCATTTTCATGGTCATAAGATCATTTTCTATCCTTTTCCCTCCTTTCTTTTGTATTTTTAATGGTTTTTTTAACTTAGGAATTGGGTATCAATAAATGCAATCTAAAATTAAAGTTTATATTGATTTTTATTTCATGATCTATTTATCATCATTATAACATTGTGGCATCCATGAATTTGATAAACTAGTAGGGAAATCAATTTTTTGCCTCATATGCAAATCTTAGGAAACTCAATTTTAGTTGAAGGAACTAACATGATAATATTGGAATTAGAGTTTTAAGCCTCTTGATGAATGCCTAATCTTTTCCAAACCTTCATTTTAGTTTGTAAAATAGGCCCCTTGTATGGAATGTCTCACATCAACTAACTTAGTAAAGATAAGCATACTAATACCTGGTATATTTAGACCTTAAAGAAGTATTTTATTCATGGGATATTCTTCCTTTCAAGAGAGGTAGAGATTAACAATCCCTACCTAGGGTTAATGTGACAAAGGACATATCAACATATTCTAGTTCTAAGAGGGTTGATGAACACAAACTAAAATTAATGACCAAAACTAAAATAAAAACACTTTATAAAAATTTCCCATGTTGAGTCAAACTAGAATTAAAACTAGAAAACAAAAGGATAAATACAAGATCTAAGTTTGTTGAAATTGACTTAAAGATTCTAGATCTTAGAAATCATAAAAATCCAAGAGCTAATAAAGGTAAAGATAAAGTTAAATCTATCAAATTAGCAAGCAATTTACCTAAAGCTGTAAGCACTCCTTTGGTTAATCCATCCGTTGTCCCCCAACATTTACCCATGGCCAATCCTATGGCATGGCTTGGTTAAGGAGGTTATTTCCTTATGATTATTCTAGACATAGTTCATTATCTACCCAATAACTCAAACAAGTTTAGTTTAAATACATTGTTGAAGGAGAAAATAGTAGAAGAATATATCCAAGTATTTAAAGACACACTTATCAAAACATAGGTCCAACATGAGGATGTTACCTATAGGTTATTTCCCTATTCTTTGGGTGAGATTACTTATTCCTGGTATCTTGGGTTACCCCATGGGTCTATCACCTCTTGGGATGAGTTGGAAATAGTGTTTGTAAACCATTTTATACTTCTCATTGACCCTATTGTTCTGTATCACAATTTTTTTGCTACAAAGAGGGATCATAATGAACCCATGCCCACTTACATAAGCTATACCAAATATTGAATGCACCATACATATTAGCAAAAGGCCCTACCATTTAGACCTACTTGAGAGCTCTTAATCATTTGATATCAAATTTACTTAGAAGAACTCTAACTATACTTGAATTCCTATCTTTAGATTATAATAAAGTTGTGAACATAGAACAACATATGGTCACACAAGGATATAGCCCAAGTGCTTTACCATATTTAGGACAACTAGGTGTATACAATTAGATCCTTGTGCTTAAATGGGCTATTATGTAAAACACCCTGCTCATGAATCCCATTCTAGGTGCTATGTATGGTATTCCTAATCCAGTGTATAACTCAACTCCAATGAGCTACATGACTAATAGCTTGTCGTATATGCATCCCAATGACATAGTGCCATAAACAAACAATCAATAGTTGGTTCCCATGATGTACAATAGCATTCTATAGTACCAAATACTAGTAGATATGCTACATTTAGTAACACTTAATAGACAGTCCCATTATATTTAAAACCTCAAAATACCTACTAATAATGTCAATCATCATGCCCTTGCTACTAACCCTATGTTACTAAATGTAAATACATATGTGGATATCCCATAATATTATTAAGTAAACTAATTGAGCACTAGTATGGACCCATAACTAGGCAAATTGAGATAAATGGATCAAAGGTTGTCTAATGACATGGTAAATTTATGAATACAAGGCCCTAAATATGTAGATATGAATGCAAATAACCCACATTAGGGTAGAAATTTCAATTTCCATTAGCCTAATAGGTAATGGAATAATAAACCTAATAATGGGAATGTACATAAGCCTCTTGACAATAACAATCAAAACTGTAATAATACTTCCTATTATGTGAATTAAAATGACTTAACTTTAAACACTTGGTGTAGAATGCATAACACAATTGACCATATAGAGAATAATTATGCTGAGTTTATATCTACCTCAAACATATTCCAAAAGGATATGGATAACATGGAAATAGTGTGCATTCTTGATGATAATCCAAACCAAGATGGAGGGAACCTAGACACAACCCTAGTATTGGAAACGTATGAATTTCCATTTGAGGATTAAAATAAACCTGAAGATAATTTAGATTATGTCCATGTAATTAGACAATTCCAAATGGGGAACAATTATCAGTTGATAAGTAGACCAACTAATCCTTTCACTAATTCTATACCTCCAAGTAACACTTAGGTTCCACCTAATGTAAGCTCAAAAAATAATCCTCCCCACCTAAAGGACCTCCCATCTCTTATAAAAAAAATAACTATGTAGTACACACCCCAAATGGAAAATAACAAGAAAGAGTAAAACTTAGCTATGATATCATTGAATATTTAAATAAAACTAAGGCTAATATTATTATGTTTGATTTACTTTAGATTTATAATCAAAGGGATTTGCTAATAAAATATTTTTATTATCATAAAGGAAAAGAATCTAACAAAAATTTTGATTCTCATGTTGCTCTAGATAAATAAAAAATAGAGACTACCTTTTCTTCTAATAGTTAGGATTTTTGGGAAAAAATTACATAATTGCTTAGTTGATTCAGGTGCCTTTGGGAATGTGATGCCATATGCCATTTTAGAATAGTTAGGTCTTACACCTACTAAGTCAAATCTAAAGTTAGTTCATCTTGATAAAAAAGAGGTGAAAGTGGTGGGTGAACTAAACCATAACCATATAAAATTGGCCTTAGATCCACATATTCATTAGTTTATCAATATCTAGGTTGTGGATATATCAGATGCTTATGGCATGATCTTGAGTAGAGAATAGATTAAGATGCTTAATGGATACATACAACATGATTTTTATCACATGTGACTCACATGTCATGGTATACCTAATTAAATTAAAATTGTATGAGATCCTAAAATGACTCACATGATCATTGATTAGAAAAAAATGAATGAAATCCTCTATGGAGATTCAAAAATGGGAGTTTATTAACCTAAAAAAGAATAAATAACCCATATAATCCTATTTATTAACATGCTAAGTATGCATCAAAATTAATAAATGCAATAACTAGACCAATTAGATGAAGAATACTTCTTTTATGCTTTAGATATGGTCTCATTTCATAATGTTGCTCTAGCATGTTAGGATTTGAAGCATGATGATATTGATGAGAATGACGAGTCTCTAGGTTCTTCCCAAGATGAAAAACTCACATTGGATAGATCTATCCTTGATCATACCATGGGAGACATGGTGATAGTGTCTCTTTCAATTGAAAGACTTAGTATATGCTTAATTAAAGATGAATATGCAAGCAAAGACATCCAAGTGAGAATGAATATTTAATTTTGATCTCTTTCAAGGATGAAATGACAATTACAAATACCAATAGGCTTACTAATGATACTACAAATTCATCTAAAGGGTCTTTATTAGCTATAAGAAAAGCAGGTACTCAATAAAAGACAAGGAAATACACCCATAAGTTAACATTGCAATAACACTTCCCTTATAAAGACCACCAACATAGACTATATGATCTAACTTATGGATATTAAAGTTTGATGGTTCCAAGTCTAAGATTGGATGTGGTGATAGATTCAAGTTGATTAATCCAAGAGTAAAATCTTATCTAACTACTTACCACCTAATATTTTCTTTTATAAATAATGTGGCTGAGTATGAAGTGCTGGTCCATGAGCTTTAGTTCACTTTTGGAAAGAAAGAGAAGAACATCAAAGTGTTGGGTGACTCTAAGTTATTGCTTAAAAAAGTGAGGAACTAATATTCATGTAATGACAAGAGATTTTCTAGATACCATAGCTAGGTATGGTAGTTAATAGAATATTTTTATGTATTTGGCATTTAGAAATTGCCTAAGTAAAATAAATAAATAACATATGCATTAGCTATAGTTGTGATTACTTTGAATCCCATTTCCAATTCAAGAATGAGAAATATATAAATAGAGATGGTCTCTACCCTATAAATCTTAGATAATAGTACAAATTTCTAAGTCTTTAATGATGATAAACACATCTTAGACTTCATCACCAATACTGAGTTATTTGTTAATCAAATTATTAATGAAGATGGTCATGAAGATTTTGAGCTAGATGAGGATGGGATAATAAATTTGAAGACAAATATCATACCTAAGGGGATGGTCTCACTAGAGAGACTATTTGACATGGATTTCTTGAGAAAGAAAGGGATATCAACTCATTTTAAAGGTAATTCATATGAGCATTGTAATTTAAGTGATACAAATGATGTAAAAAATGTGCTTCTAGGCACAACCTCTACTCCAAATGAGAAGCATAAAATCATATGAGTTCTTAAAGATTTTATAGATGTGATCCATGGAGTTATGAATATTTGAAAGTATTTAATACCTCCATCCTCATGCATACTATTCCACTAAAACCTGTAATTAATACCTTTCATTAGAGACAAATGTTGGTTAATCCACTGATTGAGCCATTAATTTTCAAAGAGGTACTTAAACTAATTGTAGAAAGGATCACCTTCCTAGTAAGACACTCCACATGGGTCACGATTTTAGTTTTATTAAGGAAGAAGAATAGAGATATCAGACTTCATGTCAATTTTTTCCATTGGAATAAGGCATCTAAGAAGGATAAATACCCCTTTCTCTAATTAGATAAAGTTATGAAAATTATGAATGGGGATCAAATGATGTATTTCTTGGATGAGTTTTCTAGTTATAATGAGGTAGCAGTCAACTATGAAGACAAAATCAAGATAATGTTCACAACCATGTGGGGGGCCTTCATATATAAGAGGATACCTTTTGGCATAATTAATATGGGTACTAATTTTCAAAGGATCATACACATTGTGTTCAAGGACCTCATGGGAAAATCCATAGTTGTGTACATGAATGATTTGACTATCTTCTCCAAACATAGGGAAGATCATGTGAAAGATTTGAGGAAAGTGATAGAAAGGTGTAGAGACCATTAGATTTATTTGAACCCTAAGAAATGTGTATTTGTCATGATTAAGGGAAATTTGTTGGGTCATGTAATTTCCAATCAGGGTATATAAATAGACCTCAAAAGAGTATAAGCTATTCTAAAAATCCCACTACTTACTCTTAAGAAAGAGTTGAAGTCATTCTTCAACAAGATCAAATTCATAAGGAAGTTTATCTCAGGATTTGTGGAGATATTTTAACCATTGAATAACATGCTAAAGAAGGATTCTAAAATTTCATGGACTAATGAATCATAAGTAGTTTTTTCTCAAATCAAAGATTCAATAGTGAACACATCAGTGTTAATTAGTCCTGACTACACCCAACCTTTATACATATAATATTTTGCCTTAGATCACTTGATTAATATTATTTTGACATCAAAAAGGGGCTAGGAAAGAATGATCATTTTCATTTATGATCTCCCCATTGATAAATTCAAAATTTAAGTATACTATGATGGAAAACCAACCTTTTCACTAATCAATGTGGTCAAAAAATTTAGACAGTACATTCTACATAGTAAATTCTTTTTTTATTCTACCTGACCCAATAATAACAGTCATGCTAATGTAGAGTGAATTGGGTGAGTGAAAGGGAAAATGGATGACCATCCTTCAATAATTTGATCTTGAGATTCAATCAATGATAATTGTGAGAGGATAAGGGATTAGCATAACTATGGTTTAATTGGATACCCAAATCACTGACCAACAATGTATAATTGAAGATATAACCAATGATGATTGATACAAAGATGTGGTCCATTATCTACTTAACAAAGAGTGTCCTCAACATTTGAACACTATAGATTAAAGAGAATTGCATTTGGAAATCAACCACTTAATGATTAAATAAGGCATGATTTATAGAATAAAATATGAGGGCATATACTTGAAATGCATCAATAAAGAAGAATCAACTTAATGACCTCCATGGAAAGTATTAGACTAGGCATGGTTCAAGGAATACCACAACCCAATAGATATTAAGGGTAGGAAACTACTAGCCACATCTCTTCAAATATACACATTCACATGTCTAGAACTGCTATACATGCCAAGTAATTACACATATAGAGTATACTCTAGCAATGCATCTATTGCTAGTGATTAAATCTTTACCATTTACGAAGTGGGGATTATATTTTTTGGGAGCACTCAATTTCATTTCACCAAAAATTCATTCTCATGGTAACAAAATATTGCACCCATTTGGTAGAAACTCAACCATTCAAAAATTGTATGACTGACATAATGATCCAATTTCTAGAGGAGCACAATGTTATAAGGTTTGGAATGCCTTACACACTGGTATGTGACAATGGACCCACCTTCTCCTATTTCTAGTTCCTATAATGGGCATATGATCACCATGTAATTTTTAAATTCTCCTATAATCATTATTTGTAAGATAATGGGCTAGTTGAACCCATGAATAAGAATTTGATAAATATAATTAAGATGATATTGGAAAAGAATATTAGGAATTCGTATAATGTTCTAAAATTTGCATTATGAGTAGATAGGACTAGAAATAAAACTTCTCTAGGTACTTCTCCTTGCCACTTGGTTTATGGCCAAGACCTTATGTTTCCATTCAAATTGAGAATCCCTAATTTGTAGTTTATGAAGGATTAATTAGAAACAAATGATCATATAAAGGCTTACCTCTTAGATCTTAAGCATTTGGATGAAAAATGTGATGTATCCCTATTGTATTTCAATAATCATCCAAAGGTTTTCAAACATTGGTTTGAAAAATGGTCCAAATTGAAAGTATTTTAGATCTCTGATTTTGTCCTTATGTGTGACAAAGCTCATGAAAAAAAGTGACAACATAGAAAATTTGATGCCTTATGGCTGGGTCCCTATTAGATCTTTAAAATCTTGGGTGAGAATGCTTTTCATCTAAGGTGTCTAAATGGTGAATATGTCCCATTGCCTTTTAATGGGCAGTTACTCAAACACTATTTCTAGGCCTAAATGGTCTTGAAACACATTGTAAATAATTCCTTTTCCTTTTTATTTTTGTTATATTTTTCCTTATTGGTTCTTTTTTTAGTGTAGGTTTAATTTTGTGGATTTCTACCTATTTTATTTACTCTTCATTTCTTGGTCTAGTCTTATATTTCTCTTTTTTTGGATTGGACCTATTTTTTTGACTTGAGAGTTCCTATTCCTTGTCAAATGAATGATGAAATGAAAATCATGTAGCATGGATAGAACAAATGACACTCATAATTGTAAATGGAAATCTTATTTGAACACTTGTGTGAATTACCATTATTATTAAGCATTTTTGTATCTATAGAGGATACAAATTCAAAATAGAAAGGGTGGATTTGCCAAGGTTTGTTTTCTTGTTAAAATCCATCTATGCACTAAATAAAATATCTAAAATAGAAAATGTAACATTTCTTTAATTCTAATTTGTCTTATTTGTCATGAGCTTTTTGATTTCATCTAACCTATGGCTTGGTCTCCAACCCTTTATGAATTAATATGAAAAATCTCTTTAAAATAAATTGAGCTGAATTTGAATGCAAAATATAAAATAAATCCTTGAAAGGATGATCTTGGATTGGTTGGAAATGGAGTTATGCCTTTAGAATAGACCAAAGGTATCTCTATCAAGGCTATAAATACCTGGCTAGTAGCAAAGCAATGCCTATACCATTTCCCACCCAAGCCCACAAGTTATATCCCTCCTTTCTAGAGAGTTCTAAATATTTATGCAAGTCTAAATAGATTTTGTATGCAAGCAAGGTTAATAAATTGATCACTCAAATCACACACATATGCTCTTTAAATGGATTTGCAACTAAGTATGCCACATATTTGGGTATAATGTGGTGTTCTTATTTTTCCATGTTTGTCTCCAGTATACATTTGCATCTAGTGCTTGTTGTTTAGAAATAAGAACTAAATATTATGGATTATTTATGTTGTGTTGTGGAGCCCATTTCTAAATTACAATGTATTTTCAAATACTATAAATTTTAAATAGGAAACCATTTTTGGATTGATTCTACCCAAGGTTTTGGTACCCATTATTTTGTAATACTACTTTGTTGATGTAATATGCATTGATGGATATTTTGTAGGTAATATATCATGAAAAATAGGGTTTGAGAAGGAAAAATAAAGTGTGTGAATTCTGGTAAAAATTTAGGAGGGTTTTTTGAGCATAGCTCCAAATAATATTTGTGAATTATAATTATAAGAGGACTGATATGAGAGTGGTTTTTACTCTCATGGCTTGTAATAAAATTTGAGCAAGTGTTTCTTGGTGGATATAGCCCACATTGGGTGAACCACATTAAATCTGGTCTTCTAATTTTGCATGTTTATTTTTGTTCTTTTTGCATCTCTATTTATATCTATTATTATCATAATTCTATGAAATTGTTCCACATCAATTTTTGTAGTTATTCCTAACAACTGGTATAAGAGCTTCAAGTTATATTTTCTAAAGTATTGAATCATAATAAGGGTTATTAATTCAAGTGGGAACTATGGATGTTGATCATAGATAAAAGGTTTAAAATTTCAATAGATAGAACTTTGGTCTATGAAAGATGTAGATGGAGGATTACCTCTATCAGAAGGACCTCCATGCTCTAATGGGAGGAAAAGTAAAGCAACTAGTGAGTATGATAGATGTGGCTTGGGAGCTACTTGACAAGAAAGTACTTGGGGCCATTAGGTTATGCCTTACATATTTGGTCACATTTAACATATCACATGAGAAGACCATAGAAGGTATCATGAATGTATTAGGGAAGTTATATGAGAAACCCTCTACTTCTAATGAAATATTTTTAATGAAAAAGTTATTTAATATGAAGATGTCTAAAAATGGTTCAATTATTGATCATCTAAATGAATTCAATATGATTGTATGTTGAATTCTATAAAAATATATTTTGATGATGAAGTTAGGGATTTGATTATTTTATGTTCCTTACCAAAGAGTTGGAATAGCCTAGTAATGGCTGTGAGCAACTTAGTCTCTAATAATGCTAAGTGGAGGTTTGAGGATGTCATAGGAGTAATCATTATTGAGGAAATGTGATGGAAAATCTATAGGGAACTTCTACTTTAGGTGATGCTTTGGTAGTGGAGAGTATAGGGAGACAAAAGTTTAGAGGAAAAGGATAATGTGGAAAGTCAAATGGTCCTGAAAGGTCAAAATCAAGGGCCAGGATGGTATCCTGGCACTGTGGAAAGACTGAGCATGCAAAGAAGGATTGTTGGTCTCTTCCAAAAAAGAACAAAAATTAAGAAGACACCAAGGAGGTGAGTGTGGAAATAAGTAATGTTTCTCAGGATGCATTAATTCTCTCTGTTGATAATATTGCTGAGTCTTGGGTTTTAGATTTAGGGGCTTCTTTTTATGCTACACCATATCGGCATTATTTTATTGATTATGTTGAAGGGGATTTCGGACATGTTTACCTTAGTGATGATGATCCTTGAAACATATTAGGAAAAGGAAGTATTAAAATCAAGATGAAGAATGGGAACACTTGGTTACTAAAAGATGTCAGGCATGTGCCTAAGTTGAGATAGAATTTAGTATCCATAGGACAACTAGGTAGTGAAGGTTATATGGTGACATTCATAATAGATTATTGGAAGGTAACCAAGGGTGATATTATGGTAGAAATAGGTAAGAAGGTTGGTACCCTATATTTATCAAGTAGTGATGATTATTATAATTTAGTTGCTATAGATATGGATGCAACTTTATGGCATAATAGACTCAATCACATGAGCCAAAAGGGTTTTCAAAATTTGAAGGATCGGTTACCTAGATTGAAATGATCTAATTTATATTTTTGTGAAGAATGTGTGTATGGAAAATATAAAAGGGTAAAATTTATCAAGGTTGGACCTATGAGGAAGGAGAATAAGTTGGAGCTAGTTCATTTAGATTTATGGGGACCAGCTTAGGTATATTATATTGGTGGGTCATATTATTATGTCACTTTTATTAATGATGAATCTAGGAAACTTTGGGTGTATGATATTAGGAGAAAAACTAATGTGTTTGATAGATTTAAAAGATGGAAATCCTTGGTTGAGAATGAAATAGGTCTTAAGTTAAAATGTCTTAGGTCAGATAATGGTGAGGAATATTGTAGTAATGCATTTTTTGATTACTATTCAAGGAATGGAATTTGTAGACAAAGGATGGTTCAAAGAACTCCATAGTAGAATAGAGTGTTAGAAATGATGAATATGACTATCATGGATTGTGCTAGGAGCATAGGGTTGTATGCAGGACTACCTCTTTAGTTTTGGGCAGAAGTAGTAAACAAATATATTTGATAAATAGAGGTCCTTCATCTGCTTTGGATGGAGGCATACCTAAGGAAGCTTGGTTTGGTAAGAAGGTTGATTATTCATTTCTTAGAATATTTGGTTCTGAATCCTTCATTAATATTGATAAGGATGATAGGAACAAGTTAGAGGCTAAGTTTGAAGAATGCACCTTTATTGATTATGATGAGGATGACTTTGGTTTTTGGATTTGAATTCTTAAGGACAAGAAAATATTTACATCTAGGGATGTTGTCTTTAATGAAAAATTCAAGTATAAACAATAGTTATAGGATTATAAAGAAGATTCTAGAAAAGAGTAGATAATACTGGAGGACATTATAGATGATAAAGTGTCCAAGTAACCAGTTCAAGAACCTACTCCACAAGAACCCCAAACTCCTATGGTGAGAAGGTCTTCTACGGTAAGAAGGGAACATGACCATTTTTCTCCATCTCTTAATTATTTATTACTCATTAACAATAGAGAGCTAGAGTGCTTTGAAGAACAAATGTAGGTAGATGTTAGGAAGAAGTGGGAGGAAGCTATGGATGAGGAGCATCAATCTCTCATGGAAAATTAGACTTGGGATTTGGTAACCCCACCTAAAGGTAAGAGAGTATTTTAGAACAAGTGGGTGTATAGAGTTAAAGAAGATGATTGAGGCAATAAAAAGTACAAGGCCTAATTGGTGGTAAAGGGATTTTCATAGAAGAAGAGAATTTATTTTGATGATATTTTCCCCCAGTGGTAAAGAGGACTATTCTTGGGATAGTGGTAGCAGAAGACTTGCACTTAAAGTAGCTAGATTTGAATACTACATTCCTTCATGATGATTTGAAGGACTTGTATATGGAGCAACCATAAGGATATGAGGTCATAGGGAAGAAGAACATGGTGTGAAAATTAAAGAAGAGCTTGTATGGCCTGAAACAAGCTCCACATCAATGGTACATGAAATTTGATAGTTTTATAATGGAACAAGGATACTATAGGTGTCATTCAGACCATTATGTATATATCAATAACTTTGATGATGGTGATTACATTATCCTTTGTCTATATGTGGATGATATGTTGCTTATAGGTAAGAACATGTAAGAAATAAAGGTAATCAAAGAACAACTTAGTAATTATTTTGCTATAAAGGATTTGGGAGCAATAAAAAAATCCTTGGTATGAGAATAACTCAGGATAGGAAGGAATGAAAGCTGAATTTATCTTAGGAAGAGTACATCAAAAAGGTCTTGGAGAGGTTTAGTATGCAAGATGCTAAACTATTTAGGACTGATTTGGTAGGCCATTTCAAGTTATTAAAGGATTAGTGTCCCAATATAGAGGAGGAGAGAATATAGATGTCACATGTACCATACTCATCAACTATTGTTAGCTTGATGTATGCCATGGTATGCACTAGGCCATATATTACCCATGAAATAGGAGTAATAAGCAGGTACATGAGTGATCTAGGTAGAGAACACTAGAAGGTATTAAAGTGGATCCTTTAGTATTTAAGATGGACCATGGGGATAGTTTTAAGCTATGGTGGATTGGACACCACTTTGCATGGCTATGTAGATTTAGACATGGCTAGATATTTAGACAGTAGGAAGAGTACAACATGATATGTATTTGTTATAGGTGACACAATGGTGAGCTAGATTTCATGACTATAGAAACTTATGGATTTATCAACCATAGAGGTTGAGTATGTTGCTGCCATAGAGGAAAGCAAAGAAATGATTTGGTTACAATAATTGATTGAAGAGTTGGTGCATAAGAAAGAGGAAGGGAAGCTATATAGTGATAGTTAGAGTGTTATACATCTAGAAAATAACTCCACTTTCCATTCTAGGATGAAGCATATATAGTTAAGGTACCATTTCATTAGGGCAACTTTGGAGGAAGAGAAGTTGAAGCTAGAGAAGATTCTTACCAGTTAGAATCCTATAGACATGATGACCAAGGTGGTTATAAGGGAGAAACTAAAGCTATATTTAGTTTTTGTTGGCCTTCATAGTTGATAGTAAAGGGTTGAGAAGCCTACTTAGAGGAAATTAGCTCCAATTGGGAGATTATTGTATTATGGAGCCTATTTCTAAATTATAATGTATTTTCAAATACAATACATTTTAAATGCACTATACACTCTATATGTATTCTCATCAAGGTTTGGGGCTAGGTCGGACCCTGAGTAGGTTTTTGAGGGTGGCAACCCATAAAAAGTGGGGGTCTGGGGGTGGTATCACCTGATAAATGGGGGTTCAGGGGTGGCATCCCTCAAAAAAAAAATTTGGATGCATTTTAATGAGAAACCATTTTTGGGTTGATTCTACCCATGGTTTTGGTACCCATTATTTTTTAATACCGCTTTGTTGATGTATTATTTATTGATGGATATTTCATAGGAATATTATGAGAACTAGGGTTTGAGAAGGAAGAATAGAGTGTGTAGATTCAGGTGTGAATTCAAGAGGGTTTGCTGATTGTAGCTCCAAATAGTATTTGTGCATTGTAATTGTGAGAAGATTGATCTGAGAGTGGTTTGTACTCTCGTGGCTTGTAGTGAAATTTGAGGAAGTAATTCTTGGTAGATGTATCCCACATTGGGTGAACCATGTTAAATCTGGTCTTCTTATTTTGTATGTTTATTTCTATTCTTTATGTATCTCTATTTATATCTATTATTATTATGATTCTATGAAATTTTTCCACATCAATTTTTTTAGTTATTCCTAACACTTTAGATACTCATGAGTATCTACTAGTAGGAGTTGAAATTTTTTATTGCCTTCACCAACATACCCTAATATCATCCTAAAATTAGAGAACCTCTTTTTTTTTAAGAATTTGATCTTGTATCCTTGAGGATTTTTGGGTGGTTTTATTGTTTTAATGTGCCATTTCTGCTTTACATGTTGCTAGATGTATAATTTTAAATGACTAAGTATGATTCATTATAATGTCTTTTCATTTTGAAAACCTGGTCTAGGATTTTCATCTAGAGCTATTGAGATATAAATGTTTGATTTTTATTAATTCTAAAGGGTCTTAGCTATCTTAACATGTCATGAAGATTGTCTAAAAATTATCCTTTGGATCATATGACTTAGACTTATGTAAATCATCTACCTATTTCAAAGTTACTTATTTCCTTAGCAATTTAGTCTACAATTATTTTCTTTCATGGCCAAATTTACTAAGTGTTTCATTCTTAAACTTAGTCATTTCTCATCTTTATGGGATTCGCTTATAATTTTATAGGGTTTGCATGGATAGGTATATTTCTATTTTCCTTCTGAATTATTCCCTCTTTGGCCCTTTCACTTCATTTTAATTTAAATGACTTAATATTTTCACATGGCTCTATTTTAAAGGGAAAGATTAGTCACTTTTATAAAATTGGGCCTTATTTTCACTTGAATCATGTCTTTTCCTCAGTTAAAATAGAGGTCACCCTTTAAAAATGGCTTGTTTACATTGGTCTTGCACTTGACATATTCAAATTATCAGGATCCTTTATTTAATTTTATTCATTAAAAACTTGGGTATGAGTTGATTCTCTCTAGTGTATTGTTATTACTATGAAGAATTTATGCTTTGGATTGTGGAATTATTATTTCAAGTTAAAAGTAGTTGATTCTAGGCTTTGTCCAAGTTTTTCCTACTTGAATTCATGCATGTAATCATTCCCTTGGATTGATTCAGGTTGCATTTTAAAACTTAGTCAATTTTATTTATTTTTGACTAATGTACTAATATTTTTTCATGAAATTTTGTTTGCATTGGCATTTTTTTAGTTTTCATTCTTGAGCCCCTAGATGAATGAGATCATTCCATGTGGAATGATTATGCTCACCTAGGATATCAACTAATTTAAATGTATTAACATTTTTTCTATGATTTTGTCTAACCTTTGGGGTCCCAAGATCATGTCACATGGCATGATCCTAGGGACCTAGGGCCCATATGTTTTGATGTTGATGATTTAAGGTCTCAGGGATTTGAATACCTATAATTATGCCATGTGGAATCATCATAGGGATTCAAAGACTCAGGTGGTAGTGGCATAGTCAATACATCCTTGTATCCCTAAATCCCTTCAATGATGCCACATGGCATCATCATAAAGACCTAGGAATTGAGGCTAGGATTCTACTTTTTATGGGTTCTAAAGGTTTGGTTCATCATGATGATTCCATGTGGCATCATTGTGTAAGCTCAGGGTTGATAGAAAGTCAAAGTAAATGTGGGATCTTGAGAAGTGATGGATTAATACCAAGTGGTAGAATGAGGTAAGTCAAGGGAAATAAAAGGGAGCTAATTAAGGAGATGACACATATAACCTAGTGACATCTATAGAAGGTCTAAGACTTAGAATTGATAGCCCATCTAGTCATCAAGACTATTAAGAGTTAGGAAAGAATGTGCCATCTACTTGAGAAGAATTGAATATAGAGACTACAATTTTCAACACATAATTGATAGAATTTAATGCCAAATAGATAGTGACATACATCTTGGCATGGAAAATGTAGTAAAATCAAGAAAAGATGTAAAAGATAAGAATTTATTCTTAAAAGAGGCATGGTTTCAACTGTAAGAGCATGGCTCAAGGGTAATTTGTCAAAGATCATAGACAATCCCAACCACATTCCCTAATTTGCATTCAATTATTGTAATTACCCCATGAGTGGGAAATCAATTTTGATATCTTCTCTCTCCTATAAGTAGGAGTTTAAAGGCCTTTCTTGAGTCTATAATGTTATGAATTGGAGGAGACACATTTTGCCTAGATGCTTTAATTTTTGAAATTTCTCATCTTTCATAGATTAATCTCTCCTCTTTTCTCTATTTTTTTAGTCTTGTTGCTATGCTATGAAACCTTGTAAGTGAATTATTATTGTAAATCTTAGTATTAATTAATAAAAAAATTATTATTTTGATACGTGGTGTGTTATTGATGATTTTGACCATCCCCTACTCATGTATATGGTTATGATGACCTTCCTTTCCTCTCAATAACTTTCCATATAATTTTGCATTATCCTTTAGTTAAATTTGTGATAGGTTTAGATTAGTTAAGGATTGGATTCATTGGACTTTCTTAATCAATAACATTTAAATTCATTTTCACGATAACATGATCCTTTTCTCTCATGTTTACTCCTTTCTTTTGTGTTTATTTACGAGTATTCTAGCTTAATAATTAGGTATCAATGATTGAAATCTAAAATTGAATGTTTATCTTGATTATTATTTCATGTTATGTTTATCATCATTGTAGCATTGTGGCATTCATGAATATGGTAAACTAGTAGGGAAATCAGTCTTCTTCTTTGTATGCAAATCTTAGGAATCTTAATTTTAGTTGAATTCAAGAATATGATAGTGTTGGCATTGGAAATTATAGCCTATTTATGAATTTCTGAGCTTGGGTAACACTTAATTTAGTTTTTAAAATAGGCCCTTTTTATGGAATGTTTCACATAAACCAAATCAATAAATACAAGCATAACAAGACCTAGTACATTTAGACCTTGGGGAAGAATTTTCTCCATGGTATCTTCTTCCTTTTAGGAGAGGTAGAGATTAACAATCCCTATTTAGTGTTGATGTGGAAAAACATAGGTCAAAACAACTATATACAAGGATATCTTATATGAAGCATTGTGTGAAACCCAAGTACCAAGTGACATAGAGTCATCTTATTTTTCAAATATTATGCACAATCTCAAAAATAGTTCAAATCTCTACATTTTTGACTGCAAATAACTACCTTCAAAGGATATCATTGATCAAGATTTTCCTTTATTCATACAAGTCAATATTCACAATAAAGGAATCAAGAGAGTGCTAAGTGACAATGACTCATGTATTAATATGTGTAGCAGACAATTTTTAAAAATAATGGGCACTAGTAATGATCTTCTTCAAATATTAGAAATGCATATTAAAGGGTTTGATAATTCATATAACTAGCGAATTGTCTAAATCACATTAGGTATGACATTGGGACCCAAAAAGGTACAAGATACATTCCAAGTAATATCTCAATAATTGCATTATAACTTACTCTTGGGTAGGCCTTGGATACAAATTATTGAATATGGACCATCTAAATGACATTGATGTGTAAAATTAATACATGATGGGACATTATGGACAATGACTACTAATGATGAACCCTTCAAATTATTAAAAAAAATACAATTTGGCATGAAAGGATTCCCTCAAATGGTACCACCTAAGTAATGTATTCCAATAAAAATTATATCAACTTATGAGATGAGTGAATCAAGTAAGATAAATCATTTATCTCAAGATTTTCATAAGGCACTGACATCTGAGGTAAAAATGGATAATGAAAATAAAGATAAGGAAACAGATTAACCTCCATTGTAAAAACAACCTATGATACTACAACAACAAGAAAACCAAACATTTAAATTTAATTTATTTGTAAATTTTGAGAAATAAGAAGGTAAGATTCCTAATTATTATGATAGTGATGATGATCCTCCTCATGGTATGATAAATGAGCAGTTATGTAAGCTCAATTTTGATCTACTTGAGAATATCTCACATAATACATTCACACCTATAGGTCTTGATACACATTAATTAAATCCATCACCATAGGATACAAAACCAACCTCAGATAAAGGCAAGTGAAACATAATAAATGAACATGTAAATGCTTTATATATAATTCATCCCTCTATGATATAATATTTAAGCCAACCTTTTAAGGGACCAATGTAGATACATCATGCTAATAATGTGTAATCTTCACATAGGTCACCATCATACATTTTACAGATCATAATATCACAAGATGCTCTACACTTAATTATTTTTATGCTACTTGTGCACACAATGATAAATTTACCTCCTAATAAGAATAGGTCAAAAAGTATATTGGATCATATAGAAGGAAAAAAATATTACGCTTATCATAAAAAATAGGTTACGATAAAAATATTTGAGAGGCACTACAAAAACAAATCTAGAAATACAAAAAATAAGGGCATATACAAATTATGCAAAATTAACAACAAAGTTCCTTGATCTCTAATAATTACAAAATATAAAGTACAATGGGGCATACTAGAAAGCACCCATGACAAAATGATTTAACCATTATTGAAAATATTAATGGGTATTCATATGAGCATCTCAAGATTGATATCAATAATTGGAACATAATTTTCAATGTTTCATGTTTACAATAGCTAGGACATACTATAAAAGAGTTATAACATTTTTCACTTTTTCCATAATCTCTTGGGTATATTATGTTACCCATTGCATGTGGACCATAAAATCATATGGGTACTTAACTAGGAGCCACATTTAAAATTTCATTTTGGGTAGTGTTGGTTGGCCAATATGGATGTGACAGTTGATACTAAAAATATGTGCCCCACATTTCCTTTTGAAGGTAAGGAAGTTCACATTCAACATGATAGATATGGTGATAAATAAATACCAATGGTTGAAATAAAATAAGTTCATGGGGAAACTAGGAAGTCCTATAATTTCTCATTCTGATGATTTCTTAGATTATCTCTTATAATAAAAATTCAAAAAAATTAAAAAGTCAATGAAATACAAAGAAAACTCAAATAAATCAAAAATACAAAAATATTTATCATTCACATGTTTACTAGCTTTTGCATATGTGGTTTAATTTATGTTAGTAAATAGCATATCACTTTATTTATACATATACATATGTTTCATGGGTACTTGAGTATGATACAAGCATACATTAGACTCATGATACATGCACATAAAAATGTTGGACCTTTATTATACCCATGTGACACACTACATTGGTGGAATTTTCTTATATTGATCATGGTTGATATAATATCTATTATTTTATAATCACTTTACATTGTCATATTGAGCTTATATGCTAATGCTTAAACATGCCTATACTCATGCTTACATGTTATACATTGTATTTGATATTCTATGTTATCATACATTTTTATAACACATGCATATAGGGACTAAGTATGATATTCTTATGCTAGTTGCTTATATATTTCACTTGTTCATATTTTCACATGGCTTAATTGAGTGTTCTTCACGTTTGATAACTTGTCTTAATTTTATAAAATTTTAACATGTTCTTATTTTATTATTCATAGTACCATAAGTGTTAATGGTTTATTTAGTGTGTGGACATTTAAATGTCCTCCCCTTTGAGTGTACAACATTTAAACATGCCCCTTGTTTGTAGTCTCCTTAGACCCATTTTGCATGAAATTTAGTGCTCTTTTGTGTGTGTTTGATTATTTTATAAGATTTTACTCATTAATTTTAGATGTAATTATGATCCATATCATGCATCTTATGGATTATTATGTTTGGATATTGTGAGCTTCATTGATTCATCTACTTAGACATTATACCATTATATGTTTCTTTGCTACATGATTGATACAAATATAACATGTTTATCTTATCTTTTTGAGATAAGGTGATTGTCACATTGCATTCCCCTCACCTCAAAAAATGGGGGCATGTCATCGAGACAGGATTTTATATACATAGTTGGTAGCATTGGTATAATCTAATACAATTTACATGATTTAGATATACACTTAAGTCACAATCTTATGCATTTGGAACTAATTTTCACATATTAGGGATAATTTTTTTTATATTTGTGACATATATTATACATAATTTATAGAGCATAGGTTCCATTTTTAAGAATAATTCAGCTTGAGACAAATTATAGGTGAATATGATATACAAATGCACCAAATCACAAATACATATTCAGATTACATACACATTTATTCACCAATCTTACCAAGATGCACCATTTAAGTCTTTATCTATCTGTAGTAGTTGGATCCTTTGAGTAGCGTGATTGAGATTAAATTCCCTTGATGACCTTGACACTAATTTTTTTTAATATTGATATGATTATACCATTTGACCTAGTGAGATTGGTTAGATTATGTATACACTTGAGATGTGTGAAGAGATTCAACATACTCAATGGATTTGGCATAACTCACCTTTGCATTGGATTAGGGGAATTATTACCCTCCAATTTTCTTATTCACATATCCAAGGTTTAGTTATGAACCTCTCTTCTCTTTCTAATGCTTTATATATGAAAAATCATTACATAAGCAAACTACCAAGGGACAACATACTTGCATTGACACATATGTGTACTCCTTCCTTTCTCTATTTTATTTCAAGCATTTTATTTTTTTTAAATTTAATATTATATGAAATAACTACATTGTAACATACTTTTGGTTTTAGGTAGTACACAAATAAAAAATTCAAATAGGGCTCAAGTCAAATAAAGGTGTGTTAGACAGACCAAGGTATGTGTTTATTTTCCTTTAACCTAGTAAGTTCATATTTATGAATTACTAGATTAAATGGGAGTAAATTTAGATGATAAATTTGGATTTTACATGATAAATTATTCTTGTACACTTGGTGAGTATCATTCATGTCTTAACCCTTTAGTTCAAGACCTTCATGCCATTAAAAGGCTCATGTTCACCATCTCATTATGCCTAAATGATTATCTCATAGTTTGACCTTGATATTTTGATTACCCAAATCCCCTATAGCCCATAGTATGCTTAAAAATTGATATATATCCTTAATTATTAATTAAATATCTTCAAAATTTTCCTATTCTTTAAGAAACTATCATCCAAATTAGGATACTTAAGTCGATGCTAGTGTCTCAATTTTAACACTAGTGTTCATACATCACAAACACTTAAATTTAAAAATATTTTGACATTTATGGGTCAGCATATAGTGTTATTTTAACCCTCTCATGAGATAATTTAAAAAGGTATTGTATAAATACAATCCAAGGATCACTCATTATCATCAAGTAATGTCAAGTACTTTTTAACTACACATCTATCTAAAATCACCTCTCAAGCTTTCAAAACTACCCTATTATTCCCTAATTCCATATTATTCATAGGAGAAATATTATTATAGGCCTAATAACCTAAAGAGTATCCCATGAGAAGTATTTGACAAGTTACAAGATAAATCACTATATGCACTCACATATAACATATTGCACAATCATTCACATAGAAGCCCATATAAGGGGATAATTACACTGGTCTGAGGCCCTCTTAGGAGTATTGACTCTGTAGGTAAAATTTACTATGGTCTTTGAGGTCAAATAAACTTCACTTGAGCCCACTAACCCTTGTTTTATAAGGTGAAATTACCTAATTCGAGGACCTAGGGTTTTTAGATACATAGTGATATCTAGAACTTGTGCATGTGATCCAAATAGATAATTTGTAAAGTGATAGTGAGCCATAATAGGTGCATGTGGAATTTATAGAAAAGGACCTATACTTCAGTATGTATATAAGCATTGGTTTTATGATAAAAGTGTTGATGTTAGTGTCCCTATTTTCATAGTAGTTCCCACACTGATAAAGAGCTAATTTATAAAATCTAATAAATCATAGTTGAGCGTCATCCTAATTATTTATGCACCTACACTTCTTAGATATTATTTCACATCATTAAATAAGATAAGTATTATTAATTTTTTATGCCTAATAAATCAAGTTATTATTTTTCCATTATAATATTATTTTTATATTTAGCATTTTCATAATTCAACATTATATCAGAATATATTGTGAATCTAGTTTGTTTAATTGGTGTATTTATAGAATAGTCTTATTTTTAATTGATTGGGATACTTTTTTACCCTTTATTTCAAAAAGGGTCAAAAAGATCACTATATGTTACAATAGAGAGTAGTGTTTATGTGGATGATGACCCAACTTCTTTTGAAGTCTAAAAACTATAAAAATACTTTAACCAAAGTAATGTTATAGTTATATATATTGTATGTCCATTGTACTTTGAATTTTACATGTATGATTGATGTAATATTAGATATAAGAGTATCCATGATTTTTATGACTAATGCATGTAATAATTATTGTAATTTCACATTTTAATTGATTGGTTCTTGATGTATACATTATCATTATTTACCCTTTGTGAAGGGAAGGGTCACTCCTAGTGGGGAAGTGTGCAGGGGGATGTTAGTCTATGGTTAGATATAAAGAACTTAGATAATGTTTTCCCTCCTTACAACTTATCAAAACTAATAGAAGTTTATTAGCCATGGCTACATTAGGAAATAATTTACATTGCTCAAAAAATCATTAAATATTTGATGTATTAATTTATTATACTATTCAACAGTGGTTGCTGAGAGTATTATAAATTGATGTAGTTTTGTGTTGTATTTTAAAATAGAGGCTATGATTATATTTAGTGTATGGCATTGTAACTATTGTATCTTCTAGTTTAAATTGATTTTTAGTGTTGAACATTGGATATAGTGTTTATTTGTGATATAAAGTTTAGATTTACATTATAATTATTTATAACATTACACCATTTAGTCCTAAGAGGGTTGATTGATGCATAACACTTGATTCGGTGGATTTAATGTTTATGTTACCTTTATTTCTCCTAATCATCAATTTATACTATATTATGGTCAATTATTAAGTATTAATTTAAAGGGTTTTGGATTAGATGATTTAAAAATAGTAATGAATTTTCAAAAAATGTATGCTAAATTTCATTTCAAATAAGGTATTTGTAACATGTGGTATCATATCATAGGTTTAAACACTCAGACCTAATGAGTCCACTAGTGTTGATTTACCTTATCCTTACTTTTAGTGTGATAAAATGGTTCATACAAGGGAAAACATTAAAGGAAAAACATCTAATCAAAATCAAAAACATGATCCCAACCAAATAGCATTGAAACAAGTTGTTAAAATTGATCAAATCCTCATAGCCCTAAATTAAATATGAGATAGAATAGTAACTTTGGAACAAGAAATTCAAGGGATTAGTTTTTAACTTTTCTCAAAGTGTAGATAGTAAAACTAATATTTATAACATCTCATTCTTGTACATTTGATAAATATCAATCATGGATCTACCCTTCAATTCTATACCTCCCTATTGTCGAAAGGATCACATTCACCATCTCATTATGCCTAAATGCTTATCTCTTCTTCTAATCAACATTAGTATGATGACATAGGTATCATATAATGTAAAAAAATCTTAAAACTTGATAAACATCCTTCACTATCAGTTTTATATCCTTACCTATTTTATAGCCTTTTGGATACTACTAACCACAGAGGGATACTACCATTGATGGTAGTGTTTAGATCCTTATCTAGTGTCCACTTTATAAAATTCATCTAAATTTAAAATGTTTCAAAACCTATGGGTTGGAATATTTGTCTTAATGAACCCTACCATGAGATATTTTCAAAAGGTGTGGTAGAAATACAAATATAAGCCTTCTCATTCCTCATCTAGCAAATACCAAGCAAACACCTATCAAAGCTCAATAAAATAAATAACTAAATAACCAATATATTATACCTTATTTGTCTTTATTTTAATACCAATCATAGGATCATTCATATTACATGTATGAATCATTTAAAAAGTAGCCCATGAGAGATATTTTTCAAATTACAATCTAGATCATTACATGCATCTTCATATATTATATTTCACTCTTGTGCACACACATTCCCACACATAGGAGAGAAATACATAAGTATAAAACCCTCCTTAGATTATTGGACATGTAGGTAGTGCCCATTAATATAAGGGTCTTTGGGGTCAGCTTGACACCATGAGCCCACTAACCCATTTTAGAAAAATTATTCTAAGGGTGAAGAGATAAGGATTGATCAATTTGAAAAGAACAACTTGTATCCAAAATTTAAATATATCAGTAGAAATGTGATAAAAAACTCATAACAACAAATTTAGTCACATCAAGATATAGTCATTATTTTATATTGAACACATACATTAAATCAAACACTAACATCGATGGTAGTATCTAGATTTGATGATAGTGTTCAAGACCTAAAGACTGATACAAAATATTGATCCTACATACTTCCCACCTATTTATAGTCAAGATCTAATTACACATAGAAATCCTAGTCAAGTATCATTTCTCTTAGGTATTGTAATCAATTAAACATCTTTGTAATTTAGTACTTTCTATATTTAACATATCTCGATATTCTAATTCAGAATATTCATTTATCTAAGTGTGTAATTAATTTGTCTGCTATAGATTATTTTATTATCCATGTGCTTGAACTATTTATATATTATTAAACTTATTATACCATATCAATTTAGGTTTAAACATTTGGTGAACCTAACCTTAAGTCTCAATAACTTAAATTGGCATAGGGTTTCTTGATTTACTATTTTCCTAAATTTTGATTTCAAAATATTCAAAATTTAAAAATAAAAATTTTGTTTCCTAAAATCATGTTTAATATGGATTCATCTATTATTTATTTCATGGCATAATTTATGATGATACCACTTTCTTGTTATTCCTTTTACCTTGCTAAATCAATCAAAAATATAATCAAGTGGAATATCCAAAGTAGACAATATAAATAGAGTGTTTAAAAATAGGATGAAAATGTAATCTCTCTTTATAACTCTTTTTTTAATAACATATAGCCAATATCTATACACCAACATGTGTGCTCCCAACCCTTTGTTCCTCCTAGATCCTATTTGAGTTACAACTACCATCCCACTCCAATTATTCACCCATGACTTATATTGGATTATATGGTACACTTTGTCATTACATCAAGAGGTAAGTGTGCCCAACATATCCCACCACCTGTTAATATACAAAATGTTCTAAGCATAAATTAATAATAAAAAATAATATATATGATCTTTTTGACCAATTAATCAATACACATGCTAAGATTTCAATCATCGATATCTTAAAACAATTTACTATCTATAAGGATATCTTATATGAATCTCTACATGAAACATAAGCACAAAGTGATATAGAACTAGCTTACTTTGTGTATATTATGTAGGATCTAAAAAAAAATGTCATTGCCATTACTTTTGATCCAAAAGATTTACCATCAAAATATATTATTAACTAAGAATTTCCTTTATTCATATAAGTTAGAATGAAAAATAAAGGAATAAAAAGAGTGTTAGTTGCTAATGGATCTGGCCTAATGATTTTTAGCATAGTATTTTGCTATGTACCTAGGGATATGATATATTGATGTATATGGGTTGATGGAGATGCTGACATGTGGCACACATCCCCTTAGTTATATGGGTACACTATATTAAGATAATAGAGTAACTTATGGAAGTAGTACATTGGGTAATGGTTGGCCTACATTGGATTAGGAGGTTACCCATCCATGGGTTAGATAGATGTATATATATAGGAAATGAGTATCATGGTAAAGATATGAAGTAAGCATTGAGTATTCTATGTAAGAGGATATTGGAGGTTGTCCCCTTGAAGAGACATTATGGAGTTATTACTTCCTAAAGGAGTATTATATGGTATTTTACTACCTTAAGGGTATTTCTACATATATTGAATATTAAGATCATTACATTTGGTATCAGAGCACCCACCCATGTTTGAGTCGCAGAGTGGGTGGGGTACACTGGCATTGCAGTGTTCTTCTAGGGCTCATACACGTAGTGGATCTTGTGTGCATGCGTAAAGCTGGCCCAAAGTTTGGGCCTTTGGAAGTGTGGTGGGATGTTGTGGTCCTGGTGGGTGGATTCACTAACAGTTCAAGCTTTTGGTGTAACAATTTGTTACATATTCATAAAAATAATGTGCATTATTACCAAACTTATCCAAAATTTAGATACACGTATCAAAGGATTTTATAACTCTTGTATCCCACAAATTGGTCAATTCACCATAGATGTGACACTGGGGCCAAAAGCATTATCAACTACATTCCAATTAATGTCTCAATCATTGAATTATAACTTAATATTGGGTAGAATTGGATAGATATGATGGAAATCATCCTATATATTACATCTATGTGTCAAATTAATACATGATGGGACATTATGGTCAATGCTTGTTGATGATGAACCCTTCAAATTTTTTAAACTGATAGATTTTGACATGATAGGGGTTCCTAAAAGCATACTACCAAAACATTACATTCTAATTAAAATCATACCAAGTTATGATATAGGTAAATCAATCAAAATAACTCATTTACCACAAGATGCTTATAAGGTAATAAACACTGAGGTACACATGGATTCACACTTAGAGAAAAATCAATATCAAAGGAGCCAATGATACCAAATCAATAGTAAAATTCAACATTTGAGATTCTTTTATTAGTTAATACCAAATAAAAAGATGACAAAGTTTTAGATTATTATGATAATGATGATAAACTTTCTCATATTATTATTGATGAACAAATGAAAAAAATTAAATTTTGATCCACTTGAGCATATTTCTCATAACTTGTTCACACCAAGAAATCCCAATACATATAAGTTAAATTAATCACCATAAGATATAAAATCACATTCAGATAAGGGAAAGGAGAAATTAACAGATGAACATGTAAATTCTTATTATTCAATCCATCCCTCTTGGATATAAACATTGAGTTAACCTTAAAAAGGAAAAATATAGATACATCATATGAATAATGTCCTCTCATAAAAATACACTATAGATTTTACAAAAAACTATTAAATAAGATGCTTAAAAATTGATACTTTCTATGTTACTTGATCATAGGATGATATCCTTACCTTCTAACAAGCATCGATCAAGTAACACAATCATACCTAAATAGGGGTCACTGTATTTTAACCATCATCAAATCACTAGACATAGTACAAATCGATGTGAGGTATTACAAAACCAAATTTTAGAAATAAAAAAAAGAAAGATGAATAATATCATACCTCTAAACATCATAAAAGACCTCTGATTTCTAATATTTTAAAAGGAAAAAGTGCAATGGGGAATACTTCTAAATGCCCACACCTCAAAGATATAACTATTATTACAAATATTGATGGGTTCTATTATCAACACCTCAAGGTTGATATAAATAATTGGGATATAATTTATAACACCATATTTTTCCAATAGTTAGGACATAATATTGATGAGTTAAATTATTCTACACTACTATTATAATCTCTTGGGTAAATTATACTACCCATAACATGTAGACCAAAGGTAGTTCATACCATCATATGGGTAATGAATCCAAAATCAAACTTAACCTTTCATCTCAGACAATAGTGGTTAACTGATATGAATGCTACAATGAATAATACAAATAGGTGTCCCACTTTCAAGTTAGAAGATAAAGAAATTTGTGTCCCACATGATGGATACATTAATAGGCTCTAGAAATAGTAGATATCACCAAATTACTAAAGAACATTGAAACATTAGCAATGAAAAAACTTAAAAAATGGTGGTAAGAAAAAGGGCCACGAGGACCATCATATAGTCCTTTATCTTTTTAATGGGAGGGATCAATGCTTTTCATTCCAATAAAACTTTTAGAGTCCAAAAAAATACAAAAAAATCAAATATTCAAAGAAAATACCACAAAATCAAATACTCCAAGAAAGTACCACAAAATCAAATACTCCAAGAAAATACAAAAACATTCAAATAAATTCAAAAATACAAAAATATTTAGCATTCTTATTTTTATAGCTCCTTGGAACCTATGGTGTTTTTTAAAAATTTAAGTAAATAGAATATCATTTAATTTCTATATAAAAATGTTTCACACATCTTTGAGTGTGATAAAATCATACCAGACACATGATATATACACTTATAGATGTTAGATGTTTCCTCTACCCATGTCATATAGAACATTGGAAGTATTTGCTTCTTTGATCATGACTGATATAGGTTACATGTCCTTTACGATCATTTATCTATTATCATGTTTAATTTTACATACTAACACTTACACAGGTCTATATCCATTCTCATATTTTTCATAATGTACTTGATATGCTATGTTACATAACATTTTCTCTAATGCATTTATGCATGGACTAGTATGATATGTTTATGTTGATTGCTTATGATTCCTCTATTTTTCTCTTCCTTGAGTGTATTCCATTACTTTTTATTGTATTGCTTGTGGAAAATTTGTATATTTTACTTTTTAATTGGTCCATGTTCCATTTTAAATTGATTGGACATTTGAATATGCCATTCCTTTTGATTATGTGGCATTTGAACATGCCCATTGTATGAGGTATCGTTGGACCATTCTTTTGCATTACATTGAGTGCTCTTATGTGTGTGCTTGTTTGTTTTTGAGCTTAATGTTATTATGTATACATTACCATGATCTATATCATGTATTTTAATATTTTATGTGATCACACATTTTGATCTTCATTACTATATCTTCTTCGACATGTTATCCATATATGTTACATGTGTCATACATAAATTATATAGTCACCTTATCCTTTTGAGGTAAGGTACCCACTAGATTATATTTATCTCACCTCAAAAGGGTGGAATATTATGTGGGGCATGTCATAGAAGCATGAAATCCACATTCTTCATAGTTTCTAGATCTTAGTGGGGGCATGTCACAAAGACATGATCTCCACACTCACATACTTTCACAAAATTTATAGATTTTAGTGAGGGAATGTCATAAAAAGATGAAATACACACTTATAAACTTTATTATCATCTATAAATTTAATTGAGGGCATGTCATAAAACATGAACTCCACACTTGTACAAAATCCAATTCAATTCCATGATTTAGATATACACTTGGGCTCATAATCTTATACATTTAACTGATTTTACATAGATTTAAAATAGATTTTTAATATTTATCACACATAAACCTAAGTTAAAAAAAATTAGAGGTGTGTATTCCATTCTATTTCACCAAAAATTATAAAATTTACCAATTATATTACTCACAAAGATGCATCGATTGCATTAGGATGAACTATTATCAAGCCTTTTCTGGTATAGTAGTTCATCAAATTTATAAGTTAAAGTGATTAAATCATTAAAAATCACTAAATTTATATATTTGAGTTATTAAATCATCCAATCTCACCATAATTATAATATGATTTATGTAGACCCATAAATTAACATTTAATCTAAAAATGTGCACTTGTGACCATTCTTTTATACACTTAGCTCTAGATATATCTCAACACACCTTTTGATCACTTTAGACCAACTTTAACACTCTTATAAACTAATAAATTATCATTGAATTCACTAATACCTATTATTATCAACCTTAAACACATTTTAGGCCCTACCTAACACTCATCATGATCAAATCATCTAGTGAACAAGAGTACCCTAGGGGACTATAACGTACTGCTCTAGTGTCTGTGCCCCCTCTTTTGTCTTCCCACTAAATAATGACTAATTTTCAAAATAAAAAGTGATAATAATGTCAACCTATATTCCCAATGAGACCCATTTGAATTAATTTCAAGGATACGACTATATAAACACATTTCAAACCATTTTTCATACAAGAGGATTTGACATCAAAAATCACCAGAATCATAATCACATACTGAGAAAAAAGTACTTATTTCTCCCAATTATATTTAAATACAACCCTAGTATCCTAGATATCAATTATTAATACATTTCATAGGTCACAATTCAAGGTTAAGGCACTTAATCACATTGGTATTGCACTAACATATAACATATTTTCACCAGTTATTCACACACCAATGTAGCATGGGATAATTACATGAAATTTGATCCCTCTTCAGAGTATTGGTATGTATGTAGTACTCAAAACATGAGATGTTGAGGTCTCACCCAACTTCAACCACTGACCCATTTTTTCACATTGATTTAAATTGGTCTTCACATGTTAAGGATATAGGGTTTTTAAAATAAAATCATTCATACAGTGGTCTCTGCAAGTGATTGTAAACTCCCACACTAGATATAGGATCTATAGATGAAGATTTAAAGAACCTAAAAACCCTAATTTCCTTAGTACAAGTGGATAAAGAGACCACCCTTATAGTCTCATAACCATGTCATTATTTTCTAGGCCCAAATTTATTTGTATATTCCCATTTCTATTCACTAGATCCTCCTACACAACAAGTTTCAATCTCTGATTCCTCTCGCATATATAGTTTCTAGCCAAGTCTTTATTTTCTCATTACACTTTGTTATTTTTATTAATTTTATAGAATAAAATAGTTTCAAATCATTAGATGTTATTATTTTTATATTATTTTCCTACTTTTTCACAATAGTATTGTCACTTAGGGTTTTACTTAAACCCCAAATTTGATAAAACATATTGGTGAGCCCACTTATTATCTAATATTTTAAGTCATAGCTTACAATTTGCATTTTAGATCTTTATTTTCTTGGTTTCTCTACTTCACCATGATTTACATGACTAAGCCTATCTATCAGTTCTTAATTTAAATTTTCTTGGTGATATTTACATGTTCCTTACCTATTATTTGTAAAATTTTGCACATTTATGTAAGCCCATTGATGCATCATATTAGAGCATAGATTACTTCATCTATTGGTCCAACCCCCATTGGTAAACCATTATATGGATATTATTATTGTATGACTTAGTTTGAGTTACCAGTTACTACTAGATGTTAGAGAGCTTAGATGGTTCCTTTTGTTTCTCCTACAATTAGACCCTCCAAGTATCTACGCTCATATCCTACCTCTACTATTCACCTTAAGATTATAGTAGATCCTATGGTCCAAGAAATTATTACTAGATGAGGTTGGGTACCCCCTCAACCAAGATAGGAGGAATGAATTTAGACAATTCAAATTTTCCTCATCCCCAACATAATCCAATTGGGCCAAAGGATCAAACTAGAACATATGATATTTTTGATCAACTCATTAATATACCAACTAATATTTTTATGTTAGAGTTGCTTCACAAGGCTAATATTTTTAAGGATATTCTTTACCAAGCATTGAACTAGACATCTATGCCTTGTGACATAAAGCCTTATTATTTTGTATATGTAGTAAATACATTGAAGGATATTAAAGATATTATTTATTTTATTAATGATGATTTTTCATCATAGTCAACCATTAATCATAATTTACCATTATTTATACAAGCTCAAATCAATAACATAACAATCAAAGAGTCCTAATTGATAATGGTTCAGGGATTAATATTTACCTCACAATTTTGTAAATAATGGGCATAAACATGGTATTTATTTAAGGCATATAAGAATATCAAAGGGTTTGATGATGTGCCATGCCAAACTCTGGGTTCTATCACATTGGATATCATAGTGGGGTCAACAAACCTATTTACATGATTGTAGGTAATGCCTAATCATGTTCATTACAATTTATTATTAGGTAGGCCATGGATACATGTCATGAAGGTCATACCTTCTACCTTGCATTAATGTGTCAAGTTTATCCATGATGGATATTTATACACTTATCTAGCTAACAATCCTCCCTTTAGATATTGCAAGGTTACAAAACTTACTTCTAAAAGCTCATCATCTCCAGGGGCACCCCAACCTTCTCTAGTACCACCACCATAGATTATTCTCATGGAGTAGATGTATACATATGAGGATGGTGATTCTATTATAGATACTCCTCAACCACCATACATAGATACATATGCACTATAGATATCAACACCAAGGGTGGAAAATGAGGAACATATGCAATAATTAATTTTATTGATAAATTTAGAGGATCCAAAATAGTTTTACATAAATGTTGATAGTGATTCTAAGGCTACTTCAGAGGAAGACACAAAAATAACTCTAAAACAATATTGCTGATTTTTTGTGTGGCTTGAATTTTACACAAATGGGCTAAGGGGAAAAAATAGATGATTATACGTACATCATACCAATATATACATATACATATAAGATAGTCATTACTAACACAAATAAGGGAAAGAACATTTATTATCAGTTGGATACCATCCCACATCTAGTTTTAATACCATTCTTAGATTTAGTAAATAATATCACATCTATGGATATTGAACCAAACATTATAATATAGGAAAATAATCCATGAGATAGATCACATGTGATTTTATATATGTTACTTGATAGGGGATTGATGGCTTACCAACATTAGGCCACAAATACATCATCCACTTATCAAATCAGGATGGTAAGACCTTTTGTAATTTTCATAGAATCATAAGACATGTACAGATACATGCTTAACATTACAAAAAAAAACTTGGGAAATATATGGCAAAGGGCACCATAAATATCATATAACCTTCACATAATATTATCAAATCCCTACAACAAATTTAGGTACACATAAACTACAAATATTCCAAGAATAATACTTTGACTATTTAGGTTTTCATTGAGAATCAATATCTACAACATATATCCATTGATGATGGATCAGATCCAAATACATGTATACTTACATTTTTAAAACATATAGGGAATGACCATGATAAGTTACAATATGTTATATATAATACTAGTTGCATGTGGTCCTAAGGTGGTGAATACCCTACTATTCATCATGAATATTAAAACTCAGATATAGGCTACATTTGGTATCAAATGGTTACAAAAAATGTATTGTACAGTCAATAGAGCACAAAGATGTCTCACATTTAGATTTAAAATGAACATAGTATTCTCCATGAAAATTTTGATGACAATTTCAAATTCTAGAATGAGATGCCCTTATCTAATTTTATATATCCCAGATTGTCACATGAGGCCTCTAACAAATTCTAGCACATCCTATTCAAATTCATAGGATTTAAAGCAACACCAAAGATAAGGCTATACTTATATAGCACAAGTGTTATGACCATATGATGATTCTTTATTTGAATTTATCCAGATCCATTACCTAACACTTTATGATCTACCACTAGATCCACCCTTTGATTATCCACATCCCTTGGATGTGATGTTTTATTTATAGATTGCCATATCATATTTATATTCATATATATATATATATGTATATATATATATATATATGTATGTATATATATATATGTATGTATGTATATATATATATGTATGTATGTATATATATATATGTATATATATATATATGTATATGTGTATATATATATGTATATGTATATGTATATGTATATATATATATATATATGTATATGTATATATATATATATGTATATGTATATATATATATATACATACATATATATATATATATATATATATATATATATATATATATATATATATATATATATGTAAAAATAAAAAAATAATTAAAAAAAAATCTATGCATGCTTATATATATTTTTTTCATACATTAGTTTAGTTTTGCACATTATTATATACATGCTTTATCTAGTTTTATATAATATATGATTCACTAGTCTACATGAGTGATTGTAGATTACATAAACCATCATTTCTAAATTCAATTATAGGTACTTTTTTTATTACACGCTATTAAACTACATTTAGACAGGAGTGTTGTGGAGGATTGGAGTGCACTTCTCTAGTGTTCCTCAACTTGTTTTATCCCAATGAGCTTAGACTATCATCACTCAGTTATAGACTACACATAGGATTCCTACATCATGTACATTCATCAATTAGCTCACTAGGGGCATGATAAACATAGGTTTTATCTTTATTTACTCAAATAATCTTATTCATAACTTATATATTTACATAAAATTATATCTTTTGATATTTATCACTCACTAACATTGTGATATACTACTATTTATCTTAGTTATTGAATATACTCATGTTACAAGTTAACTCTTATTGATCAAATTACATAATCATGCATGATTTTATATTTCTTTTTCTAGCTTCATATATTGTATGCATTCTCTATTTTCTTTGAGGACATTTGAATATGTAATTTTTGAGTGTCTCTAAGCCTCCATGTCTTTGATTCTATGTGTGAGGTCATTTGAACATGTCCTTGTGTATATGTTATATGTGTAGACATTTTAAGATGTCCTTCTATGTGGCTCTAAGCCTCCTTTGTTTTCTTCCATGCATGTGAGGGAATTTTAACATGTATTTGTATGTGGTTTCCATTCAAGTGAGTGGAATTTGAACATGTCCCTTATATGTGGCCCCTTGGATTTATCTTGTGTATTTTTATGTTATACGTGTACTATTTGATTATATGCATCATGTCTATGACACCTTGATTGATTTTTTACTTAGATTTAGATGCCATGATGGATATCATGTATCCACCAAACCCTTCTAATTCTATGATGGATATCATGCATTCCTCCCTAAGTAGTTATAATCAATATTATATTCTCAATTTATCAATTATTTGTGTGATTCATTCTCACATCTATCTAGACACCCTTATTGTGAATGCTTGTTTCCCCATGCATATTAAATTATTAATATGCTCATTTGACATACACAATGATACCATGCTTTTCCATGTTGTCAATATTACTCATATTTCCATTTTTACATCATAACAACCTACTACATAACTTTTTCTTTTGATATAAGTTCTTACACATGCTAAAAAACTCACCTCAAAAAAGGGGGAATTCACAGAAGTATATTTAAGGGACTAGACTTCTTAGATTAGTACACAGACAATATTTAATAAAGATTACATGATTGACATAGTCTCAGACTCAAAAAATACATAGAAAGTCACTTTAGATAGGACCAGCATATTGTATAGGAAAGCAATGCTCTAGTGTCCTTCCCAAAATTGTCTAAATGCCTAAAAAAATAGGCATTTTATAGAATTTATTAGAACCTCAGATTACCTAGTGTTGTAAAATAGGGGGTCAATTCACAATTTATAGATTTGGGCACTTATCTAGTTGTCCAAGTTAGTTCTAGACTTATTACAACTAGGTGCAAACATGGTATGTTCTTGTAGCACTTAAAATTTATCACTCGATTGTACTGTAATCAATTAACATAAGGCAAAAGCCTTATGCACTCACCCAAAGTATAATAGAGAAATAACTAGGGCCCATGTTGTGTTAGTTATGCCATGGTGTAAGTTTTTACTATGAGACTTGGTTTTTCAGAGAAGGCTTGTGGTAGATTCATTGGCATAACCTTTTTTGGGCTAAGACTGATGGTTCTATAGGTGCAAGCCTATTTGGGGGCTTAGCCTAGTCATAATGGTACAAGCCTTTATCAATATAATTATAACATCATATAGGTTCTATAAAGGTCAAGGGGATGCTTTAGATAAAATGATCATGTTTAGGCTAACACTTTTAGTAAGGATATCAATGCTTGGCACATGACCCACTCCATATTTAGACTATTCCTACAAGACATGGTGACATCATCAACTAACATAGGGATGCCATTAACACCTTCAACCAAAAGCTTAAAAACATCAAACTTAGCAAAATTAAATTTAAATTACATCATTATAACCATTTCCTATTTAACTAGAGATGCCAAGGATGCATAAACTAGATTGAACATAATTTGAATCAACATCCATCCTCATTAATGATAGTTCAACTTAAGTAGAGTTCATGTTTATATAGAAACATAAAAAATTCTTAGATAAAGCTACTAAATGGCCTAAAGGCTCATATGTGAGATTGGTCACTATAATTTGGGGCCTCAAAGGCATCCATGCCAAACTTAACACTAATAGCAATCCTAACAGTCTAGTTTGATTTCTCTAGAGCTTCATTGCATTCAATCATGTCTCTCTACTCACTAGTTCGAGCTTGGGTATTATAACACATAAGAGCATCTCCTTGCTAGGGTGGAGAGTGCACATTAGGTGCTGAGATAGAGAATTTATTGATCATTCAACTGACTCCATCACCTTTCATCTTGTACACTATGGTCACCATGTGTAGCCACTCTCGAAGATGCCCTAAAAATCTAGGTACTGGTTAACCACCTACTAGCTAATGTAAGATGTATATCAATTCCTCTAGCTGACACAAAATAGAAATCATGCCAAGTGATTACCCTACATTGAGATGTCTATCAAGTTGGCATGGATCTATACTTAGTCAAAATAGGGGCCTGACATTACCCCATACAAAATTACTAGTCTACCCTCAGACTAGGTTGCTAAAGCCTTTGGCACACAAAACTTAAGCATACTCTCCTTAATTTTGGTGATGAAGTCCTCAAAGCCCTTGATAGTAAGCTTGATTTCCTTATGACACTATCTATCTCCATGGAGGTGGTGCTTATCATGAGCACATCTATCTTCTCCATCTCTTTTATAAAGGCCATGAGATTTTCTTTAGCCTTCATCACTCCATCAAGGATTTATCCTTATTAGTAGGCCTTCATTTGCAAGGCATGGAAGAGAGATTATAGGTTCTACTCTTGGTCCTTTATTTATGTGCTCAACATGTTGACCCTACCCATTATTTTTTCCATTCTCCACCCTACTCATAGAGTATACTTGCACCATCAACTCTTCCTTCTCCCCTTTTTCTTTCTTGAGGTGCACATATATGAATGATGCTTGGTTGGAAAAGTTCATGAAGATGGTGTCATATACATCTACACCTTATTGTATCTTTGTGAAGAGGTCCTCTACCTCTTTGAGCTTGGAAGCTAGTTATTTTTATAGCATGGCACAAGGATCTTCTTTTTCTTCTTCCTATACCATCTTCAATTTCATCCTTAAGAGAATCTACTCTACTAGCACACATACTTTATCAACCTTTGAGAGGTTTTATGTATCAATTCCAAAAAAAGGGATGGTTTTGTGGTCTACATGCACTTGAATAGTTGTTACAACTTGAAATTCATGACCTGCACATCTTCTTCAACATCCTTGGCAATTTTCTTCCATTTTTTTGCCATAACATCATTGATGATGTTATTTAATATGACCTTAGAGGTCATCTAGATGAGTGTATTCACTGACCTAATAGGTTTCATGGTGCATGGATTTATGATAAGGGATCCATGCCCTTATTTAGGGGTTTTATGCCCAATATGGCCTTTTACGATGCCTCAAAGTGAGACTCATCCATATAACTATCAAACGTAAATGAAAGATATTTACACATCCTATCTATGGTAGATTTGGGGGATGTATTTAAACATAAAAATATTCATCTATCTACCCCTTCTTTTCCTTCTCTCTGAGGCTCAACTCCATACCTTTGGCTTATGTGATGACTATCTCCATTTGCTCCTCTTCCTCTTTATTGACACTATTGATTTATTTAATGCTTTCCTTAGAGTGTTTTCTTCCTAAACTTGGAAGGGTTCTTCTTTGGACTTGTCCCCTTTATCCACTTCTTCTTCCTAGGGTTTGTTAGTACTTGCCTCCAAGTATGTCCCCTTGGCTCTAGCTTTGCCTTCCTCCTATTTATGTTGGGGTTCCTCGATGCTCTCTATCTATTATTATTCTAAGGCACCAATATTGCCTTCTTGTTCTTCATGTTCCCCTTTACAACTTGGGCACACCTATTATGTATCTTTATCTACTTCACTAGTGGGGGTGCTAAGTGCCTTCTCTATTGATTCCTCAGTTGGTTCTACACTTACGAGGACCTCTTTTTTATTCTTCTCTTTCTTGGCCTTTGATTCTTGGTCACCTTCCTTTTCCTAGCCTTTTCTTACTTGACCTTCTCCTCCTCAACCTTAACTATCTCAATATCTTCCTGAGTCATGTTGACTTCCTTCATCACCTTCCTCTTTTTATCTATCTCTAATTCCATCTTAATATCTTCCTCACTATGGCCCATTTTCTTCCACAACCTTCTCTTTTTCTCCTCATTTCATAGAGGTTGTGTGAAGGGCTCTTTAGATGAGGCACTAGGTGACTTCCTTGTCTCTTCAAACATGGTGGTAGTACCACCTTGGAGGGCCTTCTAAAATTATTTATCACTAAGATCCTCTCCCACTTCTTGTATAATGTATACTTTGGTTCCTTCTTCTGCCATCTCTTCTTCCCTTCTTTATGTGCAAGATTATTCCACCTCCATTTCTACTAGGGTTATTATTGGCATCATAATGGGTCCCTTGGACTTCTTATTTTTTAGATTCTTACTAAAAGAATTAGTTTATGGTATGAAGGTCACGCACTTATTATTTAGAGCTAAAGGAGTGGATTATTCATTAGAGGCAACCCTTAACTTGATACACTCTTGAATTTCTTCAAGTGTTTCTCCTTGATTTTTCTAAGGAGAATTATTTTGCATTGATAGTGTTGGCTTTCCATCATCATTGCTATGAAGGGGGAGATCATCATCTTTCCCAAGGTATGCACCCTTATTTCATGGCTTCATTTCATAAAATAAATTGAAGATACACCCTATGATGATTTCTCTTTAGAGGGGATGGAGGTTCATTCTATTGGAGTCATCTTCCTCATCCTTTATGGATTTCCCTCATAGGTGCACATACTAATGCCTCAACCTAATCCTTTCCAAGTCCACAACTTTCACCAAGATATCTAACTATTTCACATTGGGAATCCTCCTTAGTGTCTACCTAAAGTATTTTATGGAAAATACATAAGGGAATTTTAGCTAGCTAGATAGGTTGCCATCTATGAACACCATTCATACTACACAAAAGTGTTGCATGATGGAAAAAGTTTCCATGCCAAAAATGTGCTAGGGGAGATCATATAGGATGCACTATTATATCTTGAATGCCTCAATATACTGAGCACACCACCCCATTACTCATGTCTTATACTTTTGGGAGGAGGGTGGGCATGTGAAGTCTTAGTATTTTAGCACTGGGGAGTCTTTATGTACTGGGAAGACCCAAATATTATGTTCATCACCATCAGACATATTGATCTCCTCCATGACTATCAATATCAACATCAACCCCCATCTAAAGGCCTCTCATACTATGTAACACTCAAGTGAATACTTCACCATATCTTCAATAATGAATTTAGTAATACTGAATCTAACCCCATTACACCATGTGATGGGCTATGCATAAGTAGGCCTTGTTGATGTCTATCAATCTTTTACTAGGGAAAAGTTTGGAACTCATGAGGTATGATACAACAATTATGCCAAGGTCTTTTATATCCTTTATTAGGAATGTAAATCCTCCTTTATAGTAACCAAGGAGTTTCATAACCCTCTTCACCTCTATATCATCTACCATCATCTAGTGGATGTCTATGCTTGAGTCTAAGAACTTGGTGATTCTACCAATTAGGCATGCCAATATCCACATACACCTCCTTTTGAAGTAAAAGTAGTTTATATAGATGTGTGAGGGGAATAACTACATGAGTTCTTCTAGCTTTCCAAAACATGACAACTCATAGAGTGAGTTGTGCTAGTGGTCAAAAGCCTATCTCAAATGGAGACATTGAATAATGCTATGCCTACCTTTATCTTCTCTCCTATATCAACCACCTAGTCTTGGTTGAGATCTTAAAAATTAATCAGTGTGCAATGGTTATATTATTTTAATCCATAGTTTTATATGAAGGATACCCAAGTCTCTTATATCAAGACCTCTAGGGGAAATTACATTTCCCTGTATGATATTTTGGTGAGTGCTCAACCTCAGTGATGCTAAACCCTTCCACTAGCTATGCATTTTTATTTGTATTAGATGTCTCTTCTACCATCCACACTATATTAGCATCCTTATGCACCTATGGTGGATTAAAAATCATTCATTTCTTCACCATTCACAATTGGATAGTGTTGAAGCACAGTCTATTCATCTTATCAAAGCCTATAATATTTATTGGTACTACCTCAAAATCATTGGATTTATGATTGTGAATTTAGATTTCAAGCTTCATTCATTATTAATGGTAGCCTCAACATCACTCCAATATTTCTCCTATCTAGTTTTCTATTAATTCCTTCTCCACATACCTCTATTTCAATCCCAAATGAGATGCAATCTCACTCCCTATTTAATCATTATTATTTGGTAGTTTTGGGTGTTCAAGTCTTTTTGTGGTAGCATTTTCTCACTTTATCTCTAGTTTGTCTCTAGTTTTGATTTCAAATTTGGACAAAGTCTATAACCTACTACAATTGACTATTCACTTTTCAGCTAGCATCTTAATTATAGGTGAGTAATGGCATGACAACACATGGATTTCTCAAACTCTACTAGAAACCAAAAAAATATGATACCATATATACTTTTAATATGGATGTTTGTGCCTCTACTATCACCACATTAACTTATCTAAATAGTATTTTTGATGAAGTGACAAGTGTTTTCAAAAATTCATTTCTTGCCTACTATTGGGTAGATACCAACTTGTCTAGATGATTTTCCTCCTACGCTTCATTCACCTTAGCATAAACTTTGCCCTTCTTATGGTAACCTAGGAGCAATGCTTCATATGTGCATGATTTAGCCTTCTTGGTTTGATATCATCTTTTCCTATTGTGCTTTCTTTCAAATGCACTTCCATTCCTTGGTCAATTTCTTGTACTCTCATCTCTTGCCTTGGTTTATCCTACCCAAGTTTTAGTAGTCAAATAAAGGTTCAAAACACCAAATGTAAATTGAATACACTATTTTAAGTTCTTGGTAAATTTTACATAAGATGACTTCATTATTTATTTTTCAAGTTTATTATTTTCTTGGAAATAAACACATAGTTTTGGCAAGTTTGTCGATTAGCATGATGGCATTGTTGATTATTAGATGAGTTTGTAATTTTTAATAAAATAAAAATGCAAAAAAATTACATTCCATGAGTTTTATATTTACCAGGTTGATTTCATCATTTTTAGGGTGACTTCATTGTTGCCAAGTCAAATTCCCCATTTTCAAGAAAAACATATAGCTTTTGGGTCATGACTTCATCGATATATAGGGAAACTTCACTAATGTTCATGATGAGCTCACTGATATGCATAGTGACTTTGTCATTTTGAATAGAATAAAAAATACATTAAAATTAAAATTAAAAGAGGTAATTCAACACCAAAAATGGTCTAATTAAGTAATTAGAAGGCTAAGAAGGTCCCCAAAATGATTTATGAGATGTGTGGTCCCATTGTTCATGTCAAATGTATAATAAGATTATAAAATAAGTTAGTTCTACATTAGTACATATAACAAGTGATCATCATAAATAAAATAATTTATTAGGCCTACTCCCTCGAAGAGTGTGCATTAATGGACTTAAGAAACTAGACAAGGAAAAAATAAGCAATGCCTTCCTTAAGTGACTCTCCTCCATTATTGATCCATTAATCATGTTTGTGCTTAGATTTAGTGCTTCAAGTCTTTGTCAATGTGGTAAGGAGAGTTACTCCAACATCTTCTTGCACCAATTAGTTTTGTCTCTTGATTGGGTGAAAATTAAATAAGGTTTGAAGCTTTCTAGGGATATTTTTGCATAATTTTTTTACACCTAAAAAATATTAATGGTTATGGTCATGGCCCTTGTATTTATAGTTTTCCAATTGACTCTAACCCATGTGTGGTTAAGCTTGGGTTAGGGTTTTGAGGTTAAATGAATTTATGTTTTTGGATAGATGTTGCATTTATAAAGCATGGTTCAACATTCCTAATATTTATCCCTTTTATGTTGATATTTCCAATTTTTGACTTTGAGGTTGATGACTTCATCATGACATTATATTTCCTGATTTTTGTTTAAATTTCATTTTTGGAAATTAGATATTCATTAATTCAACATGAAATTTTCACTTAAGCCTTTAATTTGATTTGTTTTGCTTAGTTTTTTAACAATTCCTAGAAATTGGTCACTTGTTTAATTAGAATGGTCAAAAACCTCAATTTTCTTGGTCATATTTTGACTGGAAGTGAATTAGAGGAAGAAGACAATTGTGTACAGGGTGATTACCTAATTAGATATGCCTTGACATGAATTATCACATGCATATGATGTGTGTGAATGAATTAAAGAATTTTAGTGATTGAAAACATCAATTTTCTAAGTCACATATTGATGTAGTTCAGTACTTGCATGTGTTGTATGTGGATGAATTAGAGTGTTATAGTGATTTTAGTCTAGTTTGTGAACTATCACAAAAAGTTATTTAGACTTGAAATTTCAGCATGGTAGTGGTAATAATTGGATGTCTACAATCATCAATAAAATGAATGGTCCTATCTCATAGGAGATAAGGGGGGATTTATTTCACTATGTGATGAGGTAATTTAGTAGTATTATAGACATTTTTCAACTCATTAGGTTCATCATCATTGAAATTTGAAAGAGTGACTTGGATATTTGGATTCATATTGAAAAAATTAGGAAGAGGTGGACTATTAGTATGAGAAATAGTGTGGATGTGATACTAATATTTAGGATTAGGAAGTTGAATTCTCTAAGGTTTGGGATCTATTTAATTCTTGTAATGTTTGTCATTGTGGATAAAAATTATTCATTGGATACTGAAAGATGTGCTAAATCTCATGTGGTGAGTCCATGGATGGCCTAAAATGAGGTTATAAAAAATTGGAAGATATAAAACTGTAAGTTTGGTTTGTATTATTTTAGGTCCAATAGTGAGCGGGAGTTAAATACAACCAAGATGATTTTGATTATTTTTGTCAAATTCATGGCAAGTGAGTCTAGTTTGTTTAATGTTATCTTTGGAATATCAAAATTTTTAGAGTAACCAAATAAAATTAATGTTGATATTAGAGCCTTCATCCACCAAGACCTTTCATATTAAGGTATTGTTTATCACACTATTAATAAATAAATGTGGGTCATCAACTTGAAAAAGATTCACATGATTAATTATGTCTTATTCCACAAACTCTATGGTAGGTTTCTTAGAGGAAGATGATTGATAAATGGTTTTGATAGCATGAAATTACATAAGTGTAGGACCTTCATAGGTTTGGACTTACATTTTAGATTCTCTAGGTGGGCACTCTTTAATGTCTCTAAATTATTATATGAATAACTTTTGATAATAATGAGAAGTTATGATAAACACCATTAGAGTGATTTTTCAAGGCCTAAAATTAAATTCATCTGAAAAATTAAACTATGGTGTAGAGATTGAGTCATAATGAGATTTAGGTTGATTATGTAGATTCCTAAAATCAGACACTTCATATCGATTTTAACTATTTTATTAATTTGAATTAATGACATATTTTCATTTATAATTAATGTTCAATTTCATTTAACATCTCTAATCTAATCACTAGTACCCCCTTCCCCCACTCGACTGCCCCCATCATTTAATATTTTATTCCATGATCACATCCTATCCCACATAATTTACTTGCCTTCCCAATGTTAATTAATCTTTTTTAATTATATTAATCATATTATAAAGTAAAATTCCATATATTTTAGAAATTCATATTTTCTAAATTCATAAATTCCTAATATCCTCATCACACAACAACTTAGAAATTAAAATTTCATTAAATATTCATCTTTTTCAAGCCAAATGAATGGAAATAGATAGTGTGTAAGTAAGGTTTATAAAAATATCTTGAATTTACTTCCATAATCATTTCTTCCATAGTCCATCTCTCCCTCTTAAACACTCCATATCTCTCATTTTTTAGGATAGAAGTCTAACCCTCATCCATTTATTTTCATCCTGATCCAACACTCCACATTCATCATCCAATTCTATAAATTTGAGGGCTTCTTCCTCATTTAAATAAATCTTGATAATATAATGAAATTATACCATTTTGGAGAGTCATTCATACATCAATCACATCACTTGTGCAATCAATTATCCATTTATCAAGGGTAAATATTGCCTATGTGACTACATGCATCCACCATTGAAGCTTTCACTACATCTAGGCTCATCCAAACTTGAATTATATTAAGAGAGATATATCTAAAGAAGGTATAATTATGTTATTTGCATTTTATTTAAATTATTTATGCTCTTTCTTAACCTTACCTAATCTAAGGACCCACACTTAGGATTTTGGTTATGTGTATTCCATTTTGATTGCATACTAATATTACTAACCCCCTTTAAAAATGTGTGATCTCATATGGCATGCCCAATATGAATCAAACACCACATTATCCTTTGAAACATAATAAAATACTTCTAATTGTGAAATTAGCTCAAGATTTATCCTAATTTCTCTTCCTTTTATTCTAATCTACCAAATTTCTATTCCTAGGTTTGCAATAGAAATGCTCTAAAAATCAATAGAATCAATGTCTAACAATAGTGATATCACCCTTCTAATTGTCAAGATCATTTATTTTCTATCTCTATCTTTTCTATTATTTTTCAAGTAAATGGTAGAATTAACCTAAAATTGGCTAAATTGACTTGTAAATCAGTGATATTACACTTTAAAATGGCATAAAAAATATTGGGTTTCATTAAGACTGTAGTTTTATAGAAATGACATAATCACAAATTGAAATGGAATAATTGACCTTCAAATTAGTGGGTTCAACTTGCATTTAAATGGAATCACCAAGGTAACTTTTTTGTTGTTTGTTTTCTAAATTTTAGTGATATTACATCTAAAAATAGTGGAATTAAATAATTAATTAGATAAATCATCTATGTTTTAATTTGTCATATTTTTTTATAAAAAAATATTGATATCACCCTACTAATCAATGTGATTACCTTGTATATTGGTGATATCACCTTATTAATCAATGAGATCACCAAGTTATGTGTGCATTATGTGTTCTATTTGTAGATCAATGACATTGCATCTAGAATCAATAGTTTCACCTTATTAAATGGGTAAAATCACCCTATGAAAATTTATTGGGACCTAAAAAATCACCATTTCAACTTCCTATTACTTTTAAAATACAAAAAATCCAACCATTAATCTATTTTATACAAGTCTTGATTGTCAAAGAATGAGTTATCTCACAAACAAACACATTTTGAAAATACACTTTATTTTGGTGCATAAAAAAACCAACATTTGAATTTGATGCTTTAAAACACTTGTGTTTTCATTTATTTGAGTGTTTTTTGTGTGTTTTTGGGTGGCTTATCATGTATTTCCTATCCCCTTACCTACTTATGGGACACTAAGTGATCAAAAGCACATAGGTTACTATTATCTTTTTCCAAAGTGAAACTAGAGTATGCTCCCCTCTCTCCCACTTATGGGATCCTGAGGATTAGAAATTGTGAACTTTCCCTTTTATTTTGGCTATGAAAGGTGGATTTCATCACCATACACAAGTCCTTAGGGTGATTAACTAGGATATCATCCCCTAGTGTATATACCAACCTCATTTTTTGACAAGGGATATGAATTAAGGATAAGTGTCATATGAGCTAAGTGGTTATGTGTTTTAAGCATAATTTGTCAAATCAAGGGGGTTATCCATGACATTACGCTATCAAACATCACCCTCAAAGTTTAGTTTTTAATATTAATTCACTAAGATCTCATTAATTAAGTGGTCATGAAGGAACTAAACACTCCCTTTATTTTCTTGTTATTATTTTTTTCCACATAATTTTGAGCACCATGTATCATGAGGTATATTGGAGACCATATAGATAACCTTGTCAAAACATATGTTAAGACCACTTATTAAAAAATATTTTTAGTTCAAGTAAAAAAAACCTCCCCCAAGATCTCACAACATAATTCTTGAAGTGAGGGTTAAGGGATTAACATGTTCTTCTTGTGAGCTAGATACATGGGCTACATTTGCATTGCACACCTACTTTGCCAATAATATATGGCTTGTCTATTGTGTGTGTCATTACTTATTTGTTATCATATACCCATTTTTAATGTTATACCTTACACATAAAACAAATAAAAATTATCCTAAGTCTAAAAACATTTTCATAGCCCACTACAAATTTACACGATAAGATGTTACACTACCCAAATTCTAAGTCATTTTTATCCCATTCTAAACATCCTGTTATTCAATTGAAACAATGCCCTATTTATATTGTACTATCATGATGTCCATTTGAAAACAAATTTAAATGAAGTTAATTTTGACCCAAATCTAATTTGAAATCAATCATCCACATTAGGTCTTTTTTGACCCCATTCTTATTTTGAGTTAATAATTCAAAATTGGTCAACCTTTGACACAAATTAAGTCAATCTTTTAGGTAAAATTCAAACATTCCAAGTCAAAAAAGTCAACCTTTAAAATAGTTTAAATATTCTAAAGTCAACCTTCATGTCAAATTCAAACATCCTAAGTTAAATGGAATTCAAAAGTCAAATCAAGTCTCATCAAGGTCACAACATCCATCCTTTCTTCCATCCAAATAAAATTTAAAATCCAATTTAAACATAATCAAACATCAAATCAATGTGCCCTACTTAGGATAAATCAAATCAAACATCACAACAAATTCAAATTGATTATCCTTGGTTGGGGCCAATAAAATATAATCAATTAACCCTATTTGGGGCAAATTTAATCAAACATCAAAATCATATCAATGCATCAAAACATTAATCAGTTCTACATAAAATTCCATGGAATATAAAACATATCTAGATAGAGTACAAATTGAACAATAACTATATGGGAACAAATATGATATGTTTTTAAAAATATTAGAAATAGGTGTTTGAATTCCTATAGATTATGATCCAACAAACTTAAGCTCCATCCTAAGCAGGTAAATCCAAAAATTTTCACATCAACATTGATGAGACATCTCATCCACTAGCCACAAACTTGATCATGATTATACAAGAAAAGGGAATCCTATTTTGTCACCCTCATTCAACATTTTTTATAACCTCTAATCCACAACAATAATATCTATAATATAAATCATCCATATGAAAAAAGGGTTTAAAATTTTTCATTTAACCCTTGTAATAAATATTTTACCAAGTGGTTGTGGAAAATTATTGTATATCCACATACTAAGTATTTTAATGAAGACATCCATAAACTTGAGTGGTAATTAGAAGATGAATATTATGAGTATCACAAAATTCAAGGCCATTCTCTTAATCAATGTATTATATTCAAGACTTATATATAAGGTTTGATTAACCATACAAACAAAAAAATACAATCAAATCCATCCATGTTTGAGGATCACCAAATAGGGATATGCCAAGATCCTTTCCAAGATCATGATCAGATTCATCCACTTCCAAGTCAAGATCAAGATAGTTAACCCATCTTTAAATTTTTTGTTGAATCACCCATATTTGTTTTATAGGTACAATCCACTAAGGGGGGGGGAATTAGTGATGGAAAACAATCCAATTCAATTTCCAAATCCTTGGAAATACTTAAGCATTAAATTTTTTTTTATGAAGCATATAGATCATTCATACCAATTAACATAAAGCAAAATCACATACACAACACAAGATCTACGTGGGAAACCCTCTTGGAAAATAAAACCCACTCTCAATCTTGCAAACACATGGACTATGATCCTATAAAATGATCACAAATAAGATATTAATCAAGTCCTTCTAATCAGGAACCTTCAACCAAGTCCTTCTAACTTATAACCTTGATCAAGTGCTTCTGATCAAAGGTATTTAGTGAAACCCTTTTTCACAAAGAGAAACTACCTCTAAGGAAGATCAAGTCCTTTATACCCTCTTTGGAAAGAACACTTCTACCTTAGAGATGATGTCTTCAACCTCTGATTATGGATCTTTGAAATTCTCACTCTTCACCTTCACTCACACTCAATGTACAAGAACACTATTCTATCAATAGAATTATGACCTAAAGTTCATACAAATAGTCCTCAATATTTTATTGTCTTCAACTAATCCTTAGGGAACTCTACCCATCCTTCACTCCATAAAGCACACACAAGCCTCTTTTTAATCTCACTCAAATCTCTCACATGCCAGTCTAGAACCCAACACATTTAATCCACTATATATAGAAAAATCATGAATTATCAAATCCATAATAATAATTTTTGTCTAAAATACATGACTTCACCCTTAAGGCATCTCACATAGGTCACACTTAAGCACAACGTGCTTTTAAATAGGCTTAAGTCATGTTTAGGTCCTATGGAGACCCATTCAGTTATGTGACACTTCTATGAGTATAATAAGAACATAGGACCACTTTAAAATACATAGGTCCACTCCTTATGTCCCTTATGACATATTAAAATGATCACAATCACCAAGACACTCTTCTACTAAATCCCAATTAGCTCAAACACTTCTCTATTCACATAATCATTAAAATTGAAAACACAGTCAACTTAAAAAACTTTTTTCATACTTCATAAGATTGGTCAAACCTTAAAAATGTATGAAGAGCATCCTCATTGCGTATAAAACACTTCCCAATAGATAATTCACCAAGATATATCAAAAAAATATGAAAACAAGCTTGAATAATCTTCTCGAGTCACTTACAAAACATAAATAGAAACACAATAATATTTGGAGCTCAATATCTTTATATGTACACACTTCTAGATCTTTAAATTCATACAGCTAGATGCATCTTGGAGTCTTCTATCACTTTTATTTTTACTACAATATAAAATCCATCTTCTATGAAAATATATGGTTTAAAAACTAGACACTGGTATTTTCCTTAGCAAATTCAAATATTCAAATGACAACAATCATAGTTAACCTTCTAACACAATGCTTGCATCTCATGTACTCTCAAATTTAGATTAAATATGATCCATCAATCTTGATCATTGTTTAACACATAGCCACCAATGCTTAATCATTAGACCTCTATCACTTTGACCACATCTCATCCTTGAAATGTTGACTTAATACGCTCTGTTGATATTTGTAGATCTGCTAGGTCTTTAATCATCAATGCTCACTATTTGATCAATCTATATGAATGCCTAATTGTCATTGGATCTTTATCCTATACCTTTGCATAATCATTAAACATCATTCACATGTCTTCATCTCATTTCTTCCTGACTTATTGGATCAATGCTTACCATTGATATTGCTTGAGATTTAACACTTAAATAAATGACTATGGGGAACCTTTAAATATGCCTAAGTATCCATTTTTTCACCTCAATAACTTATTTTGTGTTTACTCAAATGATCTCCTCACATAGAATAATCTAAACATGTGACACATAGATCCTCAATCCTTCACATGTGAGAGATATATCACCATTAAAATACCTTCTCAAAATATTTTCTCATAGAGCCAACTATGTTATAATCTACTTGAGAGGCCAACTTTGAGCATCCATAACTTTTTCCACACTTCAGCGCATGATCTCAAATTTAGTGTAAAATATCTATGCTCAAAATTTAATAAACCCATATAATCAATTTTTATTAACACCTTCACATGTGTAAGATATAACAACATTCCTTATGCAAATTTGGCTAGGTATGAAAAAACATAGTTAAACTACTTGGGAGCCCAACTTTGCATATGTATATCTTTTAATTCACTATGTCACATAATCTATAAATTAGCAAAACTAAATTAGGTTCAAAACTAAAAAAACCCATATGATCACCTTATTTTGAAATTTACATACACGTGAGATATTCTATCACCAAACTGCTTACTCGACTATTTCTAGCCATATTGCAAATTTGGCTATGGGAAAATAGGGAAATCTATCTTATAATCCAACTTTACACCCTCATATCTTTGGATGTTCTTTGATGTAAGACTGGAGATATAGTACAAAAAAATTAGGGACTATTTTTATCATAATCATATGACCATAACCCCTTGACTCATTCACACGTGGCAATGGTAATGTCATCAAACTACCTACTTAGATTTTTTGCCACGGGACCCAAAGTGTCTAGATGAGAACTATGGATAACTAGATGAATAAAACTTATGCATATAATCTCTTAAATAATAGATAACATATTAGGGACCTATTTCACATGTTTCAACCATAATACTCATCCCTGAACATCTCTAAACATGCCAAAACTAAAGATCAACCAAGCCAACATAAAGCACTCTAGAACAAGCACATTGCACACTTTGTCATTATTACCTGGGCTAACAAAACACTTCATCCACTCACCAGCACAATTCCATGACATCATTAAAAATTATCCAATAATATCCCCCTTTAGCATTGATGTCAACAAACATCATACATAGAAATATATAGCTCACCTTATCTTTCTTCAAGCACTCCCACAACATGAACTTTCTCCCCCTTTTAAACACTAAGAAAGTGGCCACCAATTGATCTTGAGGACCTTAAAAGATCATAAATAATAAATTAACATATTATAAATATCATAAAAACTCCCCCTTACCTTAATTCTACCTTTTCTTACATTGACAAACTTCTTCTTGCTCCATGCCAACATTCTTCTTCACAAGCACAACAACTAATGAAGACAGAACACACAAAAACACTAAAATATGATAGAACTTACCAAGAGACATATGAGAGGGACTCCCCCCTAATATTTTTGATAAATTTCACCACTTGAGCATCTTCATATCTCCACACACCATAAAGAACAACTACATAGGCTTACCAACCTTCTTTCTCAACATACTTCCATGACCACCAATTCTACATCTACAATATAGCTTCTTTACAAACCATTGGAACAATCTTATGAAATTATTTTCCCCCCTTATCCATATACCTTCTATTGATCCATAAAAAATAAATAATACCCAAATTCTATCTTAGATACTCAAAACTAGCTTTTGACAATGGTTCGGTCATAATATTTGCAAGCTGCTCTTTTATAGGCACATGTTCCAACTTGACACATTGATTAATCACTTTTTATCTCAATAAATGATATCTAATAGTAATGTGTTTAATTTTTGAGTACATAATAGGATTAATTGAGATACTAATTGCACTAGTATTGTGACAATAAATATGGTAAGGTCCATTTTGTCTTACCTTGTAATCCTCTAAAGTTTGTTTCATCCACATGACTTATATGTAATAAGAGGTAATTGTTATATACTTAGCTTCTGTATTTGATAGAGACACTAAGGTTTGCTTATTTCTTAGCCAAGATACCAAACATTATCCCATGAAGAATACCCCACCACTGGTACTTCTCTTATCATCCACACAACCTACTTAGTTGACATCAATATGTGATTTCAAAGAGAATTCTTTACTCCTGGGATACTATAAACCATAGTTATGGTTCTTTTGAGATATCTTAAGATCCTTTTTATTTATTTTAATTGAGATTATATAAGATGAAATTGAAACCTTCCTACAAGACCTAATGATTTTATGATTTTAGGCATAGATGTAGTAGAGTATAAAAGACTTGCAATCATGGATCTATACAAAATTTGATCAACTTTTGTTGAGTCATCCAATTTACTTAACTTGTATCCTATGATCATTGGATTACCCATTGGCTTAAAATCCATCATGTCAAACTTATTTATCATATCCTTGATGTATTTATCTTGATAAATGAAAATCATTGCATCAATTTGATTGATCTTTAATCCTAAGAAGTAAGACAATTCTCCCAACATTGACATTTCAAACTTAGTCTTCATAGTATCTACAAATTCTCTACTCAATATGTCATTGTTAGATCTAAAAAATATGTCATCAACATATTAAAAACTATAAATTGATGATTACCTTCTATCTTAATGTATACATTACTATCCGTTATCCCTCTTTTAAAACCTTAACTCAAAAGATACTTATCTAGCCTATCATACCAAGCTCTATGAGCTTGTTTAAGACCATATAAAGACTTCTTCAATTTAAACACAAAATATTGATTAATTGACATGAATTATCCTTTAGATAACTCAATTCACACTTCTTCTTCTAGGTTTCCATTCAAGAATATAGATTACACATCCATTTGATATACCTTAAAATATTTGAAACATGCATATGCCAAAAAGAGTCTAATTGCTTCCATCCTTGCCATAGGAGTAAAAGTCTCATCAAAATATATTCCTTCAACCTAATTATATCCTTTACACACCAATATAGCCTTATTTCTTGTGACTTATCCCTTCTCATTCATCTTGTTTTTGGAAGCCCATTTTGTACCTATCATATCTTTATCTTTTAGTCTAGGAACTAAGTCCCACATTTCATTCCTTTTTATTTGATCAATTTATTCATCCATTACATCATTACAAATTTCAGCTTTGTTATCTTCCATAAATGTTTTGGGTTAAATCTTGGATAATAGAGCCGAGTCTTGTTGATTTTGATTCATAAACATTTTCGTTCTAGTTTGAAACCTTACACCAACATTTCCAATAATATGAGAGATTGGATGATCTTTTTAAATTCTTCTATATGGAAATTTAGTATCTTGTCTTTCTTCCTCCTCTTCATGTTCATCATTTGTTTAAATATATAAATCATCATTGATTTTAAAAACATTCTGAATTGAGTCACTTACCTATAATTTTGGCTTCTTGATTGTGTTTATCTCATCTACCCTTACATTTTAACTCTGAACAATCTTGTGAAGTCTCTTGTTGAAGCATCTATAGGTAGTGCCCATAGACGAATAACCTAAAAATATGCCCTCATCAGATCTTGAATAAAATTTTTCAATATTATCTTCATCTCTTTTGATGAAGCACCTACTCCCAAACACTTTGAAATTTTTGACATTAGCCGCTCTATTCTTCCATAACTCATAAGGAGCCTTATTAGCATTTAATATAATTTTACACCTATTTAATATGTACATAGAAGTATTATCTACCTCTTCACAATAGCCACATGATATTTTTTCATCTTAAATCATGGTTCTACCCATCTCAACAATAGTCTATTCTTCCTTTCAACCACACCATTCTATTGTGGTGTTCTAGCTGTAGAATATTCTCTTCTTATCCCATGTTCATCACAGAAATCATCAAACTTATGAGATCAAAATTCACCTCCTCTATTTGATCTCAAACACTTGATCTTTTAACCTTTATCATTTTCCACAATGTCTTAGAATGGCATAAATTTTTCAAAAGCTTCTAATTTTTATTTAAGAAAGAATATCCAAGTCATCCTAGTAAAATCATCAATGAGAATCATGAAGTAAATATTACCTTAAATACTTTGAGTTCTCATAGGTCCACATAGATTAGTGTGGATCAACTCCAATGGATATGTAGTGGAGAATTCATTATTTTTTTATCTTCTCTTGGTTTTCTTCCCATGAAGACATTCCTTGTAAAGATAATGAGGAATCCTAAAAATATTGGTCTTCTACCTTACCAATCACTTTAAAATGATCTTTACCATATTATCAAAATTTATATGTCCAAGCCTTCTATGCCAAAGCCATCTTTCTTCCAAAAGACTCATGAAGCACTTCTCCTTCTGAGATTCATGGAATACCTACATGTTATCTATTTTATGAACCTTTACAACTAATCTATCAAAATTTGCCTTTCTTACTTCAAATACATCATCATGAAAAGTTACAACATTTCCTTGCTTACACATTTAACATACACTTAAAAGATTATGTTTCAAACCTTATACATATAAGACATTATTAGTCTTCATATGACCATTTTCCAAACTCACATTAACTTTTCCAATAATGTTAGCAGAGTTCTTGTCACCAAATCTCACTGTACCTAGGTTAGTCTTCTTTAGAGAGATAAACTTATTATTATCTCCTATCATATGATTTGAGAATCCACTATCTATGAACCATCTCTCATTCTCATCTTCTTGAGTATGTAAGGCTACTTAAATGAATAATGACTCTTCCTTTGGTGGTTTACTTGAAATTTTTTTCTTTAGACTTAGTCTCCTTGAACCATTTGATGGTTTCAATGACTTGTAAATCTTTTTTTCAAAATTATCTTCTACATTTTTTAGCTATATAACATTTTTGGTTACAATTTTAATATATGAGATCCATTTTGATAGCTAGAGAGAGAGAAATTCCTATATCTATGACCGAATTGATTGCAAGATAAGCAATACCCATTGAAGACATTATTCATGTTTGATCCTTTTTTCTCTTGACTATTACCACTCAATGGATTCTCAATCTTGATTCTTTTGGTGGAGCTAAAATCCATATTATCTTTTGAAATAAGCACATTTGAGTAAGTCATGACTTTATTTTGATTGAAATATTTACTCATCATGAATTGTATATTCTTGACTGTTACCTCTATATTTTGCATTTGTGTCTTCACTTCTAATAAAGCACAAACTAGATTATCTTGAATACAAGCCATAACCTATTTTTAAACCATTATAACTTTGGTCACCTTCAAGTGGTTAAAATTTTCACAAAGGACCTGATATAATACTAATTATTAGAGGTACAATCCACTAAAAGGGGGGGGTGATTCAGTGATGGCAAATAATCCAATTCAATTTCCAAACCCTTAAAAATACTTAAGCATTCAAAACAAACATTCATGAAGCATATATATCATTCATAGTAGTGAATAATGAACATAAATCAAGATCACATACACAACACAAGATCTATGTGGGAAACCTTGTTGGGGAATAAAACCCACTCTGAAGCCTACAAACACATTAACTACTATCTTATAAGATGATCACAAATAAGAGACTGTTCAAATCCTTTTGACCTATAACCTTGATCAAGTACTTATGATCAAATGTCTTTAGTGAAATCTAATTTCCCAAAGAGTAACTTCCCATAAGGAATATCAAGTGTTTTAGACCCTCCTTGGATAGAACACTTCCACCTTAGAGCTGATGTATTCAAAACTTGATGATAAATCTCTAAAATTCTCACTCTTTACCTTCACTCATACTCAATCTACAAGAGCACTATTTTGTCAATATAATTATAACCTACAAGTCATATAAATATTCCTTATCATATTCTAATCTTCAAACCATCCTTAGGTCATTCTACCCCTCCTTCACTCCACAAAGCACACACAAGCCTCTCTTTAATCTCTCTCAAATATCTCACATGCCAGTCTAAAACCTAACACATTTGGTTACACTATATATAAAGAAATCATGAATTATCAATTCCATAATTATCCTTGTCAACCATAATACATGCATTCAACCTTAATGAATCTCACATAGGTCACACTTAATCACAACATGCTTTCAAATAGGCTTAAGTCATGTTTAGGTCCTATGGAGACCTATTCAAATATTTGACATTTATTTGAGTATAATAATAACACAAGACCACTTTTAAATACATATGTCCACTACTTATGTCTCCTAAGACATCCTCAAATTATCAAAATTGATAAAACCATCTTTTCCTAAAGCCCAATTAGCTCAAACACTTCTCTGTTCACACAATCATTAAAAATGAAAACATAGTCAACTTCAAAAACTTTTTTTATACTTCATATGATTGGTCAAACCTTAAAAATGCACAGAGAACATACTCATGGAGTATACAACACTTCCCAATAGATAATTCACCAAGATATATAAAAAAAATATCAAAACAATCCCAAATAATCTTCTCAAGTCACTTGTAGAACTTAAACAGAAACACAATAATCTTTAAAGCTTAATATATTTGTCTATACACACTTCTAGATCTTAAAATTCATATATCCAGATGTGCCATGGATTCCTTTACCAATTTTATTTTTATTTAAATATCAAATTCATCTTCTATCAAAATATATGGTCCAAAATCCAGACACTAGTATTTCCATTAGCAAATTCAAATATTCAAATGGCAACAATCACAGTTAACCTTTAAACACAATGCTCATATCTTGTGTCCTCTTAGCTTTAGATCAAATATGATCTATCAATATTGATCAATATTTAATACATAGGCACCAATATTTAAACATTAAACCTATATCACTTTAACCACATCTCATATATCCTTAAAATGTTGACTTAACATGCTCCATCGATATCTATAGATCAACTAGGTCTTTAATCATCAACATTTACTATTCGATTAATTTGTATGAATTCAAACTTACCATTAGATCCTTATCTTATACCTTTGATCAGTCATTAAAAATTATGCACCTATCTTCATATCACTACTTCCTAACTTCTTAGAGCAACGTGCACTATTGATCTTGCTCGAGATTTAACACTTGTAGAAATGACTAAGTATGAGGAACCTTTCAATATGATTGAGTATCCATTTTTGCACCTCATAAATTATTCTATTGTTACTCACATGATCTCAAATTTAGACCAGATGATCTCCTAACATAGGAAAATCTAACCATGTGACACATAGATCCTAAACCCTTTACATGTGTGAGATATATTTCCATTAAAGTGCCTTCTCAAAATATTCTATCACAGAGCCAACTATGTCAAAATATGCCTATGAGGCCAACTTTAAACATCCATAAATTTTGTTTTATTTTAGTGAATGATCTAAAATTTAGCACAAAACATCTATGTTCAAAACTAAACATACCCTTATGATCAATTTCTCTTGACACATTCACATGTGCAATATATAATAACATAAAAATGCTCACTTAACTCTTTCTTACCTTATGCAAATTTGGCTAAGTATAGAAAAACATAGTCAAACTGCCTAAGAGCCCAATTTTACATATGAATATCTTTTGATGCATTAAATTTCATTATCTATAAATTAGTGTAAATAAACTAGGTTCAAAAATTAACAAACCATATGATCACCTTCTCTTGAAATGTCCATATGTGCGAGATATTATATCATCAAACTACTTGACTCTTTTTGGCCATATTGCAAATTTGGTTAAGTATGGGAAAATAGTGAAATATATCTTAGAATCCAACTTAGTACCCTCATATCTTTGACTTATCTTTGACATAAGACTTGAGATCTATAATATAATAACTAGGGACTACTGTGATCACAACCATATGACCATCTCCCCTTGACTCAATCAAAAATGGTAATGGTGACTATTTTCACTAGATTTACACCCTTTGAGGAGATGGAAAATCTCTCCTCATATAATAAGCACAATAAAAACACCTCTAGGATTGTGGGTAGCCTAAGGAATGAGTTTAATCTCTAGATAGGGCTAGTTCTCCTGATGTACCACTTTAGATTAAAACTAATACTAAACTTGGGGGGTGAAAAGGGATAGAGATAAATGAAAATAAACTATCCTAAGGGAGGTCATACACCAAATATATTCATGACTTCCAACCATACACATATTACACTTGAAATCAAAGGACAAACTAAACATACACTTCTCCAATCTCCATCTTCTCACATCAATGTTACATTATGAGGTTATGGATGAAAGTAAAAACTAAGAGGCTAAGATAAGAGGCCTATGAATAGGATAACTCACTAAATCTTAGATATTTCCTATAACACTTCACATGCCCTATAAGAAGAAGCTTTCCAACTACAAATAGATGATAGAATGAAATAACATGCTAAGGAATCCATAGTCTTCACTTTTGAAAAATCAAACATTCAAAATGAACACAATAAGAATAGTCATGGAGGAGGTAAAAATAATAATAATTATTTATCAAAAGGTATACATTTTATCAGGGCTTCACCATACTTACATGGGACATCTAATACAATGTCAAAATGTCTAGTTCGTATAGAACTTGAGAGAGAGAAGAGAAGAGAGAAGTCCAAGGGTCACAAGGATACATTTCAAGCTGATAAAATTAGTTACTTGTGCATGAGAATAGGATTTTTTATGAACCATGAAAGGCTATAAGATACAAGTGTCAATCCAAAACATAAACCTCATGAAAAATGGCAAGAAACTCCTCATTATGGCTCAAAACAATTGCCTACATGATTAGCCCTATTTGAATGCATTATAAATAATTTGGAATAGGTATGATGATTAGAATTAAGTTAAAGGACATAAAAAATTCATTTTAATTCATTGGTTTTAGGCTTGGTCATCTGAAATTACTTGGAAAGGAGTAATCATCATATGTAGTCCAAAAAACACTTTTTCCTAGCTTATTCATTAAGCCAGTCTTGACTGGCTAAGTTTAATCACCTAGTTTGAATAATTAGAAGTTTATGAAAGGAATTAAATGACCATTTATATTTATAAAAATTCTATATTTTCCTCCCAAACATGATTTCATCTTCAAACTCTTCTTATACCCTACACAATACAAAAAATGTTCAAACATAGCCTATTTTTTAGCACATCCATGTAAGTCCATATAGATAATTGACATGAAAGGTACCTTGAGTTATTCCTATACAATTTTAAATAGGTAATGAGAAAAATATTCTAGTAGATCAACTTTCTAGCTTCATCTCCATCATTAGGTCTCTACAAGGGTTTAATAAGGGTTTTAGGCCTATTTGCCCTCTTAGGCTTCATTCATAAAATATTGACATCTAATATGCCAATAAATTTAAATAATTTTATGTTAAATTAACTTAATAACTTCCCAAAACTCATTTGGCTCCCATACAGATCCTCCAGGAAGATATGAGCATTTGAAGTTGCTTATTCGAGCTTGTTTTCCTCTCTCTTACAGGTTTAAGAAAGATTTTGAGAAAAAATTGATTATTTTATGTTTCCCCTACATGAAAATAGCTTTAAAACCTCTTAATAAACCCAATAAACATACTTCATAATGTTTAAATGTATATCTCATGCCATAAATATGACTAACTCCTCATTTGGCCATTAGGTCTAGACCTTGCCTAGTAGGTCTAAGTGCAACTTAAGCCTAAGATAGCCTTTGATGGTTTTCCTTACCTATTGATAGCTTAAAAATTCATATATTAATCCCATAAACATGTTTTAATCATATTAATAGCTCATCAAAAGCTAAAAATGAAGATGACTTCCTCATCTAGTATTAGGTTTCACCATTCCTCATAGCCTTGACTGCAACATCTATGATTTAGACAATTCCATTGAGATTAACCCTATATATCTTGGTTATTAATGTCTATATATGTGTAATAAATATTTTAAAACCTTATTTAAATGTTTATATGTATCTTGGATTCACCCTTTCACCTATTTTCTAAACCTGCCAGTGTTTGTGTATGAGGAGGTATACCATATCTGAGATAAAACAAGGGGTACTTCCCTAGTTATCTTAGTAAAAATGAGTATTTAATATTATTAATAAATTAATTATGACCCCCCCAAAAAAATTTATCCCCTAGTTACCTCATTTACCCTCTCAAATCCTAATAATCCCAAATAGACTGTATGGCAGAACACTATGTGCAGGGTCCTTTATAAAAACTATATGTTGCATTTGAAACGGGATTTATATGCTTGGTTTCTAATTTATGAGGGTTTTTTTAATCATTAATGATTTTTTATAATATTAAATTTTCCCTAAAAACTTTTATATACTCATACTTTCTTTGTACCCTCATCTAACCCAGACTAAGCATGACATAACCCTGAATGTGTTTTCCCTATAGGGTTTATTGTAGGTATTCATATACCTGGTTGAGGTGATTATTATTAAAAAAAATTATTGATTTAAATTTAAAATCATACACCATTATTTATCACTTTTTACTCACCTTATATGGCCAAAAAAGCATCATAACTCATGCATATACCACTGTTTGCATCAACTCACCTATCTAATATGTAGGTGTCAATTTTAGGCTTGAAGGGTGCCATGTAGGTAGTCATAGAGGTATAAAATGAATTTATGAGATATAGGTATCTTTAAAATTCATTGGTTTTAAAGCTTATAATGTTCATCTCCTCTAATGCATTCTAACTTCAAAGACTGAGTCTTTTCTCCTTGATTGAGAAACTTCACTATTGACCCTTCTTGTAGGTGTGTATTTAACCCCTTGGGCTTGGAAGATTATAGAAAAAGTTTATTCATAAAATAATGATAGAAATTTTATAACCAAAAAGTAGTGTATTCACCTTGACATGCATTCAATATTTAAACCTTTACTCTCTAAACCTTCCTTCTTGATAACTGGGATACCCCTGCTATAGGTCAATATCTACATAGTGTACAGACTGAGAGTGTCCATGCAAAGAAAATAAAAGTCCATATATTCATTTAAAGATATTTTTAGGTCATGAGTGTCCCTTAAATAATTTTAAACCAATACCAAATTTTTTATGATATAGGATGGTCAAACTAGAGCATAAGGTCACTTTTGGGTTTAGGCTTGTAGATATTTATTTCTTGAATTTAATAGTTTTATAGGCAACTTTAAGCCTCTGAATGACCAATATCCATTTGATTTCTACCCTTAAAATTTATCATGGGTCATTTATATACTATGGGTTAAAAATTAAATTAATTGGATGCATCAAACAACTTTTTATCTTTTTTATATTCCATTCTCAAAAGCTCATGGGCCTCTATTTTTATTATTTTAGGGAAAATTTCCCTAAACCCAACTTTATGTCTATCAATCATGATTTCTCACTCCATTTCTCCTTTTTAACACCTTATATGAGCTTCTCATGGCATAAATACCCTACCAATACCTTAAGGATATGTCTGATTATTTCCATCTCTCCATGAAATCATTTTAGTAACTTACTTAGCCACTTGTAGGTGGTGATTCTCAGTATACAAGCAGATTTGGCTTGGATAGTGGTCATGGAATGAACCATATGAATTTAAATAAGCCTCTATAGGTCCAAAATCTCTCTCAAAAACTTAAAATGACCCTTTAACCTCTAAAAAATATTTAAACCCACACTAAGGCTCTGATTATGTCATCATGGTTCTTGTATGTGTGCATTGGTTGTATGTATGGGCAGTGAGTGTCTAGAATGGAGCAGCAAGGATGGGTAAAGGGCCTCATTGGTAGATAAACTCAAAATAAATATTAAAATGCATGATCCCCATAAAATAATATTTAAACAAGATACAATACATCCTTTTCAACGTGAAGATCACTTATATACATATGGAATAAAGCAAGCAAAGTGTTGAATGATTGGTCTAGCATGGTGGATACATAGGTTTTTTTTATCAGACTATGGGTTTTTGAGACAAAAACCTATAATAATGTGACCCATATATAATTTAAACATTTAAGACACCATTTATCATTCATATGAATCCTTTATATGTAATTTAAACCTCTACAAGTGGGGAATTGATTGAAACTGTTCATGGTGGTACCTTCTTGCAAAGTGAGCTATTGGACTTATCAAATCAACTTGAAAGATTAAAATAATCATGAAAATAACTATATGATGAAACTATTATGATTTTTAACCAAACTAAGCAAGTTAATTGTATGGACCTTCCCAAATGAGAGCAAAACATGTAGGGTATAAAGATTAACAGGAAGATTTGAAAGGTCAAATTCATGAGGATGGTTCATGAAGAAAATACCACCATTTTTAAAAATATTTATATGGAAATTAATGTCTATGAGTGTAAAAAAATCACCCAAAATCATTTCCCCTAAAAATTCATGAGTTTTTTGTACCAAGCAAAACCTGAAAGTCACTTTTGTTTGCCAAGAAGGGGGAAAAGGGAGTGGAACGGTTTTGAGAAAAAAATGGAACTTTAATATCAATAAAAACATGGGAATTAAATTTTGAATCTGAAGTGGCACCACCTAACCATTTCCCATATAGCACACTTCCCAAGGAGACCATACATGTACCAACTCTTCTTTTCCTTTAAGAAAACTTCTGTTTCTTATGCATAACCTAAAATATTTTAGTTATGTCAATTAATTAAGACCAATAATAACACATTAGGCATGGAATCATCTTTTTTAACCTTCAAATTTCCCAAAAAACCCATATAAAGCATTAAATACACCTTTTTGACCCCTAAAATGACTCAAAAGGACATGTTGGCTAATGAAATTTATGACCAAGGCTAATATATCATTGAATAAAATTAAATGACATATGAAACACCTCATTAAAATATATTATGCTCCCCAAAACATCTAGAAAACCAATTTTTTACCTAGGGGTGCCCCAATTTGACCTAAAAATCAAATTTGGTCAACAAATTGGTGACTCATAGGTGGAGTATGCTTGATATACTAATTAGACCAGTAGCCTTATCAATCCATTGGGCTTAGGAATCATCTAAAGTTTGAGACAAAAAGGAAACATTTGTACATTTACTTTGATCAAAATAAGACCACTAATTACCTTAACCACTCAAAGTAAGGACACACACAAAACAAGACAACAAACATGTGTTTCATGAATACTTATGGAATACACACACTAAAATAAACAAAATAACTCAAACACTAACTAACTTGAGATGAGAACTCCCTCTTGGATTAAAGGGAAAGTTTGAAACTATTCTTGCTTCATGACATGAATGATTTAGTGAGACATGTAGCCTTTTGATATTTGGCATTGATGCCTCTAACTTTTTCATGATGTTTTCCAACTCCATTTGAATGGTGTTCATTGAAAAATAGGTAGATTAAAACATGTTGGATATATAAATGAAATATTCTTGCATCCAAATAGCCTCAACCTTCTCATGTGGATCCTCAATTTCAACCTCATCCTTGATTTCCATAGGGGTCTCAATAAGATTGGGTTTCTTTTTAGTTGCAAGTTATTCTATCTCATCAAGGAAATTTGCATACTCTATCCAATATTGATCATTGTACTCCATGGAATATTCCTTTTTCACCTTGTCATGTTCTTGACCCTCAACTTAGCAAAGCTCTTGAAAGAGCTTCATTTGTAACTGTCAATCATGTTTGTCTTCTTCATCCTCTAGAACCACTACCTTTGAAATATTCTATTCTTGATGTATGATGTCATCAATCTAATGTTCTTAAATATCCAATTCATCTAATGGTGATTCAAGATCAGGTTGAGGTATTGGATCATCTTCAAGAGAAAGAACTCCCACATTGGTCACAAGATATTCTTCTAGGACTGCCACCTCTTTGAAGATGACTTGAAACTATTCTTCATCCTTAATAACACATTAATATTCATGTTGGAGGTAATCATCCACAAAATTTTGATCAGATGTAGAGTATTCTTCAAGGGCTGCAAGATCTTCCATCTCTTTCTCCATCATGCTGATGCCAATACTAGGCATCTTGAAGTTATGTGACCTAGCCTAATGAGGCTACCAAGGAGGTATGCCTTCTTGAAGAAAGAGTTATATTTATTTATCAACAAAATTATCCTCTTTATGTTCCCATACCATAGGTCCATCAAGGCAAAGGGTGATGGGATGAGGACAAAAGGAACTAGTTGGTGGAGGTGGAAAATAGGGCTCAAAATTAGATTGAGAATACAATGTTGGGAAATCTTTTGGGTGCTCTTGAAGAAGGGGAGGTATAAATTGGGCTAAGATAGCTTTATTTTCTTTCCTTCATTTTGAAACCACTTCATTCACATCTTATTTATATTTAAGACTCTCTTGAGGAAGGGTGGATGGGGTGTGTTTAGGCATAACATCTTCTTTTGGGTTTAAATCTTCCATCACACCTTGATTTAGCAACCTCATCTTTAACTCTAACTCCTCAATTTGATTGGATAGGTTTTCTTGGAAAAGTTTCTCTTGAAGTTCATAAGAAACATCATGAGCATAAGTAATACATGAGGGCTGACATGGGACACAAGAAATTTCTTGAGGAAAGGTAGGAAGAACTTACAAAGGCTCAACTTCATTCACCACTTCACACTCCTTATCAACCAAACTTCCATCCTCTTTCTTTCCCCATGAGTCTACTATTTTACTCCAGATTAGGATGTTAGGATTATAAGTTTTTGATTGAGGAAGGGTGGGAGGGGTTTGTATAGGATCATGAGTCTTCTCAACTTCACACTCTTTGTTAAGACTTTTCTCCTCTTTCCTTCCCCAAGACTCTACTATCTTATTCCATCTTGGGATATTAGGATTAGAGGCCTCTTTTTGAAGTTGTGGGGATGTAATATGAGATGGAATTGAGGTCTTGAAATTTAATTCTTTGGTTGATAACATGGACTACTATAAATGCATATTATCCAACTGAATTTGCCTATCAATATTAGCTTCAGACACAAGATTTTTCCTCTCAACTCTCTCTTCAAACTGATTGGGAAGAGGATGAATTTGATATCTTTGATTTGGATCATGAGTAGGGGTCATATATGACTGATAGGAAACATGGGGAAGAGGGTATGTAGGTTGATAGGTATTTTTAGGTTGCCTTTCATGAACTCCTAGCCTATCCTCTAAGGAAGAAATTAGATCACTCACATCAAGCATATCACTTGTGAGCCTTTGCCAATTGGTTCTCTCAATAGGTGCCCACTCTCTTTTGATCAAATCTAATGATTCTCTCACCCTATGAATAATATGACTAGGAATATCTATACCACATCCATTTTGATTATCAATATCCAACATATACCTTTCATATCCCAAGAGTGTCTTTTTGAAGGTGGAAATGGGTTGGCTTGAGGAGTGGCTAGGTTGACTAGGAGCAAGACATGGAAAAGGCTGATTATAGGACTGATATACTTCATGCATGGGCTGAAAAGGATAATATTGGAGATGATGATAGTCATATTGAGGTTGGTAAGGATCATGACAATATTGACCAAGGACTTGTTCATATTGATAGAGAATGCAACAAGGTTACAATGTCTCACCAACTTGTAGAGAAAAAAATTCAACACCAAAGTCAACCATGAAACTTCATTGAAATCAAGAAAATAAAGAAAACAATTTTAAAAATATTCAAAGGATAAATTAGGTTATTTTACCAGCTAATATATCTTTAGAGTCACCATTGATGCTTGAATAGATGCCTCTAAAGGCTAATTTTTGAAAGACAACACCAAAAATCTTCCAACCTCTTAGACCAAGAGTCCCACTGAGTGTGTCAAAAACTATTGTTACTTGTATTTTCACTCTTTTAAGATACGTAAAATATCTCCTTATCCAAGTGTCACAATGGAAACACATCCAAGCTTGTGGGCATCATAAGGAATGAGGTGAATCTCTAGATAGGCCTAGCTCCCTTGATGTGCCACTTTGGATTGTAACTACTACTAAACTTGGGAGGTAAAAATGGAGAGTGATAAATAAAAAAACATATCCTAAGGGAGGTGATACACCAAATATATTTATGACTTCCAACCATATGCATATTACACTTGAAATCAAAGGATAAATTCAACATACACTTCTCCAATCTTCATCTTCTCACATCAATGTTACATTGTGAAGTTATGGATGAATGTATAAATATAGTAGGACTATACAAGAGGAATATGAGGGCACTAATTAATATTATAAATCACTAAATCTTAGACATTTACTAAAACACTTCACATGCCCTATAAGAAGAAGCTTTCCAACTGCACATAGATGATAAAATGAAATAACATGCTAAGGAATATATAGTCTTCACTTATGCAAAATCAAACATTAAAAATGAAAAAAATAAGAATATTCATGGAGGAGGTAAACATCAGTATTATTATTTATCAAAAGGTATACATTTGAGGAGGGCTTTGTCGTACTCAAGTAGAGCATCCAATACATTACTAAAATGGCTAGTTCTTATAGAACTTGAGAGAGAGAAGACAAGAGATAAGTCCAAGGGTCACAAGGACACTTTTAAACATAATAAAATCAGATACTTGTGAATGAGAAGAGGATTAGGGATGAACTATGCAAGGTCATAAGATACAAGTGTCAATCCAAGTCATAAACCTCATGGAAAGTGGTAAGAAACTCCTTATTTTGGCTCAAAAAAACTACTTGCATGATTATCCATATTTGAACACCTTATAATTGATTGGGATAATGTATGATGATTTGAATTAAGTTTAAGGATATCATACATGCATCTACATTCATTATTTCTAAGCTTGGTCATTTAGAATCACCTAGAAAGGAGCAATCATCATCTATAGTCCAAAAAACACTCCTTTCATGCACCCTGCACACTTGGATTCCAAAAAGAAGTCAACTAATCATTAAAATACATAAAATTTAGTGAATTAAATGTTTCAATTCCCTCCATGGCCTTATAATCATCAATAACACCTTAAAAATCCATCTACTTAAAGTTTTCACACTTCTCCCTAGCTTGTCCACTACTCCAATTTTGACTGGATGAGTTGAAGCACATAGTTTGGACACTTATAAGTTTCTTAAAGGTATTAAATTACCATATATAGTTATAAAAATTCTATATTTTTCTCCCAAACTTGATTGCATCTTCAAACTCTTCCTGTAGCCTACACAATACAAAAGATGGTCAAAAGTAGCCTATTTATCACCCCATCCATATAGGTTCGTATAAATAATTTACACGTGAGGGATATTGATTGATTCATATATAAGTTCCAATATGTTTCATGAGAAAAAAATTCCATTAGATCAGCATTATAGCTTCATCTCCATCATCAGGTCTCTGTAAGGGTTTAGTAAGAGTTTTAGGCCTGTTTGCCCTCTTAAGCTTAATTCATAAAATATTGATGTCCAAGTTGAAAAAAAAATTCACTAATTTTATTTTAAATTACCTTAATAACTTCCATAAAATCCTTTGGCTCCCATGCATATCCTCCAAAAATATATGAGCATTTGAAGTTGCCTATTCGAGCTTGTTTTCCTCTTTCTTGCAGGTCTGAGTTAGATTTTGAGGCAAAAATGGATTATTTTGTGTTTCCAATACATAAAAATATATTTAAACCCTATATATACACCCCATAAACATACTCCATCATGTTTAAATGCATATCTCATGCCATAAATGTGACTGACTCCTTATTTGGCCACTAGGTCTAGACCTTGCCTAGTAGGTCTGAGCGCAACTTAATCCCAAACTAGACTTTAATGGATTTTATTCCATCTTGATAGATTAAACATGCCTATATTAATCCAATTCACATGTTTTATTCATCTGAATATCTCATCAAAATCTGAAAATGAGGATGACTTCCTCATCTAGTATTAGGTTTCACCATTCCTCATAGCCCTAACTGAAGCATCTATGGTTTAGATCATTACATTGAACTTAACCCTAGATATATTTTTTATTAATTCTTATATAGGTTTAATAAATATTTAAAAACCTTTTTTAAATGTTTATATGTATCTTGGATTCACCCTATCACCTATATTCTAAACCTACTAGTGTTTGTGTATGAGGAGGTACACCATGTCTGAGATAAAACAAGGGGTACTTACCAAATTATCTCAATAAAAATGAGTAGTAAATATTATTAATAAATTAATGAGGACACCCCAAACAAAAATTTATCCCCTAGTGACCTCATTTACCCTCTCAAATCCTAAAAATCCCAAACAAATTGTATGGAGGAACACTGTGTGTAGGGTCCTTTATGGAAAATGTATATTGCATTTGAAAGGGGATTTATATGCTTGGTTTACAATGTATGAGAATGTTGTGATCATGAAATATGTGTTATAATCTTCACTCATCCTTCAAAACTTTTATATTCTCCCCATACTTTCCTTGTACCCTTGTTTAACCCAGACTAAGCATGACATAACCTTGACTGTGTTTTGCTTGTAGGGTTTGTTGTGGTATTCATATCCTTGGTTGAGGTGATTTTGATGAAAAACACCTTATTGAGTTCAATTTGAAATCATAAAACATTATTTATCACCTTTTACTCACCCTATATGGCCAAAAAAACATTATAACTCATGCCTATACCATTATTTGCATCAACTCACCTATCCGCCCTATAGGTGTTAATTTTACGCTTAAAGGTTACCATGTAGGTAGTCATAGAGGTCTACAAGGATTTTATGATCTCTATGTTTCTTTAAAATCCATTGGTTTCAACTCTTATAATTTTCATCTCCTCTAATGAATTCTAACTTCAAAGACTGAGTCTTTTCTCCTTGACTGAGAAACTTCACTATTGACCTTGCCTGTAGGTGTGTATTTAACCCCTTGGGCTTGGAAGATGATAATAAAAAATGTTATTCATGAACTAATGAGAGCCATTTGATAACCAAAAAGTAGTGTATTGACCTTTACATGCATTCAAGATTGAAACCTTTACTCTCCAAACCTTCTTTCTTGATAACTGGGATAACCCTGTTGTAGGTCAATGTCTACATAGTGTACAGACTGGGAGTGTCCATGCAAGGCAAAAAAATTCCATCTATTAATTTTAATATATTTTTAGGTCATGAATGTACCTTTAATAATTTTAAACCAATACCAAATTTTTTATGATCTAGGATGGTCAAATTATAGCATAAGGTCACTTTTGGGTTTTGGCTTGTAGATATCTATGCATGAATTTAATAGTTTTATAGGCAACTTTAGGCCTTTGAATGACCAATCTCCATTTGATTTCTGCCCTTCAAATTTGGCATGGATAATTTATATACTAGGGGTTAAAAATTAAGGTCATTATATTCATCAAACAACTTTGTATCTTTTTTATAGGCCATTCTCAAAAGCTCATAGGCCTCTATTTTTATTGTTTTAGGGAAAATTTCCCTAAACCTAGCTTTATGTCTTTCAATCATGGTTTCACACTCCATTTTTCATTTTTAACACCTTATATGATATTTTCATGGCATAAATACCATACCAAGAACTTAAGGACATGTCCAATTGTTTCCGTATCTCCATGAAAGCATTTTAGTAACCTACTCAACCATATGTAGGTGGTGATTCTCAGTATACAGGCAAATTTAGCTTGGACAGTGGTCATGGAATGAACCATATACATTTAAATAAGCCTCTATATGTCTAAGGTTTCTCTCAAAACCTTAAAATTATCCTTTCATATTTCAAAAGTATTGAAATCCATACTAAGGCTTTGATGATGTCATCATGGTTCCTGTATGTGTGCATTGGTTGTATGTATGGACAATGAGTGTCTAGAAGAGAAAAAAAAGGATGGGAAAAGGGCATAATTGGTAGATAAAATCAAAATAAACCTTAAAATTTATTATAATCATCAAAAACATCTTGAAACAAGATACAATAAATCCTTTTCAATGTGAATATCACTTGCATACATATCAAATAAGATAAGCAAAGTGTTGAATGATTGGTATAACATGGTGGAGACATAGGTTTTTTGATCAAAATATGGGGTTATGAGATAAGACCATATATGGAGGTGAATCCCATGGAATTACAACATGTAATACACCATTTATCATTCATATGAAACCTCTGTATGTAATTCAAACCTCTATAAGTGGGGAATTGACTGAAACTGCTCATGGTGATACCTTCTTGCAAAGTGTGCTAGTGGACTCAAAAAATAAAATTAAAAGATTAAAATAATAATGAAAACTATTATAGGATGAAACAAATATTCTCTAAAATTAAAATCAACAAGTGAATTATATGAACCTTCCCAAACAAGAGCAAAACCTATAGGGTACATAGATTAACTGGCATATTTGAAAGGTCAATTTCATGAGGATGGTTCATGAATAAAAGGAAACAATTTTTCAAAATATTTATATGTAAATTAATTATTTTGAGTTTAAAACAACCTCCCAAAATCATTTTCCCTGAAACTTCCTGAGCTAACTGTACCAAGTAAAAACCTACAAATCACTTTTAATTGCCAATAAGGGTGAAAAGGGAGTAGAATAGTTTTGAGCAAGAAACTACACTTTTAGATCAATCCAAATGTGGAACTGATCTTAGGAATCTGAAAATTCATTTCTTGACCATTTTTCATGTGGTACACTTCCCAAAGAGGTCGTACATGTGCCAAACTCTTCTTTTCCTTCAATAAAACTACCCTTTCTTCTGCATAACCTACCATATTTCATTTATATCAATTAATTAAGACCTATAAGGACACTTGGGGCATGACATCATATTTTTTAATATTCACATTTTGCAAAAAAATTGTACAAAGCATTAAGTGCACCTTTTTGACCCCTAAAAAGACTACACTTTTAGATCAATCCAAATGTGGAACTGATCTTAAGAATCTAAAAATTCATTTCTTGACCATTTTTCATGTGGTACACTTCCCAAAGAGGTCGTACATGTGCCAAACTCTTCTTTTCCTTCAATAAAACTACCCTTTCTTCTGCATAACCTACCATATTTCATTTATATCAATTAATTAAGACCTATAAGGACACTTGGGGCATGACATCATATTTTTTAATATTCACATTTTGCAAAAAAATTGTACAAAGCATTAAGTGCACCTTTTTGACCCCTAAAAAGACTACACTTTTAGATCAATCCAAATGTGGAACTGATCTTAGGAATCTGAAAATTCATTTCTTGACCATTTTTCATGTGGTACACTTCCCAAAGAGGTCGTACATGTGCCAAACTCTTCTTTTCCTTCAATAAAACTACCCTTTCTTCTGCATAACCTACCATATTTCATTTATATCAATTAATTAAGACCTATAAGGACACTTGGGGCATGACATCATATTTTTTAATATTCACATTTTGCAAAAAAATTGTACAAAGCATTAAGTGCACCTTTTTGACCCCTAAAAAGACTACACTTTTAGATCAATCCAAATGTGGAACTGATCTTAGGAATCTGAAAATTCATTTCTTGACCATTTTTCATGTGGTACACTTCCTAAAGAGGTCGTACATGTGCCAAACTCTTCTTTTCCTTCAATAAAACTACCCTTTCTTCTGCATAACCTACCATATTTCATTTATATCAATTAATTAAGACCTATAAGGACACTTGGGGCATGACATCATATTTTTTAATATTCACATTTTGCAAAAAAATTGTACAAAGCATTAAGTGCTCCTTTTTGACCCCTAAAAAGACTACACTTTTAGATCAATCCAAATGTGGAACTGATCTTAGGAATCTGAAAATTCATTTCTTGACCATTTTTCATGTGGTACACTTCCCAAAGAGGTCGTACATGTGCCAAACTCTTCTTTTCCTTCAATAAAACTACCCTTTCTTCTGCATAACCTACCATATTTCATTTATATCAATTAATTAAGACCTATAAGGACACTTGGGGCATGACATCATATTTTTTAATATTCACATTTTGCAAAAAAATTGTACAAAGCATTAAGTGCACCTTTTTGACCCCTAAAAAGACTCAAAAGGACATGTTGGCTAATGAAATTTATGACCAAGAATAATATATCATTTAATAACATTAAATGACCTATTAAACACCTCATGGAAAGATATTATTCCCCAAAAAACATCTATCAAACCAGGTTTTTACCTAGGGGTGCCCCAATTTGACCTAAAAAACAAATTTGGTCAACAAATTAGTGACTCATAGGGGGAGTATGCCTGCTATACTAACTAGACCAGTAGCCTTATCAGTCCATTGGGCTTAAGAGTCATCTAAATTTTGGGACAAACAAGGAAACCTTTAACCATTTAATTTTATCAAAACAAGACCACTAATTACCTCAACCACTCAAAGTAAGGACACACATAAAATAAGACAACAAACATGTGCTTCTTGAGAACTTATGGAACACACACTAAAATGAACAAACTAACTCAAACACTAACTAACTTGAGATGATAAATCCTTACTATATAAAAGGGAAAGTTTTAAACTCTTCTTACATCATGACATGAAGGATTTAGTAAGACATGTAGCCTTTTAATCTTTAGCGTTGATGCCTCCAACTTTATCATGATGTTTGCCAACTCCATTGGCATGATGTTCATTAAATACTAGGTAGATTCAAACATATTGGCTATAGAAATGAAATATTCTTGCATCCAAATAGCCTCAACCTTCTCATGTGGATCCTTAATTTCAACCTCATCCTTGATTTCTATAGGGGTCTTAATAAGATTGGGTTTATTTTTAGCTACAAGTTCTTATATCTCATCAAGGAGCTTTGCATACTCTATCGAATATTGATCATTGTCCTCCATGGAAGATTCCTTCTTCACCTTGTCATGTACTTGACCCTCAACTTGGCAAATCTCTTCAAGATCTTAAAAGTGCTTCATTTGTAACTATAAATCATGTTTATCCTCTTCATCCTCTAGAACCACAACCTCTTAAATCATCTCTTCTTGATGTATGATGTCATCAAGTTGATTTTATTTAATATCAAATGCATCTAATGGTGATTAAAGATTAGGTTGAGGTATTGGATCATCTTCAAGAGAAATAACTCCCACATTAGTCTCAAGATATTCTTCTAGGAGTGCCACCTCTTTGGGGATGACTTGAAACTAGTCTCCATCCTTAATAGCACATTCATCTTCATGTTGGAGGTGATCATCCATAACCTTTTGATCATATTTAGAGTCTTTTTCAAGGTCTACAAGATCTTTCATCTCTTTCTCCATCATGCTGATGCCAAGACTAGGCATCTTGAAGTCATGTGACCTATCCCAATGAGGATGTCAAGGAGGCATGCCTTCTTCAAGAAAGAGTTCTCTTTATTTATCAACCAACTGCTCCTCTTTAGGATCCCATACCATAGGTCCATCAAGGCAAAGGGTGATGGGATGAGGAAAAAATTAACTAGTTGGTGGAGGTGGAAAATAGGGATCAAAATCAGATTGAGAATGCAAAGTTGGTAAATCTTTTGGGTGCTCTTGAAAAAGGAGAGGCAGACCTTGGGTTAAGATAAATTTATTTTCTTTCCTTCATTTGGAAACCACTTCATTCACATATTATTTATATTTAGGACTCTCTTGAGGAAGGGTGGATGGGGTGCATTTGGCATAACATCTTCTTTTGGGTTTAAACCTTCCATCACACCTTGATTTAGCAACCTCATCTTTGAGTCTAACTCCTCTATTTGATTGGATAGGTTTTCTAGGAAAATTTTCTCTTGAAGTTCATAAGAAACATCATGAGCATAAGGAATACATGAGGGCTGACATGGGACACAAGAAATTTCTTGAGGAAAGGTAGGAGGAACTTACAAAGGCTCAACTTCATTCACCACTTCACACTCCTTATCAACCAAAATTCCATCCTCTTTCTTTCCCCATGATTATACTATTTTACCTAGATTAGGATGTTAGGATTATAAGTTTTTGATTGAGGAAGGGTGGGAGGGGTTTGTATAGGATCAAAGTCTTCTCAACTTCCCACTCTTTGTTAAGACTTTTCACCTCTTTCTTTACCTAGGACTCTACTATCTTATTCTATCTTATGATTTTAGGATTAGAGGTCTCTTTTTGAGGTGGTGGGGATGTAATATGAGAGGGTAATGAGGGATTGAACTCTACTTCTTTGGATACTAACATGGACTACTGAAAATGAATATTATATAACTCAATTTTCCTATCATGATTAGCTTCAAAGATAAGATTTTTCCTCTCAACTCTCTCCTCCAATTGATTGGGAAGAGGATGACTTTGATATCTTTGATTTGGCTCATGATTAGGGGTCATATATGACTAATAGGAAATTTGGGGAAGTGGGTATGAAGGCTAATGGGTATGGTGAGGTTTCCTTTAATGAAATCCTAGCCTATCATCTAAGGAATAAATTAGACCACTCATATCAATCATCTCACTTATGAGCCTTTAACAATTAGGTCTCTCAATAACTACCCACTCTCTTTTGATCAACTCTAATGATTCTCTCACCCTATGAATAATATGAATAGGAATATCTAGACCACATCCCTTTTGAGTATCAAGATCCAAAATATACCTTTTATATCTGAAGAAGTGTGCCACTTGGAAAACATGTAAAAGTGACTCTTCATCTCCCTTAAACTCATCTCCATGTTTGATTTGTGAGGTGCCATTTTTGGCCCAAAACCATTCAACTCCCTACTTGCTCTCCTTTGTAGACTAAAGTGACTTAAATTTTTTTGCTTAGTATGGTCAACATAAGGGGTTTTAGGAAAAATGATCTTAGGGTAATATTCTATACTCAGAGACATTCAAATAAATATAAGAAGTTTGAGGAATGGTGTCTTGTGGTTCATTAAATTTCCATTTGAAGTGGACTATTCAAAACTACTTGTTTATCTTTGCACCCTATCAATTTTATCTAATTTTGAATAAATACATACAACCTACTTGCTAAGATTGTTTCCAGATGAGGTTGGTTATGTCCTCTAATGTTTTTCATTCCTTGTTTCACAATTAGAGTTTATTTTATGATTTGAGTACATCAAGGTTCAAAGAGGAGCATCACTCTGTATGGCTTTAAGGGTTAGAATAGGTACTTTATTTTGATTTAAATGTTGCATTGTGTCATTTAATCTTTAAATTTCATATTCTAAGGCATGTTCAATAAGATTGTAGCCATGAAACATCATTTAGCCAGTTTACTATAAAAATGTCACATATAGTTAGCTAATGAAGCTATGATAAAGCCTTCAACCCATACATGGGAGTAATTTTATATATTTAAAGGGTTTAATAAATTTTCATGGTATAAATAAACAAGTCAAGTCTTCAATTAATGAAAGAAAGAGGGACTAGGTAGTCATATGTAAGAAAATGTAGGGTAGGCAACCATTGATGGGCATTTACATGTGTCCTCTTGAGTAATCTCATGCTAGAAAGGAATTTAGACTGAGCTATATCCTTGAACATGAAAGGATTTAGATTTTTCATGCTTCATAGTGGTCTAGGATTCATTGAAAGATATAGACAAGGCTCACTACCTATCCACCTATATCACTGACTATATGCATGATCTTGTCCACTGACAGGGACTCAAAAAAAAGTAGAGGTATTGTGTATGTGTCAAAACTAATGATGAAGCCTTATTGGAGTTTTATAATGAAAAATAAATCATAAAAAACCTTACAAGGAGACTAGACCATTAAATAAATGTTCACATTATCTTCAAGGTGATGACTGAATTTTTAGGCCCATAATCCCTATTTTATTCAAACAAAGATCCATGAGGTTTTATAAGTATCTTATACTTTGTTTACTTAGGGAATTGAAACACATAGTTACTCATCTTGTATTCCTTAGCACAAAACATGTGTATGAATTTTTTTAAATTATGATAACAAGTGGAGAAGGGTATTCTGGAGGTCAAAAGGTGCCCTTGAACACACTAAAACCATATAGTATTCACCTATAGGAGTGTAACCCAAAAGTGACCTTATACAATAAGTTTTAACCATTAAAGACTTTAAAAAACTTGGTGTTGGTTTTAAATAAATAAAAGGACACTCATGACCTAAAATAATCTTAAAAGGAATATTAACTGGTGTTGTGACCTCCCTATGCTTCCTAGAGTTTGTACAAAGTCAAAATGCCCACTTACAACATGATAGGTTGATAATGAGATATGCACATGGTTTGATAATTATTTAGAACATTAAAGGGGAGAATAAGGTAAGATAAATTACCTATGGGAGTTGAGAGGTATTAAAAAGGTTTATAATCAACATTTTATGACTTGGAGCAAATGGATTACACCTATAGGCAAGTCATGTGCAAAGAGTCCCATTTAGATAGACAGTGATCTAGTCTTGATGCCCAATGGTGTTTTGAGATACCAAAATAATAATAATAGTTCATAATAATTATGTGATATCATTTTGAAATAAAGGAATCATTTCACAACATAATCAATCCCGAGAAGGAACTAACAACTTACAGCTAACTGTGACTATATAGAATAGTGAGTTTGGGGTAGAGAGCATGTTATTTGGAATATTTAAGTTGTTTTCAGTCTAAATAGATAGAAAATAGGCCAAAAAATGTACCCCATGGACTTGGAAAGTGTCTTAGGGACTAATTAAAGTTTTAAAAATACTAATCCATATAAGATTAGGCAAGAGTCCTCCTCAAACAAGACATAATCAGGTAGGGGACATATAGTCTACCTAAAGGAAAGGGTTTTAAGAGTTAGAATGTATGAAAAGATGAAAAGGGATGTATAGAGAATAAATGGAATTATAGATTTAAGGTAACCCTCAATAACTAGTTTTAATGATATATTTCATAAAAAATTACATCTATAGGCTTGCTAAACAAAACAAACATAGTCACAGTCAACTGTGATTGAGTATATAGTTTGAAGGGAAAAATAGTAGGTATGAAGTTATGGGAATTTATTTGGAGGTGTGGAAAGTTGATTTTTTTTTATTAAACATATATAAGGTCTCACAGGGGCATGGAAGTCTATATAAATGTCTCAATTCAAGTGAAACACCATCCATGGTCTTAGACCCTGCACTTTCTTGTTCCTTTAGAAATCTATTTGGAATGTTAAAGGTTTGGAAGGTCATATGACCTACTTAAGAGATAAAGTTTAATTAAAGGAACACTTGAAACTTGGATATACCTCTCCAACACCTAAATTTAGTGATAAAATAGGGGAAGTGCCCCCTTTTCTGTCTCAGATAGGGAGCACTTTCCCCTTGCACAAACTTATGGATCTTGGAAGGTAAGAAGGAGTTATGGGGTCAAAAAGTGTATAAGCTTGGTAAATAGGTTTTGAAATTTTTTAATTATTTAGAAAAAAATGTATTACCAACCATGAAGTGGTGGAACTCAACAAAACACCTTGCACTAAAGAAGTTGCAAACAGACCTGTAAAAGCATGGTGCAGCCAAATGAGCAAAGATGAAGCCATTCACACTTCCAACATGAAAAATGATTTATATAATATTTTAAAATGTTTATGGGACCATATTTAATGTTTTTTTACTTGTGGAGCTCAAATAAACTCAAGAAAGTGCTCCATATACCAAGGGTTATAGGCAAACCTACTAGGTAAGGCTAGGATTAAGGGTCCAAATGAGGAGGTTTAGTCACTTTAAGCATGAAATTAGATTTATAAACTATTTAATTATGTACATGATATGGATATATGTGTATTAAATCTATGTGGATGTAAGGAATTCAAAAATGGGGGTCTCAAATTGAAATGTTATAGGCAGACTTATATACCAACAATATGCCTAGTAGTCAAATGAAGAGTTGCTTCTACTTTTCACAAGAGGTGGACATTATAAATTATTGGAGAATGATTTTGGGGTCCATAAAATTTTTTTAAATAATTTAGAGTGAAATTAAAACCATGAGAAGGCCATTTTTTGGCTTAGATTCAGCTTAGGCCTATTGAAACAAAGGAGATAAGCTTGATAGGCTATCTTTAGAAGCTCACATCTCCCATGAGGATTTGCATGGAGACTAGAGAAGTTTATAAAAGATATGAAGGGTCTTAAAAAACAAAATTTTGGAATTTTTTTCAACTCTAATATCATCTTTTTATGAAACAAGCTTGAGGGTGAAAATAGGCCTAAAACCCTACTAAACCTTTGCTAAGGACTAGTCTTGGAAAATGGAGTTGGAAATGCCACCAGATAGAATAGTTTGATCAAGAAACATATTGGAACTTGGAGAGGACTCACCCAATATTCTTTCCATGCTAGATAAATATACATACTTATATGAATGGAGGGAAAAATAGGCCTTTTATGACTATTTTGTATGTTTTTTAGGTTGCAGGAAGTTATAAGAGATGCAAGACACATGGATGTAAATATTTAGACTTAGGATAAATCCTAATGTTAATTTAATTCATTTAAATTTTTCCTAAGTTACTCAAATAGGTCCTTCAACTCAAACATTAAAAACTAGTCTATTACACAAGCTAGTGAGAGGGGTAAAAAGGTTCACTTGAACTGATTTAAATCTTTATTGATGATTACAAGTCCATGTAGGGACTTTAAAATTTTAATTAACTCCATACCACATATTTTCATGGAAAACTAAATGATTTTTTAGGCCAAGTGTGAAGGATGCATGGAAGGGCAGTTTTATGGATAGTAGATGATGATGGCTCACTTTCAAAGGTTTTTAAAGGACTAGGCATGTAACCAATGCATGAAGAGGAATGTATGATAGAATACCATTCAATTAAAATAATTTATATTTTTCATAATTAGTTATGTGGTGTTAAAATATGACCAATCAGGAAGGCAAATTTTATATGCAAAAGAAGGAGTTCTTTTGCCACTTTTCTTCATGTTTGTGACTTGGATTGACACTTGTTGCTCCTATCCTTACATGGTTTGAACCATATCCTCTTCTCATGCATGGATAAATTATTTTATAAGATTAAAAAGTGTAGTTTTGACCATTTAATTTCTCTCTCTCTCTCTCTCTCTCTCAAACTCTATAAGAGTTGGTCATTTTGGTATTGTATTAGATGATCCACCTAAGTTTGGCAAAGCCTTGCTCATTTGTATACCTTTTGATCAATAAAATGACTAAATATTACCTATTCATGACTATTTAAAAGTGTGTTATACATGTATGATTAATATTTATTAGTGAAGACTATGGATTCTTAGCATGTGGTCTCATTCTTTCACCTTGTTTACAGTTGGAAAACATCTTTCTATAGGGCATGTGAAGTATTTTAGGAGATGTCAAATGTTGAGTGAGTTAGTATTTTCATTAGTGAAATTAAATGAATCTTTTACATTCCTCATATCTTTTTTCATCCATCCATGACTTCACAATGTAAAATTGATGTGAAAAGATGAAGATTGGAGTGTAAGTTTGGTTTGCCTTTTGGTCTTACGTATAGGATGCAATTGGTTAGAAGTCATCAAATTGATTTGGTGTATCACCTCCTTAGTTTAGATTTTATTTTAGTTATCTCTCACCCTTTTCAGCCCCTAAATTTATTATTAGTATTATTAGCATTCAAGTGGTACATCAAGGGAGCTATCCCTATCCAGAGACTCACCTCATTCCTTAGGCTACCGACAAGCCTAGAGGTGATTCCATTGTGTCACTTGGATGAGGATAGCATTGCATCTCCTCAAAGGGTGAAAATACAAGTGAAAAAAATATTCATGGAGGAGTTAAACATAAATATTTTTATTTATCAAAAGGTATACATTTGAGTATGGTTTCACCATACTCAGGTGGAACATCCAATACAATGCTAAAATGGCTAGTTCTTATAGAACTTGAGAGAGAGAAGAGAAGAGAGAAGTTGAAGGGTTAAAAGGAAAATTGTAAAGATAATAAAATAAATTAATTGTGCGTGATAAAATGATGTGGGATGAACCATGTAATGTTAGATGTATAACTATCAAGCTAAGTCATAAACCTCATGAAAAGTGGCAAGAAACTCCTCATTCTGGCTCCAAAAAATTGCTTGCATATTAGCCCTAAATTAATGAATTATAACTAATTGGGACCATGTATGATGATTGGAATTAATTTTAAGTAAATAATACATGCCTCTCCATGCATTGGTTGTAGGCTTGGTAATCTAGAATCACTTGAAAATGAGCAATCATCATTTGTAGTCTAAAAAACACTCCTTTCATGCACCCTGCATACTTGGCTTCCAAAAAAAGATTAGTTTCTCATGAAAATACATAAAAGGTATTTAATTACATGTTTCAAGTCCCTATATGGCCTTATAATCATTAGTGACACCTTAAAAATCCATCTACTTGAGGTTTTCACACTTCTCCCTAGCTTGTCCATTAGGCTAGTTTTGACTGGTTGAGTTGAAGCACCTAGTTTGGAAACTTAAAATTTTATTCAAGTCATGAAATGACCATATATATTTTTAAAAATTATATATATTCCTCCCAAACTTGATTTAATCTTCAAACTCCTCTTGTAGCCTACATAACATAAAAAATGGTCAAAATAGCCTATTTCTCACCCCATTTGTATAGGTCCGTATAGATAATTTCCATGTGAGGGAGATAAATTGAGTCATATGTAAGGTAAAATAGGTTTCATGAACAAAATATTTTTTTGGATCAGCTTTCTCACTTCATCTCCATCAATGGGTCTCTGTAAGGGTTTAACAAGGGTTTTATGCTTGTTTTCCCTCTTAAGCTTCATTCATAAGATATTGACATATAAGTTACAAAAAAACTTAAATAATTTGATTTTAAATTACCTTAATAACTTCCCAAAACTCATTTTTCTCCCATTCATATCCTCCAAGAAGATACGAGCATTTGAAGTTGCCTATTCAAGCTTTTTTTCCTCTTTCTTGCAAGTTTGAATTAGATTTTGAGCCAAAAATAGATTATTTTATGTTTACCCTACATAAAAATATATTTAAAACCTCTATATCCACCCCATAAAAATAATCCATCATTTTTAAATGCATATCTCATACCATAAATGTGACTGACTCCTTGTTTGGCCACTAGGTCTAGACCTTGCCTAGTAGGTCTGAGTGCAACTTAAGCCAAAACTAGACTTTCATGTCTTTTATTGCCTCATAATAGATTAATAATTCCTATATTAATCCCATTCACATGTTTCAATCATATTTATATCTCATCAAAAGCTAAAAATGATGATGACTTCCTCATCTAGTATTAGATTTCACCATTCCTCATAGCCCAGACTGTAAAATCTATGGTTTAGACCATTCCATTGATCTTAACCCTAGATATATTGTTTATTAATATTTTTATATGTGTAATAAATATTTTTAGACCTTATATTAAGGTTTATATGTATCTTGGCTTTACCCTATCACCTATTTTCTAAACCTGCTAGTGCTTGTGTATGAGGAAGTACACACTATCTGAGACAAAATAGGGGTAATTATTATATTATCTTAGTAAAAATGAGTATTTAATATTATTTATAAAGTAATGAAGACACACCACACAAAAAATTATCCCCTGGTGACCTCATTTACCCTCTCAAATCCTAAAAATCCCAAACAGACTTTATGGAGGAACACTATGTGTAGAGTCCTTTATGGAAACTATATGCTGCATTTAAAAGGGGATTTATATTATTGGTTTCCAATTTATGAGAGTGTTGTGATAATTAATTATGTGTTTTAATATTCACTCATCCTTTAAAACTTTTGTATACTCCCCATACTTTCCTTGTACCCTTGTCTAACCCAAACTAAGCATGACATAACTTTGACTATGTTTTTCCTGTAGGGTTTGTTGTAGGTATTCATATCCTTGGTTGAGGTGATTGTGATGAAAAAATCCTTATTTTTTTCAATTTTAAATCATACACCATTTTTTCATCACTTTTTAATCACCCTAGATGGCAAAAAAAAATCATAACTCATGCCTATACCACTATTTGCATCAACTCACATGTCTGACCTGTAGGTGTCAATTTTAGGCTTGAAGGGTGCCATTCAAGTAGTCATAGAGGTATAAAAGGAATTTATAAGCTATATGTCTCTTTAAAATTCATTTTTCTCAACTCTTATCATGCTCATCTCCTCTAATAAATTCTAACTTCAAAGACTGAGTCTTTTCTCCTTGATTGAGAAACTTCACTATTGACCCTTCCTGTAGGTGTGTATTTAACCCCTTAGACTTGGAAGATAATAATAAAAAAGGTTCTAAATAAAATAATGAGATCCATTTTTTAACCACAAATTAGTGTATTCACCTTGACATGCATTCAATATTTAAACCTTTACTCTCCAAACCTTCCTTCTTGATAACTGGGATACCCTTGTTGTAGGTCAAGATCTACATAGTGTATTGACTAGGAGTGTCCTTGTAAGGAAGATAAAAGTACATCTATTCCTTTGAAGATATTTTTATTTCATGAGTTTACCTTGAATCATTTTAAACCAATACAAAATTTGGTATGATATAGGATGGTCAAACTAGATCATAAGGTCACTTTTGGGTTTAGGCTTGTAGATATCTATGCCTAAATTTAGTAATTTTATAGGTAACTTTAGGCCTCTGATAACCAATTTCCATTTGATTTCTGACCTTAAAATTTGGCATGGGTCCTTTCTATGCTATGGGTTAAAAATTAAGGTAATTGGATGCATCAAAAAACTTTTTATCTTTGTTATATGCCATTCTCAAAAGCTCATGGGCCTCTATTTTTATTATTTTATGGAAAATTTCCCTAAACCTAGCTTTATGTCTTTCAATCATGGTTTCACACTCCCTTTTACCATTTTAAATAATTATATGATATTATCATGACCTAAATACCATAAAAATACCTTAATTACATGTCCAATCATTTTTATCTCTCCATGAAAGAATTTTAGTAACCTACTCAACCACCTGTAAGTGGTGATTCTCAATATACAGGTAGATTTAGCTTGGATAGTGGTCATAGTATATAGGTCAAAGTTATCTATAAAAACATTAAAATTATCCTTTAACCTATAAAAAATATTGAAACCCACACTAAAGCTCTAATGACATCATCATGGTTCATATATGTGTGCACTCGCTGTATGTATGGGCAGTGAGTGTCTAGAATGGAGAAACAAGGATGGGAAAAGGGCCTCATTGGTAGATAAAATAAAAATAAACCTTAAAATTCATTATCACCATAAAAAAATATTTAATCAAGATACAATACATCCTTTTCAATGTGAATTTCATTTGCATACATATGGAATAAGGCAAGCAGAGTGTTGAATGACTAGTCTAGCGTGGTGGAGACATAGGTTTTTTTATATCAAACTATGGGTTTTTGAGACCAAAAAATATAATTAGGTGACACACATGTAATTTATACATGTTATACATAATTTATCATTCATATTAATACTTTTTATGTAATTCAAACCTCTGTAAGTGGGGAATTGATTGAAACTACTCATGGTGGTACCTTCTTACAAAGTGAGCTATTGGAATTACCAAATCAACTTTAGAGATGAAAATAATCATTAAAAACATTATAATATTAAACCAATATTATCTATAGCTAAAATTATCAAGTGAATTATATGAATCTTTGCAAACAAGAGCAAAACTTGTAGGGTACATAGATTAGTAGGCATATTTGAAAGGTCAACTTCATGAGGATGGTTCATGAAGCACAAAAAACCATTTTAAAAAATATTTATATTTAAATTAATTTATATTATTTTAAAAAAACATCCCAAAATCATTTTCCCTTAAACTTCTTGAACTGTTTGTACCGAGCAAAAACTTGCAAGTCACTTTTGTTTGCTAAAAAGGGTGAAAAGGGAGTAGAATGGTTTTGAGAAATAAATGGCACTTTAAGATAAATTAAAACATTGAAATTATCTTTGGAAGATAAATAATAAATTCCTAACCATTTTCCATGTGTCACACTTCCCAAGGAGGTCGTACAAGTGCCAAATTCTTCTTTTCCTTCAAGAAAATTGCCCTTTCTTATGCATAACCTACCATATTTTAGTTATGTCAATTAATTAAGACCTATAAGGACACATGGGTCATTAAATAATATTTTTTAACCTTCATATTTACCAAAAAACCTATACAAAGCATTAAATTCACCTTTTTGAGCCCTAAAATGACTCAAAAGGACATGTTGGCTAAAGAAATTTATGACCAAGGCTAATATAGCATTGATTAACATTAAATGACCTATGAAACACCTCATTACAAGATATTTTTCCCACCAAAACATCTATAAAACCAATTTTTTACCTAGGGGTGCCCTAATTTGACATATAATTCAAATTTGGTCAATAATGATGTCATCATCCTACCTACTTAGATTTTCTACCACTGGACCCAAAGTGTATAGATGAAAACTATGGACAACCAAATGAATACCAATTATGCACACAAGCTCTCAAAGCATAGATAACATCTTAGGGATGTATTGCAAATGCTCTAACCACCATACTCATCCCTAAACACCTCTAAACATGCCAAAACTGAAGATCAACCAAGCCAACATAAAGCACACTAGAACAAGCAAATTGCACACTTTGTCATTATTACCTAGGTTAACAAAGAACTTCATCCACTCACTAGGATAATTCCATGACATCACTAAAAACTCTCCAATAATTTTTTGAGTCACCTTTTGACCATCCTCCCATATTTGATGAGCCTCACTTCAATGAGCCTTTATATGACCATACATTTGTCTTTGATGAAGCCTTATTTAATCATCTCATATTTTACTAATCCATCATTGATAATAAGTCCATATTTTGTCCATTACAAGAAATACCTAATTCTATGGAATTTATTTGTCTCAAGTCTATCATTTCTAAGTGAAAAGCAAAAAATGTACTTGTGTGAAACATAGTCCTATTATCATTCCTTGTGTCCACATCTAATATAGAATAAAAATCATTATTATAATCAAAATCAACATCCATATCAATATCATATTCTACATTATAATCAAGTTCCATATCAGTATGAAGTTACAAAAATTATAATTAGAGTTAGCATCATTTTTATCATTAACATCATAATTAAGCTAAGGATCTTGTGGCATTAGTTACACACTTCCTACAGATCAATTTGAAAAAATCATTGATACTTTCATTGTTTATGAGGAAGCTTCTTTTAGCATCAAATAAGGTTATCATATTAGTCTCTATGAGTATCATGATACCTTTTATCCTTCCATTAATATCACTATTATTCATCCTTTTCACATCAACCATCTTATCCCTTATTTGAACATCCACTCTCCCACACCTATTGATTAGGACCAATAGAGTCACACATCATTGGATTTAATCCATAATGATATATTAGTTGTAAAATTTATGGGGATCAAATAAAACATTCATTCAAAGAAAAATAGCTTTAGTGAAATTGTGTTTGAAGTGTTATGGGATAAGCAAAATAATCAATGTCTCCTTGTGAAACCTTATTTGAGGCACTATGTAATAGTCAAGGTTAAAATCCTAGCAGTGTGGAAGAAAAATTCCCTAGTGAAAGCTTAATTGAGGCACTAGGGGAAAATAAAAATAAAAATCATAAAAGTCAAGAAGAATTTATTGGTGATAACCTTTTTGAGGCACCAATAGATAAAAAAATTAGTTTTGTTTTTATGGGTTTTATGCACAATAGGTAATATTATGAGGTAGCCTCTAAAATTGATAGATTAGTGAAAAAAATTCACTCAAAGGCATGAGTTGTAAGATATTCAATTTTATAAATAGCCTAGTGGTGGAATAATAGTGACTGGAGCAATTATTTATCTCAAATGGTGTAGATATTACATGATTCTAAGACTTACTTGAGATGGGTGGGTGGGTGGGTGAATCTAACCTAAGGTGTGCAAGATAAAAGAGACTTAAAAAGGAAGGAATGGTAGGGAAAAAAATAAGGTTTGTGAATCAAATGTAGATGAAACCCTTCTAAACTAGATCTTATTCTATGGTTTGGATAAGTAGTTAGAGAACTAATGTTTGTTCTAAGTTACTATTAGCACATAAATAGATAAACATAGTTAGGAGTCCAAGGGAACTTAAACATAGTAAACTTTAGTGCTCATAATCAAATGTTTTTGTGGATGTAAGATTGAAATTAGACAAAAAAAATGTATATTATGATTATTAAAACACAAGGCATATAAATTAGCTACTGCAAATTATGGATAGTTATATCAAATAAAACTTATACACAACCCAAAAATTAAATTACTAGAACAATAGAACTTATTCAATGAATATTAGGTCTGGATAAGAATATAAAATGTGCATCAAGACAAAATTATACAAAAATCCATAGTATTATTCACCTTGATATCCAAAAATTCTTCTCCCAATAGAATAAGAAAGATATAAGTATAAATAGGCTTAGGGAGGGGTTGTATCATCCTCCAAGCAATCTCTAATTTTACAATTCTAATTATAGACTAAAGTATTAAAATTCATGTAGAATGTACATTAAAAATATATTCATATAATAATTGGCCAAAATTACATGATATCAATATAAATACATAAATATGCCCAAAAATATAATAAAGACCCAAGTCTTATTACATTACAATACATGCATACATATATGTATTTATGGTGTCAACTTGTCACTACTAGAAGGGATCAATAACTACATGATTAATGTAATAACCAAAATATATTTAAGATTTACATGTGAATATTTTACTAAAGTAAGCACAAAAAGGAAATGTAACATTATTTGAACCTATACTCAAAGTTAAGTGCATGTAGGAGGAACTAATAGTGTGTTTTGTGTTGTGGTAGTAGCTTGCTCAAAAGCCTTGAGTTGTTCATATAAGGCATAAATAGCATCAAATTCAATATTTATTGTGCCAAAATTGACAATAGATAGTATAAATGTCCTCATGGTTTTATTCATCATGCTCATGTGCTCTATTTCTAAGTCTCTAAATTCATCCTTGAGGGGCTCTACCTTGGTCACTATATCTTTTGAAAATTTGATAAGTTGTAAAATTTATTCATTAGTATTATATAATATCCCTTCCACTTCATCCTTGAATTCATTTATAGTTTTCTTAATTAATCCTTAAAAATTATAAAAATCAAGAAGACTTTATTGGTGATAACCTTTTTGAGGCACCAATAGATAAAAAAATTAGTTTTGTTTTTATGGGTTTTATGCACACTAGGTAATATTATGAGGTAGCCTCTAAAATTGATAGATTAGTGAAAAAAATTCACTCAAAGGCATGAGTTGTAAGGTATTCAATGTTATAAATAGCCTAGTGGTGGAATAATAGTGACTGGAGCAATTATTTATCTCAAATGGTGTAGATATTACATGATTCTAAGACTTACTTGAGATGGGTGGGTGGATGGGTGAATCTAACCTAAGGTGTGCAAGATAAAAGAGACTCAAAAAGGAAGGAATGGTAGGGAAAAAAATAAGGTTTGTGAATCAAATGTAGATGAAACCCTTCTAAACTAGATCTTATTCTATGGTTTGGATAAGTAGTTAGAGAACTAATGTTTGTTCTAAGTTACTATTAGCACATAAATAGATAAACATAGTTAGGAGTCCAAGGGAACTTAAACATAGTAAACTTTAGTGCTCATAATCAAATGTTTTTGTGGATTTAAGATTGAAATTACACATAAAAAAATGTAGATTATGATTATTAAAACACAAGGCATATAAATTAGCTACTACAAATTATGGATAGTTATATCAAATAAAACTTATACACAACCCAAAAATTAAATTACTAGAATAACAGAACTTATTCAATGAATATTAGGTTTTGATAAGAATATAAAATGTGCATCAAGACAAAATTATAGAAAAGTCCATAGTATTATTCACCTTGATATCCAAAAATTCTTCTCCCATTAGAATAATAAAGATATAAGTATAAATAGGCTTAGGGAGGGGTTGCATCATCCTCCAAGCAATCTCTAAGTTTACAATTCTAATTATAGACTAAAGTATTAAAATTCATTTAGAATGTACATTAAAAATATATTCATATAAGAACTAGCCAAAATTACATGATATCAATATAAATACATAAATATGCCCAAACATATAATAAAGACCCAAGTCTTATTACATTATAATACATGCATACATATATATATATATATTTATGGTGTCAACTTGTCACTACTAGAAGGGGTCAATAACTACATGATCAATGTAATAACCAAAATATATTTAAGATTTACATGTGAATATTTTACTAAAGTAAGCACAAAAAGGAAATGTATCATTATTTGAACCTATACTCAAAGTTAAGTGCATGTAGGAGGAACTAATAGTGTGTTTTGTGTTGTGGTAGTAGCTTGCTCAAAAGCCTTGAGCTGTTCATATAAGGCATAAATAGCATCAAATTCAATATTTATTGTGCCAAAATTGACAATAGATAGTATAAATGTCCTCATGGTTTTATTCATCATGCTCATGTGCTCTATTTCTAAGTCTCTAAATTCATCCTTGAGGGGCTCTACCTTGGTCACTATATCTTTTGAAAATTTGATAAGTTGTAAAATTTATTCATTAGTATTATATAATATCCCTTCCACTTCATCCTTGAATTCATTTATAGTTTTCTTAATTAATCCTTAAAAATTATAAAAATCAAGAAGACTTTATTGGTGATAACCTTTTTGAGGCACCAATAGATAAAAAAATTAGTTTTGTTTTTATGGGTTTTATGCACACTAGGTAATATTATGAGGTAGCCTCTAAAATTGATAGATTAGTGAAAAAAATTCACTCAAAGGCATGAGTTGTAAGGTATTCAATGTTATAAATAGCCTAGTGGTGGAATAATAGTGACTGGAGCAATTATTTATCTCAAATGGTGTAGATATTACATGATTCTAAGACTTACTTGAGATGGGTGGGTGGATGGGTGAATCTAACCTAAGGTGTGCAAGATAAAAGAGACTCAAAAAGGAAGGAATGGTAGGGAAAAAAATAAGGTTTGTGAATCAAATGTAGATGAAACCCTTCTAAACTAGATCTTATTCTATGGTTTGGATAAGTAGTTAGAGAACTAATGTTTTTCTAAGTTACTATTAGCACATAAATAGATAAACATAGTTAGGAGTCCAAGGGAACTTAAACATAGTAAACTTTAGTGCTCATAATCAAATGTTTTTGTGGATGTAAGATTGAAATTACACATAAAAAAATGTAGATTATGATTATTAAAACACAAGGCATATAAATTAGCTACTACAAATTATGGATAGTTATATCAAATAAAACTTATACACAACCCAAAAATTAAATTACTAGAATAACAGAACTTATTCAATGAATATTAGGTTTGGATAAGAATATAAAATGTGCATCAAGACAAAATTATAGAAAATTCCATAGTATTATTCACCTTGATATCCAAAAATTCTTCTCCCATTAGAATAAGAAAGATATAAGTATAAATAGGCTTAGGGAGGGGTTGCATCATCCTCCAAGCAATCTCTAAGTTTACGATTCTAATTATAGACTAAAGTATTAAAATTCATTTAGAATGTACATTAAAAATATATTCATATAAGAACTAGCCAAAATTACATGATATCAATATAAATACATAAATATGCCCAAACATATAATAAAGACCCAAGTCTTGTTACATTATAATACATGCATACATATATATATTTATGGTGTCAACTTGTCACTACTAGAAGGGGTCAATAACTACATGATCAATGTAATAACCAAAATATATTTAAGATTTACATGTGAATATTTTACTAAAGTAAGCACAAAAAGGAAATGTATCATTATTTGAACCTATACTCAAAGTTAAGTGCATGTAGGAGGAACTAATAGTGTGTTTTGTGTTGTGGTAGTAGCTTGCTCAAAAGCCTTGAGCTGTTCATATAAGGCATAAATAGCATCAAATTCAATATTTATTGTGCCAAAATTGACAATAGATAGTATAAATGTCCTCATGGTTTTATTCATCATGCTCATGTGCTCTATTTCTAAGTCTCTAAATTCATCCTTGAGGGGCTCTACCTTGGTCACTATATCTTTTGAAAATTTGATAAGTTGTAAAATTTATTCATTAGTATTATATAATATCCCTTCCACTTCATCCTTGAATTCATTTATAGTTTTCTTAATTAATCCTTAAAATTTATAAAAATCAAGAAGACTTTATTTGTGATAACCTTTTTGAGGCACCAATAATAAATAAAAAAATTAGTTTTGTTTTTATGGGTTTTATGCACACTAGGTAATATTATGAGGTAGCCTCTAAAATTTCTAGATTAGTGAAAAAAATTCACTCAAAGGCATGAGTTGTAAGGTATTCAATTTTATAAATAGCCTAGTGGTGGAATAATAGTGACTGGAGCAATTATTTATCTCAAATGGTGTAGATATTACATGATTCTAAGACTTACTTGAGATGGGTGGGTGGATGGGTGAATCTAACCTAAGGTGTGCAAGATAAAAGAGACTCAAAAAGGAAGGAATGGTAGGGAAATAAATAATTTTTGTGAATCAAATGTATATGAAACCCTTCTAAACTAGATCTTATTCTATGGTTTGGATAAGTAGTTAGAGAACTAATGTTTGTTCTAAGTTACTATTAGCACATAAATAGATAAACATAGTTAGGAGTCCAAGGGTACTTAAACATAGTAAACTTTAGTGCTCATAATCAAATGTTTTTGTGGATGTAAGATTGAAATTATACATAAAAAAATGTAGATTATGATTATTAAAACACAAGGCATATAAATTAGCTACTAAAAATTATGGATAATTATATCAAATAAAACTTATACACAACCCAAAAATTAAATTACTAGAATAATAGAACTTATTCAATGAATATTAGGTTTGGATAAGAATATAAAATGTTCATCAAGACAAAATTATAGAAAAATCCATAGTATTATTCACCTTGATATCCAAAAATTCTTCTCCCATTAGAATAAGAAAGATATAAGTATAAATAGGCTTAGGGAGGGGTTGCATCATCCTCCAAGCAATCTCTAATTTTACAATTCTAATTATAGACTAAAGTATTAAAATTCATGTAGAATGTACATTAAAAATATATTCATATAATAACTGGCCAAAATTACATGATATCAATATAAATACATAAATATGCCCAAAAATATAATAAAGACCCAAGTCTTATTACATTACAAAACATGCATACATATATGTATTTATGGTGTCAACTTGTCTCTACTAGAAGGGGTCAATAACTACATGATCAATGTAATAACCAAAATATATTTAAGATTTACATGTGCATATTTTAATAAAGTAATCACAAAAAGGAAATGTATCATTATTTGAACCTATACTCAAAGTTAAGTGCATGTAGGAGGAACTAATAGTGTGTTTTGTGTTGTGGTAGTAGCTTGCTCAAAAGCCTTGAGTTGTTCATATAAGGCATAAATAGCATCAAATTCAATATTTATTGTGCCAAAATTGACAATAGATAGTATAAATTTCCTCATGGTTTTATTCATCATGCTCATGTGCTCTATTTCTAAGTCTCTAAATTCATCCTTGAGGGGCTCTACCTTGGTCACTATATCTTTTGAAAATTTGATAAGTTGTAAAATTTATTCATTAGTATTATATAATATCCCTTCCACTTCATCCTTGAATTCATTTATAGTTTTCTTAATTAATCCTTAAAAATTATAAAAATCAAGAAGACTTTATTGGTGATAACCTTTTTGAGGCACCAATAGATATAAAAATTAGTTTTGTTTTTATGGGTTTTATGCACACTAGGTAATATTATGAGGTAGCCTCTAAAATTTCTAGATTAGTGAAAAAAATTCACTCAAAGGCATGAGTTGTAAGGTATTCAATTTTATAAATAGCCTAGTGGTGGAATAATAGTGACTAGAGCAATTATTTATCTCAAATGGTGTAGATATTACATGATTCTAAGACTTACTTGAGATGGGTGGGTGGATGGGTGAATCTAACCTAAGGTGTGCAAGATAAAAGAGAATCAAAAAGGAAGGAATGGTAGGGAAAAAAATAAGGTTTGTGAATCAAATGTAGATGAAACCCTTCTAAACTAGATCTTATTCTACGATTTGGATAAGTAGTTAGAGAACTAATGTTTGTTCTAAGTTACTATTAGCACATAAATAGATAAACATAGTTAGGAGTCCAAGGGAACTTAAACATAGTAAACTTTAGTGCTCATAATCGAATGTTTTTGTGGATGTAAGATTGAAATTACACATAAAAAATGTATATTATGATTATCAAAACACAAGGCATATAAATTAGCTACTACAAATTATGGATAGTTATATCAATTAAAACTTATACACAACCCAAAAATTAAATTACTAGAATAATAGAACTTATTCAATGAATATTAGGTTTGGATAAGAATATAAAATGTGCATCAAGACAAAATTATACAAAAATCCATAGTATTATTCACCTTGATATCCAAAAATTCTTCTCCCATTAGAATAAGAAAGATATAAGTATAAATAGGCTTAGGGAGGGGTTGCATCATCCTCCAAGCAATCTCTAATTTTACAATTCTAATTATAGACTAAAGTATTAAAATTCATGTATAATGTACATTAAAAATATATTTATATAATAATTGGCCAAAATTACATGATATCAATATAAATACATAAATATGCCCAAAAATATAATAAAGACCCAAGTCTTATTACATTACAATACATGCATACATATATGTATTTATGGTGTCAACTTGGCACTACTAGAAGGGGTCAATAACTACATGATCAATGTAATAACCAAAATATATTTAAGATTTACATGTGAATATTTTACTAAAGTAAGCACAAAAATGAAATGTATCATTATTTGAACCTATACTCAAAGTTAAGTGCATGTAGGAGGAACTAATAGTGTGTTTTGTGTTGTGGTAGTAGCTTGCTCAAAAGCCTTGAGTTGTTCATATAAGGCATAAATAGCATCAAATTCAATATTTATTGTGCCAAAATTAACAATACATAGTATAAATTTCCTCATGGTTTTATTCATCATGCTCATGTGCTCTATTTCTAAGTCTCTAAATTCATCCTTGAGGGGTTCTACCTTGGTCACTATATCTTTTGAAAATTTGATAAGTTGTAAAATTTATTCATTAGTATTATATAATATCCCTTCCACTTCATCCTTGAATTCATTTATAGTTTTCTTAATTAATCCTTAAAAATTGGGCCTATTAAAAAATTTACCTATAGAGGTAATCATAACTATAACCCTCATATCTCTTAAAATTTCAATAGATTTTATTTCTAGGATTACAAATTGGGATACCAGAGACTTTATTTGTTGGTTCCAATTGAAGGCACTATCTCTTTTAGAGATAACATAATTTAAATCCCACATAAATTTTTAGGTAGGCATCAAATTCAAATGTTTATATGCATTATTTCTCTGACAAGTTATTAAAAATCTCAACATCTTCTCTAATTCTTTTAACAAGTTTTAGAGATTTAATACCTTTCCCTAGTGAGGCTAGGACTCACCCATTGAATATTTTATTGTATTCAAGATATTATATAGCTTCTTGCCTATGTTTTGAATGTTGTCTACTATTTCCCTAGGGGCATAAATTTTATATCCCTGTATAATCCTCTACCTAGCCTATTATTAGATCTTATACATTTATTTCATGGATTCTCCTTTGGAATCCATAAAAACACATAAATATTCCTCATACTTATTAGGGTAATTGGGTTTTTTTTCCTATTTATTTTCTAAGGGAAATAAATTCTCCCTTTACTCTAATATTATTTCTTCCACTTCCATGTCTACTAATTTTATCTTCCTTACCCTCTTAATAGTGTCATATTTCTTATAAAATTATGTGCTTATTATTGGCACTTCTATGAGGACCAAGTCCATTATTTATTTATGATGCTCTTGAGACTCTTTGAACCAAGAATGGACAATAAGTTATCTTTGTTATTCAAGATGAGTAGTCTATACAAAGGTGGGAGTTTGGAAGAATATTGATGCAATAATGGAGTAACTTTTTTGAATAGGAAATTGAAAAGGTGGTTAATCTACCCTACTCCATCCTAAGATAACTCTACAAGGTGTAGTTTCTACCACATACTTAGTCTATCTTAGAGTCCTTGAGATAGTCATTATAGAAGACTCAGTTTGAGTAGATTAGGGAATAAACAAGTCTATTTGGGTAGATGTTCTAGGTGGTAATTAGAGATCAATAATAGAAATAGTTACCATGTTCTAAAAATGGACCTTCATTTTAGGGTCTTGGGTTTTGACCATTATTGAATATATGGTTAAATAATCTAAAACATTAGAAGAATCAAAATTTTGTGGCCAATTTTGATCAATACAAGTATGGGAATATAATGACTTGGTTTCTAAATAATATTACTATAATTATTCATATGGAGAGATGGTTACAACAACTAAACTAATAGGTGGTAAATTGACCATACTAATAGCTACAATTGTGAGGGGAGAAGTAAGAGAATACACTACCTTAGTAAGGGCCTAATTTTATTCTTCAGTAAGCATATTTTCACCCTATGAAGGATCTATTTTATCTTCTTCTTCTCCAATTTCCTCAAGTTTGATATCCTCTAGTAAGGCATTTGTTTAAATTTCACCCCATTATTCTTCTTCCTCTGTAGTCTCATTTTTTTTATCTTCCTCATCACTAGCATAATTTACAAATTTAACTACCCCTCCATACTCTTCTTATGCATCCTCATATAGGGGACCTCTAAGATCAAATATACCACCTATAGATATTTATTATTCTTAAGAAATATTGGGATAAACTAGAATAGTTCTAGACTTCTTTTATAAGTAGTAATGGGTGGTCAATTTAAAGTGGGGGTTTACCCTATTGTGTATGGAATAGAAGGTGAAGGGGATTCAAAAGATGGAGATGGAGTGGAAATGAAGGAAGTGTTGGAGGTTAAAATGGATGGGAAAGCTACAAGGGATGTAGGCACATGCACTGAAACTATAGATATTCCTAGTGGAGATACTATGGTGGATGGTATTGATTTAAAGGAACCTTATATAAATTTAGGAAGACTCACATGTTACACTATATTTAAATGGAGAGAGGTGTTAAGGGAATTTTTATTGTCTTTCCATCTGAAGGATATGATGATTTCTCAATTATTGCAGTGGTTTAGACATTGGTTATTGGTTAAGGCCTTATGAGTCCCCTAAGAATATTCTTTCTAATTTGGGGATCCATCTTCCTTTGGGTAGCACCTTTTTCTTGGCCAATTTCATCTTGTTGAGGAGAGGGAGTATTTTATTTTTATATAAGGTATTGAGATTGTTGTTGAGGCCATTGATAGATTTCATATCTATTCACCTCCTTTACCTCTCTAGTGATTGGGGGATTATATTGGAATTTATTTTCCACCACCATTGCCATATCATGTTTCTTCATATGAATATAAACCTTAGAATCATCCTAAGAATTGATGAAAACCTATAAAATCTTATGAACATAGGAATGTGAACACTTTTTTTGTAAGCTCACTAAGATACTACTTGACTTTCCCCTACGGTCCTAGTCTCTATATCATGTTTGATTTAAACCTTAATAGTCCCTAATTTTATTGACTATATTGAGGTGTCTCCTTGTTGAATACTATATTTACCCTATGATGAGAGGAGTTTTATGTTATTATATTTGGTATTTATCACCAATGTCCTCATATATATTTATATATATATGGTGTGCAATATATTTCTCTACCACCTTATTAGGGAAAAATGAGGCAAAAAGAAGGGAGGTGCCCTAGTCTCTTCTATCCATATTATGGTACAATCAAGATAGTACGAATAACCTATCTTCTCAATAATCCTTATATTGTTTGAAATCTTTGGCATATGATGCTTGTAGATGGCTTGATAAATCTATGGGTAGATATATTCTAAAATCCTTTTGACTTTAGCCTTAAACCTATAAACATGCAACATGGAAAAATCATTATAAAACTTGTTCTTAACATATTCAGTAAAGGGTTCCCAGGGTTGCCCATGAATTTTTTTCATCATTCCCATCAATACATCTATCACATAGGCCATCATATATAAATTATTATCAAAATGCCTCTTATCAAATTATAATATGTTTTCCCTTGGCATCATGTTGATAGTCTCACCAAGTGTCATAATTTTTTCAGTAGTTAAAATAATATCAAATAAGGTCACCCATTCCTCATGCATATAGGTTGTATTGGGAAAACTATAGAGCTTGTTTATTAGGGCCATAACTATTCATACCCTTGGCCTAAATTCAAAAAAGGTGGTTGAGGAAATAACACATTGTATGGTCAATTTTCCCCTTTCTTAAGCTATTACTTATGTTTTCCATCAACTATGTTTTGTTCTAACCATTAGTAGATACTTGGTTATAAGTCACTTTTGGGATTAGGAGTTGTAGATATTTATAAAATGCTACCCCAAATGCAAGCCACTACATTCTTATGAATCCTAAAGTGCAATAAATCACAAGTAATAGCACTTTTAATAAATAAAACATGTAGGAGGTTGATGCAAGGCATTACGTCAAAAATTTTAGTAGAATTGTGTAGTCCCATGGTTTAAATTGGTATAAAATAATCAATGTATCATTGTATCATCCTCAACCAGTTGGTATTATGTATTGCATCACAAATAAATGTATAATGAGGAAACTAAAATTCTAGTGCTCCCTTATCAAACATTTTATCTATATATTTAGGTTCGTTTGTGATGGTATATGAAGGAGGTCAGCCTGCTCATGATGAAGACACCATTGTTATAATATGAAGCACCAAAAAAATCTCATAAGTCAACTAAATAATACTTGTAGATTCATTAGGAAAAGTTTAGGGGTTTTGATAACAACATAGCTTAAATTCATAGTTTGCACTCATTTAATTGATGGTAATGGTGATTTGATGTGCTTATATATATATATATATATATATATATATATATATATATATATATATATATATATATATATATATATATATATATATATATATATATATATATTGAAATATCAAGACTTAAATGACCGGTTAATGTATAATTAATGCATTAGTGGATTTTAATTTTATTTCTCATTTTAATTTTAATTTTCTAGTTAGTTTTGATAGGTATCTTTAGCTAAGTGCTAGCTTTCTATTCTCTATGAGTGATTAATCATCACCTTAAGATAGATGTTTGATTCGCATGTTTTGACTTGTCTATATGTTAGATTCTATACTTTCATTATATGAGTCTATAATTGTGAAACTTATTAAAATCTCACTTACTAAAGATATTTAATTATGTAACCTTGCCCCGTATCCATTATAAACTATGAGTTAATGAGATTCTTCAATTTAACATGGATAAATCATAGATAAATATGTGTACTTTGTTTAGTTAGTTATATATTGTTGTAATGATGAAACATGGATAAATCATGGTGATCTAAAGGATTTTCTCTACTTTACCCTTGTACTTTCTTCCATTAGGATTTGGACATATGAGATCATACCATGTGGATGGATCTCATAATATTAGAAAAAATAAAATATTTATGGCATACCTTCAAATCGTAGGCTATGAATTGACAAGATTGTGTCATGTGGACAACTCTTTTAAATTAGAGACTTAGATATTTTGTTATTTTACTTGGTCTATCAAGTTCTATACTTTTGAGATCATTCCATGTATATGGATCTCAATTCTCTAAATGTTATTTAAAACTTTGATGTTGTACCTTCCCTGACTAGTTTATAGACTTCTAAGTTACTAAAATGATGACACATAGATGGCTCCTAGGAATTTAAAGAGCACAAAAATAAAATAGGAAAGACTATTGAACTATATGTTGAGAATAGCCATGATGTTAACATGTGGATGGTTTACAAAGTTTTTGAATTTATCAATAAAATTTGAATCAATGAGATATGGGAATATAGTTATATAATTAGGCTAAGGACTAAATATGAAATAAGACTAAGTCCTAGAAGTAATCCTACACACATTTGAAAGTTGAGATGCACTAAAACACAAATTTATTAGCCTTGTTAGTGAAATAAACCCTAAAATTCAATCTTGGAGTAAACTTTAAAAATAAAATCAAATATGATAAATAAAATAATTTTATCATTCCTAAGATTTGAAATCTATTTTTAAATATACAATTAGCTCAATAAGAAACTTAGGTTGCATAGATTGATCCAGTGTTTCTAATTTCTAAGGTTCATCTAGACCATGAATTTTTTCTGATAATAATGGGTCGCTATTCAAAATTTGAGATTGGTGACTTAGTGGGTAAATACTCCAGAGTATTTAAGAACCTAAAATCTTAGTTAATGCATTAAAACAAATTCTATTTATAGGATATGTGTGTGATTATGTGGAATTTATTTACCCCTTATTATGAGAGTTTTAACAGAGACCTAAATATACACTATAGGTTTAATTTTGATTTTATAAATAAAAATGAGGGAAGCCTGGGCATTGTTCTACTTCCAACCAAACATCTAGAGCCCCAACATAGATACCTTTTATCCCACTCTAATAATTACTCTATTGTCTTCTAGGTGTAAAACGACCTAATAGAGATTAATTGAGTCACTCTCTTTCCATAAGTTTGTATGATTGATTTTTTTTAAATTTTACAAAACAAAAATGGAAGAAGGTTTGGGAAGCACCATTGGCTGGGTACATGAATAATAAACCTATTTTGATCAATATGTCCCTATTAGAGTTCATCTATTTCAATGCTTATTGTCTCTCATACAAGTTTTATTGTGTAAGAGTGTAGTTGATATTTGAAAATGAAAAAGTCTTTCTAAAATTTGGATGAGTATATCAAAGCAAATTTCATAAACCTAGTGAACATATTCAACTTAGATAAATACTTTATTTTGGTCATAACACATACCTCGATTCAAAATATCTTAAGCACTATAAGAAAAAACCTTGGTGAACTCTAGTCATGTAATTATTTAGCTAATCCATTTTATTTTATAAGGTCTCTTTATAGTTATAGTATAATAAATTTATTGGGATGCTCTATATTTTTAAGAAAACTAATCTAGAAAACACAACTAATTATGAAAGCAAATGTTGAGGAACATGAAAATGATCTAAGAAATATTGAACAGATTAACCTAGGAAAATAGGAAATATATTATAAAAGTAATCATAAATAACCTACTCCTAATTAAAGAATCAAACTCACTGTTATTCAAAAGCATCTCCAACTAGAGAAACCATGAAATAATGTTTCAAAAATTATCTATTAAATGGAAAAGTGAGGTTATTACCTTGGAGGTCCTTCCAATGAAAATAATTGTTACCTAGGCATTTCATAGACTTTGTATGGCCTAATACATTAAGGAGTAAACTTATCATGCTATCATTTATTTTCATGTGCTTTATCCTATAAAAGTACTAAGTCTGAAACCCTAAAAGCCTTGATTTTAGATCTTTTGTCAAACCACCTTTTGGCATTGTCTTGTTGTTTGATAAAGCTATTTAATTATTTAGTTCATAAATCCTCCATATATAATATTTGAATCAACTTAGATTTAATCCTTCCATCTTCTCCCATATACTCTTGCATGAAATGATATATTGGTAGTTTAAGAGTGATGTGAAAAATTGGTTGTTGTCCATACACTAATAGGAAAGGTGAATACTTGAGGGATTGTTTATATTTTGTTATATCTACCCATAATGGATACTTCAATAGTAGTTTCCATTCTATAGGTTTTTCTTATATTGATTTGTTAATTGCATCTATTAGATTCTTGTTGGTGGACTCAATAATTACATTTCCTTATGGATAATAATTTGATGAAAACTTAATTGTAATATAGTTGTCATGGGACCATTATATAAATTTAATTGCCTAAAAATATGGACCATTGTCACATAATAAGGATATTGGAGTCCCAAATCGAGTCATTATTTTTTCTTCTAAGAACTTGATCATGTCTAGGGCTCTAGAATTATTTGTTGTCATAACCTCTATCCATATGGTATAATAATCAGTGGTTGTTAAGATAAATTTATGAAATGCCAAAGAGTTTGGATTTATCAATTGAAAAAAATCAACACCCTATTGAGAAAAATGACATCCCTCAATGACTGGTTATAGGGGCATGGTAGTGTGTACTTCCCCTTTTCTAAATACTTGGAATTCATGGAACACTCTAACATGATTATGGGCATATCTAATTTTTTTATGATAGTAGTATCCCATTCTCAATATTTTATGAGATATTACATTTCCTAAGGGATGTTCAATACCTATTTTATGATGCAAATTGTCTAGCATGTCCATAGATTTTTCTTTTAAACACACCTCAAGTAGATACCTACATAATTTTTTCTATATAAGACTCCATTTTTAATCATGTAATGAACTGATTAAGCCTAAGGGTTTACCTTTTATCTTTGTTAAACTCAAGGGGAAATTTACTTATGAGCAAAAAATGGATGATATAAGCATACCAATCACCATCAATTACTTGTGTTTCATTGATTTGCTCAATGTGAATGTGTGGGTCTATCTCAATCATGAGTTGGATGATTATTTAACCTTATGCCATCTTGGTGGGTCTAATTTCAAGGTCAAATTCTTTTAATTTATCCATTAACTTACCTATTCTCTTGCCCAATTCATTTTGGATAAGTGTAAGCTTGACAATTAGGTCTGAAATGATGGCATATGTTTTATTCCTGAGAATGTAGTACTTAAATTTATTCACTACTTTGATAAGATAATATATCTACTTATTTATCATCAAATTTTCAATTATTCATATTTTAGATTATAAATCATGAAGGAAATTAGATGTATGATATCATTTAAATTTGTTGTGAGTACTACTGCTATATTATGTTTTGAAGAAAATTAATAAATAACTAAATCCTTAGTAAAATCAAGGCTAATCATAACTAGGGATTGAGTAATATTAATATTAATATATTGAAATGCCTTCTTGGCTATAGATGTTTAGTATATTTTAGTGTCATGCTTAAACATGGCATTCAGTGGCTTAGCAATCTCTAAAAATCTAGAAATGCATTTTCTCACAAAGTTTATCTTTCTAAAGAAAGACTTCAAATATGTATTATTGTTAGGAGGTGTTAGTTTTTAAATAGAGTGAAATTTATTTGGCTCAATGGATATCTCATATTTGGTAATGACATGGCCCAATAGTTTTCCTTATATAACTTTGAATATGTTATTCTTTAGATCTATTGACACTCCATATCTTCTACATCTTTTCAAATACCTTTTGTAGATGACCTGCATGATTAGATCTATTATTTAAAAACATTGTGAGATCATCTGTATAGATAATGATGTAATTTCCAATAAACACCTTAAAATTGAAGTCCATGTCATGATGAAGCCTTTTCCTATATTAATTAGGCCAAAGGGCATCCTTTTATATGTAAAATTTCCCCACTTGGTGGTAAAAGTGGTATTCATTATATCTTTTATTTCTACCAACACTTGATTATAGCCTAAAAATATGTCTAGAAAGAACATCATATCAAACCCACTAACCATATGAATAACCTAATCCAAAGAGGGGAAAGGATAGTTATTCTTTTTTGATGATTTTTTCGTGTTCGTAAAGTCAATGCATATTCTAATTTCTCCATTCATTTTCCTGATAGGAACTAGGTTCGCAACCCAAGTGGAATTCTTAATTGGAAACATAATATTAGCATCCAAGAGTTTCTAAACTTTTATTTGAGTGAGGGGATCTAATATTATATTTATTGGCCTCTAACATTTCTTGAATGGCTTGTGTTCTGGATTCATTGGGATAGTATGTGTGATGATCCTCGGATCAAACATTTCTAGATCTTCATATGTCTATGTTATCACATCTTTACATTTTATCAATATATTTTTCAACCTTTGTCTCTCACTTTCAGTGCAAATCAAGCCAATGTTGACATATTGAGGATGTTCATTGGTTCCCAAATTCTCTTAAGTGAAATATGATTCATTTTATTTGTACTATTTTTTCTTTTGAACTTGTGGATCCATGTCAAAATCTCACTCTAATGAGACATTTCCATAGGAATACGATTATCTTTTAGTTTTAAGACACCCTCTTCTCCTAGTATTTTGTATTTATAATATTGAGATCATTTTAATATATTATTTGAGATTCAAAGGTTTCAAAATTACTTATAAACTTTATGATCTATTGATCATCATCAAACACCTAAAATTTCTCCATGTTGTCTAGGATAAAAGGGTAGAAAATTGGATATAGAAAAACTTCTACATTTTGGATTCTTAGAGGGGTGATAAGTTGGAAGTTAAAGATAATAGTGAATATACTATCTAATTTTATTCTCTTGGAACAAATCTAATGTTGAATGTGTCAAAGGATTGAATCATATCCCAAGATTTATGTTTATACTTCTTAAAGTAAGCAAGTTTGCATTGATATTTACTTCTAATTTAGTTGACATCTAGTTCTAAATCACTAAATATTTGTATCTATTTGACAACAAGTTTTAGTGAAAATTATAATCCTAGAATCATACCTTCATTCTTAACTTGATTATTGGTGCACGATGATTATAACTTATATGCAACTAGATATTTTTTTCTATCTGGGTTAGTCAAAGTTATGCCAATGCCAAAACCTTAATTTGATCTATAACCATAAACACTTAGATTCCATATATATTAAGGGCCTAAAAATTATTTATCATGATGCTTGTAGTAAACATGTAAACACCTACATGTGAGGCTACAAATTTGCCCTTCTCATTCTTGGAATTATATTCCATAATTAGGTACTTCATTTTCAGTTCTTGGTCCACTTGGATATGATTGGATACTCATTTCTACGGAAGATAAATATGTGATAAACCTATCTACATGTATCCATTCAACACCTTTGACCAATCATGGCTCGATAATAAACCATAAGCCTTAGGAATGTCAACTACCATAATGTCTATGTACTATTATACACATGGATTAGAGGCAAGATATATGTGTACATTTTTTAACTCCCCAACACATGGTAATCAATGTTTAGGTGTTGTCAATTATTCCCCTAATATTTCTAAGAGTTTTAATGAGTTGATTTGTATGCATGGTTCTTAATGACAAAGTGTGCCTTAGTGAGCATGCATGGACCTTGAAATGTTTTCTTGGTTAGGCAAGATGATGGATGTTGGTGATGTTTTAACCAAGTTTGAAGGGTCATATGAGGGGTAAAGAGTGATTTGGGTACTTGTGTAAGTGAAAGGAATTAATTAGAGTAGTCTTTTAAAGGTCTAGGTTATCCTAGTCATTTTGGTAGATCTTCTTGAGTAAGTAGATTGATAACATCAACATTCACATGTGTGAAGGTGTTAGAATAAAATAGTCACATGGGTTTGTTAAGATTTATGCTTAGATAATTTTTTTCAAATTTAATGTCTTGAAATGATGTCTACCAAAATTTATAGTAGTGAAAAGTTGGTCTCCCATGCAGATTTTACTAGTTTTCATAGTCAAATTTGCATTAAAAAGTGACCGTTGGAATTCAAAAATTTGAATATACAAAGGAAAACTAGTCCTCATTGTTTTTCCTATAAATTTTGATGATGTATGAATTTTATGGTGGTATAAAAATAAAATTATTATATAACTTAAATTTCAATCCAATAAAAATGATTTGGAGGTTTGATTGGTCATACACTTATATTTATTGTGGTCCAAAGTTGACTAAGTATTTGGCCTTCATCTGCAAATGACCCAAAAAGGATGTTTGAGTTTTTATTGATAGTTTTTGGATGTTTAAATGTAAATTATCTATTACAGAGTGTTTTATACTCTTAAGGATCATATTTATGGATTTTTTAGGTTTGAACAATCCATCTTCAATATGAACAATTGCCTACAAATTGACTTTTGGTTCATTCATGGTGTTTTCATGTACAAGGCAAATGATTGATAGGTTTTGCATATGAAAAGGTGTGTATGGATGAATTTATTAATTTTATTATGTATTTTTATTCATGTGGAATGTATCTATGTTCTTTTAAATGGTCTTGTGTTCCTATTTTTTCTTGCTGAAGTGCTAAAATGGTGAATAGGTCTCTATGGACCTAAAAGGGCTTCTTAGGCCTAATTGAAAGGTGTTGGTGCTTAAGGGTGATATATATAAGATATGGATGACATATGTAGATTATTTTTATCCTATTATAATTATAATATAATCCTTAAGGGTTAAGTAATGTCTAATGACCACCCAAGAAGGTGTTGTTCATGAAATCTCTATAAAGAGCATAATCAAAGATGAAAGTTTCTAGAGTTGATATGTAAAGAAAAGAGAAGTGTGAGTATAATTATTGGATGGATTTCAGATAAGAGTAATGTGAGGAATATTTTCATGACATATAGGTAATATTTATGATATTATAATAGTTTTCTTTCAAGGTTGAATATTGAAGATGAGTGAAGAGGTGTAGAGTGATCCAAAAGGTTATTTTGGATGCATTGTTTGTATGAGAAGGCTTGGGAAAGTGTGAAGGGTAAAAGAGAATTTTTATTCACTATTTATCCATCATATTTTAAGGAAATAATATGTTTTTAGGTTTTGATATCATAAGGTATTGTGTGGTTGCTCAACATCTAGGATAAAGGGGTGTTTGTTCATGCATAGGGGTTGGTTCTCCTTGTGAAGTGGGTGCTTCACTAAAGTCTCTTATTTGTAAATATTTCATAGGATTTTAGTCCAATTTTTTTTATAATTGAGAGTGGGTTTTATTCCCCATGAGGGTTCACCACATAATATATGTGTCATGAGTTATTAATCTTGCATAGTTTCCTTTGTTCATTATAATAACTAGTTTATATGCTTCATGAATGCTTGTGTTGAGTGGTTGAGAGTTTGAAGTTTTGGAATTAGATTTAATTAATTAAATAAATGATTCACCCCCAAAATATCATTGATTTTAAATCTAAAAATTGATATCAAAGACATACCTTATTTTCAAGTTTAACCACTTGAAGGTGATCAAAGGTACAATGGGTGGTTATTAAATGCAAGGTGGTTTCTATAATAATAAATCACATTTGTTTAATGGTTCCAACTATGATTTTAAGAGTACAAGGATGAATACCTAAATCATATCTCTAAGTTTTGATATTTGGAAATCTATTATGGATAGGTATTATATACCTCTTACTCCTCTAACTAGTGCAACTAACAAGAAGTTAAGTGAGAATAATTCTAAAGCTATGAATGATATCATTTGTGGCTTATCAGAGGTTGCATTCACCAAGGTAATCCATTACAAGTTTGTCAATGAAATTTGGGAAAAATTATAGATCATCTATGAAGGAGATTCAAATGTAAAATTGGCTAAATTATAGACTTATCAAGGGTAATTTTAGGGTCTCAAAATGAAGGAAGAAGATAATATGGCATCCTATCTTATAAGGGTTGATGAGGTGGTGAACATGATTAGAGGTATTGGAGAGGAGATTGAAGAAGCTATTGTATTTCAAAATGTATTAAGGTCTCTCACTCTCAAGTTTGACTCAAAAATCTCTATTTTAGAATAGAGTTGTGATCTCACCAAGATGAAGATGGATGAATTTCATGGGATTATTATTACCTATGAGATGAGAGTATATGAGGACAAACCATCAAATAAGGAAGTAACCTTCAAGGTGATCAAGAAAACAAAAGGAAAGAAGAGCAAGTTAAATATTAAAGACTTTGATCTTAATAAAGATTAACTTGAAGCCATGATTGTAAGAAAACTAAATGTAAGATCAGGTAAGTATGAAGGGAAGATCCATTTTAAATGTTTTTCATGTGATATAGTTGGTCATTTTACATCTAAGTGTCCAAATAGAGGTAAGTCTAAACATATTAAAGCTCATAAGGAATCTCATGAGGATGAGTATGCGAAATCTGAGGGTCCTAGAAAGTGCATAAAGTTATTCAACATGATAAATTTTAATAAGAAGTCATACAAAGGTAGTAAGAGTCTTTACCATAAATAAGATAGTATCTTATCTACTAGAGAAGAAGGAAACACATCTAACATTGATGATTTATCTCATGATGAGAATAATGAGACACTATTCATGGCTCTTGATGATGATGAAGGTGAATGTTCTTTAAATAGATATATCTTTGGTGGAGATAGCATAGATTAATAAGATGATAAAGTCACTCTTGAAGACAAATATCTTAATACCATAGAAGAGATGAAGCTATGATAAGGAAAGAACAAAAAGAAAGCATCCTTGATCAAGTCTTATGAGGATCAAATTGTCTTCTTTAAAGAAAGGTTGAGAAATGAAGTCAAAGAGCATGATGAAATAAATCAACATCTTGAAACTTAGGTTTATACTCTTGATAAAGAGATATAGATTAAGGATGAAGAATTTGTCAAATATAAATCAAATTTGGAGGCTTTGCAGGTGAAACTAGATCAAGTTATGAGCAAGATTTAAACATATCAAAAATTTGAGAAATGTATAGTTGATCTTAATGACCTATTGAGAAATCAAAAGGTCTCTAATGATAAATTATGCCTAGGGTTCCATGAAGATGTTTAAAAGGATAATAAGATTCAGATGACAGTGATGATAGATCAAGAGACTAATCATGCTAGGGAGAGTACTAGTAAATATAAGAAGAATGACATTATGCATAAGAAGGATAACTTCAAAAGATACAAAATTTAAAATCAAACCAAGTAACATAATGCATTAAGGTATGATAAATACTTTAATGGTTACTATTATTATTGTCATTAATTTAGACATAAGATCATTGATTGCAAGAGAAAATATCCTAGTAAGAGATTTGCATGAAATTATGAGCAAGACAATGATAAGCATGAATAACATCATCAATAAAGATAGTCAATAGGTCCATAAGGAAAGAATGAAATCTCATGCTATAGGTGTCAAGGGATAGGTCATATTGCAAGGTTTTACAATGCCTTCATCAGAAGACCAAATGATCAGATGTATGAATAGGATAATGAAAACTAAAGAAGACATCATATGGTCCATACACAATGTATATACAATCAGATAATATTAATTTGTTTCAAGTGTCAAGAGATAGGTCACATAGAAATATTTTGTAAGAATGATCAGAACTCCACTTTAAAGAATGTCAATCCTAACATGAAGAAAAGAAGCCATAATGAATGGAGAATCAAGGAGGTGGATGAAAAATAAGTTCAAAATGGATTATTTGTCATGATGGAATAAGGTAAAAGTTCAAGTGTCAAAGAGAAAGACTTATCTACCCAAGGGTACAAGAATATCAAGAAGGATTTTGAGTCAAAAGGTAAGAATGAAGTTAAAAACCCAGTCAAAATCAATTTGATGATGAGACAGGGTTGCAAGTCAAGTGAGAGCATGGATATGTGGGACTCTCCTAAATTTTGGGACCTTTAGTCTCTCTATGACATGTGGGTGTCTCTACCTATGATTCTTAAGAGACATTTTATGTGAAGAATCAAGTGTGTGATCTAGGTAATGTACAAGATGCCAATCAGTACAGAGATATGTAGTGTTGTTGATTGCTCTTTAAGACCAATATCATTTTGGTATAGAATAGATGATATTATGTTACCAAGACTTGTATTGATAATATAAGGTAATTAGTTAAGGGGGAATAATAAGTTCATGATCCTGCTCCATAGGTATGTGATGAAAATCTTCAAGAGTTCTATTCAGGGACATTGTTCACAAAGACAAGTTTTTATCAAATTTTGATACTTGGTTTAGAAGGTTAAAACATGAAGATTGAATGTAAGGTTGATATGGAGTGTGTAAAGGATTTGTCCAAGTGTATTCCATAGGTTTATATGTGTTCAATTTGTGATAGAGTGATTTATGACCATTTGTTTAAATTGACCATTTTACTTAGTATTCACTACCAAGTGTGAGCTCATCTTACAAAATTGGTGTTTTTGAGGTCTATGAAGCTAACCAAGTATGGATTCAAGTTGGATTTGATGTATTCATGTGAAAAATGTGTTGAATATATGTTATAAGGCTTCCATGTTCATTCTAAGGTGTTTTGACATAGTGAATGTTGTGTACACAAGGTCTACCTGCACAGTTTGACTGGTTGTAAGTGTCAAATGAAGATTGGTGAGTGGTCAAGATGAATTTGTGGAATATAAAGGTGTGTTGACCTCATATAGGTGTGATCTAGGTGGTTTTAGGGTTTGAAGATCTTTTTAGTTCAAGTTGAATATTTTTGAAGGCTCTCAAGTATAACATTCTTTGCTTAAGGGCTAGTAGGTCAAAAACCATTTCATGGTTCTATGGGTTAACAAAGGATTCAAACCTTAAAATTTGGTTTTAGAAGTGTATATTATTGACCTCAAAGTGTGAGAGAAGTTTTAGGAGTTAGATTTGATTGTAATGTGGTAAGTTGACATTATTTCTCTTTGATGCCCTAGTTTTTTCATCGCATGGGTTAGTGACCATCCCAAAGGAGTTAAGGTTTGAGGCTAATTAATCTATTAAAATGGCCAAAAGGTGCTCAAAAAGTTTTTCACACTCATTGGGAAGTGTATGGTTTGACCAATGATTGAGCTTTTATGCAAATGGAAGGCTAATTGGCAGGTCAATTTGTGAAGGAGCTATGATGTAGAGGAATAGTTGGGTTATGATTCTTATTTGCATGAGGGGGCATATGATTTTAATCCATATATTAAATTTAAATCCACAATTATGTGTACACATAAATTTATGGGATCTGCAAGGTTCAGGTAGGGCTATTAGGCCTCTAGGCAAGGCTAGTGTGAAAAAGAGTGATTTTTGGTCATTTGCTTCAAAAGACAAGGTTATGATTATTCCTGAATATGTTTTTCAATTGGATTTATGCATAATATATGTTTGATAAAGAGCTTGAATTTTCACTCTTCATTAAATGGGGGGTCTTATGAGATAAAATTTGAAGGTAACTATGGAATCTCTTTATGGTTGGAGATGGTCTAAAGTTGTTCAAGGGGTGACCAAGTTTAGGTGACTTAGGGGGAGTCACTATCAATTTTATAAAGATGTGATCACTCTTATTTTCTTCATATTGTTAATTTATTATTCATATAGCAGTGCGTGGTCGAAATAGAGTGTTGTCAATGAGCAGGCTTAAGGTAGTCATGGTAAGGATTGGTATGAAAAGTGATAAGGGGAGTTCATATCATCTATCAAATAATATCCCTTCTTTATGTTTCCTTTGAAAACATTTACAGGTCCTCAAGATCATTAGGTAATCCCACTTTTTCATTAAGTCAAAGGGAGAGAAAGTGTTTGTAAAGGGAAAAGAGTATGTGCATAAGCTTTGTTGTTGGCTTTGAAAAAAATTACAAGTGTTGACATCAATGAAAAAGGGGGACATTTTTGAGGTGTTTTCAATGATATCCCTAAGTTATCCAAGAGTGTGCTTGAGTTTATTTGTATGCATGGTTCCTAATGATAAAGTGTGCCTTAGTGAGCATGCATGAACCTTGAAGTGTTTGCTTGGTTAGGCAAGATGATGGATGTTGGTGATGTGTTGACCATGTTTTAAGGGTCATATGAGGGGCCAAGAGTTATTGAGGTACTTGTGTAAGTGAAAGGAATTCATTGGAGTAGTCTTTTGAAGGTCTAGGTTATCCTAGTCATGTTGGCAGATCTTCTTGAGTAAGCAGATTGATGACATTAGCATTCACATGTGTGAAGGTGTAAAAAGAAAAAGGTCACATGGGTTTGTTGATATTTGTGCCTATATCATGTTTTTTAAATTTAATGTCTTTAAATTATTTATATAAAAAATTATAGTAGTGAAAATTTGGTCTCCTAGGTAGATTTCACTATTTTCCATAGTCAAATTTGCATAAAAAAGTGACCATTGGAATTTAAAATTTTGAATTTACAAAGGAAAACCAGTCCTCATTATTTTGCCTATAACTTTTGATAATGAATGAATTTTATGGTTATATGAAAATAAAAGTGGTATAAAAATTCAATGTAAATCCATGAAAAATGATTTGGAGGTTTGACTGGTCATACACCTGTATGTATTATGGTCCAAAGTTGACTAAAGGTTTGACCTTCTTCTGCAAATGACCCGAGAAGGATGTTTGAGTTTTTATTGATAGTGTTTGGATGTTTCAAGGTAAATTATATATTGGAGAGTATTTTAGACTCCATGAAAATAATTTTTATGGATTTTTGAGGTTTTACCAATCCATATTTGAAATTAACAATTGCCTACAAGTTGACTTTTGGTTCATTCATGGTGTTTTCATGTACAAGGCCAATGATTGATAGGTTTTGCATATGCAACGATGTGTAGGGATGAATGTATAATTTGAATATGGATTAGGTTTCATGTGAAATTGACATATTTCATTTTAATTTTTCTTTTGTTCCTTATTTTTCTCAATGAAGTGATAAAAGTGTGAATAGGTCTCCATGGACCAAAAAGGGCTTCTTAGGCCTAATTGAAAGGTGTTGATGCTTAATGGTGATATATCTAAGATATGGATGACCTATGTAGAGAATGTTGATAATATTATAAGTATAATATAATCCTTAAAGGTGAAGGCATGTCTAATGGATAACTAATAAGGTATTATTTATGAAGGCTCTATAAAGATCATAATTAAATATGAAGGTTTCTAAAGTTGATATGCGAAGAAAAGAGAAGTGTGAGTGTGATTAGTGGATGGATTGAAGAGTAGAGAAGAGTGAGGAATATTTGAATGAAATATAGGTCATATTTTTTTATGTTATAATAGTTTTATTTTAAGGTTGAAGATTAAAGATGAGTGAAGAGGTGTAGAATGAACCAAAAGGTTGTTTTAGATGCTTTGTTTGTATGAGAAGTCTTGAGAGTGTGTGAAGGGTTAAAGAGAGTTTATATTAATTATTTATACATAATATTATATAATAATTATATATATAGGTGTTGATAGTATAAGGTGTTGTGTGGGTGCTCAACATATAGGACAAGTGGGTACTTGTTCATGCATAGGGGTTGGTGCTCCTTGTGAAGTGGGCGCTTCACTAAAGTATATATTTTTAAAATATTTTATAGGACTTTAGTCAACTTATTTTTATACTTGAGAGTGGGTTTTTTTCCATATGAGGTTTTCCCATATAATACATGTGTCATGATTTCTTGATCTTACATAGTTTCTTTTTTTTATTGCAATAACTAGTTTATATGCTTCATGAATATTTGTGTTGAGTGGTTGAGAGTTTGAAGTTTTGGAATTATAATTGTAATTGAATTGAATGAATCAATTATTCACCTTTAATTCTCAATGATTGTACCTCTAATATTAAGGAATTGTATAATTTTAACACCACTCTTTCAGATTTATCTAGGGTCAAACCTAATTTATTGCATACATATATGGGCATCACATTGGCTGAGGCACCTAAGTCAACCATAAAATTATGCACACTCTTAAAAAATATTAAGATACTTAAAAGAAAATGTGGTACCTTAGGCTTATATTGGTAATTGACCACATTGGTGTGAGTAGCCTTTGATTTTTTAGTGGAGGTCTCCCATTCAAGGCCTTGAGAAATAATTTTCTTTGTTTAGTAATCTGAGCTAGCTCATGAAGGTTCATATTTACTTGATCTTCTTCATATATTTGACTATATTATATCCATATTTTATTTTTGGCTTTGAAATTTTTTATTTATCATTTATTTTTGGAGGAGGTAAATTTTTGTCTACCTTAGGATATGGAGGAGTAGTAGCATTATTATTTAGAGCCATCAAAGTAGTAGTAGATTTTTTTCTCCTCAAATTTTAATTATTTTTATATAACTAATTAAAGCCATGGATTTCATATTTATTATATTTTGATTCATTTTCATCTTCCCCTAGGAATGGGAAATCATATGTCTCAAAGACCATTATTGTTTTGGAAGGACATAGAGTAGTGGAAAAGGTGGAATTGATTGATTTGAAAACCCTTCACACATATCTATTTCCTTCTAAAATATCTAAAAAGTAATGAAAAAATCTATGCATCCAACTCACCGTGATGTGTTTTATTATGGACTCAACACTAACTAAGCAATGTTGCTTCCAATGTGTTTATTTCAGGCATCTCATTAAGTGGTTATTATTTTGTGTTGATCCTAGATTTATTGAAGGGTTTGTTATACCTTTACAATGTGAAATTGTGATTAGAATTATGTCCCATAGTGTTTCTAATTTTATTTTACATGTTAAAAAACTTATTTCTTAGCTTTTGTACCATTCATTTAATAACATCCAATTCTAGTCTTGGAGAATCAACAATATTACCTTGGGTGGTAGTAGCATTAATTGGTATCAAGGATTAGTCAAGATTTTGTTGATTAGGTACAGACACATAATTATTTAGAAATTTGAGGTTTTGGTTAGGTGGAACATTGAGCTAAAGGTAATTATGTATACACTTGGTTCTAAGTTGTAGCCACAACATTCTAATCAACATTCAAAATGAAGTTAAGGGATAGAAAGTTAGAACCAACATTGGGCAGAGCCAAAGATTGTAACCAGGGATTCAATTTCCTTTAAATATTAATAGCTTTTGCATAGGCTAGTGGTAGTGAAGTAATACTAGGTTATTTATGGAGAAATATAATTATCACAGAGTCTAAGGCAATATTTTACATTTCAATGGCTAACACAACATTAGGTTTATATTCATTGTCAACTCAGTTATACAAATTTTGGAATCTCATGTTGAAATATTTGATTAGTTCATTAGGATCTCTCTTCATGCTTGTAAAATGTTTGTATATAACACTTGGGATAGTGATCTATCCAAACCATGCCAAAAAGGTATCTTGACACTAGTTCTAAGAGGTAATCAAATCTTCTGGAATATTTAAGAACTAGTCATAAATAACATATTACAAGGTAAAATGGAAAATTTTTTATGCCACATCTTCATGGGTTAAATTTAGTATCCTTAAATTGGTTTTGAAATCCTTTATATTTTCTTCATAAATCCTACCTCCTAAGGGAGAAAATTAAGTAAGATACATTTCAAGGTTTCTAGGTAGATCATGCATGTCTCCAAAAATAGTAATAGTATAACCAGCTAACTAAGATAGGGACATCCTATGTGAATGGATACAACCTATTATGATTTGGGAATAGGATTAGGTCTAATTTCTCCTTAATATTCCTCTATATGAACTAATTTTTATATGGATCTACTAGGTTGGGAATAGCAAGCCAACATTTGAGGTGGACTTGGTTAGTCTTCTATGTACATCTAGTATAACTCAAGTGGTCTTTTTAAAGAAATGAAAAGGGGACTTCCTTCTAGCACCAATTAAATTCTTATTTATGTGGATTTTATGCACACTAAGAAATCTTACGAGTTTGTTGTTATAGCTCAAAATGCACCCTATGAGAGGGTTATTTAAGCCCTCTCAAATTGAGCTATGAAATGGGATTAACCCTAGGTTTTGGGAAACCTTTAGATGAGTCAAACCTTTAGGTTATAAGGATAGCTCCCCTTGATGTATAAATTAGGATATAATTTGATATTAACTTGAAAATAAATGGGTGATACACCAAATAGTTGATCTCTACCAACTAGTTGCATGTGCACTTATAGATCAAGAAACCTAACCTTACATATACTACCCCTAATCTGAATCTCTCACATGAGTTTTTTAATGTGAAGGTTGTGATGGTTGTTTAGGATAGGAGGACTAACCAAGAGGTCTTGAATGACACTAAAGGATATAAAAACTCATTCAACCCTTGAACCACACTTATACACTTCACATGACCTATAAAATAAGCTTTTAAGGTGCATCTAAGTGTTAGAAAGGACAACATGCCAAGGAAAACAAGTAAATTCACTTGACAATATTAATTCACACACACTAAGTAAAATAATAGGAGGTAAAACTAGTTACATTTCATTAAACAAAGGCATACAAATGGGTAGGAATTCAATATATAGAGAAAGTGAAGGAAGAAGGAGAAAAGGGAATATGAGCGACAAAGTTGACAAGTGTCTCATGAGTTAAAAATAAGAGATGAGTTATGAAAATATATAAATAGGTCATAGATTCCATGTTTATCTCCATTGAAGATGATCCCTTAGTCCAAGTGGTGTAGGAATTAGAATGCTTACTTAACACATTGCCTTGCCTTTCAAAACTACTCTTTGATTTGGCTTGTTGTATGACAAGTGGCCTTCTTGATGGTCAGATCATGTTGAGTTACACCTTTTATTTTATCTTTACACCTCTCAATTGATCCCTTTAGGTTCCCTTTGATATGTCACTTCATTTTCTTGTCAGGTGTTTAGACATGTCTTCATCTCCTTAGGCCAATCTTACTTACAAGTGTCAAAACTTGAATTCATCTCTCCATATCATTCTCTCTCCATGGATAGCCTATTAAAATCATACCAAACCTAAAAAAAAAAATTTTTTTAGGTCTCAAACCAACCCTACGAACTCATTCTACACCAAAAGATCAAATTAGGTCTCATTCCTTATAGCCCTAATATCATGAAAACTTCTTTGTGTAGAGAGTTGTATGGATGTCACTAAGAAACTAAAGACATATTCTAGGACCCAGTATGATTTATAGCTACATGCCAAGTTTTAGGTCCTGAGAGTGAGTAGAAGTGTACTTTTTTGTTACTTCTCTCTCCTAATTAAGTCTTAAGAAGGATTCCTTACCTAGAGATTGTATTTTGACTCTGTGAGATACCCACACATTTGTATCCTCAAATAAATGTGTGATTCAATTATATGACTTCTTGAAGACCATATATGCCAAATTTGAGCCTTTGATACCTTGTATATACCTCCTAAATAGTTTAAAACAACCCTTTTTACCTATTTTATATAGTTTCATACCTATAAGTACAAACAAAAATCATGAGGAGGTGGTCAAGGGAGTATTATAAATGATTAAAGTTATTTCATAGGTCACTCAACTAATTTAGAGGCATATAAATCCTTTTCTCTCTCATCAAGTTAGATTTGGTCTTCTTTGGCAAGCTGTGAGTGCCTCAAGATCTTAACGATGATTCATACAGGTTGAAGCATCAATAAAATAAACAATTACACAAATTACAAGTAAACTATGGTAGTTAATAATCCCTAATCTCCCAATGTCTCATGAAACTTATATGTACTATACTGAGCAAGGAAAGGTGACCTCTCAAGCTAATGGACTGCATTAGGTGATGCCAAGAAGCATTGGGGCCTATTGGTGGTGATTTCAGACTAGTCTTGAGTTTTTAATGACCTTAAGAGGTATATGATATGCAATTTTATCTATACCAATGGTTATATTATCACACTTATTATCCAACCTTGCTATATCCTCATTGATCTATGCTTAAGGTTTGTAGGCCAACTAGTATAAATGACTCTAGTTGACTATGTTTGTCCTTTTTTCTTCAATTTTTTTGAGCTTGAAGCCTATGAAAACTTGTCTAGAATTGGTACCTTATAAATTAACTTCTAATAACTCACAAACCATTATTTTACTTCCAACAAACCACCTTATTATTGACTACCCTTATAGGTCTATGCATTCAATTAGGCCCATTAGGCTTAAATAGGGTTTGTTGTGATTTCTATTCTTTGTTATTAAGTCTAATGGTTTAAATGAGGTATTTTTTGAACTATGAAACCATATTCAACTATTATTCATTCCTTAAAACCTCTTCACATACTTTAACTCTTCTTAAATCAAGCAAAAGTTCTCATAAAATCATGCACACCTATAGGTTGTTATTTGACTATGTTCTTTGTTTTAAACTCAGTTTTGACTAGCTTCATGTGTCATTTTAACTTGATTCCTTTTGTATTCAAACATAACTATGAACTCTCTATCCACTTGTGATAGACCTCAATATTTTTATACACATTTTAATCCTTACTCAGGCTTAGAACCAACCTACCCTTGAATCCAACATGTGTGTGTCTATGAGCTATGTATATGGGGTTTTGAGATGTTAATTTGATCATATCCTCTAAAAATTCTCTCTAATAATTTTAATTAAAAAATTACCACTAGTATTTTTTCATCACCTCACCCAAACTCCAACTCCATCACCATGCATTGACTGTTTATAAGGGCATGTGCTCTTAAACCTATGTTTTACAAACCTAAACAACTTATAGGTTTATTACACTTTATTAATTAATTATGAATATTTATTAAGGTTATAAAGGTATTTATACATCATTAATGACCTATCACTTTTCACAGACTTCATATCCTTACAACAAGCTTTCTCTTGGTCATGAAACTGACTTGCTCTTGCTAGTAACCTATAGGTGACTTATTTAGGTGTTCTAACTATGTTATTTTCTTTACGACCCCATTTTCACATCAATGTTAATCTAAATACTTGTATCATTTTTGTTTATAGCTTAGGAAATTTTCAATGTCTTGAAACTTCAAACTTTACCAACACACCCTTTGTCTCTCTCATACATGCCTAGGACTATAGAGTACAGTTTAGGCCCACTACGATTTCATATGGCATTATCATCATCCACTTATATATATTTGGAGTTATTAATATTAATTTAGGAATTAAAAACATTGTATCTTGCCTATCTCAACTTCAATACTTAATCCAAAATCACATCTTCAAAACCTATACACTTTGTCTAATATCCTGTTTATAGGTGCATATTGGGTTTCTTGAGCACATCTTAAAGGTGTACCTTAAATATAAAATTTGGTAGTTCTAGGGATATTTGAGATATATTGAGACATATCCAAACACCTTTACTTTCTATTCCAATCAAATCATTTTCATCTTTAATGCTTAACTTTTCAATGCTTTTGTAAGGCTTCATGCTGCTCCAACTAACATTTTGCATGTAGGATCAATTATTGAGTGTTTTGAACAATATGTTGTTGAGGAATATCTCTACATAAGTATAAAAATCCCTATATATCATAAAATCATATTTATCTACTATTTTAATTTCCAAGTTCAAACTTAATGCATCAATTACCACCATTGCTTACAAATGTAGATATATAGGTCTACAGGCCTATAGGTTTGTAATTTTGAGACTCTAGGCTTCCACATTATTATGTATGTATAATTATAAGATTGGAGTTAAAAAAAACTTATCCATAACTTTATTATTAAATTTTATCCCTCCATACACTTTTGATAAGGCCAAATAAGCCTTGAAGAATCATCTTTATGCAAGCAGACCCTTTTGCATAGTGATTGATAGTCAGTCTAGAAACCACTTGGAGAGGTTGATATAAGGTTATTAGATATATTTTAAATCCTTGAATGAATTAAGAGGATAGTATAATACATTTTATAATTACTTGTATGTATTAGGCTTTGTGGAGAACCTTGAAACACAAATAAACATTGATGGCCACTTGTAAACTATGCAAAAGAGCAACTTTCCTTGCCAAATGGCCTTCCACACGTTCCAACCTAGTGGATGAATGTGTATGACACATTTAAAAACCTTTTAGGACAAATTAAAAATTATTTAATTTATCTAATGAGTTCACACTTTCATTGGAGTTGCATAAAACTTATCTTGTGGAAATTTAAGCCTCAAAAAAGTAGTTTAGCTCCTTAACAATTGTTCATAAATCTAAGGAGGTGAATACAATGACCAATTCCATGAATTATAACCCCATAGGGTTCCAAAAATATAGATAAAATATTATCCCCAAACTTTACCTGTATGGCTTATACCATACATTTGAACAACCTTCATGAGCTTATGAAGGGAGTGATGGAGGGGAGAGAGAGTTTAGTGCATTTTTTGGACTTGAAAACTGACCCAAGCCTATAATATTAATTGTAAAATCTAAAGGGATACCTATGCAACTTTTTCATATAAAAATTAGTTCCCAAGTCCATACAATTGAGTGAAAACTACCCTCTAAAGCATTAAAATCAGTATTATAACCATTTTATGACATGATAACATTTGTGGTAGTTATTTAACTACTTAAAAGACCTTGAAAAGTGTTATTGTACTTATCCCTTGATTTGGTGGGATTTTACATACATGAAAGTTATCAAAAATCACTTTTTCTCATTTTATTGTACCTTAAAGTCTACAAATAAACATGAAACACTTTTATAAGTTTATTAAGGCATGAAATGACCTTAAAGGATCCCTAAGGACCTATGACACCACTTTACCAAGTTCCATGAATTCATGACACAGCCAGACCACTATATGACCCAAACAAGACATTACTTTAATTTCTCTAAACTTACCTTAAATAATGCTAATAATATTTTATGAATAATTTTTGAAGTATATTAAGGCATGACCAAGATTTTAAATACATTATAAAATCATGACAAGAATTTTTTTTCCTACAGTGGTTGACATTTCAACCTTGGGGGTCAAATTGGTCAACAACTTGGTGATTCATGGGGGTAAAATGCTTGTTATGTTAAATGGACTAGTAGCCTTGTCCTTCCATTGGGTAGTGGAATCATTTTCATTTAGTTTTATACATAATAATACTTTTACCATGACAATATCATCTTCTTTGACCTCCAAATCACACAAAACAAAGACAATACATATGAAGTAAAGCAACAAGACTCACACATGTGCTAGCTAAGCACTTAGGGAACACAACAAAATAACTAAATAGCCCTCACCTAAAAATAACTTATTCCTCCTAGATCAAAGGGGAATATTGTACTATTTATTTCTTCATGAAATGAAGGATGACATGAAATAAGTTGCCTTTTGAGTCTTGCTCTTATTGACATCATATTCTCCTTGCTTGCCAGTCTTCTTAGTATGTTCTTATGTGAATACATGGTATACAATAAGTCACATATGAATATGAACTCATCTTGTACTTGAATGACCTTCTCATGATGTTCATTATATGTAATTTCATCTGATGATGCTTCATCTAAGCATGTTTCTTTGACCTTCATGGCATATTTAATGACATCATACTTCTTACCAACAACTTCAAGCTCATCAAGCTATTCAAGATGATTTTCATACTCACTCCAAGCTTTATCATTCTCCTCAATGTACATATCTTGTTCAATCTCCTTATGAGCATGATTTTTAATAGCCAACATACCCTTTCAAAGGCATTCAATCTCTTGAAGGAGTTAAATATACTGCTTTCAATCATCTTTTTCATCTTCTCTTTGATAAACATTAGAATAGTACCTTGCTCTTCTCCTTAAAAACCATAGCGTTTTCAATAATTTCAAGTCTTTCTATGTTGTAATGAGGTTGCAAGTCAGATTCTTCAAGTTTAATTTCTTATCCATTATTCTCTATGTCAACCTCAACTTGCTTACTTAGAGATTTTTTAACTTGAAGGCTAGTTACAACCTCATCAAGATTGGATGGAATAGGATCTTATTTTTGATGCCACCATCAAGACCATATCCAAGAGCCTCTTATTTTAAAATGGATTTATATTTCTCTTACCCAAAAGGATTACCAATGGAAATATCCCCATCAAACTCACTTGCATTATCTTCTTTATATACGACTATAGATTGATCCTCTTCACTAGCTTCCCATAATATAGGTTATTCAAGGAGGGAGATGGTGGGAGGGTGATGAATAGGTTCATGGGTTTGAGAGGGAGTATGAGGTATGGTGGATGGATTATGAATGGGCTTGGGGATGAAGGGAGTTATTTTGCAATTTGGGGTCTTGGAAATGGATGATTTTTGAAGGAATTATTGAAGGGAAAACATGTTGAATTTGGATATAGACATTTCATTTTCTTAAACAAGAACCTCACCTTTATCATAGCCTTCTTGAGGCTCTTCAACAACTAAAACCTTATCCCCAACCTTCTCAACTAAAGCCTATTTTTATGTTGAAAATATTCTTGGATAGACCTCTAATATGGAGTGGTTTGAAACTCTTGAGGAATGGGGATGGGGATGGAATAGGCACAAAGTTTCCTCCTTGACATCATTTTTTTGGTCTTGACTCTCTTCCTTTTGCTTTCTCGAAGACTTCACTACTTGATTGCAAGTTGGAATTTTCAATCTAGTAGGATCTTTTAAGGATTGGATTGGATCCCTTCGAGGTTATTATTGAGGGTAGTAAATGGTTCCATGAGGATAAGGATCACAAGGAAACTAATATGGAATACAAGAGGAATCTTAAGGAGGGGAGGGAGAGACTTGTATAGGTTTATATTCTTCCATAAGAGTTGGCATGGTATAATTAGGAATCATATTCCAAGAAGGCCTCCAAGATGAAGAGATATTGATTTAGTGATAAAGGGTAGGGGTATCTAGAGAAATAATTGGAATCAAAGGAGAAGGGATAGGAGATGATGGTTTAGGTTATTTAGATTGGGTCTCTTGATACTCCCACCTCTCTAATTTGTCTATCCACCATTGCATAAAATTTATCATTTCATACAACTCATCATTGATAACTTATTGGGTTTCCTCTCCAACTAACATCACTTACCCATCAACATTTAAACTAACTTCCTCATCTTATTTATGAGATGAAAAGGTATCACATAAAGTTCTGTATCCCATTTTATCATCACCTTTTTTGATTTTAGCATATTTGGCTTGAGTGAAAATAAGGATATGGTAGGGGAAACATAATTTTAAGGTGGAATTAAAGTAGTAAAGGAGGATTTTGACTACTATAAGTCTTGGTAAGGATATTAAGGTATGTAGTTAAAATCATATGAAGAGAATGTAGGACAACCATAGGACTGATATGACTCATGACAAGGCTGATAAGAATCAAAGTGAGGTTGATATGGATCATAGGGATGGTAGGAGTTATGTTGAGGCTGATAGGAAGGTATAAAATAGAAGCTCTCTTTGACCCATACATCCCAACTTCATGAGTCAAATGAAAAAAATATATCATAAAATACATTTCAAAATAAGTACTTGGGCTACTATAACTAGTTGATCATGAATGGAGTGACCACTAGTGTTTATTGAATGCCTCCAAAGGCTGTTAGGTAGAAGAATAACACCAAAATTCCTCTAAAAATTTGGACCTTAGTCCTACTAGGCATGCCAAAATTGTTATAGCTCAAAATTCACCTTATGAGAGGGTGATTCAAGTCCTCTCAAATTGATCTATATAATGGGATTGACCCAAGGTTTTGGGTGACCTTTAGATGGGTCAAACCTCTAGATTATAGGGCTAGCTCCCATTGATGTATTAATTAGGCTATACTATGTTATTAACTTACAAATAAAAGGAAGAAGGATAACATGAAAATAAATGGGCTGATACACAAAATAGTCTATCTCTACCAACCAATTACATGTGTACATATAGATCAAGAAAATAAGCCTTATATACACTACCATTAATCTAAATCTCTCACATGATTGTTTCAATATGAAGGTTATGATGGTTACTTAGGCTAGGAGGACTAAAAAATAGGTCTTAAATGACACTAAAGGATAGATAAACTCACTCAAACCTTGCACCACACTTATACACTTCACATGACCTTCAAAAGAAGATTTTAAGCTGCATCTAGGTGTTAGAAAGGACAACATACCAAGGAAGACAAAATAATTCACTTGACAAGATTAATTATTCATTCACACAATAATTATAGTCATAGGAAGAGTTAAAAATAGTTCAATTTCATTAATAAAAGGCACATAAATGGGTATGGATTCACCATACCCAAGTAAAGGATACAAACTAGCCAATTAAGGCTCTATATATATATATATATATATATATATATATATATATATATATATATATATATATAGAGAGAGAGAGAGAGAGAGAGAGAGAGAGAGAGAGAGAGAGAGAGAGAGAGAGAGAGAGAGAGATTGGACAAGTGTATCATGAGTTATAAATAAGAGAGGAGTTATGAAACTATCTCAATAGGTCCTAAATCCCATGTGTAGCTCCTCTGAAGATTTTTCCTTCAAGTGGTATAGGAGTTAGAATTCTTTCTTGACACATTGCCTTGCCTTCCAAAACTACCATTTGCTTTGGATTGTTAAATGACAAGTGGAATTATTGATGGTAAAATAATGTTGAGTTACACATTAAATCTGATCTTGACACCTCTCAATTTATCCCTTTAGGTTCTCTTTGACACATTACTTCATTCTCTTGTTAGCTGTCTAGAAATATCTTTGTCTCCTTAGGCTAATCTTGTTTACAGGTTTCAAAAATTGAATTCATATTCTTCAGCTCATTATCTCTCTATGTATGGCCTATTAAAATCATACCAAACCTAAAAAAATAATTTTTAGGTCTCAAACCAACCCCAAGAACTCATTCTACACTAAAATATCTAATTAGGCCTCATTCCTTGTAGCCCTAAATTCATGAAAACCTCATTTTTAGAAGTTTTTATGGATGTTAATAATAAAATAAAGGTATATTATATGAATTTATATGGTTTTATATCTCCATTCTAAGTTTCAAGCCCTAAAAATGAGTGCAAGTGTACTTTTCTATTACTTCTCTCTCCTAATTAGGTCTTAAGTAGGCCTCCCTATCTAGAGACTATATTTTGAATCCATAAGATACCCACACATTTTTATCATAAAATAAATGTGTGATTAAATTATATTACATTTTTAATATCATCTATGTCAAATTTGAGCCTTTGACACCTTGTATGTACCTCTTAAATAGCTTAAAATAGCCCTTTTGGCCTATTTTGTATGGTTTTGTACCTACAAGTACAAACCAAAAGCACGAGGAGGTTATAAAAGTAGTCTTAAACATGATTTAGTTCATTTAATATGTCACTCAACTAATTTTTAGGCATATAAATCCTTTTCTCTCTCATCACGTTAGATTTGGTCTTCTTTGGCATCTTATGAGTGCCTTAAGGTCTTAACGATGATCCATATAGCTTGGGGCATCAATAAACCAAAAAATTCCAAAAATTACAATAAAAATAGGGTATACATTTATCCCTAGTATCCAAAGGTCCCATTCAACATCTCCATACTATACTGAGTAAGGAAAGGTGACCTCTCAGGTTTGTGGATTGTATTTTGTGATGCCAAAAAGTATTGGGGCTTGTAAGTGGTGATTTATAATTAATATTAAGTTTAAAATGACCTAAAAATGTTTATGACATAAAATTTGAAATATTCCAATGGTTATCTTTTCATAATTATTCTCCAACCCTTCTACATCCTCATTGATCTATGTTTAGGGTTTGTAAGCCAACTATTATAAATGACCCTAATTGATTGTGTTTATCCTTTTCTCTTCATTTTTTTGAGATTGAAGTCTATGGAAAAATTTTTAGGATTTATACCATATAAATTAACTTATAAAAACTCACAAACCATCATTTTACTTCTAATAATCCACCTTATTTATGACTACCCTTATAGGTTTGTGGATTCAATCAGGCTTATTAGGCCTGAAGAGGGTTTGTCATGATTTCTATTATTTTTTATTAAGTTTGAGGGTATAAATGAGGTTTTTTTTCATTATGAAACCATATTCAAATATTATTCATTTTTTAATACCTTTTCACATACCTTTACCCTTCTCAAATCAAGCAAAATTTCTCATAAAAGTAGGCAGACCTATAGGTTGTTATCTGACTACGTTCTCTATTTTGAAATCAATTTTGACAAGCTTCATGTGTCATTTAAACTTTTTTAATTTTTTATTCAAACATACTTATTAATTTTATATCTAATTTTGATATACCACAAACTTTTTATACACATTTTACTTCTTACTCAAGCTTGGAACTAGCCTTTCCTTGAATATAGCCAATAGGTGTCTATGAGCTATGTATATGGGGTTTTGAGATGTTGATATGATCATCTCCTTTAAACATTATATTTATGCACATTGAATTATAAAATTACCACTATTATTTTTCCATCACCTCACCCAAACTCCAACTCCATCACCATGCATTTACTGCTTATAAGGGCATGTGCTCTTATACCTAAGTTTTACAAGCCTAAATAACCTATAGGTTTGTTACACTTTATTAATGAATTATGAAGATTGATTAAGGTTTTAATGGTATTTATACATCATTAATTACCTATTTTTTTCATATACCTCCATATCCTTACAACAAGCATTCTCTTGGGTATGAAACTGACCTGCTGTTATTGGTAACCTATAGGTGACGTATTTAGGTGTTCTAACTATGTTCTTTATTTTAGGACCCCATTTTAAAATAAATTATCATATCAAGACTTATATCATTATTTTTGATATCTTAGGACATTATAAATGACCTAAAACTCCAAACTTCACCAACACACCCTTTGTCTATCTCATACATGCTCATGAATATAGAGTATAATTTAAACCCACTAAACTTTCATATGGCATTATCATCAACCATTTATATAGATTTAGAGATCCTCATAGTCATTTAGGAATTAAAAAAAATGTATCTTTTCTATATAAACTTCAAACCTTAAGCCAAAATCACATGTTCAAAACCTATACACTCGATCCAATATCCTTCTAGTAGGTACATATTGGGTTTCTTGAGCACATCTTGAAGGTGTACCTTCACTCTATAAACTTTGGTAGTTATATGGATATTTTGGAGCCATTAAGAAATATACAAACACATTTACATTATATACCCATAAAATCATGTTCATATTCATTACATATCTTTTTAATTATTCCACAAGGCTTCATACTGCTCCAACTAACATTTTGCATGTAAATCTAGTTATTAAGAGTCTTGAACACTAGGTTATTGAGGTATATCTCTCTATAAGTTTGAAAATACCTAGATATTATAACATAATATTTATCTACCATTTTGGTTTCCAATTTCAAACTTAGTGCATTAGTTAATGCTATTATTAAAAAATGTAAACCTACAGGTCTGCAGACTTATAGGTATGCAATTTTGAGATTCTAGGCTTCCACATGATTATGGATGTAGAATTTTGAGATTGGAGTTAACTATAAATTTTAAATCAATTTATTAATAAATTTTATCCCTCCAAACACTTTTGATAAGGAAAAATAAGATTTGTAGAATCACCTTTATGCAAGCAGACCCTTACGCATAGTGCTTGATAGTCAATCTAGAAACCACCTAGAGAGGCTAATATACGATGATCATATATGTTTAAAATCCTTGAATATATTTATAGGATAGTTATAAGACATTGTATAATCATTTTCTGTATTGGGGTTTGTGTATAACCTTGAAACACAAAGAAACATTAACAATCACCTACAAACTATGCAAAAAGTAGCTTTCCTTGCCAAATGGCCTTCCACACATGCTTTAAATACATATGATTACCTATTAAAATTTATTTCATTCACCCATTGAGTTCGCACTTGCACTAGAGTTGCACAAAGCTTCGCCTGTGGGAATTTAAGCCTCAAAAAAGGAGTTTAGCTCCTTAGCAATTATTAATAAATATAAATAGCTCAATCTAATTAAAAATTCCATAAATTATAATACCATAAGGGTGGAAAAACTTTTATGAAATATTATCCCCCAACTCCACCTATATGGCATGTACCATGCATATGAAAATAGCCTTTAAGAGCTTGTGAAGGGAGTCATGGAGGACAGAGAGATTTTAGTGGATCTATTAGACAAAAAAAACTTATATAAGGCTATAATATTAATTTTAAAATCCAAAGGGACACCTTTTCAACATTTTAATTTGAAAATGAGTTCACAAATCCATACAAGTGAGTGAAAACTACCCTCTAAAGCATTGAAATCAATATTCTAACCATTTTATGATATGTTGACATATGTGGAAGTTATTTAAATACTCTAAGGACCTTTTAAAATTTTATTGTATGTATCCTTTTCTTTGGTGTGATTTTAAATACATGAAAGTCAATAAAAATCACCTTTTTCTCATTTTCTTGTACCTTAAAGTTTACAAATCAACCTTAAACTTTCCAAATCAAAATGAAATTCGTGTATAAGTTGATTAAGGTATGAAATTAACTTTAATAACCCCTAAGAACCTATGATACCACTTGACACATTTTCATGACTTCATGACATGGCTAGACCATTATATGACCCAAATAAGACATTACCTTAATTTCTCCAAACTTACCTTAAACAATGTTAATAAAGTTTTATGAAGAATTTTTGAAGCCTATTAAAGCATGAATAATATTTTAACTATGTTATCAAAACATGAAAAAAAAAAATTTGCCTATAGGGGTTTACATTTTGACCTTGGAGGTCAAAATTGGTCAATAATAGCCTCTAATGTTTTAGCATCAGTGAAAGAGATTCAATTCAAGGCATGATTTATAGGTTATTTTATATTATAAACAACCTAGTGGTGGTATAGTGATGAAAGGAGAGTTGTTTACCTCATATGGTTTAAATAAGATGAGATTCTAAGATTTACTTGAGATGGGTGAGTGGATAGGTAAATCTAACCTAATATGTGTGGGATCAAAGAAACTCAAAAAGGAAGGGTTGGATGAAAATAATGTTTGTGAATCAAGGGTAGATGAAACCCTTATAAAAATTATCTTGTTCTATGGGTTGGATAAGTACTCAAATAACTAATGCTTGTTGTAATTTATTGTTATCACACAAAATAGACAAATATAATTAGGAGTCTAAGGGAACTTAAACACAATAGACTTTAGAGCTCATAATCAAAGGTTGTATATGTAAGATTAAAATTGTGCATCTACAAATGGAGATTATGATTATTAAAACACAAAGCATCCAAACTAGTTACTGCATAATATGAATAACTATATCAAATAATCAATAACTGTATCAAATAACACTTATACACAACCCAAAGAATAAAATGCCAAAATAATGGAACTTTTGTTATGAATTATCAATCTGGAGAAGAATAGAGAATGAACATCTAGACAAACTTACAAGAAAATCCATAGAATTTATTATTCACCTTGATAGCCAAAAATTATCCTCCCCTTAGAATCAAGAGGATACAAGTATAAATAGGCTTGGGGAGTGGTTACCTCATCCTCCAAGCAATGTATAGTTTTAAAATTCTAATTATAGACTCAAGTATTACAATTAATGTAGAATATGCATACACATGATATTTATAGAATATTTGGCCAAAATTACATTATCTCAATACAAATACATAAATATGCATGAAAATATAACATAGACTGAAGTCTCATTACATTACAATACATGCATACATTTATGTATTTATGGTTCCATCTTGGCACTCTAGAAGGGGTTGGTGGCTACATTATGAATGTAGTAACCAAAATAGACTTAAGTTTTACATGTGAATATTTGACTGAAGTAATCCCAACAAGGAAATGCATCACTATGTGAATTTTTACTCATGACTAAGTGCATGTATGAGGAACTAATAGTGTGCTCTGTGTTATGGCATTGACTTGATTAGTAGCCTTGATTTTTTCATATAAGGCATAGGTAGTGTCAAATTTAGTATTGATGATTTCAAAATTGAGAATAGATGGATGAAATATCCTTATGATTTCATTCATTAAAAACTTGTGATTTTATTCCAAGGCTCTAAATTTAGCTTTGATGGGCTCTACCTTGGTCACTTTATCTTTTTCAAAATTGATAAGCTTTAAAATTTCTTCACTAATCTTATATTGTCCCTTCCACTTCAACTTGGAATTCATTTGTGGTTGCCTTAAGTAATCCTTAAAAGTTTGGCCTATTCACCAATTGCCCTATAGATGTAATCATGTCTATGACCATCATATCTCTCAAAATTTCAATAGATTCTCTTTCTAAAATTACAAATTAGGCTACCAAATCCTTTATTTGTTTATGCCAATTGAAGGTACCATCTCTTTTAGAGATTACATAGTTTAAATACCACACAACTTATAAGAAGTCATCAAATTCAAATGATTGTATGCATTATTTCTCACACAAGATACCAAAAATTTCAACTTCTCTAATTCTCTTAACTCATTCTATAAATTTAATACCTTTCCCTAGTGAGTCTAAGACTCACCCCTTGGAACCCTTATTGTATTCAATATATTATATAATTTTTTATCCTGATTTGAATATTGTCTACTATTTCCCTTGGGGCATAAATAATCTATCCTTATAGAATCCTCTACCTATCCTATTCTTAGTTCCTCTACATTTATTTCATGGCTTCTCCCATTGAATCCATAAAGCACATAATTCTTCCTCATACTCATCAAGGTCATTAGGGTTATTTTTTGGTTTATTTACTAAGAGAAATAAATTCTCCCTTTGCTCCAATATTATTTTTTCCCCTCCCCTATCTACTACTTTTCTCTTTCTTACCCTGTAAATAGTCCCATATTTATTATCAAATATTGTGCTTATTGTTGGCACTTCTATGAGGACCAATACCATTCTTTATTTTTAATTCCCTTGAGACTCTTTGATCAAAGAAAAGATAATGAGTTCTCCTTATTCTTTAGGATCAGTAGTCTATGTAGAGGTGGGACATGGGATGAATATTGGTGGAAGCATGGAGGCACTTATTTGAATGGAAAAATGAAGAGGTGACTAATTTACCCTAATTCATCTTAAGATATCTCTATAAGGTGTAATTTATAACACATATTTAGTCTATCCCAAAGTCCTTGAGATAGTCATTATGGAAGACTCAATTTAAGTGGATCAAGGAATAGACAAGTCTAGTTGGGTATATGGTCTAGGTGATGTTCGGGGATCAAAATGAAAATAGTTACCAAGTTCTCAAAATGGACCTTTTTAGGGTTTTAGGGTTTGACCATTATTGAAGTTGTGATTGAAGGAAATAAAGAATCAAAAGTTTGTGACTTAGTTTACTAAACACAGACATAGGCATATAATGACTTGGTTTCTGAATAATATTACTACAATGATTCATATATAGGGGTGAATTATTTGAACTAATATGTAGAAAATTGACCAAAATTATATCTATAATTGTGAGGGGAAAAGTAAGCGAAGACATTACTTTATTGAAGACTTGATTTGCTTATTTAGTAAGCCTATTTTCATCCTGTGAAGGAGTTAGTATGTCTTCTTCTTCTCCAAGTTCCTCAATATATCTATAATTAATTAATTTAATTATTTCAAAATTTCCCCTCTTATATTCTTCCTTTTAATACATAGGTTATTTATCTTCCTCATCACTAGCACAATCTACCAATGAAACTATCTCTCCCTCCTCTTCTTTTGTCTCCTCACATAGGGGACCTCCAAGATCAAATAGACCATGTGTATTCCTTTTTTCTACTTGTGAAAAATTGGGAGAAACTAGAGGATTTATATAATTCATTTAATAAGTAACAATGGGTGTTCAATTCTAAGTGGGGTTCTACCCTGATGTGGATGGAATGGAGGGTGAAGGGGCTTCAACAAATGGAGATAGAGTGGAAATAAAGGAAGTGATGGAAGTTGAAATGGATGGGAGAGCTATAGGGGATGGAAATATGGGTAATAAAACTATAGGTGCTCTTAAAGGAGATATTGGAGGTGATGGGGATGCTAAAAATAACTCTATAAAAACTCAAGAAGACTCACCTATTAGACTATAGGGGGGATAAGTGTCAAGGAAATTATTGTTACTTGTCCATCTCAAGGAGATGATGATATCTCAAATACTAAAATAGGTTGAAGTATGTTTATTGATTAAGGCCTTGAGATTCCCCTAAGAATATTAATTCTAATATAGGGAGGAAGTTCTTATTTTGGAGGGTATTGAGATTGTTGTTTATGCCATTTATTGCTCATTGCTCTGTTCACCTCATCTATAACTTCGGATGTCTCCTCTCTAGTGATTGAGGGATTAAATTAGATTTTTTATACCACCACCATTGGCATATCATGTTTTTTCATCTAAATATAAACCTTAAAATCATCCTGAGCATTTATGAAAATCTCATCATGCTCAAAACTCTTATAACCATATATTAGGAACCCATGCTACCCCTTCTCCTTACTTTGTTAATATAATAGTTGTTATGGATGACTATGCTTTTTAAGTCATATTGTGTGCATTTTTTTAATCCCAAATTCATGTAAAGTAGTAGTTACTTAGATTAGACTTAGTATATAAGTAAGTGTCGAGTCCAATGAAGGCATCCATAAATTTATTGTATTAAGTTTGCTCAAAGGAGGTTGCCCCCTCGAAGAGGCCAATAATTCTATAATTCAGATATTATAATTTAGTTTTGCTTATTGGATTTAATATATTTCTAATTTTTATAGTTTATTTCATGTATTTACAATTATATTATAACTTGTTCAGGAAGGATCCTCTCTTCTAGTATCAGAGCACTTTCTAGAGCCAACAATTTTTTTCTCTCAGAAGTGTTTTTCTATTTTGTTGCATAATTCATTTGAGTATTTTTTGTATCATAATAATTTGTTTGGATTAGGGTAAATACCTATCCACATACATATGGGAAGTGTTTGGGCATAATCCCTAAAACTCATTATGAGGAGTACCATAATAACCCCAAAGTAGATGACCTATTGAGAGGACCTTCTAGTGAAATGGGTAATGGCCCCATCCTAATTAACTAGTTCCCATCCATGAAGAAAACCAAGAGATATTGTTTAGAGGTAAAACCATGGATAGAATTTTTTTAGAGAGCTTTACTCATTCAGATGGTATTGGTTTCTAGAGAGATATCTTTAAACCCTTAAGCAGTTGTTGAAAATTGGGGCCCATTTCTATCAGTTTTAGAATATTTCTTATATAATATCAAAAAAATTAACCAATAGCGGAGTATTCAAAGACTATAAAAGGACTTGTAGCCAAAAATTTGATAAGAAAAAAAACTAGAAAATATTCATCCCATCAATTTTTGACAAATATCTATAGAGTATTAGACAACTATCGAAGGACTTGCAACTAGATAGAAAATAAATCCAAAAAAAATCTCTTATTTGGTTCATGGTAGTAACCCAAATAGGAGCAAAAAACATGGAGGATCAAATTTCCACCCTCAAGACACACCTCAAAGATCTTGATGAAAAAATTCTTGACCTCAATATTCAACATACCACCTTAAATGATAGATGACATCCAGAGTCTTCTTTTAACACCATATTTTCTTCTTTTAGTAATTTTGTGGGCTAAAGCTTGATTTTACTCAATTCCATGGTGTAGATCCAACTAGATGGATCTATCAAGATATTTTACTCTGCATAATACTTTTTATGCCAACAAGGTTCCACTTGCATCTTTTCACTTGGATTTTAAAGCCCTTCAATGGTATAATTAGTATACCAAGGCTCATGATGAGCTAAGATGAACTAATTTTTGCAACCTTATTTTGTAATGGTTTAGACCTAGTGATTTTTATGACTTCATGGTAACACTCACTAAACTATGCCAAATATGAACCATGAGAGAATATCAAATAAAATTTGAAAACTTGGCCAATCACATAGAGGGATTGTTTGATGATTTTTTCAAGAGTTACTTTGTTAGTGGATTGAAGGATGCAATTCAATTTGAGGTCAAAATGTTTCAGCCCAACATGATGATGAAATCTACAAGGTTGGCTAAGTTGGTAGAGGAAAATATCATATCTTAGCAATGATTCAAATCTAATTTCTCTCCATTCATAAATACAACTCCATAATGATCTCAAATAATTCCTACCCTTAGGACCATTCCTATCAAGCATTTGACTAAATAAAAGATGTGAGCCCATAGAGAAAAGGGAATACATTATAATTTTGATGACAGATTCACTCAGGGACATTGATGTGTTGATAAAAAGCTCTACCTATTGGGTGTGGACTCTCCACCCAAAATTAAAGATTGGGACAATGTTTAAGATACAACAGATGCTTTGGAAGAATCTCAGTTGATTGTAGAACCCAATTCTTAGAAATACCAACTAGAGATCTCTCTCCATACCTTATTAGGAGTCACCACCCCACAAACCATGTGAATTAGGGGTTAATTCAATAAATTCCCTCTCATAATACTCATTGATTCTAGTAGCACTCATAACTTCATTAACCCTCAGATCACCAAATAAGATGATTATTTTATCTATCTTTACTCCAAAGTTAAAGTCATGATTACCAAAAGGGGCACATTATCTTGAAAAGGGAAGAGTCACAATATGTGTATCTCTATTGGAGATTATAACTGATGCTCTAATATGTTTGCCTTGCCCTTAGGTGGACGTGATGTTGTTTTGGTAACCTAATGGTTATACACACTTAGACCCATCTTATGGGATTTTGTTGAACTTTGGATGCATTTTTAGATAATAGGAAAAACACACATTGAGAGGCTTACAATTGGGGCCTCTCAGCATCATTAGTTCACATCACATGAAAAAGCTTCTTATGAAGAATTCACATGGTGTCATTGCCTAGCTCTATTCCATTCAAATGTAACTAACAATGATCTCCACTCCTCATGATCTATAAACCATTATACATAGGTATACATATGTCTTTATCAACCAATGGAGTTGTCACCTTAATTGATAGAGGACCATCATATTCAGCTCCTTCTTTAAAGCATTTCTCCCAACATTAGCCCTTACCACTACCCATTTCAATAAAATACTGAGATTGAGATGCTCATTTGAGACTTAGAAGGAAGTAAGGCATTGTTCACCTTGATACCAACCCATATTCTTCCCAAATTCTCCTTATTCATAAAAAAGATGGGTCATGGTGCCTCTACATTGAATTTTGTGCACTTAATCACATCACACACAGGGATAAGTTCCTAATCCCTATTATTGATGAGCTTCTTAATGAGCTTTATGGTGCTTATTTTTTCTCCAAGTTAGATCTTCACTATGGATATCACCAGATCTGGCTTTATGAGGATGATATCTGTAAGATAACTTTTCACATGCATGATGGCCACTATGATTTTTTGGCCACTAATGCTCCTTCAACATTCCAAGCATTGATGAATAAAATATTATATCCCAACCTATGAAATTTCATTCTAGTCTTCTTCAATGACATCCTCATCTATAGTAAAACATGGTCTGAGCATCTCCAACATTTGGAGCTTGCACTACAACTTTTCTCTGACCATCATATTTGTGAAAAATAGTCCAAATGTGTTTTTGGCTAGGACAAAGTGGAGTATCTTAGGTATATTATTTCAATCCAAGGGGTTTAGGTAGATCTTAAAAAAATATCTACCATAAAAAATTGGCCTCATCCTCAGACACTCAAGAGCTTCCATGGTTTTTTGGGGTTGACTAGATACTATCATAAATTTTTCAAGGATTATAGGAATATTTCATCTCCATTGATAGCTATTTTGAAAAAGGATATGTTTACATGGACACAAGCTACTAAGTGTGCATTTTAAGAATTGAAATAAGCTATGTGTACTACACCTATTCTAGTTATGCCAAATTTTGCTAAGAACTTCACTATCAAGAATGATTCTTGTGGTAATGGACTTGGTTTTGTTCTCCTCTAAGAAGGATTCCCCATTGGGTTCACCATTAAAGTTATTTCTGGCCAAAATTTAGTCCTCTCTACTTATGAGAAGGAAATGATGGCCATTTTACATGTAGTACAAAAGTGGTCACCATACCCACTGGGGAATCATTTTTGCATCAAAATTGATCACTAGAGTCTAAAATATTTCTTAGAAAAATGGGTCTCCACCCCATCACAATAGAAATGGTTTAGAAAACTCATGGGTTATAACTATGAGATCACTTACAGGAAGGGTAAGGATAATATTATGGCTGATGCTCTATCTCACACATTTGTGGACCAAGCTTCCCTTTCAGCTATTCTATGCCTATTCCAAATTGGTTAGATGTAGTATAGTAGGGGTATGTTAATTACTCTTCATTATCTCAAATCATTTAATAATTGGACATTAAAACCTCTACTGTACCACATTATTCTTAGCATGGTGCTTCTCTATGATATAAGGGTCATTTGGTGCTTCCCTAAAACACAAATATTTATCAAGTTATATTCTATGAACTCCATGTTTCTCCACCTACAAGGAACTTAGGTTTTTTAAAAACTTATGAATAGGCACGATGTAAATTCTTTTGGAAGGCAATAAAAAAGGTAATTCAATAGATGGTGGTTGAATGTGATACCTGCTAATGTAACAAGGGTGAAACCACACTCATCTCTAGGTTTCTTGAACCCTTTCCCATCTTTACTAGGCTTTGGATAGATATTTATATGTATTTGATTGAGGAGCTCTTTAAATTTGGAGGGAAAATAGTGATCTTGGTTGTCATTGATCACCTCTCTAAATATAGTCATATTTGTGCCCTCATCCATCCCTATACTACCTCTATAGTTAGACAAATTTTCTTGGAACAAATTTTCCATCTTCATGGTAATCCTTCATCCATTGTCTTAGATCATGATGTAACCCTCACTAGCCATTTTTGGATAGAACTATTTCAATGCAATGGCACCCAACTGAAGATGATTTCTAGGTATCATCCACAAATAGATGGCTAGACTAAAATTATCAACAAATGCTTGGAAACTTTCCTTTGTTACTTCACCTCAAAACAACAACATCAATGGGTAAAGTGGCTCCTCCTCACTGAATGGTGGTACAATACCTCCTACCATACTTCCACTAAAATGACTCCATATGAAGTAGTCTATGGTCAAGCACCACCATCGCTCCTTCTGTACACCCCCAATAGTTCATCAGTTTAATTGGTTGACATGATTCTCTAAACCTGAGATCATATCCTTAGCACCTTTTGGGACAACCTTCATATGGCATAAAATCAAATGAAACAATAAGCTGATTAGCACTATTCTAACCATACTTTTCAAGTAGGTGATATTGTTTTTCTTCACCTATAGCCATACAATAAATCCTCCCTAAAAATAAAAAGGCTTCATAATCTAGCTCCCAAGTTCTGTGGTCCCTATAAGGTTCTCCATAATATTGCATTGGTTACTTATAAATTGGAGTTCCCACCTTCTTCCTGAGTTCACCTAATATTTCATGTCTCTTGTCTGAAAAAGTTCTTGGCATAAACATCAGAGTGTAGACTATTTTACTAGATCTTGATAATGAAGGATCCATACTTCTTGAGATAGATTCAATCCTAGATATGTGTACATGCCATGCTCCCACTCCATCATAGACGTTTTAATTTAGTAGTACAAAATACAACTAGAGGATGCCACATAAGAACCACTATTTCAGATTCAACATAAATTCCCACATCTAAAGCTTCGAGGACAAATATTTTTATAAGAGGGAGGGGATGTTAGGAACCCATGCTACCCCTTCTCTTTAATTTTTTAGTATAATAGTTTCTATGGATTCATATACTTTGTAATTCATCCCGTGAGCATTTTTTTTATCCCACATTCATGGGAAGTAGTAGTTGCTTAGATTAGACTTAGTATATAAGTAAGTTTTGAGGCCAATGAAGGCATCCATGAATTTATTTTATTGAGCTTACTCTAGGTATGTTTCCTCCTCAAAAAGGCCAAAAATTCTACAATTCAACCATTGTAATTTAGTTCTAATTATTTGAGTTAATATATTGCTATTTTTCATATTTACTTCATGTATTTACAATTATCTGCTAACTTGTTTAGGAAGGATCCTCTCACCATAATAAATGTGAAATCCCTTTTTTGTAAGCTCAATGAGATACTACCTTACTTTCCCCCTAGGGTCCTAGTATCTATATCATGCTTGCTCTAAACCATAATGTGCCCTGATTTTACCAATTGTATTGAGATGTCTCCTCACTGAATACTGGATTTGCCCTATATTGAGAGGAGTTTTATGATAGTATCCTTGGTGTTAAAAACCAAGGTACTCATATATATTTTTTTATATTTGGTGTGAAATCTCTTTCTCTTCCACCTTATTAGGGATAAAGTGACACAAAAATAAAGGAGGTTCCTTAGTTTATCCTATCTAGATTATGGTACAATCAGGATGGTACCAATAAATCCCTCTCTTCTCAATACTCCTTATATTATTTGAAAGCTTGGGCATCTAAAACCTATAGAAGGATTGATAAATATGAGGTTAGATATATTTTTAAATCATTTTGATTTCATCCCTAAACCTATAAACATGCATCATGAAAAAATCATTACAAACCCTAATCTTAACATATTCAGTAAAGGGTTCTTAGGGTTGTCTATGAATTATATACACCATTGTCATCACTATCTCCATCACATATAACATCATATATAATGTTTTTAAAAAGGCCTATGATAGAATTGTAATTTTGGTGCCTTTAGCCTCAAATTTATAATCTCACCAAGTGCCATGATTTTGTAAGTAGTCAAAATAATATCTAACAAGGGCACCCATTCCTCATGCCCATATGTTGTGCTGATAAAACCAAATAGCCTATTCATTAGATCCATATCTATTATGACCACTAGTCTAAATTTAAAAGATGGGATTAAATAAATAACACCCTAGATGGATAATTTTTCCCTTCTTAAGCTATTTCTTAAGTTTTCCCTTAATTATGTTCTACTCTAACCAAGTATTAGAAAATTCTTGGTTATAAGTCACTTCTAGGGTGGGTAATTGTATATATTTCTCAAATTATACCCTAGACATGTAGGCCACTACATTCTTATAAATTCTAAAGTGCAAGCAATCTCCATTAATATCACTATTAATAAATAAATAATATAGTAGGTCAATGCAAGGCATGGCCTAAAATTTCACTACCCTATTATGTAGTCCCATGGTTTGAATTGGTATGGAATCATCAATGTATCATTAATCATCTTCAGCTAGTTGGTCATGTGTTGAATACGACTCTATATTGTGTAGTGCATCCCAAATGACTATGTAATGAGGAAGATGAAATTTTAGCACTCCCTTATTAAGTATTGTATTTAGATATTTAGGTATGATTGTGATGGTGTATTAATAAGTAAGTTATCCTCCTCATGATGAAGACATCATTATCATATATAAAGAGCCAAAAATATCACTTAGGTTGAGTGAACAATACTTATATATTTGTTAGGAGAAAAGCTATGGTATTTGATTACAATATAACTCAAATTTGTAGTTTGCACTCATTTGATTGATGGTAATGGTTATTTTATGTGTTTATAATTTTTCTTATATTACCAAACTCTCAAAACTTGATTTCCTAGTTCATGTGTAATTAATGCAATAGTGGCTTTTAATTTTGTTTTCCATTTCAATTTGAATTTTATAGTCAGCTTTGATAGGTACCTTTTTCCAGGCGGAAGTTTTTGTTCTCCATGAGTGTTTAGTCATCACCTTAAGATAGGTGTTTAATTATCATGTATCATATTATGGTCTAATATTGGATTTTGTACTTATATTCTAGCTATGAGTCTTTATGATTGTGACACTTATCATAATCTTACTTTCTCAAGGTCTTTAGTTTAAAACATTATTCTGTATCCATTATAAACTAAGTTAACAAGATCTACCATTTGGCATGACCTTGGAGACTTAAGAATCTTTAAAAAATGGGTTGTGTACATTATTCAGTGAATTATGGATTGATACAATGATGATAGGTGGATAGATCATAGTGAAGCTAGGGCATTTGATAATACTATAACTCAAATTTATAGTTTACACTCATTTGATTGATGGTAATGGTGGTTTGATGTGTTTATAATATTTCATATATTTCCAAACTCTCGAGACTTGATTGCCTAGTTTGTGTATAATTAATGCAATAGTGGATTTTAATTTTATGTCCCATTTCAATTTGAATTTTCTAGTCAGCTTTGACAGGTACCTTTTTCTAGGTGGAAGTTTTTGTTCTCCATGAGTGCTTAGTCATCACCTTAAGATATGTGTTTAATTCTCATGTATCAGCTTCTAGTTTATTGTTATATTATGTACTTACATTCTATCTATGAGTCTTTATTATTGTGATACTTATCATAATCTCATTTTCTAAGGGTATTTAGTTTTACAACATTGATTTGTATCCCTTATAAATTGAGTTAACAAGATCTACTATTTGGCATGACCTTGGGGACTCGAGAGCATTCAAAAAATGGGTTGTGTACATTATTCAATAAATTATGGATTGTTGCAATGATGAGAGGTGGATAAGTCATAATGATCTAGAGGTTTTTATCTACTTTAACCTTGGTACTTTCTTCTATCAAGCTCTAGAATTATGAGATCATGCCACTTGGATGACTCTCATAATCCTAGAGAAACTACAATCTTGATGATGTACCTTTGATTGGTAGGCTTTGAGTTGATGATGGTTATCATAAGTTAGAGACTTGGAAATTTTTGCATTTTTCTTGGTATGTCAAGATCTAAAATTTTGAAATCATGCTATGTGGATGGATCTCAAGGATTTGTAGGTTATTTAAATTTTTTATGATGTACCTCCCTCGATTGGTTTTTTGACTTCTAGGTTATCCTAATGATGACATGTGGATGGATCTCAAGACTCAAGAGATTAGGTAAATAAAATAGGCCTAAATATTAAAATATATATTATAGTTAGCCATGATGTTGACATATGGATGATAATATAGTTAAAAAAAATTCAATAAACTATGGCCTTTGGAACTTAGAATCAACTAGATAGTCTTGAAAACTATGAAATTTGTCCAAGTACCAAATGTGAAAAAAACTTAAGTCTCAAAAGAAATCCTACACACATTTGAAAGTCTAGATACATTAGAACATAAATTTATTATCCTTATTTGTCAAATAAACTCAAAAATTCAATCTTGGAGTAAGATTTCTAAATAAAATCAAAGCTGATATATAAAATAATTTTATCATAGCTAAGCTTTGAAATTTATTTTGAAATGTAAAATTAGCTCAATTGGATCCTTAGGTTGCATAGATTGATTCAATGTTTCAAATTTATAAGGTTCATTTGGACCATGAAAATATTTTGATAATAATGGGTCTCTATTAAATTTTTTGAGAATGGGGTGTGTTGGGGCATAAGCTATTCATTTCTTGATGAAGACATAATTTAAGTCAATATCAAAACAATCGATAATAAAAAAATCATTTAGATCGTAGAAACTCTCAAGCCTAAGGATCAAAAAAACCTTGTGGCCCTCCTACTAAAATTATCAAAGGTCTTGGACCCCCTATAGGCACCAATTTTGAGTAATAAGATAAATGATATCAATAATTTTATTCAATGTAAGCATTGCATAGTTATAAAGAGATTAATCATTCTATGGCTTAAAAAAGTGGTTGGAAAAACTAACTTACCAAAAATGGGTTGTAACCAATATAGGTAAATAAAATATAACTAACATAATAAAAAAATTAAACTAAACATAAAATTTTTGTCATAAATGACCCAACAAACTCCCCTTGATCCAAAAGGATATAGAAGATGAAATAACTAGAGCATTGACTCTGAAGTCATCAAATAAACTATGAAGCAATTTCAATTGGTGTATTATACATCTTGGTACTGATAAAAATTGATGCCACTCCTTATAGAATCCTACCCTATGAGTTGTGGAATAAAATTATGATGAATATGATCAAGGATTGCTCATCCCCTATGACCATTGTGTTATATTGTAGTATAACATGATTAAAGCCTATCCAACTACATCAATGTGCATAAGGCTCCACCCATCAACCCATCCAAGTGACCAACCTAAAGCCCATATAAGTGACCAATCTATACTGTGTATGACACATATCTTTGATTTCAAAAAAAATTTAATGAATTTTTCTCAACACGACTGGTGATATCAATCCCTATCAACTCATACTATCAATGATGACTGATTAAAAACCTAGTAATGATATATATTATCCCCCTATCAAGCGAGAGGTGAGAAGCCATGCATCATGAAAAATAAAATCAAATAATACTATCTAATCCATATCATGAATATTAGGTATATAAATCCAAAACTAAAAGAAATGAAAAAACACAAACCAAAAAATGCTACTACAATAGATCTTAGTCTTGATACTAGTAGCTCTCACAAGATAGGTGAATCACTGATCAATCAGAACAAACTATCAAGTCCATTTGGACCATAGACTTCAGCCATATAGGATGCCTCTTGATTAGAGGAAGTGTTAAAATAACCTAAATAACTAGAGTAACTAAAATATATTCCATTATAATGATCCATGTAATTGGATTCAACTCTCTTTTTGTGTGGAGAGTGAAGTCATTGAGGACATACATCTTCAAGATGTCTAATACCACCACATTTGAAACATTTGTGCTCTTTCCTATGTTGATAAGATCTAGAAGAAGTTAAATCACTAGAATAATAATTAGAGTGAAAAGAGCTCCTGTAGTTATATTTACATTTTGAATATCCTAGAGAGTGTTGATGAGAATGTTATGGAGACTATCTAAAATGATGTAGAGAGTGTCTCAGATAAAATCTTAGAGAATATATCAAAAAGTATTTTAGAGAATGCTTTTGAAACTACCTTTGTACATGGTAATGATCTTTGTGATGTGACCTAGACTTTATATAGTGAGACTCTTCAATAGACTTAGTCTTTTTCTTTATAAACTATCTCTCATGATGAGTCAAAAACTCATAAGTATAGTCAAATGTTACACCATTTAACTTATCACTAAGTTGAAACATTTTGGAAAAATTGGCATATGCATAAATGAAGACATTTAGTGTGATGTAAATGAGCATGTCATCATCAATATTTCCACTTATCATACAATATTATTGTTTCAAGGTTTTCATCTGATAAATATATTCATATACATCTTCATCATCGGCTAATTTATTATTTAAAAGTTACATCAAAAAGTCAATCTTCTTGTATATGGGTTGTTTGTCATACAAGTATTTTAATGTTTTCTATCTTTTCCATGATATAAATTTAACATATTAAATGTGAATAATCACCTATGTAAAACATGATGAATTTAATAAATCAAGATCACTCTTATCTCATTTTTGATACTCAAGCAATTTGGTAGCTTTAGTGGGTGGTGTAGTGTCTTTCTCTTTTATTTCCCATAAATTTTTAAAAATGAGTGTATTTTCCATGTTCATACTCTATTCCTTATATTTTTTAGGTGTTGAATGTCTATTTTTAGATATTAAACTCATAATTTTTACCATGGTATTGTCAAATTGACAATCAAGTTGAAAAAGGGATAAGGCTATTAGGATTTGGCCTTGACCTTCAAAATAAATTCTAATTAAAAAAATCATGGGACTTGTCGAAAATGAATGCAATAATAACACCTTATATCACCTTTTACACCCTAATATCTCCTTTACAAGTTTAAATTTGATCAAAATATAACACCAAAAGTTATACAATTAGGTTTTAAACCCTAAACCTTTCCTTGGTGGCAAGTAACTATAAAAAACTATTTATCTAATTCCCCATCAACTAATTTGATGATATAATAGAAAAATATATTATATAGCCATGATTTTTCAACATGGGAAATTAAAAAGGAAAAATTACATTGAAATATTTTACCAAGTAACTTTGCATGTAAAAATATAACATTGATCTATCTTTACTAGAATAAGAAATTTCACTGCTACTTATGGATCCCACAAAATGGAAACCTTATAGCTCATTGGTTTGAGTGGCATGTTACTATACCATACTACACTATTTAAAAATTTTACAAATTTCCTCAGATCATAGATTTCAAAAAAAATTCAATAAAGAAAATTAATAATTTTCATTTCTATGTTTCACCATTCTATAATACCTATTGAGTGTAGAATTCCATTTTTGTTCTTTGATTCAATAATTGCATAAAATCTACTCTAATATCAAGGCTTTGGATCTAAATTTTAATTTTTAATTTACTAGTACTAAGGTTGGCACATCAGATGCTTTATCCATAAAATATTATTATATGGTCATTATTTAATTTGGTAACCTTTAGTTATGGATTAAATACTCATCTTTTAGTGATGTACAAATGACACACTGGTCTTCAAAACAAAAAACTGCCTTCCCTTCACTACGTGGCTTCCTCTATTTTTGTGTCATTTGGCATCAAATTTTCATAAAATATGGGCCACTATAATATGGATTTGATTTCTTTTTATTCCAAGTCACCAAATTTAATTGAAAAAAATGGAAATACCAAAATTGATGAATAAAAAATATGTTATCCATAAAATGGTTGTCACATAAGCCTATGACATTAGATTGAGTTGGTGCACTAAATTTTCAAAATTTTCCTCTTCAATTTTTGTCAGGCTCTAATCCCATTTTATTCACTAGGTTTGAGTAATAAGATAAATGATATCAAGAAGTTTATTTTATGTAAGCATTGTATAGTTACAAAGAGAGTAATCTTTCTATGGCTTATAAAAGTGGTTAGCAAAACCAACCATCCAACAACAGGTTATAACCAACCTAGGTAAATAAAAGATAACTAACATAATAAACAAATTAAACTAAACATAAGATTTGAATCATAAATTACCCAATACCCTCAACATCCAAAATCATGTCATAATTGGAACATCTAGAATCAACAATGATGTGTGTGATTGGTAATCACAATTTTCCTTGGTCTCCCAAAAATTATACATCCATTCACGATAACATCCTTAATCCAAATCCCATATCCCACAATAAAATAATATACTTCATCTAAAGTTTATCAAAATTTACCCTCCATCATAGTGCTCTCTTTCATAAAGGCTACAGAAACCTTGTTTGAAGGTTTGGAGGAAATAGATCAAAATTCAACAAAGATCACAATATCATTAGTGTAGTACATATTAGTAGTAAGGTTATAATAGAGAATCTATTTAGAATAGGTATGGGCTATAAATAAAAATGGATCATCATTATGCATCTAATAATCCTTCAATGAGTTGAGATGCTAAAAATAAATTAAAAAAATCAAAAATAATAATCACTTTAGAGTGGTATTTGAGTGCTAAGAGTGCTACTTGAGACTACATATCCCTAGCTTAGTGTTATACCTATACTAGAGCCTATTTTCACACTTATTCATCCTTCGTGTAGGCCACAGGCATCCCTAGTCATCCATAAATTAGTCCTAGACCATCATTCTTATATCCTATCCCCTCATTCCTAGTGTTATACCACTTTTACGCTAGCACCATAATAGGGATAGTAATGCCACATGATGCTAGTGTCCCAATAATGGTGTTAATATCCTTTCCCTCCCTTTTTAACAAATGGTTATATTTTCAAATATAAAAACTCCTATCATTATCCTCGACCTATTTTATCACTTGCAAAAGTGTTAAAATAATATATATACATAAATTTTAGCCCTTTAACTAGTAGATGTAAATCAAATGAAAAATACACATGCAAACTCAAAACAAGTTGTGCACAAACAATTTTATCAATCCCTACTCTACCCAACTTATGCATAATACCATTTATATCATTCCTAAGCTTAGATTACCCAAATTTTTAGTCTTAAGCATATTAAAAGAACTCAAGTCAACTATCATACTAGCTTCACTTATATTTGCACCAACATTTAAGTGGGTAGAACTACATCGTGCTTGATCGCTCTTAATAGTATTGGTATGTAGGAAACTCTCATCACAACAGGGTGCTGAGGATGTCTAACCTACCCCACTAAAAAACATAGTTTTCATCTTGTATAAAAAAATGACCTAATAACATGAAGGATTAGGGTTTTCAAAATAGGCAATATACAGTGTTTCATAATTCATGCACATAAGAATAGACTCATAGATCTAGACATGGGTGCATCCAAAAGCTTGAGATAGTCATACACAAATGATACTACCACTAAAATAAGGACACTAGTGCCACATACCCAATAATGGTTCTACTATCCAGTTATGGTTTACTATCTTCGAGGGGTTTGAACTTGGATCCTATTTATGACACTTAGACCAACCTCTACCTCAACTTTCATCTTCTAGATCATTTATCTTAGTCATTTTCTAGCTAGGTTCTTATATTATTTATTTTTATTTTTAAAAATTAAAATTTAATCAAATATATAAAAAAATTAGTGGTTGTAATTATTGCATATTATTACCCTAATTTAGTATACTTAGCTCTTTAACAAACATAATATTTATAATTACTGAGTCTTAAAAGGTTAAAACATTTGGTGAACCCGACTTACTTTAAATACTATTCAGACCCTAAACTTACATGCTACTTAAGTTTGTATAATTATTTTTCATATTTTCATTAGTTTTTTAATCTTTTCATATTTCATACATTCTATTTTAGTAGCCCTATTTCACTTTGTTTACTATATGCCATCTAAAAAAACTATCTCTTATATTAATAGGAACTGCTAGGCTAGGTGGCAATCCTATTGAGCATATTTAGATTCCTTATATTTGAGATTATACCATGGAAAATGGACCATTTTTAACCCATGTCATTGATCCTTCACTCCCTAATTATGTGTATTTCAATGATAATACATTTGAAGATGAGTAATATAATCAATATCAAGATGATACACAAGGTGGGAATTGAGACACTCTCCCTCCACTTAATAATGAAACCTAATTTTCAATAAGGATGAGATTCTATAGATATTCATAGACATAACTTGGGAATATCCCTTTGATTATGTATAGATTTTACAAACCATAATGGAAATAAAGATTTTACAAACAATGGTCTCTTATACTCCCTTAGATAATAACATTGTTATGCCTACTTTGGGGCTAACTTGGTTAGCACAACAACCAATTATAAATCAACAACCTTCAGTGATAGTTATACCTCTTATGGATAGTTCCTCCACTCCATATGTACAATCCCTTATGTAGGAGGATCATACTCTATAGGCTAAGGTGTTACATCTTGAACAGGGAACCACTATATCATCACATGCCTTAGATTTTTATGTTCTTTTACATACACCTTTGACACATCACATAGATGAAACTCATTTTACATCTAAATTCATGGCACCCAATATTACATTATATGATGGTAAGGGTGACCCAAAGCACCATCTCCAAGATTTTCACATAACATGTTTGGACTATGTGTCCAATGATTAGCTACTCACTAAGTTGTTTCCACACATTCTAAAGGATTATGCCTTATAGTGGTTTTGTGATCTACCAAATCAATTTATCACTTCATTTAATACATTGGAAGATATGTTTTTATTACACTTCTCAATAAATATCAGTGATAAGATCTCATATGCTAAAGTTACATAATTGAAACAAAAATTAAATGAGCCTATTGCATAATATGTATTATGATATAAGACTATATTGGATAAGTTTACTATCCCCATGGTAGATAAATAGCTCAAGGATATATTCAAATAGAGTTTTCTACCATCATTACATGAAGTTATATTTTTAATAAGTTTCCAACCTTCACATATTTATGTCACACAATAAAATAAAGAGAAGTCAATCTTCTCTCAATGGGAAAATTAAAATATAAAGTGTATTAGAATCAAATATTAAGATTTATAGTAAGCATCCATACAAGGTAAGGGCCATTTAAACTAAGAGTGATCCAAAGGACATAGTTAACACAACTTCAAATCCATCTCCTCACCTAATTTTATTAGTTCCTTCATGCAGAGTTTTCACTAACCTTCCAAAATCACCAATATGTGTTTTCACGTAGCTCTTGGAATATAATGTCATATCTCTGCCTCCCATAAAATAGGTTAATATGACATGGCCTCTTCGAAAGAACTATGATTCCAGTTCATTCTATGAATATCATAAGGCACCAGACCATATAACAAACATATGCATCAACTTGAAACATAAGATACAAGATTTAATAGAGGATAACATTATTAATGTGGTCACACCCATAGAGGCACCCAAAGTTCAACAAAAGGAAGATAAGTAATTGAAAATATTAACAGATCTATTTTTAAAGTATACATCAAATGAGGTAGGTAAAAATTTAAGGGTTCACTACATATATCAGACACATCCACCACCATCATCATATCGCACTACTATAGAGGATGCACACCCACTAAAAAATATCATTAGTGTGTACCATACTAGAGTTTTAGTAGACCACTCATTTTCTCAGAGTAGGAGATTATTGATGATTATTCAGACTTATATGCACTCTTTGTACGAGCCCGAATAGATCATCATCCTATTTAGAGTGTTATGGTTGATAATGAGTCAAGTATTATCATGTGTATTATAAATTCTATGGAATTGGGGTATTTAGAGTAGGATAAGTCTCCTATAGACATATTTATTAGTGGTTTTAGTGTCCATGTTCAAAGCACCATCAAGGAGATTATACTTTCACTATAGTTTGGACTAGCACATGTGGCCACTAGATTCTTAGTAGTACATAGTGTATGAATATTTAACATGTTAATGGGTAGGCCATGGATACAATAGTTATGAGACATCCCATCCACCGTACATAGATGCCTAAAATTATAAATGCAAATAAAGTGAATACAGTGAAGGATTTTTCATATGAGTATCCTCTACCTATCCCAAAGGTAGTTACATCATATTTACTAGTTATAGAATAACTACAAGTCACAACTCAATTATTAGTTACATCTCCAACGATAGTTCCTATCAGTATACCATAGAGTTTAGTAAAGCCACAAATGTAGGTGAGGTCTAATCCTATAGTGTTATCATGTATGTAGGTGAGGTCTAATACTCCCATAGAGACCATTATTAGAGAGACCCCTACATTAGAGATATGATGCAGATTCGAGAGGGACTCCCTTTACTCACTTTCTTTCGAGATCAATATTATTGAGTTCTTAAAGGTTCTCATCATAGGGAACCTCTATTAGTTATATTATACTAGATGAGTCCCTAAGACCCCTTGAGTTCATAAGACACCATAGTCAATTTCACAAGTTCCTAGCACCACTTCATAGGGAGTTCCAAATATAGATCACTCAGTATAGTAGGTTCTAGGACCATAGTTACCCTTTCATACATCATAAATGATAATTGTTCCTTTATTTAACATAGGCCACATTGATAGTGAGTCTCCTATGAGACTCAATGATTAGTATTATTCCTCCCTTCTTGTACATAATTTCCTTTCTTCTTGTTCTTTGTACATAGTTTCATTTTGGTGTTGCTTGTACATAGCTTATATCCATAAAATATAAAAATAATAAAATATTTCAAAAACACAAAAACATTCAAATATTTGCTCATAAAACACAAAATTATAGATTGTATGCATTTCCATGTTTACATTTCTTATATTTTATAGACATTGCATATGTTAGCTGTCTTAGTATAGTTAGTTTTATCATACATACATGCTTCACTTATTCTTGTTGAGTCCTTACAGATTACCTATAGGACTTAGGTATACTATACTAATCCATATTTTTTTATCATCTACCCACTGGGAGCATCTACATAGATACATGGGTTATTTATTTGACACATTCATTCACTTGGGGGCACCATATACATTATTTCAATTATCAAGTTACATATTTCTATACTCTACACCATAGATTTAGTATTATTATATCTTGATATTAATTATGCTACACTTACTAAGATTTTTTTTGGCTATTACTACTTTAAACTTAGAATATGTACATCCTAGCTCTTACATAGATTTGTATTACATGCTCATCTATACTTTCATTTCTATGTTTCCTAGTTTAGACTTTATTATATCTCTATGATAATTTTATTCAAGGGCATTTGAATATTCCATTGCTCTTTGAATCTACACCACTTATTTTCATAATATGTATGATTTTGACATGTGGTCATGTCTTTGTGTGTGGTTTCTTGATTATGTATGTGAATATTTTAACATGTCCTTGTAATTGGATCTAATCTATCTTGTTTGTTTATTGAATATGTGGACATTTAAACATGTCCTTCCATGTCTTATTTTCTAAAATTTAGTGATATGTGCCAATGTCCCTTGTATTTTGGCCCCTTGGCCTACTCTATGTGCCTCATGTGTATTGTATGTATGATTTTTTTGTATACAACATGGCCATGCCACTTGTCTCTTGTTACAAACTCTAGTTTTCGATGCCATGAGGGACCTCATACATCTTCCCTCCCTACTTAGGTGTCATGATTGACATCATGCCCCATCCCCCTAGGTAGTTAGTTATTACTCAAATTTTATATTACATACATACATACATACTTACATATATATATATATATGTGTGTGTGTGTGTGTGTGTATGTATTTATATATATATATATATATATATACATACATACATACATACATATATATATATATACATGTATATATACATATATATATACATGTATATATATATATGTATATATACATACATATATATATATACATGTATATATATATGTATATATGTATGTATATATGCATATATGTGTGTGTATATATACACACACACATAGATACACACACACACACACACACACACACACACACACACACACACACATATTGTGTGTGTGTAACCCCATACCCCTAGGTAGTTACTTAGTTATTAATCAAATTTTATATTACACACACACACACACACACACACACACACACACACACACATAAACACAATTATGAATTTTAGACATGACATACATCACACATTACAAACTTAGACTCAAATTATCTTACATTCCAATGTTATGTATGCACATTATATTGGATTATTATGCAGATATCATATATGCTCTAGCTAACACACATTTTGTTGAGCTTTTTCTTTTCAATATAATTATTGCACACATTCAAAAAATACCCTCAATAGAGATGGAATTCACAAGGCTTTGTCATAACTATTAATCTACCTGAATGTACTCAGAGTACATTTTTAGCACACAAGCTTAGATTATAGAAATTAGGCTCAGGTAAACACAATGGGAAAATAGTGACATAAAGAGTAGTACAATTATATAAAAATCAAATAAAAAGGACATTAAAACCTAAATTGGGACACTAGAACCACATGGAACTACTATCTAACATATGGCACTATTGTGTGGTATCCTCAATTTTAGAAAAACCTAGATTGGCCAAAAACTTATAGCAAGTAGAGTATAGATTTCCACATGTTTAGTTATAGATTTATCAGTTTTGCTCAAATTTTATCAAATTAATACCAATATAGATCATATTTATACCAATTTACTCAGATTAATGTGGCATGACCATTCCCATATTTAGTTCAAATACTCAGATATAGATTATTATCACTCAATCCAAAATCCATATGCTTAGATATCAGATTTGGGGGAATGTGCATAACACATTATTTTTGTATGCTCACTTACACACTAATTGATAAAATGGGATAAAAATTTTCATTTCATTCTCTATGCTATATAAATACAACATAATATATATTTTGTACACTAGTTTCATGTCTTACTCCATCTGTAGTGGTTGGCATTCTTGAGTGGCCCAAAGGTGCCTAATATATTTGAGTGGCTATAGAGCTGACATTCTTAGTTAGACATTTCTAGTTACATCACATAGTTTTAGTTTAATATGCATCTAATACACATGGGTGGGAAATGATGGCATCATATCCTACTTGAGTTATTGAGCCACCTACATGAGAGGATTAAACACACCATCAATCCAATTCATGCTATTCATAGGTCATGATCAACCAAATAGGACTAGGAAATGATGGAGTCAAAACTAGATTGAGTTCTTGAGCCACACATACATGAGGATTGAGCATTCCATTATCTTAGTCCAATATATTCATCTATTAATAAATATATACATGCACACACATGTAGAATGTCACCAAGTTTATGCATTAGTTTGCATACCTAGTGAGGTGTATTCATCCCTTTTCTCTCTCTTATCCTTACTTAATTTTTCTTCTTTACTCAATTTTGTCTTTGATTTTTATATCTATAAATTAATCATAAATCTATGTATTTTTAAATTGAATGACATGCATTAGATCATGATTCACATACTCAGACCCAGTTTCATGGGCTTTGACTCTTAGGTAAGTCTAGGTAAACTTATTTTTTCTTTATCCTAGTAATTTTTCTTTGCTACATTTATATAATAAAATGGGGAAATATGTAACAACCTAAAAGTGGTATTAAGTGTTAAGAGTGCCACTTGAGACTACCTATCCCTAGCTTATCCCTAAACCTATTATAGAGCCTATTTTCACACTTATCCAACCTTTGTGTGGGCCACAAGCATCCATAATCATCCCTAAAGTAGTCCCAGACCATCATTCTTGCATCTTAGCCCTTTTTTCCTAATGTTCTACCATTTTGACACTAGCACCATAATAGGTATAGTAGTGCCACATGGAACTAGTGTGTCAATAATGGCACTAATATCTTTTCCCTCCCTTTTTCATAAATAAATATATTTTTAAATATAAAACCTCTTAAGGTCAGCCTAGACCTCTTTTAACACTTGTATAATCATTAGAATAATATATATACATGATGTTTATCCCTCTAACTAGTAGATGTAAATCAAATGCAAAATACACATTCAAACTCAGAATAAGTTGTGCACAATCAAGGTTATCAATCCCTATTCTATCCTAATTTTGAATAATACCATCTATAACATTCTTAAGGTTAGATTACCAAAATTTATAGTCTCAAGCACATTCAAATCACTTAAGTCAACTATCATACTAGCTCTATTTACAATTCTACCATCACTCAGGTGGGTAGAACTAGATCGATCTTAATCCCTCTTCAGAGTATTGGTATATAGAAAAATCTCATTAGAGTGGGGTGTGGAGGATGTCTAGCCTACCCCACTAACAAACACACTTTTCATATTGTATCAATTGGATGCCATAACAACATGGAGGATTATAATTTGCTCACAAAATCAATCAAAATAGGAAATATACAAGGTTTTAAAAATCATGCACACACAAACAAACCTCGTATATCCAGACATAGGTGCACTTAGAAGCTCAAGGTAATCTTACACAAAGGAAATTACCACAAAAATAGGGACACTAGTGCCACATACCCAATAATTTTGTTAATGTTCAATTAGGGTGCTACTATCTAAGACAGGTTCTGACATTTGGATCTTATTTATGACACTCATACCATCTTATGCCTTAATTTTTAGCTTTTAAATCATTTATCTAGGACTTTTTATAGATAAATTATTAATTATATTATTTATTACTATTTTTATAAAGGTCAAAGTTAGTCAATTATATAACTAATTAGTGGTTGTACTTATTCCATATTATTACCCTGATTTAGTATACTTAGATCTTTAAAAAACATAAGATTTATACTTGATAATTCCTAAAAGGTTAAAAAAATAAAAAGAGAGAGAAATAATTCATCCAATGGTGAAAACCATGATTAAGTAACCTTGGGTAAGTACCATAATTAAAACTAAGTTCTTGGCATCATGCATAAATAATCTATTATCTGCAAGTACCTTGACATTTTGGGGTAGCACCCTCTGATTCATATTTAACCATAAAATTCATCATCCATCCAATTTTAACCATTCATATCCTATTCAAATTCTTATCATTTTCCAACCATCCTTATCTAAACACATCATGTCATGCCCATCATTCTTCTCATTCTAACCTTGTTAAGGAAGTGAAAGAAATCTTGAGACCCATTTAGAAAACATGCATGGTGATTTGATAATTAGATGCATTTGATCTTACAAGATGTCATCCCTGAAAATAAAACATTAATTTATATCCATCCATATCTAACATTATTTTGAATCCTTTGGTTCCTACATCACTTTTCACATCACAGTGCTAAAATAGGTTTTTCCCTTTGCTAGTGAACCCTTTGTATATACTTAATCCAAAATCTAAAACATATTAAAATTTAAAAATAAAAATAAAAATAATAAAATTTTAAAAATATTGTAGTGAGATATAAATCCACAAAATCCAAAAAAAATCTTGTCCTAAATATGGGCAAAACACTTATTCAAATCATTCCAACTTTTCAAGATATTTCATTCCCACATCTATCCTATTTGGGGATAGGTCATCAATACAATCTCAAATATTTCATGTTATTTGGGTAAAATAAAATCATGTATCTTATTTCAAGATATTTTATTCATAATCTATCCCCTTGTTTACATCCTTACTTGGGGAAACCATCCAATTATCAATATCATTGAGACTTTTAAGGCACATGGATTTTGACTTGCTTAAAGATAGAATGTTTTTTATTTATTTTTATTGATGTGGGTCTTGTCAATAATCCAAATTTTAAATGACGTATCCTCTAACATTTTAGTATCTTAATGGAGGCAAACTCCACTCTAGGGAAAAATTTATAGGTATGGGTTAAACAACCTTGTGGTGAAATAACAAGCAGATCATGCAAGTTATCAACTGGGTTTACATGTATTGGAATGAATCCTAGTATAAAAATCAAACTTAATTGATTGGGATGGATGGGTGATACCTAATTTAGATTGGGTAGATCTCAATAAAATAAAATTCAAAATAAGGGAAGGATAGATCATAAAAAAGGGTTATGTGATCTCAAAGAGTCTCTTTCTTCATTGGTTTCTTGGTGGATAAGTGCTTTCAAAACTAGTACTTACTATTTGTAGTTGTTGCACACACATAGATAAACACAATTATGAAATATGGGGAGGAGTGGTATAGGGAACTTGATGATCTCAACTAAAGGTTATTCCCTTTAGATTTACTCTTGCACACCCTTAATTATAAGGTTACAACTCAAACTAATAAGGCATCAAGGGTGTTTGTTCCACACATGTAGAAAACTATACCAAAAGAAATCACTCCTACACACAAAGAATATTAACATGGTTTGGACTAATTTCTTAATTAATCAATGAAATCTACTAACCTCAATATATTCTACACGTCTAGGTCTATCATACATTGATAAAACAATTATAATTTATCCATAGTTTTTACACACTTAAAATTACTATATTATTGTAGCCAGAAAAGAAAAATCTTAATATCACAAGAATGGAAGGAGAGAACACCAAAACAATTATATGATAATAAAAATTAATGTATTCTTGTATTGATAAAATCTTCCAACCCTTTGGAATGTGAAATTACATAAATATATAGACTTTAAGATGGGACGCCTCATCCTCAAAGTGCATGTGAACTTAGGGTTACATGATGTAGTTAGAACCTCAGTTATAATTTTAGCCTTAAAATACATGTTTTACATACTCGTAGATAATTTAAATTATGTCAAAAATAGTTGTCTTGTGTGAAATGATGCAATGTATGCATGCTTATAAGCAATCCACACAACATTATATATATGTTCTAAGTGTAAGTAAATTTTAAGTGGAAAAATAAGTATTATTTTCATGTATGTATAAAAAATTAGCCTTCAAATCAAGGCTAACAAGGTGCTTGCATGATGGGTGATGTTGTTAGAGGCACTGAAGTGGATGCTTTTGTTGAACTATGAGTTGAAATGTGTGACAACCTTACTAGTTTTTACTAGAATTTTTCAATATATTTTTTTAATTAAATACACATAATCAACATATAGATTTCACCATGAGAAACCTAACTAGTGATATTTAACTAACTGTATTAATTTATTTAACCAAAAAGGTTATAGCTAATCTAGTTAGCTAAATATCACCATGAAAAGATATATAAATCATGAACAATAATGAATAACCATAAATATTGCATCACATCATAAATAACATAATAAAAATTTAGCCACAACTGATACAACATTATAGCCTCTACTATAGAAGTATCATGTCTAAATGTTATAATTTTTATAAATACATAATAATATCTCAAATGATAAAATATGATATAAAGTTCCTCTAAGTAGAGTATTTATGACTTAAGAGTCACCATGACTCAAGTATCAATATTAATTCGCAAGTGTAGACTCAAGTATAGTACTCTAGATAAGAGGGAGAGCTTAATCTGAGCAATTTTCCACACCAACCACAAACCATAGAACCCCTTCACTATCTCCCTTCACAGATGGGTAAATAATTATGGTGTAAAAAATCAAAGTAACAAACTAAAACCCATGTGTTGAATATATCTAATACATAATGTATACCATAAATAAATCCATTATAATATGAAATCACACAAATATGAAAACTATATTAACACATGAAATTACAATATTTATCAAGCATTACTTTGGCCAAAGTTTTCAATAATAAATGATCTATAAGATCAGTTGAATTCATACACACCACTTGATCAGATTACACCTTATCTTACATTGATGGTGCTAATTAAGCCAGTGAAATCCATCCACTACTTAATTAGGGTCATGAATGCAAGATTCAAGAAATAAATAAAAATATAAAAACCAATAGATTCATTCATAATATTTCAATTTAACTAATCAAAATTATGCTAGGTACAAAAATATCACAAACATTAATTTAGTACATCAAATGAAGTGAAATTAATCATTGTATCTAGTTTATTACAAATAAAAAAGAATTCAAAAATAGTCCTCAATATAACATACTATCTGGGTAATGATTATCTAGACCACTAGTTTCTCTAACCACTAACTTATCATTTTATTTCTCCACCAAATAATATTATAACACACGCTTAATAAATTGTTCATATTACACATAAAACAACATCCAATATAAAAAATCTTAAATGTTTTATAAACTCCTAAATACATTATCTTAATACTTTTTATCCAAACATTAAAATATATAATAATTCATGTACACACCACATGGTAATTATGTACAACACATCTATGTATATAAAATACATGTATATATGAATAGTATAATCTATATGATTCAATACAGTCTACAACTATATGTTTTATCAATTTTTATATATGTATATATACTTTTTAAAATATTTTAATACCATTATAGTACTAAGAAACTACTATTTTGTATGTAGTATACTCGTAAGATGACATCCACTGTTGAATATCTTAGAGTATTATACATTCTCAATGTATATGTATCCATCTATTAAGATAGTCCCATAACTCTATCATAAATGAAATGAATCTCATATATTTTTTTTTATGAAACATACATAGTATCATTTTACCAATTCATTTTAAATCAAATATATTAACATATTTGATTTAAAATTGACACTTCAACCAAAACTGAACACTCAGCTGACTATACCCAATTGCATTACATACTCATAATAAAATCTAGTTCAATTATAAAGTCTTTATGCACAATCATGTTTAATAATACAAAACAACACAACTGAGTATATAATTACTTAGACTTAGCTAAATAAAACCTATACAACACACACAATTGGATCCCAGTCCTCTATAGACTAAGCAAACAATTACATAATTCATCTGATCAACAATACATAGTCATATCTAAGTCTATGAAATGTTCATAACGAATCACTAAACTCCACCTTGAATTATTTCATAATTTAATGGTATATATCCTTACATAAAATCAAATGCATACTCTACATTCATGTTATTCATCTACCCATACCCAGCTTACACAAAGTGTCTTCATAGAAAGTTCCCAATTCCACATATAAGCCATTATGAATAATACAAGATTTCATAACCTAACTTAGAGTTTAAAATATAATTTATGCCTATTCCAAACATACAAATTCATGATTTTAAATCTAATACACATAGTAACCCATTAAATTTTGACTATCAATTATACACACACACACACACACACACACACACAAAGTCACACATTTAAAATTTTGTCAATTCAACATACATGTATATATAGAAGTATATATCTATCTATATATAAATAAATAAATAAATAAATATATATATATATATATATATATATATAATCAATTTTAATTGAGTATATACCCATGTATATATTTGTGTATATATATTCATAATCCTTGAAAACCCACATTTTTAACCCAAAAAGTCTGAATTGGTTTAAATATTCTAGTGATCATATAGACTAATAATTTCAAGTCTATATTTTAATACACCCAAATGCATATATAATAATCTGGTTTGAAATAATTATTTTGAGCCATGTTGCTTAAATACCCATCAGAATAATTCTCTAAATTTAAATAGAGATTTCCAAATAGCTAGAAAATTATAGGAAAAACCTTTTCTAGAAAACTAAAAACAACCATGGCCAAATCTATGGCTCTACCCTGCCCTCCTCATGTTACTCCAATTTGAATGTGGGGTTTTGTGGAGGCTAAGCCTTCCATAGGGATCCACATACAACCCAATATTTCTAAGAATCAAACAAAGAAACCAGTAACCAAATATATTTATAGAAACCCATTCAATATTTCACTCAAAAATTGAATTACAAAACATACTTGTGAATGCCAAAGAATCTATATGAATTCCTTTCTCTTTCCTTAAAATTATCATCTTCTTCTCTTTCTACAACTCTCTCCTCTATGCCATGTACCATCTCATTCACAACCCCCATTCTCCTCTTTTTATTATTTTTACCTTTACCTACTCACCTTCCACTTCTCCATCATTAATGGTAGATTAAAATTACTCAAAAATATCCATGCCCAAATAACTCAACCAACTCACAATCTACCACCATGAAAAAATATAGTGAACCCCATGATTTTATCCCAAATGATGATTAATTGAAGTCAACATATGATTAGTAACCCTAATCATCTCAATGCTTCTCTTGAATCCCCTAAATAATCATATTATATTCTTTATAAAATCCACATGATAATGATTTAAACAATCCTTTAATGACCAATTAAATCACATAATTCACATGTTTTATTTTATTCAAATTCTATCAGTTATTTGATATCTAATGTATTCCCATGCAACAACTAAATACAATAATATTATATAACTTGGCAATTCAACTCAGTATTTAAAGATTAGAGTTTAATATTGAAATGCTATCCACAAACATACATAACAATTACAATTATTTCTTAAAATTATTAAATAATTAACATAAATATATTCATTTATATATTATGAATATCAATCCTTTAATCAAATACAATATCTTTTAAAATGATGTTATTTATCTTTCAACATTATAATATATCATAATAATAATCTTTAATTATTATTATCTAAGTCATATATATTGAGTAATGATTATGGAATCCATTACAACATCATAATGTTATACTATATAACCATAATAAGGTAGTGAGATAAGTAAACATAAACAAATTCACTCATTTAAATAAACAAGATGAGCTACGTAAGATCACAAAATTAGTGAATTCACTCACACAATCAACACAATCATTATCAGTAATCAAGATCATACTATAAAACATATTTAAAATCACCTCAAATAAAAATACACAAAACATGCTATGCTATCTATATCAAATAATAAACTATGAAACATTATATATTAAGCGGTGTGTGTAAGGGTTTTTAGATTCATTCTCTATCATCTCCAACATCTTCATCTAAACCATTTTGATGATACTCTCCCTCCATCATGATTTGAGACAAGAATTTGTCCTACATCCACCTCATGATAAGGAAGGTAGTTAGCCTAAAACATCATTATATCCATAAAATAATGTGGCATAATAATCAAACATGATCATAATATACTAAATGTAAAAGTACTATTAACTCATAGAAAATAAATCATGTAAATTAAGCAACACAAACTATCCCATAATTAATATATGTCATCAAGCTTAATAAAATATTAGTTAATCAACTAATCAACCACAATAATCCACATATCAAATAGGTTATTTAGCTTAGAGAGAAATTGGGATGTGACATCCTTCCCCCTAAAGCTGGTCATCATCTCAATGATATTTATTCAAACATAAGTCTTAAATTAAAAACATTATTTAGCAATAAATAATATAATATACAACAAAAAATCAAGCAAACAAATGTAAAAATAGCCTGTAAAATTAATCATAGTCCTCCCAACTGGCACTATCCTCAGAGAATTGGTCCCATTGTAACTTTCACTGTTATACTTCTATATTATAAAAATGGATTTTGCAAGTGTCAATTACTCTAATTGCATCTATGATGACCATCTCAAGATCCAAAACCTACAAATCATTCCAATCTAACACGTGTGAAGGATCAACAATGTACTTTTTAAGATAAGACACATGGAATACATTATGCAAAAGAGATAGAGATGGTGGAAATGCAAGCCTATATGCTACAAGGTTAACTAATTCTAAAACCTTGAAGGGTCCCACATATCTCGATAAAAGTTTTATAGACTTCCCAAATTTAATCAAGATTTTTTGAGGCTTAACGATAGAAACACTTTATCACCTATATAAAAATGCCTATTTATTATCTTCAAATAAAAATAACTTGTATATCTATCATTAGCCTTGGCCAACCTTTGCTGAATTATCCTAGCTTAATCTTCCATTTATTAAAGCATCTTAGGTCTAAAGACTACCTTGTCTTACAACCTGTCCCAACTAATTGGTGTTCTACACCTCCTTCCTTAAAACACCTTGAATGGAGCCATCTTAAATGATGATTGGTTTGATTTTTTATAATAAAAATTAACTAATAAAAGGTACTCCTCCAACTTATTATTGTTGATTCATGCAATACATACAAAGGATATCTTCTAAAACCTAGTTAAATCTCTCTATTTATCCATCAATTTGTGGGTGATATATAGTGTTAAAGTTTAACTATGTACCCCAAGCTGAATTTAGAGTCAACCAAAACATTGAATTCATCCTTTAATCTTTATTCAAAATAATCTTCTCTAGAAAACCATGTAAATGATACATTTCTTTCACAAATCTCTTTACAAGTGTAGGTGTATCATTAGTCAAGTTGCCTAGTATGAAGTGAGCTACCTTGTTAGTTTGTCAACTACAACCAAGATCATGTCATGCTTTCTCTATGATAATGAAAACCCTTGGAAAAATTACATATTGATCACCTACCACTTCCATTTTGGTATATCATGTGGATACAAAAATCTACCCATATGCACATGTTTAACTTTCACACACTGACATTTTAGACAAGACACAAAATTTGTTACATCTCTCTTGATTCCTTCCCAAAAATAGAGTGGTATAATCTCAATAATGATCTTGGTTACTCTTGGATGTTTTGAATATGAGGAATTATGTAATTATTTTAGCACTTTTCTCCTTATATTCTCTCTATCTATCACATACATCCTACTATTATACTGTAAAAGATCATCTTCTAAATCCCTTATACCTAGGATTCTAAGCATTCTCAGACAATGATTTCCTAACCTGATCATATAATTCATCTCTTGATGAGAATTTATTTAATTTATCTCTTAAAGTGTATGCCTGATAGTAACCATGGATGCTATGTACCTTCTAAGTCTTAGAGCATCAACTACTCTATTTTCCCTACCTTTGATTTAGTTAATAATAAAATCATAGTTGGAAAAGAAATCTAACCATCATCTTTGATGAGCATTTATATTTGGTTGGGTGAATATGTACTTGAGTCTTAAGTTATTAGTCTTGAGCTCAAATGGTTTTCCCAATATATAATGCCTCAAAACTTGTAAAGCATGCATAATTTCTACAAGTTATAGGTCATGTGGGACATAATTCACCTTATATGGCTTTAGTTTCCTAAACTCATAGGCTACCACTGAATCATCATACATAAGAAATCCTCTGAGTCCATCCTAAAATACATCAGTGATCACTGAGAATTGATCATTAGGATCAAGAACTCTTAGCACTGGTGCTGAAGTAAGCCTCCTTTTTAGTTTTTGAAAGGCTACCTCACACTTATCTAACTAGATTAAACTATGATTCTTCGACTGAAGAGAGGTAATTGGATTAGTTATCTTAGATAAATTTGGCATGAATTTCCTATAATATCCCACTAATCCCATGAAACTTCTTACCTCATGCATATTATTTGGTGTCATCCACTCCATAATGGCTCTTATCTTTACTAGATCTACTGAAATACCATCCATAGAGATAATATGTCCTAAAAATTGCACTTTATTTTAGAAAAATACACACTTAGACAACTTACCATACAAGTTATGCTTCCAAAAATGTTGCAAAACTAGTTCTAGATGTTGTAGGTGTTCTTCCTCATCCTTAAAATAAATAAAGATTTCATCAAGAAAGACCAACACAAAATTATCCAAGTAATCTCTGAACACACTATTCATAAGATTCATAAATGTTGCTTTAGCATTTGTCAATCCAAATGGTAATATTATGAACTTTTAATTCCCATATCAAGTCCTAAATATAGTTTTCAAAATATCCTCTTTACAGATCCTCAATTGGTGATACCTTGCTCTAATATCAATTTGAGAAAATATTGTTACTCCTCACATTTGATTAAAGAGATCATCAATGCATGGTAATGGATATCTTTTCTTGATCATTGATTTATTCAACATCTTATAATCTATACATAAGTGAAGAGTGTCATCCTTCTCTTTGATGAAGATAACTAGAGCACCCCATGGTGACATACTTGGTCAAATTAAACCTTTCAATAACAACTCCTAAATTTATTCCTTTAACTAAACCAATTGATTGGTGATCATTTTTTATAGTACCTTAGACTATGCTTCTAATCCATGTATGATATCAATCAAAAAACCAAACTCACACTTAGGTGGTAGTCTTAGTAATTCTTCCATAAACACATCATAGATTTTTTTATGAAAAAGACAATCTTCAATATATGGTTTGTTTAATTCTTTCATCTCATTTATCTTAATGATAAATTCATGGCATCCCTTCTTTTGATTTTTCTTGAGTTGAATTGCAAAAACATACCCTAGCTTTAACTCCCTTCTTGAACACCTGATCCATGGTAGATGGACCATGCACATCTACTTCATAGCCAATTTGGGGTTTTAATCCCATGATGAATTTATTTATTATAGAAATTTTTGATCTTTTGGTCTAAGTATAGTTTTGGAAGCATCATGACCTAAATAGTGTCACAAATTGTTCCCAAGTGGTGGTGGTTGAATCAAGGTTCATATTGAGCTTCTTATTTACCCACCAAGTTGTTTCTTCACCAACAAGATGATAAGCTCCCCAAAATACTTTCATGACTTAAAAATAATTACAAATATTGAAATACTTCTCCATTTATGTTAGCCACACTTTAGCTCCATCCTCCAAAATTGTTCCATCAAACTTGGGTGGAATTACCTTTTTCATGTTGCGTGCCAACTCTATAGATACTCAAGCTCTCACATCCTATGCCACCTCCTCATTCCTCTAATATTGAAGATGTTCCTAATTATTAGGATGTCCTTTAGGTTCTTCCTAATCATTTTCCTCTTCATAACTATGAAAATCTTATTTTAGAGTTGTGATTCAGTCTCTAGTCTCTTGCATGGTTGCAAGGATTTGGTCCAACTTCATATCTTTCTTAGTGTCAAACTAATTTATATCAATAAGGGATTTGGTATTTGAATTAACCTCATCCCCTGGTCTAGCATGCACCATTATTCTTCCTATTTATCAAGAGAACAAGTTTTCATTATCAAATACATTAATTCCTAGAGTTTGATCCTCAGCTTTGATACCAAAATGTAACAACCCCACTGGGTTTTACCGAAATATTGAAATATATATTTTTAAATTAAATACACATATTTAACATATATATTTCATCATGAGAAACCTAACTAGTGATATTTAACTAAATATATTAATTTAGCTAACTAAAAAGGTTATAGTTAATCAACTTAGCCAAAGATCACCATGAATAGACATAGAAATCATGAACAATATTGAATAACCATAAATATTGTATCACATATAAATAAAATAGTAAAAATTTAGCCATAGCTGATATAAAATTATAGCCTCTAGCATATAAGTATAATGTCTAAATGTTACAGTTTTAAACAATACAAAATAATATCTCAAATGATAAAACATTATACAAAGATCCTCTACATAGAGTCTCCATGACCCAAGTATCAATATGTAATCTCGAGTTTAGTCTCAACTATAGTAATCTAACTAGGAGGGAGAGCATCATAAGAGAATTTTTTCATACCAACCACAAACCATAGATCCCTCGCACTATCTAACAAATAAGGGGATGGTCCTCCATGGATGGGAAGATAATGATAGTTCAGGAATCAAGAGTAATAAACAAAAACTTGTGTGTTGAAGATATCTAATACATAATGTATACCATAAAAAAATCCATTCTAATATTATATTTCATAAATATGAAAACTATATCAACATATGAAATGATAATGTTTATCAAACATTACTTTGGCAAAAAATTTCAATAATAAATGATCTCCAAGATCAGTCAAATTCATACATACCACTTGATCAGAGTACACTTTATCTTGTATTTATAGTGCTAATTAAGCCAGTATAATCCATTTACTACTTAATTAGGGTCATGAATGTGAGATTAGGTAAAATAAATAATAATATAATAACCAATAGATTCATTCATAATATTTCACTTTAGCTAACAAAAATTATGCTAAGTAAAAAAATATCACAAACATTTATTTAATACATCAAATGAACTGAAATGAATCCATATATCTATTTTATTATAAATAATAAACAAAATTAAATAATAGTCCTCAATATAACATACCATCTAGGTAATGATTATTTAGACCGCCAGTTTATTTAACCACTAAGCAACTTATAATATTATTTCTCCATGAAACAATATTATAACACAGGCTTAATAAATTGTTCATATTTCACATATAACAACAACTAGTCTAAAACATCTTGATTTTTTTATATTTAAACTCTTAAATGAATTATTTTAATATTTTTAATCCAAACATTAAAATATATAACAAGCATTCATTTACACACCACATGGTAATTATTCACAACACAAATGAGTATATAAAATACATGTATATATAAATGGTATAATTTATCTAATTTAATACAACCTACAACTATATGTTTTAATTGTGTGTGTGTGTGTGTGTGTGTGTGTGTGTGTCTATATACTTTTGTAAATATTTGAATACCATTTAAATACCCAATAACTACTATTTTTATGTATTATACTCCTAAGATGACATCCACTATCGAATATCTTAGAGTATTTTGTATTCTTAATGTATATGTATCCATCTATTAAATAATCCCATAACTCTATCATAAATGAAATGAATCTCATATACTTGTTTTTATGAAACATACATAATTACATACATAATATCATTTTACCAATTCCTTTTAAATCAAATATATTAACATAATTGATTTTAAATTGACACTTCAACCATAATTTAACACTCAACCAACTATACCCAGTCGGGTAATAAACTCGTAATAAAATCTAGTTCAAGTTAAAAATATTTATTCATAGTCATTTTTAATAAACAACAACATAGCTAAGTATATAACTACTCAAACTTGGTCAAATAAAAACTATGTAACACAAACAATTGGATCCTGTATACGCAGTCCTCTACAGACTAAGCAAACACTTACATAATTCATCCAATAAACAATACATAATCATATCTGAGTATATGAAATGTTCATAATGAATAAATAAACTCTACCATGAATTTTTTAATAGTTTACTAGTATATATCCTTGCATAAAATCAACTGCACACTCTACAGTCATGTTATTCATCTACCCATACTAGGGTTACATAAAGTGTCTTCACAGAAAGTTCCTAATTCCACATATAAGCCATTATGAATAATACATGATTTCATAACCTAGATTATATTTTAAACTATAATTTATACCCAATATAAACAAACAACTTCATGCTTTTAAATGTAATACACACAATCACCCATTAAAATTTGACCATTGATTATGGGTATATATAAGCATTAAAGTTTGACACATATTAAAGTTTGATAGATTAATATAAGTATACACACACACACACATAGTAACATATTTAAAGTTTTTTAATTTGATATATATAAGTGTGTGTATGTGTGTTTATATATATATATATATATATATATATATATATATATATATATATGAGTATATGTATATATATATTTAATCAATTTTAACTAAATATATATGTGTATATATATTCATAATCCTTGAAACCCCACATTTTTAACCTAAAAATTCTGAATTGGTTTAAATAATCAAGTGATCATATAGACTTACAATTTCAAGTCTATATTTCAATATACCCAAATGCATATATAACAATTTGATTCAAAATAACTATTTTGAGCTATGTTGTTTATACACCCATTAGAATAATCCTCTATATTTGAATAGAGATTTATAAATAGATAGAGAAATATAGGACAAACCTTTTTTTAAAAACCAACAATAACCATGGCCAACTCTATGACTCTACCCTACCCTCTTCAGGTTACCTCAATTTGAATGTGGGGGTTCTGTAGAGGCCAAACCTTCCAGAGGGATCCACATACAACCCAATATTTCTAAGAATCAAGCAAATAAACTAGTAACCAAACATATTCATAGAAACCCATATAATATTTCACTCAAAAATTAAATTACAAAACCTACTTATGAATTTCAAATAAGTCTTATGAATTCTTTTCTCTTTCCTTCAAATTAGCACCTTATTCTCTTTATTCAACTCTCTCCTCTATGTTGTGTACCATCCCATTATCTTATTTTTATTCTTTTTCCCTCTACTTATTCACCTTCCACTTATCCATCATTAACAACAGATTAAATTCACTCAAAAATATGCATGCCCAGATAAATCAACCAACTCATAGTCTACCACCATGAAAACACAGTGAACCCCATGATTTTCTTCCAAATGATGCTTAACTAAAGTCAACAGATGATTAGTAACCCTAATCATCTTAATGCTTCTCTTGAATCCCCTAAATAATCATATTATTTTCTTTATAAAATATGCATGATATTGATTTAAACAATCCATTATCGACTAAATGTTGACCAAATTTCACCTCAAAACAATTTATTCAACTATTTTCATGGAGAGCCAAACAAAAATTTCAAGAATAGGTCATTTTAGAGGTCCAAAATTACAAGTCAAGAAGGCTAAAGTGTTTTGGCTTCATTGTAGTTTATATCAGTTTGTCCACAAGTCAAAGCTTGGCCTCTCATAAACCTGAGTTACTCCTCAAGATCAAGTCAGGTTCTTTGAACAAATCAACTTATAAAAGTTTCATGAGTAAAATTAAACTGGGTTTACAAACTTGAATTACTCCTTCCAATGCTTTGTAGGTTTTTAAAAATGTATGACTTTAGGTTTTCCAAGGAGCAAGTCTTATGACTTTTATAATCATAAGCAATTAGAAAACCCGAAATGGTCTTGATTCTTGCCTCTCAAAAGTGGCCCTTTAAAACTTTTTTGAAGGGCCTTTCTTCCCTTGTTCCCCCCAAGTGTCCCTTCAAAATTTTTTAAAGGGCACTTTGTTTTCTCGAGTGTCCCTTTAGACTTTTATGAAGGGAACTTTTCTTTCTAAGCGACCCTTTAAAAAAAATTTATAGGGCACTTTTTAGCCTAAGTGTCCCTTCAGACTTTTCCAAAGGGCACTTTTCTTCCAAGTGACCCTTTAGAAAAGTTTTGAAGGGAATTTTTTAGCCCAAGTGTCCCTTCAGACTTTTTTGAAGGGCACTTTTCTTCCCAAGTGACCCTTTAGACTTTTCTAAAGGGTAATTTATCTTTGGAAATGCCCTTCGAATTTTTTTTGAAGGATCATTTCCTTTGGAAATGCCCTTGAGAATTTTTTGAAGGGACCCTATTCCTTCCCCAAGTATCCTTTGGAACTTTTTTGAAGGACACTTTCCCAAGTGTCCTTCGAGAAAAGTTCCTGAAGGAACTAGCCATTGCCTTTCAGGCAAAATCCCTAAAAGAATTTTTTTAGACAAATTAATCAAAGGAATTACTTTGATAAAATTACCTAAAACATAAACCCAACCCAATGGATCCCCATGATGTGCCATAGGATGTCAAGTTTAATACAACTAACTAGCCATTGGGGTGCAAAGATGACATGTTGTAGGATCTCAAATTCAAGGTAGCCAACTAACTATTGGGGTGCAAAGATTATGTGTCATAGGATGTCAAATTAATAAAACCAACTAGCCATTAGGATTCAAAGATGAGATGTTGTAGGATATCAAATTCATGCCTAAAGTCTTTAATCAAGGAATAAAGCCATTCAGAGAACCCAATAGGGTGTTAAGCAAAGATAGTGTAAATCAAGTTTCTCAAAGAGCTTTGCTTATGAGTTTTATAAGTAAAATTAATCAAAAATCCTAAAATGAATAGAAAATGCTTTTAAAGTTTTTAAAATATCTTTGCTTATGAATTTTACAAGTAGAAGCAATCAAAGATCTTGAAGGAGCAAGTAGAAGTAAAGTCACTTGGAAAACCCAAATGGGTCTGTAGTGCAAAACATGGGAGATCTCAAGAAGAATATAAGGTTTATAATAGAAATCTAAGCCATTTAATATGAAGGGTCATCTCACCATTAATTTCTTAGTGATCTTGGTCATTTCAAGAGGGTGAATCAAAGAGAAGGACAAAATCTAATTGAATGAGAGAACAACTGGAATCAGTTTCACTAAGATGGTGACTGCATACCATTTTGGAGGCTTCTATTTTGGAACCTAAGATCTCTCTCTTATCTCCATATTTTTATATAAATAAGACCCTTGGGATCTTGTTTTATCAGCCATGGATAGTACGGTGAAGCTCTGCTAGAATGTTTTGCCATTTTCTTGCCTTTGAGCAAAGAAGCATAAGTCTATTTTATTTATAAGTTATAGACATTTGCCTAGGCATGAAAGAGACACATAGTGATATAAAGTGATGTTTTACCCTTATGTTATCTATCTTTCATGTTTTTGAGCAAAGAGTTGATCCAATAGGTCATGTAGAGTGCATTCTAGCTGTATGAGATTTTGCACATGTGTAACCTTTTTTTTGGACTATATAGGTTATATTTTCTAGTTATTTACCTTGTGTGATCTCATTTATTTTGTCTCTATATTGAAATAATTATGCTGGAATCTTCTATAGATTTAGTTATATACTATATTTTGTTGTATTGTGCATAAGTATAGGGTATGCATGTGGATACTAATTCTTGGTGTATCACCATCTTAGACTAGGCTTTTTATTTATGAAAACTTCTAACTCTTTTCACTCATACAAACTAGTTCAATAATTTTATTACACAAAAAACTAATATAAGGAGCTAGCCCTTTCAACCTAAAGTTTCATTTCCACTTATAGGCACACCCACAGGCTTAGAAATGTCCCAACATTACCCAAATCTAGAGGAGGCTTGAATAACCCTCTTCTAGGGTGCAAGATTTAGAGACAATAGTTTTGGCACACCTAGTGGGACCCAAATTATTTCTAGGCAAATGCTAGTCTTGATAGGCCTAAGTAGTAAAAATACCCCTAACCTAGCATTTGGCAACTCCAAAAGGGTGTGAATCCCTAGTTCTAGGCCAAGTTTTATACATTATCCTACATGGTACTCACAAGGTCCATAAGATTTTATAACCAAGCCCCTTTAGCTAAATATTTCCTAAATAACAATGCCCTGAACCCCCAATTATTAAAGAGTAAGGCCCTCAAGAGGGAGAAGTGGATCCTAAAAAGCCATAAACAAATTCGACGTCCCAATCAACTTGACAGCAAGAGGATCCAGGGTAATATCCACAATAATCAGGATTTAAAGAAAATGAGTATGGCACGTGAAAGGAAGGGAGAACCCCGTAAATAGGAGCCCAAGAGCTGTGCAGAATGGAGAGAGAAACATCAAGTCTGGAGAATTTTGTAGAAAGGAAATGTTATGAGCTACATGGAAAGACTCCACGGCTCTAAACTGCATATCACGATGGCCTTCTTCAAAAATTGGTCTGACGACAGGGTCACCCTGCATGGCATAACTGTAAATTTAACTGAGGATTTTCTTGCTGAGGTTACAGGGTTGTCAATGGAAGGAATCAAATTTTCAAAGCAGACCAACATTTCAAACGAGGCATTTTGTAAGTTCCCCAAAACGGATGAGGAGGAGCAGAAGTTGGTCAAAAATGGGGATTTTTATGAGCTGGATCAGATTAAAGGGATTTGGAGGGACATCCTAAGCTGTATAAGGGAGTACTTCATCCTGGACAGAAGAAGCAAATGAGTGCATAAGTTCCATTTTGTCTTCCTCAACCACTTCAGGCATAAGGTTAGCTTGTCTTTTCCTTTCTATCTTTGCTACTCCCTGATTCAAAGCCTTTATGCTCATAGGAAAAAGGATTTGTGCCCTATTCTTCATGAAGGCCTTAATCTGCTTATTGAAGGCTATTGCAAGAATAGGGCACTGGTTAAGTATCCCAAACAGGGGAAAAATAAGTTGCCAGGGAATAAAAAGAATGAAAATGTAAGCAGAAGAGGAAAAATTAAGACCCCTAGTCCTAATAAACAGAATGCAAAAGAAGAAAGGGGTCGGGAGAGAATTGAAGAACTCGAGGAGGAAAAACTGGAAGAAGAAGATGGAACAGAGAGCTGGGACACCAACTCTAGTAATGATGAAGAAAGATCTGAGGAAATTGAAAAAGATAAAGTCAATACAAAGGAGGATTCTGTTACTAGAATAGAAGAGACGGAGGAAAACCAGAAAGTGGTAGAGGATGACACTGTCCATGAAGATCCTGGTGAGGACCCAACTTCTAAGAATGAAAAGGAAATCTCTATCCAGGAAGATATTCAAAACATGGAGATGGAAATTGAAGATGGAATCAATGAGTGGGAACAAAAGAGCCAAGAAGACTTCTTTGAAGAAGCTAGGAATAGCCCAAATAAAAAGTCTGAGGATTGGAGAGGGAAGAATCAGAATGATGAAATACACACTCCTATGACTTGGGTTAACAGTAAAGCTGAGTCTTCTTCCCAATTAGATTCTTGGTTGTGTAGGGAGATCGTTGATCTCAACAAAAAAGTGGAAACTTTGGAAGATTCTCTGAAAGCTACTTGGAACAAAGTAAACAACATGGAAAATTAGTTAAGCAAGATCCCTGTGAAGCTCAAAGTTTACGAAAACAACCTCTGGGAGCTAATAAAGGATAACAGAAAGAAAATGGAGGAAGTAACATCCAACATTTGTGCAGCTGCTATCAATATAGGTAAACGAGCCAATGAGGAGACCAAAGCACTAGAAGGTCCCAGCAAAAGGACAAGGCAAAGTTCCAGAAAGAAAGATACACAAAAAGGAGCTTTGCTGGAGGTTACCACCTAGGAAACTGCTTTGAAAGAAAAAGAAGCCATGAACTTGATACTGGAACTGGATGAATAATCTGGTCCTTCTTGTTGGTTAAGAAACTGGTACTAATCTTTGTTCTTCTTTTGTTAGCTTTTGTTTATTGTACCACCAGACTTTTGTTTCTGGGTTTTGACCGGATGTATCTCTTATGGTTTCAGGACCATTCAAAACCTGTTTTTGCTACCTCATTGTAGTGTTTTTTAGGCATTGCTTGTGGGCTTAGTTGTTCTTATTTTGCTCTCTGTTAAAGGGTTTCAGGGCCCCTTCAAAACCTGCTTTTACCTCTAATCTAAAACAATGCCCTGAACCACTCCTAGCCCTATTAAATCCTTGGAAATGAGGTTTTGGGGAAGAATCAGAAGAGGTTGAAGAAGTTTAAGGAGAGGAAGAAGTTAAAGAAGAATAAATAGAGGATCATAGGGGAAGAAGAGAAATAGGAGAAAGGGGAGAGATAGATAGACATCAACCTTTCCCTGATTTTAATACCCAAAACCCAATAGAGCTTCCTACATATGACCCCATCCCTCCAAATACTACCAAAAATCTTCCTAGTTTCAATGGAGAGGGTCCTATTACCCCATCTGAACATATTAGAGACATCTCTAATTTCTACAATTTTTATAATGTTACTAGGGCCAACATAGACATTAGGTTGTTTGTTATGTCTTTAAAAGGCAAAGCACTTGATTGGTATAGAACATTGGAAGGGGGATGCATTACAAGTTAGGATGGTTCTGGAGACCTATTGGTGACATGATTCAAAAATAAGAGTGGTCATGCTTCCATAATACATCAATTGAATGTAATAAGAAGAGGTCCAAATGAATCCATAGGAGATTTTAATGAGATATTTCAAAGAACATGGTACAGGCTACCACCAATCATGATACCCCCTCCTAGCTTTGTGTTGTTAACATACGTCAAAGGGATTGGTATTGATGTTGTTGTTATATTGCATTCAATAGGAGGATTTACTCTTCTAGGTGCATATGAGCTAGTAATTGAGGCTGATAATAGCTTGATTCAGAATGGAAGACTCCCTCCAAGAGTTTCCATGCCTTTGCTATCCCATAATTTGGTTGAAGCTCCAAGCATGTCTCAGGTTCCTAGTGCCAATGTGAAGCCAAGAGCCTTTCTTAAGAATGTGGATAACATTGTGGACAAGGATGAAGAAATCAAATCATTGAGAACTTAGCTCAAACAAGCTCAATATCAGGCAAGTGCTCCCCCTAATGCACAATACTATCCTCAATAAGGATATAGATCTCCATCCTAATATAATTATCAATGGAGAGGACAAAATAAACAAGGTTAAAATAGGTAGCCCAATGCATATAATCCAAATTCTACTCCTCTTGTAAAAGTTGTTGTTCTAGTTCATGCAAATTTAGTGTAAGGAAAATATCATGTGGACCAATAGGGGTGGCCTCAAGGTCAGTTTACACAATAGGCAATAACTACTTTATTACCATATAAAATGTAGGAGAAAGTGAATACTCCATCTCTAAATATTGTGGACTCATTAAAGAGAACTATGACAAGCATATCCCTTTGAGAGGTTCTACATATACCTGGTCAAAAGGAGCTTTTGCAAGAGTAGTTATCAAGCATATAGGTGGCTCCTCAATCTTCAAGGCATCATAGTGTGGCTCTAAAAAATTATTCAAATAATCTTTTGGAGCCTTCCACTAAAGCTAAAAAGACTCCACCCTTATACCTCACACTCATTATAGGAGATCCTCACTATGTCATCACTTTCAAACAGTTGTCATGACACTTCAAGGACAAAATTTTGAAGATTGGTAAGGCTTGTTCTCGGCTAGAAAGGCAAGCTTTTATTACATTATACAAAGAGTTTCATGACATCTTTTCCTGGGAAGACAAGGACTTGAAGGGCTTCAACCCAAGTCTAGCTCATCACACCATTGAGTTGGAGCATGGAGTTAAATTGATAAGACAAAAGCAAAGGCCTATCAACCCCAAGGTAGAAAAACTCATGAAGAAAGAGATAACCAAATTGATTGAGTCTAGGATTATATTTCCTATAAAGCACTCAACTTGGGTAGCCAACCTTGTGATGGTTTGAAATAAGAATGGAGAAATCAGATTTTGTGTGGATTTTTGTGATCTAAACAAAGTGTCTCTCAAGGATCATTACCCACTCCCTTCCATGGAACAAATTTTCCAATTTATTTTAGGTTCTCAACATTTCTCACTTCTTGATGGTTATTCAGGTTATAATCAAATATTGGTAAATGAAGAAGATCAATTCAAGACAGCCTTCACTACCAAGTGGGGGACCTTTACCTATAAGAAGATTCCATTTGGTTTATCCAATGTTGGAGCTAAATTTGAAACGGCAATGGACATGACTTTCAAATTTTTGATTAATAAATTTTTGCTTGTTTACCTTGATGATATAACTATTTTTTCAAAAGATGTTTCTAATGATATGGGACATCTAAGGCAAGTGTTTGAGAAGTGTAGAGAGTACAACATATCCCTCAATCCAAAGAAGTGTATCTTCTCTATCCATGAAGGCAAGCTTTTGGCTCATGTTATTTTAAAAGAAGGCTTATCTATTGACCCCAAAAGGATTGAAGTGATTATAGGCTTGTCTTTGCTTCAACACAAGAAAGGGATACAAATTTTCTTGGGAAAAATAAACTTTGTAAGGAGGTTTATCCCAAACTTTGTAACTATGGTAAACTTATCACAACCATGCTAAAAAAGAACCAAGTTTTTATTTGGACAAAGGAAGGTAAAGGTAGCTTTGAGGCAATCAAGCTAGTAATTGTAGTATTTCCCACTCTCTTAAATCTAAATTTTACTAAGTATTTCATTCTTTACATTTTTGCTAACCTGGAAACAATCTCAACCATGCTTATGTAAAAGAATGACAAGGATATTGAGTAGCTAATTGCTTTCTTCAACCATGGCTTAGAAGACTATAAAGTGAGATATTCTTTTTTTTAGAAGTAGGTTTTAAGAATCATTAGAGGCTTGAAATTTTTTAGGCATATGGTTTCCAACAATAGGATCCATGTCATGGTCTCCCATCCTAGCACTAAGGAGTTTCTCCTAAGTAGGGATCTCAATGAGAAGAGAACTAGATGGATCATGAAGGTGATAGAATATGACATTGAAATCAAGGTAACCAACTTATTAAGAGGAATATGTTTATGTGAGTACTTATCATCTAAATTTTAAGAGCCAAAAGAGTAAGCCTTGGTGAATCAAGTTTAAGACCAGCTAGCTGATCAAATGCAGAATCAAAGTTGGACATAAGACATCATTGGTTTTCTTTAAAATGGTGAGTGTCCTAATGGCTTGAACAAATCTCAAAGAAGGTATTATAGGCTGCAAGCTATTCCTTATTATCTTGTATATGGCATTATCTTTAAGAAGGATATGAGTAATGTGTTGCTAAGATGTATTAATAATGACTGACTTGATATGCTACTAGAAAAGTTCCATAATGGTGTAGATGATGGTCACTTCTCTCCTTGAACAATAGCAACAAAAATAATGAGAGCTAGTTACTATTGGCCTAGTATTTTTAAATATTGTTATCATTGGGCTAAGGTTTGTCCTCAGTGTGCTTTCTTTGTTGGAAAAAAAAACTCGTTGCCCTTCCATTGAATCCTATCCAAGTGGACCAGCCTTTCATGAAATGGGGCATTGAATCCAATGGCATGATCAACCCTCCATCAAGTGATAGACACAAATGGATATTGACTACTATAGACTACTTCATAAGATGGGTACAGGCTGTTACTTTGAAAGAAGTAAATAAAATTGCCAACTTAGAGTTCTATGACAACATTATAATGGAGTTATATGACAACATTATAATAATGTTTGGAGCTCCTCATGTCATCATCTCAGATAATGCACTTGATTTCATAAGTGCTAAAACTTTTGATTAGGCAAAAAAGAGTGGAGTTCATTTGAGTACCTCATCCAACTACTACCCTCAAAGTAATGGATTGGCTAAGTCTACTACTAAAAACCTCATCAATATCATCAAGAGGATGTTGGAAAATAATAAAAAAGCATGGCATAGCAAGCTGAAGATAGGTTTATGGGTAGATAAAATCACTCCCAAGAAGTCAATTGGTAATTCTCCCTTTATACTTATCTATGGGAGAGAAGCTAGGCTATCTATATCACAAGAGCTCCCTATCTTATAACTTGCACAACATCTAGAATTACTTGAAAACACTCCCATGAAGGTCATATTGATAGAATTAATGTATTTGTAGGAGGAAAGAGATAATGCACATAAATTTTTGGAACACCATCAAGTCCTCATGAATAAATCCTTTGACAAAAGGGCAAGGGCAAGAGTGTTTAAAGAGGGTTACTTGGTCTTAAAATGGGATGAAGATAGAACGAAACCAGACAAACATAAAAAGTTTGATACCTTGTGGAGTGGTCCTTACATCATCAACAAGTGCAAGTAAAGAAACTCCTTTCACCTGTCCAAAGTGGATGGAGAAGAGCTACCTATTCTGGTGAATGAAATCCATTTAAAGCCTTGATTTTGACCCTTGATGGCCATATCTTGTATATACTTTGTTTTGGTGTGTTTCCTTTATTGTGTTTGTATTCCCTAAGTGCTTTGTAGCATAGGTGTGCTTTCCTTCCCTTTGTTTGGTGTGCATCTCTACCCTGTGTGTGTAATCAACCTAGCTAGTGTGTTTTTTAACCAAAGCTTGTTCCATTCTCTTTGAAGTGCCTATATGCATGACTCCATGCCCAATGGATGGATTTAGGTGACTAGTCTTTGACATAGTAGGCATGCCTCCCCTCAGAATCACCAAGAATGTTGACCAAATTTCACCTCAGTACAATTTTTTTAGCCTTTTTCATGGAGATATGAATAGTAGTTGCAAGAATAGGTCATTTTAGAGGTCCAAAATTGCAATTCAAGGAGGCTAAAGTGTTTTGGCTTTATTGTAGTGTATGTTGGGTTCTCCACAAGTCAAGTTTTGGCCTCTCATAAACCCAAGTTACTCTTTAAGACCAAGTCAAGTTCTCTGGATGACTTGACTTATAAAAGTTTCATGAATAGAAGTAATCCAAGTTTATGAACCTAAGTTACTCCTTTTAATGCTTTACAGGTTTTCAATGATGCATGAATTTGGGTTTTCCAAGGAGAAAGTCTTATGATTTTTATAATAAAAATCAATTAGAAAACCCAATATGGTCTTGATTATTGCCTCTTAGAAGTTGCCCTTCATAACTTTTTCGAAGGGCCTTTCTTGCCTTGTTCCCCCCCAAGTGTCCCTTCAAAAAAATTTGAAGGATACTTTGTTTGCCTGAGTGTCCCTTTGGACTTTTTTGAAGGGCACTTTTATTTCTAAGTGGCCCTTTGAAAAAAATTCAAAGGGAAATTTTTAGCCTAATTGTTCCTTTAGACTTTTTTGAAGGGCACTTTTCTTCTAAGTGACCCTTCAAAAAAATTTGAAGGGAACTTTGTCTTTGTAAATTCCCTTTAGAAAAGTTCCAAAGGAATATTTCCTTTGGAAATGCCCTTCAGAATTTTTTGAAGAGACCCTGTGCCTTCCCCAAGTATCCTTCAAATTTTGTTTGAAGGACACTTTCCCAAGTGTCCTTTGGGAAAATTTCTCAAAGGAACTAGCCATTACCTTTTAGGCAAAATCCCTAAAATAATTCCTTCAAACAAATTATCTGAAGGAATTAATTTTGGAAAATTGTTCAAAACATAAACCTGACCCGATGGATCCTCATGATGTGCCACAGGATGTCAAGTTTAATACAACCAACTAGCCATTGGGGTGAAAATATGACATGCCATAGGATGTCAAATTAATATAGCCAACTAGCCATTGAGATTCAAAGATGACATGCCACAGGACATCAAATTCATGCCTAAAGTCTTCAAGCAAGGAGTAAAGCCATTTAGAGAACCTGACAGGGTCTTAAGCAAAGATAGTGAAAATTGGGTTTCCCAAAAAGCTTTGCTTATGACTTTTATAAGTAAAATCAATCAAAAATCTTGAAAATGAAGAGATAATGCTTTGTAGGTTTTTAAAAGATCTTTGATTATGATTTTTACAAGTAGAAGCAATAAAAGAGTCTGAAGAACCAAGTAGAAGTAAAGTCACTTAAAAAATATGAATGGGTCTACAGTGTAAAACACAAGAGCTCTTAGGAAGAATCTAAGGTTTTTAGTAGTGATCCAATCCATTTATTATGAAGGGTCATCTCACCATTGATTTTGTATTGATCTTGGTAATTTTAAGAGGGTGAATCAAAGAGAAGGATAAACTCTAACTGAATGAGAGAACATCTGGAATTAATTTCATCAAGATGGTGACTACAAACCATTTTGGAGGCTTATATTTTAGTGCCTATTATCTCTCTCTTCTCTCCCTCTTTTTATATAAATAGGACCCTTGGGCTCTTATTTTATCAGCCACATATAGTAAGGTGAAGCCTTGTTGGAATGTTTTGCCATTTTCTTGCCTTTGAGCAAAGAAGCATAAGTTTATTTTCTTTCTAAGTTATGGCTATTTGCTTGGGCATGAAAGAGACACAAAGTGACAATAAGTGATGTTTTACCCTTCTGTTCTCTATCCTTCATGTTTTTGAGCAAAGAGTTGATACAATAGGTCATGTAAAGTGCATTCTAGTTGTATGAGATTTTACACATGTAACCTTTTTTTGGACTATATAGGTTGTATTTTCTAGTTATTTACCTTGTGTGATCTCATTCATTTTTTCTCTACATTGAAATACTTATGTTTGAATCTTCTAGATCTTGAGTTATAGACTATATTTTGTTATATTGTGCATAAGTATAGGGCATACATGTGGATACTAATTCTTGGTATATCACCATCTTAGACTAGGCTTTTCATTTATGCAAACTTTTGACTCTTTTCACTCATACAAATTGGTTTAGTAGTTTTATTACATAAAAATCTAATACATGGAGATATCCCTTTCAACTTAGAGGTTAAATTCAACTTATAGGCACACCCACAGGCCTAAAAATGTCTCAACATTTCCCAAATCTGGAGGAGGCCTGAATAGCCCTCTTCTAGGGTGCAAGATTTGGAGACAACACTAACTAAATCACATAATCCCCATGTTTTATTCCATGCAAAGACTATCAACTAGTCAATATATAATGTATTCCCATGTAACAACTAAATACAATAATGATTATATAACTTGGTAATTCAACTAGGTATTTCAAGACTAGAGTTAATATTAAAATGTTATCCACAAACATATATAGCAGTTACAATGATTTCCTAAAATAATTAAATAATTAACATTAACATATTCATTTATTTATTATGAATATCAATATTTTAATCAAATACAATATTAAGCCCCCTTTTATATAATTACATGGGTTGTTTTAACCTAACAAAACTCAAATTAAAGTGACCTTTAGATTGGTTGCACCCCTTTTTGTAAATTTTGGCACCAACTGGAGGAGTCCCTATGGATTCCATACCAGATAGCAGGTAGTTGCATAGCACTAAAATTCTTTAAATACATCCCCATCAAGACTTGTATAAGGTGGCTCAAGATGTAAAGATGCTAGAAGAGTGGAGAAGGTAATAAAGTGACCCCAAGTGATATCTTGGTATATGACGTGTGCCCATCTAACTTGGACACCATAGTGGAGTTGGTAGACTCATGATATCTCACCACTTAGTACATGCCCAATCAACCTGGTAGAAGGTATCCATTCACCTATAAAAGAAGACCCACTTTTAAAGAGAAGGAGAGAGATAAAACATAGTAAATCTCTAGAAAAATAGAGATCCAACATTAGTATTTTCATTTTGCATGTTAATTTTAGTAGTTTGAATGTATGGCCCAAGTTCACATGTGAGCCACTGGACATGAATAGAGTTAGGAAGAGCATATGCTATATTGCTTATAATGAAATCTTTAGATTAATTTAATGAAGAAGACCATTAAATAAGTGAAGTATTATTCCTTGTGATATAGTTCATTTATGTAATGTAAGAATTGTTATTTAAATAGATTATGGAACATAGGTTCTTCCAAGGTCACTAATGGCATCCTTGTACCATATAGCAGCTCAACCCACCTTTGAAGTGACTAAAGGTGGAAGAAAAATGTACCCAAGTTACAAGACCTACACTTAGAGTGTGGCTTAAATGAAGAGTAGTTAAACCAAATCCATCCATGTGACTTGCCTAAATAACTAGATACCTCAACTGGTCATCCCTACTTTTGATGCCACTAAGAGCTCCACCTAGCCAGTTGTGGACTTGTACCATGAGATATATGTTTTCATAAAGGTGTTTGCTTAATGACCTTTCCTTTCAAGACTTAGCACCAAATTTCCATCTAAATCCCCTTGGTAAGTGACTAAATCCCTTCGAGACCTTAGTTGTGCCATGATGTAACTAGCTTAATGCAGGGTTGGTCTTTTCACTATTGTGCTTCATGTGAGAACACAAGTTCATTCCTTATGTGAAACTCATTCCAATGCCATATCATGAATAAATTTTGTGCACTAGACCTTTCTCCCCTTATGTCTAGCTTCCCCAATCCTAGAATTGACTTGGCCTAATAACTAAGTGCATGACCAAGCATAAAAGCCTACATAGTCAACTTTTCTATGACATTTTGGTTCTATTACTAGGACCCATGTTGAATTTTATTACTACAATGGTGTAATGGAGTGATTCTATGACTATCACTCAACAATATCAATCATTGGCTAGAGCAAGTGGAAGATATTTTTGCATAGGGGTATCCTACATGTAAAGGATAAAAACCCCAAAAAATGGGTGTAAACTAACTAATATAATGCTCTTTATGAAGTTTTATTTTGTGAACTACCTAAGCACATGTACCAATGTTTAGTTGCCTACACTACTATTATAAGGCATAGTTATGGCTAACACCTTGAGTGGACCATAAAGCATGTAGAAAAGCTAAAGAGCCTAGATGAAGTTTGGACATACACTTTAGATAAGTGGTGGAGTGGTGCATTGAATAGCTACATGTTGGAGTTTGTAGTGTTGACCTTCTCGTGCCCAGAATAAGTAGAGTACAAGTTTCTTTATGAACTAAGGGGCATGTTCATAAGAGGTCTCAGCATCAAACTAAAGAAGCTTCTAGTGGATTATGATTTAAAATTCATAATAATGGAAGGCTAAATTCCATGCACATATGAGCAAGAATAGAAGGTGAGAAGGGGAAATGTAGGTAAGGTGAAATGGAAGAAGATCAGCTTAACCCCTGAGAGCTCTAGAGGTTGAAATATGGTAAGGCATAGGCTAATGGAGGATCTAGAACCTAGAAGTGATGAGAGGACCCGTAGTGAGCAAGAAGGGTATGGAGAAGGATCCTGTGATTTGTAGCAATGTGAAGAGGGAGAAGAAGAATCAAGAGACCAAAATTAGCAGTTGGGTGTAGGATATAGTGAGTTCCTAAAAGAAGTGGTGTTTGAGAATGTGCCAAAAACACTTACCTCATTTAAACCTAAAGCATAAGATCATGCATTAGATTCCCCATTTGAAGATAGAATAATGGTAGCTAAACCCATTATCAACATGGAATTTGGTAAGATTAAACATTTGAATCAATAATTTATGATTAAGGAAGTATTTCCCTATGAGGAGCTGAATGAGGATATGGTGAATCCAATAACTACCAATTTAGGAACTATGAACCTGATCATAAGCATTCCCATGAAAAAAATGTTAGTTACACCAATTTGGCAACAAACTGTAAGAAGTGGCATGATACCACAAGTGAGTAGTACTACACTGACATGTTTGACCACATAGTTGATAACATCAGGATCAATGCCCCTACATATAATTATAGTTATTAGATGGCCACCTCTAATATAAATACAAGGATAGGCTCCTCAGAACTTGATACCAACCCCCTCAATAAGTCTACTATGAGATGGTGATGCACTTGCTTGAGTATCATGGTGTAGAGAATGCCATAAAATATGTGTTAAAGTGTGAGTTATAATGACACACTTGGGGAATCACTTAGCCCAAGCATAAGGCAACACAGTCCATGACTACCTTATTAGACCATGACTATAAATAGTATTGAAAATTTGATCTGAACTAGGCTATGGTTGACTATAATGTGCTAAAGGAAGCATTCTTGAAATAGTTTGATATCCCTAAGTTTGATAAATAAAGCATTGTGGTGTTAAAATAAATTATCTAAGGGTTATCTAAGAGTGTGTGCCTATATAATGCACGGTTTAAAAATCTTTTCTCTAAACTTTCATATGACATTCATCACTCCCAACATGTGTAATGGTTTTTTAGAGGCTTGTTGGTGTCATTCAGAAGAACACTATCCATGAATACCTTCACAAAACCCCACAAAGCACTTGAAGCCATGCTTTAGGTTGAGGCTATAGTTAAAAATAATACAAGGATCAACCCATTCATGAAGGCACAAATTGCATCAATGCCCTCCCAACTATAGAATTTGACCTCTAATTTGATGCATGACACTCATAGTGGGTTATGGTACATCGACTGTAAAGTAGATGGGCATAACAAGAACAACTTCCCATGAATAAATGTTTGTGCCCTACTTCTCAATTATGAAGTTTGTCATGGACCACATGACTCTTAGAACTATCCTCTATTGTAGTGTGCTCAACAAGTAAACACCACCATTTACTATAAAATGTGTGATGCCTATATACACTTAATAGTGGATTATAGAGTCATTGATGAGATACACCAGAACATGGAGAAAGCTACAAGGTAGGTGATGACATTAGGTGGTGGTCATTTGGGTCAAAATAATGAAGGCTATGGCTAGAAAAATATGGGATATGGTAACCAATGGGGCACATACAGATGAGGAGGAGGATGTGGTAGAGGAATATTCCCACCACAATCATGCTACAAGTGTGGGTCAAATAAACACTATTAGCATGACTACCCCATGAACTTAATGTGTGAGTATTTTTAAGGACCACATGTAGTCAAGGAATGTCTTGACATGTACAAAAAGATGACTTAGGGTCAGCCTGATGCATACAAAGGTGCATAAATGGTAAGGCATGAGTCTAAAGAGGAAAAGTGGGATCCCAAGCCACAACAAACTCAAAAGGATCTACATAAGGTACATGCCATAATAAGGAGTGGGTTTTCCACTCAACCACCCACTATAACCCAAGATCTATGTTTGGAATATGGTGAATCAAGATGCACTGAATGCATGATATGGCCAGAGCCAAAAGTGGTGCCATATCCTAACCCTACATGATAGAAGGATGTCTTGTAGTAAGATATAAGTGTGATCCAAAACTTATGGGGAAAACTTTAGTTGGCCATAGATTTAGATGCACAGGCCACTGCTTTGTGTAAGAAGAAAGATCACTAAGAGGCTGAAGTGCAAGAATTGACTGAGATCCTACACCTTCTACAAAATAAAGGGATGCTACCACTATTGAAATACTTAATTCTAAATCATGTAATAAAATAATCAGCACAAGAGGATTCATCTCAACTAATAGAAATTGTTTCACTGTATATGGAGAGGATATGCAAGTAAGGCATACTCAGAATGTCAATTATGACTAGGATTTATTGATAGACTCCACCATCAATGGATGGTTGGTTTATGAAGTACTAATGGATACATGCACTAAGGTCAATATTCTAACTCAAAATTCTTGGGTAAATATGGGGTGGCCATCCTTAAGTCCTTCACCCCACATGTTGTTCATGACTAACAAGACCTAGGCATAGCCAATTAGGATATTGAAGGGTGCCATTGTAGATATTAGGGGAAATAAATTCCAAGCTAACTTTGAGATCATCGAGTTGGTAGAATAAGAAAACTATCCAGTGCTTTTGGGTAGACCATGGTGTTATGCCAAAAATGCAAACATGTGCTTTAGGAAGTGCTACATGACTTTTGATAATGACAAGGAAAGGGTGGTGATCCCTTTGTCAAGTGACTAAGGACCACCCTACATAGAAAGTGTTGAAATCAAGGATAAGATCAATCAAATCTATAACATCACAGTGTAGGGTGCTAATAAGCTCAACCCTAATAACCATGGCATGCTTAAATGGGAGGATGGATAATTAGCCTCTAATACAACTAATGTAACTTGGGATTGATGGGTCTAAGAGGCCTATGAGGTCACTAGATGAAGGTGCCACCTAGTGCACTTAGTTAACCCAAGACCAACTAGGATAATATTAGTTAGGATTGTGTAACCTAAGAATAAATGGGTTCTTTGTGCTCAAAGAATGGAAAAAAGGTGCTCTGACTAAATAAAGGGAAGTTTGTAGTGATTTCAAGGTATGAATGGGGCTATCCTATCAAAAATTATGTCCAAGACATTGAATCCTGCATCCCAAAGGAAATTGATTAAATGGGCACACTAGTGTACACATTAAAGAGTATTACCACCCACTGGTGGGAAACGTAAAGACCTATCCTACCAACTTGGTAGGATGTGAAGGTAGCAATAAGCACTAGGTTTGGAAAAAGTAATAAGGATCTGGATATACCCCCTTACACTAGTAATTTTGAATTGATCATGCATGTATGACCATGTGAAGAAACCTGGATAGTTTATGGTGAGAATATGCCATGAAGCCTATGAGTACACACCTTTGATAGAACCTTAAAGACATGGGTGTGAGTGTGGTACATTGTAAATTAGATGCACCATCAGATAGGAAATTAGGAGGTGCTTAAGGAAAAGTTTGTGCATACCTTCTCCTTATTTTTTAGAACCTAGAGCTACTAAAACCATTACAAGTCATCCATAAAGTTGTGTTTGAGGACACAACTATCTTAGAAGAGTGCCTAAAGGAGATGTTTAGAGAAAAGGGACTAACACTCCCAACATTATTTGAGGACAGGGTGCTAAATAGTGACTTTAGTGAAGAAGATGATGATAATTAGAAGGAGTGCAATTGAAAGGCTCTAAAAGGTAGACAAAAGATCATGCACTTTATGGATGATAGCCCCCCCAAATTATGGAGATCCAATGTATCTTTGGGTTGAAATAATATAAGGGATGAGGTAGGTCAAGGACTCTCATCAGGAGAGAAATGAACCCTATCATGCACCACTCAAGACCACCAAAGTAGATATCAGTGTAAAATGTGAGCCTATGATCATCACTATATGTGCTTATTGGTTTAAGTTAGAACTGGTGCCAATTGTTGACCTCTTAAGGGAATTGTAGGACCTATTCTTGCATATCTATAAGGACATGAAGGGTACCCACCCTTCACTTAGAAAAATGAGCATCAAGTTGCTGGATAGTGAAAGGCTAGTCAAGAAGCACCCATATCGAATGAACCCCAATCTTCGTGCCAAGGTAAAGATGGGGATCGATGGAATGTTGGTTGTTAGCATTATCTACCCAATATAATAATTTGATTAGGTAAGTCTAATGGTCATCAATATTAATAAAGATGGGTGTATATGGATTTACATTGATTATAAGATGTTGAATGTTGTTTACATCCATGACCCATTCTTAACCCCATTCATCGATGAGGTTTTAGATGGAGTTATAGGTTATGAAATATGCACTTTCACTGATGGATTCTCAAGTGACCATCAGGTGAAAATTGAAGAGGAAGATAAGCCCAAAATAACCTTTACAACTAAATGGGGTTATTTTACATATAACATGATGCCATTTGGGCTCAAGAATGCACTAACCATGTTCTCTAGGGTAGTGATCACTATTTTTAAGGAATTTATCCACAAGTTACTCTAAGTGTGTCTTGATGACTAGATAATATATGGTCTTGTAAGAGACCACTATGATAATTTGCACCTCATGTTTAAAAGGTAAAGAAAGCTCTAGATCTCTTTAAATTTCAAAAAGTGCATCTTTGAAACTCAATTTTGGAAATTACTTAGGCACATCATCTACAAGGATGGGTTGCTTATTGATCTAGTGAAGATAGCCATCATAATTTAGCTCCAGACCCCCTCCACATAGAAGGACATTTGTTCCTTCTTGGTCCATTATGGTTACTATAGGAAGTTCATTAGGAGCTATGCTAAAATTGTGGTTCCTATAGAGGAGATTTTGCATAAAGATGGACCATTTTATTGGAGTGAGGCATAAGAGGATGCCTTTGATACACTAAATCTAAAGTTGGTTAGTTTTCCAATTCTACAATTTCTCTATTAGATGACTCCTTTCCACATCCATGTTGATGCTTCAGGTTCATCCATTGGAACCATATTGGTGCAACTAGGTGAGGGAAAGATAGACCACCTCATTTCCTTCATGAGCATGAAATTGATGTAGTCTAAGAAAAACTACACCACCACTAAGTGTGAGGCATTGGAAATGGTCTATGCCCTACAAAAATTTAGAAAATATCTACTAAAAACCCCATCCATATTCTTCATAGATCATGAGGTGCTCAAGTACCTCATAAACAAGCATGTCTTACATGGGCATATATGTAGATGGGTTGTTCTCTTCCAAGAACTCCAATTCTCCATTATGGTCAAACTAGGGAATAAAAACTTGGGGCTATATCATTTATCCCACATCAACTCTAGTGATGCAATGGTGCCAATTGAAGATGACATGTTAGATGTGTAGTTGTACAGTGTTTAGCACATTCATGAGAATTTAGTAGATATTTCCACTTTACTAACCTCAAGACTTGTGTCATAGACCTTGTCCATTAAGGAAACAAACAACTTGTGGTCTGTACCACCCCCTTCCAACTCATTAAAGGGGACCTATACAAATAAGTTAGGGATGAAATCCAGTGACAGTGTGTTTTAGATCATGAATGGGACTCCATCCTATAATAAGTGCATGAAAGGATTGTAGGAGGCCATTATGCTAGAGACACAATGACGTGCAAGATATTGTAATCAAGCTTATGGTGGCCAAGCTTGTTCTAAGATACAAGGAGTCTACTAAGGGACGTGATGTATGATAGCACACCAAAAATCCTAACTAGTAGGATGAGATGCCTCTTATCTCCATTCTTACTCAAGTGCCATTCAAAAAATGTACCATTGATTTTTTTGGGCTAATTAATCATGTAGAATAGTGCACAAGTGTAAGATACATCTTAGTGGTCACTGAATATTTTACAAAGTGGGTTGAAGCAGCATCGACCAAGGACTACACCATCATGATAGTCACACATTTCATATGAGAGAACATCATAAGCTAGTGTGGGTGCCTATTAAGTTTGACTAGTGATAGGGGCACTCATTTCATCAATGAGATAGTGCACATCCTCCTAGACAAGTACATGGTAGAACGTCACAAGACCACCACATATCATCCCCAAGCCAATGGCATAGCTAAAGCCTTTAACAAAATTATAGGAATGTGCCTAATGAAGATATGTGATGTAGGTCACAAGGACTAGGATGACCATGTTTTAGTAGTAATTTGGGCATACCATATGACCTATAATCACCTAAACAAGGCTAAACCATTCTAATTGGTGTTTGGAACTGAAGTAGTTTTACCCATGAAATTCATGGTACTCTCATTATGCATTACATGGATCAGTTGCTTAGATGACTAAGAGTCTTTAAGTACAAGGTTGGAAGACTTGGAGTGCTTGGATGAGAAGCACACCCAAGCCAAGTGGAGTTAGTAGATTAAAAAGGTGTGTTATAAGTGTTCAAATGATAAGCACATCAAGCACAAAGAGATGATTGAAGGAGAATTAGTGGTACTCTATGATTCCAAGTACTTTAACCACCCAAACAAGTTATAAATCTGGTGGATGGGTCCATATATCATCCACCACATCTTGGAAATAGGTACATGTAAGTTGTGTACATTGTCTAGAAAATTGCTCCCTAGGTATTTCAATGGCAACTAACTAAATCCTTATTGAAAATAGAATGGTGATCATGCCATGGAAACTCTAACTTATTTGTCAATAATCAGTTTGAGAGAAGCTGACCTAAATAAAGTTTGGCATAAGCCAAACCATTCTTTTTTTATCTTGTTCCTTGTATAGTGTATAGAGGCAGTGAGTGGCATGTGAAGGCCACAAGAACTTTTGTGTGAACACTTCACTCATAATTCTAATCATGTGAGTTAAGAACTTGCACTCACAAGCGTATGAGGCTAGACATATAAGTAGTGAGCATATGGATCTTACTAGGCACATGAAGAAGTAGTTACGAGTGACATGTGAACACAATGAGAAGTGTGAGGCCCTTAAAGACCTGATAAAAAATAACTTTGGCACTACCTTTATGCCATAATCACAAAGAAGCACATCAAGTGTTTTGGTTCCAAATCAACCCAAAGGCAAGAAGTAAAAACACCCAATAGGGTTGAGCACAAGGTCGACAATGAAGATGCACAATCTAGTAGTACATAAGAGAACTTGAAAAGAAGTAAAACACTAGAGGGTTATCATAAGGAATTTATATGGGGTAGGATAGGAAAAGGCAAGATGATGCATAAGAAATCAACCAAGGTAGAGAAGTACACTGAAAGAGGAGCACAACTAGAAGAAGTGGAACTAAGGAGACTGAGTCATGTGCATATGAGGTGTTATGCCCAAGTTACCACAAGAAAGGTGAAGGTCATGCTAAAGGATACACATATAGAAGGAAGTCATTAAAAGATAACTAGAATACACCTAGGAAGAAGCAAGAAGTGACTAATTGAACTGCATGTCAATTCACTAAAAAAGCTATTAGGAGCATTCAATGAGGTGGTAACACAAAGATACACATTTAATGCATATAAGATAGGAAAATTTTGAAGACTTCATGGATTTTCATGATTTCCAAGAAGATCAAGGAACCTATGCCATTATGTCTACATTAATAATGGTAGTTGATAAGAAGGGGCTATAAATTGGCAAGCGGAAGCTTGCTTAGGTTACAAAGTTTATGCTAACTCTAAGATTTAGTGTAAACAAAGTAAGAAACTAGAGAAAGATAAAGAGATAGAAGTTTGCCTAATAAGGATTCAACTAAAATAAGTAAAAAGAATCATAGTGAAATGTAGTGCATCCATAAAAGAAGATAGTGTGAAGGGTTGATTAGAGAAATTTAAGAAAAGGGAACCAAGTAAAATAAGAAAATATCACTAGGCTACCATTAATAGCTAGTGAAGTTTGAAGCTGAATCTATAGGAAAATACCCTATGACCATAAAAGTGTCAACTACCATTAGAGGCTTCAGTAAGCCACACCTCCCAAGGTTTAATACTAGTAGATTTAAAATGGTGAAAAATTGAAAGGCATTGAGCTCTACAGAGGTGTAGTTAGAACCCAAATAGGTTAAATTTATTAAGGAAGTAGCTACTACCAAAATAAAAGCAAAGGTAATAGAGGTAGTTATCATTACAATGGTGGAAATAGAAGTGTTGATGAAGATGTCTTACCAATATATGTAATTCCCACAAGAGGTATAATTGGGATAACCCTGACACTCCATCACATAAGTATGCTAGCTAAATTAATACAACCATCATACACTGAGCCATTTATAAGAATTGGCACAAGACTAGATGGTGGATACAAGGCATAATACCTCTGAAGGTGATGCCCTCTTAGATGTCTTAATCTGAGACAAGTTAAAGGCCTCAAGTGTAATTCGGCTCTATGAGTTGCCTTAATTTTGAAATCCCAAATAATTGGTTCAATTACTTCTCTCACACATCCATGAAGATCATGTACATTTCATAGGCTTCTGCATGAGGATCTTTATGTGAATGATAAAAGGAATAACTAGACTTTTAATGACTAATAAAGACATCCATCAACTAATGGCTGATGATAAAGAGGTGTATCATATCAAAAATCTCCTAAATTAATTCAAAGGGGATACACATTCCCAATCAATAAATGTGAGGACCTTGGTACAAGGGTAGTATCACACCTCATGATCTTAAAGTTGTTCCCTAGTAGATGGTGGATAGATGTGTCCAAAGCTTATCTCTACCTAGCCTACCATATGGTGTAGGGTGTTTAGTTTAACATCACATAGTTCATTTCCATAGAATTAACCATGAAATCACTTGAGTTCCATAGCATAAAAGGGACCTTTAGATGGGGTTAAATCCTAATCTTGATCATAATGGAGTAATCAATATCCTTGATGAGAATGAGGATAATTTGTGGGTGTTCCCCAAACATCATGAGTCCTCCACACAAAAGTACAAGGACTACACCTACCCCAAATCCTTCAACCTAAAATATAAGACTCACATGATTGGTGGTGTGAGTAGTACATCAAAGCCTTTGGATTATAATGACACATTCCCTAAGGGATCCCTACAAGCATGTTTAGGATGGCTAATTTTATCATGATCCAACACTACTACATCATCTGACTAGCATTGATGGATAGAAACAAGTTGGGATGGTTGAAGCTCCCCTTCACCTTCTTGAAAAAATACTTTTGAGATGTGCTTCATTAGATCCTAAATATGTAGATGATAGACATCCAAGTTTGGGAGCAGGGCGTAAAAAGTGAAAGAATGCAACATAGGTTCCCGCACATAGATAGAAGTGCCACTAAATAAAAATAAGATGCCTCAAATCACATAGATATAAATCTAGTCCAAGAGGTTAATATCCTTGGATTCATCCATATGATCTACTATGTGATGAAGCCTAAGAAGAAGGATTTTAGTGTAGGGACTAGAATTGAGAGGAAAAGAGACCCTCTAGTCTTGGTCAGAGATGAAGGTACCCCCACACCCCCTGAGAAGAAAAAGTCCCTGAAGAAGAGGGGGAGACCTTAGAAGAGATCGAGGAATGACTAAAGCTGAAAATTAATTTAGAAGGGGAAGCATCTATGTCATAATCATACTAGAAGCATGTACACTTCACCCCAAAAGCCACCTTTAACCCAAGAGAGAGAAGGAAAGGAAAGGCTCCCTCCCCAATTCCAAAGAAAGTCATATGTAAAGAAGAAGAGATAGAGGAATCCAAGAAATAAGAATGGGGGAAGGGTATTTACATTATACCTAAGGATGAGGAGTCCTTCTTGAGTGAATAAACACTTTCCCCTCCACCTCAAATAGAGCCAAAAAATCCTAGACACAAGATAGAAGACTTGGCTCTTATGAGGTTAATACTTAAAAAGTGTAGGAGCTAAGGGAGTAGAAGGAAGAAATGGCCAAGGTGGGAGTGGATAAGGAGGTGATTAAGATGGTGTAAGTAGAGGAGCAGAGATGACAAGAAGAATGTAAGGTGTAGGAGGAGAAAGAAGGAATGAAAGAAGAAAAGGGTAAGGAGCTCAAAGAGGCAACCCACTCTATTACACAAATAAAAGAAGAGTTGTAGTGAAAATGGAGAGACATGGGCCTTGACCAAGGCCATATTGATGAAGCACTAGAATTACACTAGAGGTGTAAATAAATGAAATCCAAGGGAATGACCTAGGCTGATATTGACCAGCTAAAGGCCAAGGAGATAAGCGAAAGAGAAAAAAGGTGCACCATGCAAGCCATAAAGAGAAAGGCTAAAAAATAAAAGGCCAAGAAGGAAGAGAAGGAAGGACTAGAGTGGAAAAGGCCAAGAAGGAAGAAATAGAGGAGAGAGTAGCTTGGGAATTAAGGGCATGCATGTTAGAGGAAAGGTAAAAGAAGAAGGGTCCTAATAGCATGAAACCCAAGAAAGAGAAACTACTAAAGATGATAGATACCCAATACCACCACTAGAATAACAAAAGAAGCTACACAAAAGGTGCACCTCACTTTTAATGGGGTGCATGAAGAATAAGAAGGTGGTGCTAGTGCCTCAAAGTAGTGAATGGAGGAAGTGGGGATACTATAAGAAAATATGCATAAAGGGGAGAAGTACTTTGAAGAACCCATACAAGAGAAACATGACGGTGGATCTATCACTAGAGGAGAAAAAGGAAAGGAAGAAAAATATGAAGGGAAGAACATGAAGACATGGAGTCGAGTACTAGTGCCAGTGAGGAAGAAGAGCTGGGTGATGATGAGAGGTATAAAGTAGGAAATAGGGAAAGAGAATAATAGGAATTTAAAGAAGATGAAGATTTCTACATGTTTGAGTGCATGCCTTTGAATATTGTCATGACCCTAACACACCACCAAGTCTCTTGGGTAATAGAATACTATATGGATGGAGCTAAGTTTGAGGTTCCCACCAGAGCCATCTTGAGTACCAAGAAGCTGGAAGGGGCCCATGATTACCAACTTCTTAACCCTCATAACTTAAACCTCATGTGATTTACCAATGATATTATCAAGATGGCCTCTTTTGTTGCATGCAATAACATCCTTAATGATGCTTATGTAAACACTTATAAGAATGCAACAAATAAATTTAAGAGAAAGCTCAAGGCCACAAAATTAAAACTCCAATAATTGGTAGAACACATATATGAGGCTGATCCATCCCTCTTGGATGGCATGGACACCTTAGAAATAAAACAATTATATTGAGTATGTGCACTCATAGAGCATATGCTTCCCAAGATAAGACTAATGCTCAAAGAACAACAAGACCCCAGTGAGGCCTTAATGGTAGAATTAAATAAAAGGCTGGACATAGTGGAAGACCTCTTTGGTAGACTTGAATAAGGCATAGAAGAGGTAGATAATATCTTCTACAACTTCACCAACCAAGCATCAATCATTGACATGCACCTCAAGAAGGTAAAAGAGGAGAATGAGGCTTTGTTCTAGCACTCATTCATGATGACAAGGGTTGAGTGTATGTAGATAATGGTTGAGGTAAACTCCCTCAATGCCTATTTGAAAATGTAGGAGTAGGATTTGGAGGTTATATTTTGTGCCTTCTAAAATAAGGCCAGTGAATAAGGATAAATTTTGGATGGTAGGGTGAGGCACGCTAAGGAAAGGATCAAAGCTTTTAGGAGAGAACTGGAGATCAGAGACATGCTTACTCTCAAGGCTACTTAAACTAAGTTAGATAGTTATATTTATGAAATTAAGGGTACTATCCAAGGCTATAAATATTTCAAAGTAGATCTAGTATAAGGCACGCTCAATTTCTGTATGTCTAAGGCACTTTAAGACTAGTAATTTTGTATGGGTTAATATTGGGCCCCATTTTTTATAATTACATGGGCCATGAAAACCTAAAAAATCTTGGCATAAAGTTACCCTTGGATTGGTTTCACCCCTTTTTGTATATTTTGGCACCAACTAGAGGAGTCCCCATGGATCTTGTGTCAGCTAGCGAGTAGTTGCACAGTGCCAAACTTCTTTAAAGACATCCTTATTAGGACTTGTATAGGGTAGATCAAGATGAATAGATGCCAAAAGAGTGGATCAAGTAGGAAAGTAAACCCAAGTTAAATCTTATCATACAGTGTGCACCCCTTTGACCTGGATAATGTAGTGGAGCTGGTAGACTTGTGATAGCTCATCACTTGGCATGTGCCCAATCGACCTAGAAGAAGGTAGTCATTCACCTATAAAATAAGACATACTTTTGAAGATGAGACAGAGATATAAAACATAGTTAATATCTATAAAAATAGAGATCAAACATTAGTATTTTCATTTTGCATGTTATTTCTAGTAGTTTGAATGTATGACCCAATCTCGCATGTGAGCCACTAGACATGAATAGAGTTAGGAAGAGCATATGCTTTGTTTTAGATTAGAGGAAAAAGCAGGTTTTGAAGGGGCCCCAAAACCCTATAACAAAGAGCAAAAAAAAGAGTAGTCTAAGCCCATAGGCAATGCCTTAAAAACACTACAGAGAGGTAGTAAAAATAGAACAAGAATGGTCTAGAAACCATAGAGATACAGCCGATCAAAACCCAAAAAACAAAAGTTTGGTAGAACAACAAACAGAATCTTGCAAAATAAAACTAGAGATCAGTACCAGATTCTTAACCGACTAAAAGGACCAGATTATTCATCCAGTTCCAGAATCAAGTTCATGGCTTCTTTTTCTTTCAAAGCAGTTTCCTGGGTGGAAGCCTCCAGCAGAGCTCCTTTTTGTGTGTCTTTCTTAATGGAACTTTGCCTTGTCCTCTTGCAGGGGCCCTCTAGTAATAAAATATGCTTTGTTGCTTGTAATAAAATATTTTGATTAAGTTAATGAATAAAACCATTGAAGAAGTGAATTATTATTCCTTGTGATATAATTAATTTGAGTAATGTTATAATTATTATTCAAATATATTATCGAATGAAGGTTCTTCCCAAGTCACTAATGGCATCCTTGTACCATATAGTGGCCTCAACCCACCTAAAAAGTGACTAAAAGTGAAAACTAAATGTACCTAGGTTACAAGACCCACACATAAAGTGTGTCTTAGATGAGGATTATTTGAACTAAATCCATCCCTATGACTTGCTAAATAACCAGATGACTCAACTGGTCATCCCCACTTCTGGTGCTGTTAAGAGCTCCACCTAGCCAATTGTGGACTTGTACCCTAAGATCTACATTCTCATAAGTTCATGTGACTAATGACCTTTAATTTTATTAATTAATGATAATTGTCAATCTAAATCCCCTTTGCAAGTGACTATGTCCATTCAAGACCCTAGTTGTGTCATGATGCAACTAGCCCAATGCAGGCCTGATCCTTTTGCTAATGTACTTCGAGTGAGTGCACAAGGTTCATGTTTGTGTGAAACTAATGCTAGTGCCATATCATGAATAAGTTTTTTGTGATATACCTTTCTCTCCTTACACCTAGCTTCCCCAAGCCTAAAACTAACTTGGCCTAATAGCTAAGCACATGACCAAGCATAGAAGCCTACATAGTGAAATTTTCTACGACATACAATATTTTTTTAAATAATTCTATTTATCTTTAAACACTATAATATAATATCATAATAATAATAATAATATTTAATTATTATGATCTAAATCATATAGATCATGTAACTATTATGGAATCCATCACAACATCATAATATTATACTATACAGCCATACTTAATAAGGTAGTGAGATAAGTAAACATAGACAAATTCATTCATTTAACCAAATAAGATGAGCTATGTAATATCAAAAAATTATTTAAATCACTCGCCCAATCAACATGATCATTATCATAAATCAAGATCATACTATAAAACATATTAATAATCACCTCAAAGAAAAGTACACAAAACATACTACGTTATCTATATCAAATAATTAATTATGAAACATGATATATTAAGTGGTGTGTATAAGGGTTTTCAAATTCATTCTATATCATCCCCTAATTTCTTCATCTAGACCAACCTCTCTGATGATACTCAAATCTGAGGGAATAATTTATCCTGCATTCACCTCATGATAATGAAGGTAGTTAGCCTGAAACATCATTATATTTATAAAATAATGCAATATAATAATTAAACATGATCATAATAGATTGAATGTAAAAAATGCTTACTCATATAAAAATATCATGTAAATTAAGAAACCTAAATTGTGCCATAATAGAAAAAATTCATCAATCTTAATCAACTAAATAACCACAACCATAGATCAAATAGGTTATTTAGTTTAAAGAGAAATCTAGATGTGACAAAGTGTAAACATTCTTCTTTGCTTCCAAATCTTGATAGTCCTTATGTCCAATGTCATAATAGTATCTGATTATGTCCATGTTAAGAAGAAGAGGCTTATGCACCATGTTTACTTGCTCTAGCAACCTTTCATGTTCAGCCCTTGTAGTCCCGAAGTGATTTCTAAAGATCTCAACTTCAACTACCTTCTTCCTATAAAAATTGATCTTGGCTTATATTTCCTCTAAGGTCTTTCTTTGTGTATTATATTTGAAGTTTTTTTAAGCTTGTTGTAAGAGTTGGTCAAAATTGGCCTTGCTAATAAGTCTCCCTATGGAATACTTGGCTTGTGTGCGTAGTTCATCCAAAATCTATCAAACAAGAGTTTTATGTTATGAGTACTTAGGTGTTACTATCTCAGCTACATCAATCCATTTCCTAGCCTCTTGTGTCCTAATTACCACCAAGTTGAGGGCATTAGTAGCCTATAATGGTGCCATCAAGTTTAAGTGTGCATTTGCTTTACTATTTGTAAAAAAAATCTCAATTTATTCTCATCTATTTTCAAAGAATTAAATAATTTTGGGGTCTTTATTATATGGGGCACCTATTTTTCCCTCATTTCACTAATAACCTCAATATTACTATATAATATGGATGTGGCACTTTAGACATTCATCTCTATTTGGACTAGAACATGGACAGTTTATTGATGTTCTCTTTTTTATTCTAGTTCTTACTCTAGTTCTCCCCTTGCCATTTTAGGTATTTCATGTATTTGTACTAGAGTATCCTATTGTGTTTCAAAATATGATTAAAATCCTATATATATAGGGATTTATCCAAAAAAAATTCCTTCCTCTTAGAGGTGAACATTTCTTGCCTCTCCTCCACTATGTTTTCTCTTTCAATCTCATTGTCCAGCTTCCTCTTTCTGACCACCTATACACTCCTAGTAAATTTTTCAAATACTAAACTTACAGTGGGAAATTATATAATGACTAGATTAGGCCTATTAGATGCCTCTGATTTCATGTTTATTTCCCACTTTGGGAAAACTAGCTAGGCTAGATCCATGGGTTGAGTGTCTAAAGATGTAATCTCACCCAATATCTCTCCTAATGTATGCCTCAAAGTTTCATCTAAAAAGGGATATGAGAATGAAGGGCATATGATTTTTGACTAGTTCACTCTACCATATTGTGGTACTAAATGGACTATGTAAATTGGATTTTTCTTATTCTTAGCCTTTCTTAGTGGCTACCATAGTTATATCTTGAGAGGGACTAAGAGAGAGAACTAGCAGACTTAACTATGTAGATGAAACATTTATCTTGGAACTTTCTACTAACCCCCTTGCTTTATTTGTGGATTTTCTCTTGGTTCTTATGGGGGGTGGAATAGAAGTGAAAGGAACAATAATATGAATAGTAGGAATAGATGTAGAAGAGGTAATATGAGGAATACCAACTAAGGAAGTAGGAACTACAAGGGTAGAGGAAAGATCCTCTACCTTTGTAACTAGAAGGGTTGGTTGAATAATGGGTTGAATAGGAGCCACCTCCACCTTGGGGACCAAGAGAGGAGGGGGGATAGGAGGATTGACTGAAATAGGATCAAATGAACTAAGATTATAAAAAGAAACATGATAAATAGTAAGGGTAATGGAAATTGGAGGGGGTGTTAACTCACTTGATGTTTGCTTATGCAATGGTGCCTTGCCCTTTGAGTCCTAAAGGCTCAATATTTTTATTCTCTTTAATTATGCATCTTCATTATTGGACTCCCCTCCAATAGTCTCTTATGTGGTTGGCTCTACTGATGGTGCTTTCTTAGCTAGGCTCTATGGAGGGGGCTTGCCCTTAGATTATTTTTATAACAAATGGTCATCTTAGTAGCTATAGAATAAGCCTCTTATTTGGTTGAGGTAAACATAACAACAACCTCTAAAATTGATGTAATGTCATCTTGTATAGGGTCTTTAGAATCTGAAGAATCAACACAAAATGGACTCATCTTGTTTTACCCTAAGAGAGGTATCTTACATGCTCGGTTCCTTATTCACTACCTTAATTGCCACATTAGGTGTCTAGGAGGGTTTCCCTTGATCTTTTTCTAGTTAAGAAGGTTTTTTAGTCCATAAGTTTGATGAATCCCATCTTCCAGCTAGTGGGAGTCTAATCCATGCCTCTTTTATATAAATGCAACGTTCCCCTTGAATAAGTTTTAGAAGGTCTTATTTTAATTGAATTGATTGTACCCTCTCCCTAACTTGGTCATCATTTTAAGAATTTAGGAATAAAAATAATGATCATAGGGTTGATTTTGATATTCAATACCCAATCCCTTTATATGTTTATGTGATTAACCATGGGGATCCTAGCCCCTATATGGTAATGTAGCCAAGGAATAGTATTCTCTATACTTCCCTACCTCATAGAAGTACTTTCAATTGGTTTAAAACATCCTTCCAATCATCAGGTGAGAGCCATGAAAGTAAGCTTTATTTCCATTGTCCATGTCCTCTATAATACCACACCATAATTAGTAGGCTATTTCCTACTCCACCAAATTGTATTGGACATACTTGGGGAGGTGCAGAGGTTTAACCTTATGGCCTATCAACTATGATGACCATGTAATCATGGTATAACTAGTAGTCTTCCCTAATAAATAAAATATCTACAATGTTATTTGATATCCTAAGAAAGGAAACTCATGTATGGCCATCCATACCTAGGGGTAGATGTCCTCAAAGACGCACAAAATGTTAAGAGTGTACACATATTTGTGCATGGAGTAATAATCACATATTGATTCTTTATATAGTTTAGAGGGGGATCTAAAGTGAGCCATTATGAATGTAAACTATGATAAGGACTACATCAAGTAGATAATACATCATATATAAATGGTATCCTAAAGGCATCTTGTCCTTATACAATATCTACTCTCATAGCCTTGCTCCGATCACTTCACCTAGAGCAAATGTCAATGCTAAGGTCCTTATAAAATATAATAACATAACCCATTACATATGGAGGAATTCAATGCTTTGGTATCCAAATAGCTTTTTTAATAGGGACATCTCAATTTATATTCCCATTCTAAATTTAGTCACTGGTATGATCTATTTATCCTTCAAATTGATTGTCTTTCTAGGGAGCATCCAAATGCTGAGTGTCTTATCAATTTATTATATGCCACTACTCTATGTAAATCATAAGTGGCATATACAACATGAATTGATAGGTAATTTTGAAATGCATCACTAAAGATTCATGCCATGACCATTTTGTGTTCAATATAATGTGAGAATGCCCCTCTATATATCTTCCTAGTGAAGAATAAATCTCATAAGAGGTTGATACAAGGCATAAATTATGGGTTTGATAATGCAAAGTGCAACCCTTGATGCTTCAGTGGGAGGAGGTCTATATCCAATCAGCACTGAGTCAAAGTCAAATTTTCCTCATGCATATCTATGTCAACCTAGTGTATGGCCTCCCATAGTGCTGAGTAATTAGTGTAATTGTTATTAAATATTGTGGGTTCAAAGAGAATATTTATATACTCAATCGAATCTTTGATGTCAAATCTTGAATGGAGAGATTTCCTTAGAATTATCTAGATGAGGATACCATTATTATTCAACTGAGTTGATATTGGTCCGATTTGTAATTCAATCATTTAGCTCTCCTAAATATGTTGTTAAATTGGAAAGACTTGTGGCTAGGGCTCTATCATAGGAGAGTAATTGAGTTCATAGGTTAATTTGAGATCGAATGGGCACATCATCATTTAAACTTCTTGGATATAAATTTGGTATTGATTTCCAATTTATGTTCCATTAATATCCAATGTCTATAACTTTTATTTGTTTGTTTAATTAAAACTTTACAACTTACTTTGATGGGTATGCCATATAGGCACCATTGATGTTTAGTATGAGTGCCACATCATTTCCCATTTCCAAGTGTCATTTTTTCACTTCTTCAACTTTGGTCTACTGAGTAACAAGGCTTTTAGCAATTGGAAGTCAGGAGTTGGGATATAATAATGTTCGCAAGGTAGATGAGTATCCCAAATAAAAAATTTGAACATTTTATCCAAAGACCTAAGTGAGTTAGAGGAAAGCCCTAAATGAGTTTGTCAAAAACCTTGATGTGCTGAGCTCTTTTGCCAAATAAAGTTACCAAATATTTAAATATGTCAGAGGAACTTACCAAAAAATTGTTGAACACTTTTGCTAAAGACCCCTTTTGTGTTGAGTAAATTTTTCCCAAGGGTCTTTGTCAAATAAATCCTCCAAAAACCTAGATAAACCAAAGTGTAAAAATTTAGAAACTAGTTTCCTAAAGAATAGTGGCCAAAGATTAAATGGAACAATGTTTTGATACAAGGAAAATAAAGCTTTAGGAGTCCCATGCATTAGAATCATGAATAGATGTTTTGAACAAATCTTCTAAAGGAAAATACCAAAGATTAAATTCATATAGGGGTTACATAAAAATGTGAAGTGTCGAAGACCCAAAATGTGTTAGAGGAATTCATCAAGAATTTTTTTTGAAGGAAATCACCAAAGACAAAAAGTATGTTGGAAGAGTCTGGAAAATGAAAGTTTTGAATAAAATTTCCAAAGACGCTTTTGTGCTAAGTAGTTCTGTTGAAGAATTTCACCAAACAAGATGAGCAAAAACCTACATATACACAACTTACAAAATTCATTAGAATTTTAGTCAAATAAATATAAAAGGTACATTCATATGTCTACCAAATAACAGAGTTAACGTAATACATAAGGCCTTTATTTCTAGAAGACCTTCAAGATAGGGATAAAGGCCAATTTTGAAAGATCGTGGGTCACGATTCTAATAAAAAAGAATGGGGGTATGTTGGGTATAATAAATGGTGACTCACAATGGAAATACTCTAGAGTATTTGAGAATCTATAACTTTTGGTTAACCACTCTTAGATTAAACGTGAGCCATTATACACATAATAATCAAATCAAATATATAAAAGAGACTCCCATCAGCCACATATAACATACTTGCCTTTTTATTTACCCTAGATCTATGTGTAAGGAAGTGATTTATTTTTATACTTATTATGATGATAAAAAATAAGTGGGATAACTATAGGTTCTACTTTGGTTTTTTTAAAAAATATTTAAAATGAATTAGGGAAGCTCTGGTATTGCTCTACTATTAGATAGGCATCCATAGCCCTGACATAGATACCATGGGTTCCTTATCTTTCATTCTCCTATATTATTTCATGATGCATGGTAAATTAACCCTAATTCATCATTTTAAAATCTTTTATCACCTTTGTATTTTTTATTTTAGGCATGTTGGATCATTCATTTAAGGATGCTTTTATCCTTCTATTTTTGATATTTTGTTTTAAAAAACATTGTTTGGAGAGGGAGACTAGAAACCACAATGAGCAAGTATCTATGAATGCATAATTTTACCACACTATCCCTATTAATTGTACTCATATCAATGTTTATGTCATCAAACATGTATCAATATGATAAGTGCATTTGGTCTAAGGAAAGTGAAAAAAAAATTATAAAATTTGTATGTAGTAATGAGAGTAACCTTCACATGTCTGATTAAATTATTTAATGTTATCTTATTCATGATCAATTTTCCTATTTCACACCTAAATTTTGAAAATATAAAATGTACGAATGAAAAATCATGTAAATAAACAAATTTGTGTACCTCTTTTCAACATTTTTTTCCACAGGTTGATCCTTTGGCTTCTAAAAATTTTAGTGGAAGTCTTAATAGGTTGGATACTTACTTTGAGCATCCTAAGAAATTTAATCAGATTGTCATAGGATAAATAGAAACATCTAACCTAAAAATAAGGAAGCTAATCTATAAAATAAACTTCTAAAAACTAGGAAAGCTAACCTAGGAAGTGGGGAAACTATTATATGAAAGGCATAAAATTTATTCTAATAAAATAGTAAATCTACTCTGATCCTAATCTTACCATCACCTTTGTTATTATTCAAAGAAATTCAAAGATGGTTCAACCATTAATTAATGCTTAAAAATTATCCATTTACTAGATATGTTATCTCATTACCTTGGAGGTCCCTCAAACAAAAAAAATTATTACCTAGGATCTCTAAAATCTAACAAGGTCCAATCCACAATGGGGTAAACTTGTCATTTTATCCTTTATTTATGTGGGTTTTATCCCTTAGAAGCACCATGTCAGATATTCTAATTTTTTTAAATTTTGATCTCTTTTCAAACCATATTTTCACTATATCTTGATGTTTACTAAAATTTTATAAGGCCTCAGTGCTTGAGTCTTTCATTTTTATTATGTCTAGTAATTAAGACTCCACATTCTCACTTAGTTCCATGTATTCTTGCATAAACTGATATGTTGTCAACTTAAGCATGATTGGGGGAAAATTTTCTCCTATAGATTAGTAAGGCAAGGTTTTGAGTGCCTATTTGTATCTTGTTTGATCATCCGATAGTGTGTACTTTAGTAGATTGTGACAATCTCTAGGTTTGTTTATTATGAAATTCTTAATGGAATCGATCAAGTTATTATTTGTTCATTTAGCCAAAACATTTCCTTATGGGTAATGGTTTGATTATGACTTGATGGTAATTCAATTTTCATTGGTTCATTCAATAAATTTAGCGAAATATAATGTTAGACCATTGTCACAAACTAGAGAGATTAGAGTACCAAATCTAGTTGTGATATTTTCCTCTAGAAAGTTGATCACATCTTATGATTTTGAAAGATTTATAGATGAATATTCATTCCATCATGTGCAACAGTCTATAAAAATGGTTATAAACTTATGGCCAACTAAAGCATTGGGATTAATGACCCCAATGAAGTCTAAGCCCCATTGGGCGAATGGTCTTCCTTCAATCATTGGTTATAGAGCTGTTTTTTCATGTAATTCCCTTTTTTCTAGGACTTAGCATTCATGTCATGTTCAAATATGAACATGTGCATCCTTGAATACTATTGGATCATAATAACCCATTATGAGGATTTTATGGGTGGTGGTATTTCTATAGGGATGACCACTACCTATCTTCTCATGCATTTTTTTAGAATTTATTGAGCTTCTTCTCATGATATGAATCTCAAGTAGATGCTTTCATAATTCCTTATATATAATATCCCTTTTTTTATTATGAAATGATCCTCCTTGAGTATCAAATCTATCTTTTGTTCTCTTTTAAGCTATACAGAGTAGGTACCTGTTAGCAAGTATTAAATAATGTCAATATGCCATCCCCTTTAGATACTTGGTTTTCACAAACCTCCTAAATTGTGATGTGTGGGTCAGGCTCATCCATGAGCTAAATAATGCCTTAACCTCTAAATATCTTGGTAGGTTTTATTTCCATGTCAAAATCCTACAATTTTTCCATCCATTTTCATCTACATTCTCCCAATTCATTTTATATAAAGTAAGCTTAATAGTAGGATATGATACAATAACAATTGTCTTATTATATAGGATTTAATGTCAAAATTTATTCACCACTTTGACAATGGCAAATATTTTTTTATCTATCATGGAATACGTAAGTTCTACTTCTTTCAAGTTTGTACTCATGAACATGATGGGATGTTTGCTCTCCTATTTATTTTGGGTGTGCATGATAACAATAGTATGTTATAAGGTGGATTAATATAAGAAGTCTTTGGTGAAGTTTGGATTTATTATTATAGGGGCCTATGATATTTCACCTTTAATATCTTGAAAAGAGTTTTGAGACTTTGTTATCCATTACACTTTATCATCTTTCTTGAGCACTACATTCAAAGGTCTAACAATTTCTACAAATCTTGACATAAACTTATCATGGAGTTTATCTTATCAAATAAATATTTGAGTTACTTCTTGATATTTGAGAAATAAATTTTTAATATCCCATGGATTCTATCTGAGTCAATCATAATCCCATCTTTGGTGATTATAGGACCCAAGATCTTACCTTTTGTGGCACCAAATCTAATCTTTTTGGGGTTCATCAAAATGCCAAACTTTATGCTTCTTTCAAAAATTGATCATAGGTGTCCTACATGATTATTCCTTGATTTTGAGAAGACTATGAGGTCATCCATGTAAATGATTATACATTTACCTATCATCCCCTAGAAGGCATGGTCCATAGCTTGCTAAAACATGGAACATGTGTTAATTAGGCCAAATGGCATCCTATTATACACATAAGTACCCCACTTCATTGTGAATATTGTCTTCATTCTATATTATGATTTTAACAACACTTAGTTATACCTTGAAAATCCATCTAAGAAAGGCATCATTCCTAAACCACTCACTATTTGGATGACTTCATCCAGGGAAGGTAATGGATAGTTGTCTTTATCAGAGGCTTTATTTAAGTTTTTGAAATCAATGTAGAGCCTAATATCTCCACTTTTATTCTTAATTGGAACCAAATTATCCACCCAAGTAGAATGTCTGATAGGAAAAACTATTTTTACACTTAGCGAATTCTCCACTTCCTTCTGAATAAGGGGTTCCAAGATAGGATTTATTGGCCTTTGACTTTACCTAAATGGTTTGTGGTTCAATTTTAGTGGGATTTTATATGTGATGACCCTTGGGTTGAAAACCTTCAAGTCTTCATATGTCCATGCAATCACATCCTTGTATTGAGTGAGCACACTCTTCATTCTTTGCCTTTCCTCTGGAGTATAGCTGAGACCAATTCTAACATAGCATGGGCTACACTCATATCCTATATTCTACCTTTTGTGAATTCATATTCATTTAATTTTGGATACATTTGTTTTTAATCTTGAGGATCTAAATCAAATGTCTTTTCCAAGGAAACTATTCCCAAAGGGAGGTGGTTTTCCCTTAGTTTAATAAATCCTCCTCTTAATTCCTCTTGGCAAAAGTAACTAATTTCCTTTTCATCAATGATTTGAGACTCAAAATGTCTAAAGATAGTCAAGAACTATAAATTTTTTTGGTCATCATCAAAAACTTGGAAATTTTCCATGTTGTCTGAAACTAATGGATAAGGTACTAGCTCAATGGATAATCTTTGTACCTTGGACTCATGTAAGGGTACCACCTTAGAAAATTAGGTAGCTAATGAATCAACAACTTAATTTTTTTCTCTAAGTACAACCATTATATTAAATCCTCAAAAGACTCAATCAAGTCCCATGCCCTATGTTTGTACTTTTTAGATATGATAACTTTCACTAGTATTTATTCCTGACCTGATAGACTATCAATTTTGAATCTCCATAAATTAGTAGTTGTTTAATGTTATTTTTAAAAGCAAAACATAGTCCAAATATTAGTCCCTCATATTCAAATCTATTTTTGGTGCAAGGGAACTATAGTTTGTATGATTATAGGTATTTATTACCTTATAGATCCACCAATTCAATACCAATTCATGATCCTTGTTTGGATGTTGCACCATCAAAGTGGAGGGTCCACAATTGGGAAAGTCCCTGGACTTTTGGTTATTCTAATTCATGCTTTCTAGTGAAGGTATAGATCCTAAGGTTAGGATATTTATAAATTAATTCTTCATTATTTATATTATATTTAGTAATTGGGTGCTTCATTATTGGCTCTTGATCAATTTGAAATTGGTTTGGAATACCTTTCCATAGTAACCAAATGTGAGAAAAGTCTATTTCTATATACCCATTTAATGTCTTGGACTAGTCTCTGCTAAGGAGGAGTTTTTATCCTTCTAGAATATACACTACCAGTATGTTTATAGTCATTTTTACTCATGGTTTAGATGTTACTTAGATCTTTACATCATTTATATCTCCTATTATAGGAACCACTATCTTATCCAAGTATGAAACCATTCTCTTGGATGGATTTGGAGTCAAACACAACTTTTGGCAAATTGAAGTAGGCATCACCCTAGCTGAAGCTTTAAAATAAACTAAAACATTATGTATGTTATTTATAAATGCTTGAATAGTCAATAATAAACATGGAACTTTAGGTTTACTTTTGTATATGACATTGGTGTGAGAAACCTTTATTTTTTTGGTAGTTGCTTTCCCCGTGATAGACCTCCATAGAAGCTCCTTTTGTTTGATGATCTAGGATAATTCATGAAGAGTTATGTTGGATTTAATCTTCTCTATTAGTAATAAAACACTTTAAAATATAGATTTATTATTACCATAAACTAGATATAAAGATATATAATAAAATGCATCACAAAAACATTCCTTAATTCACCATTAATATGAAAGCATAAATGAGAGCAAGATAAAAAAATAACACAAAATAACATAGATCTAACATGGTGCACCCAATGCGGGATAAATCCACCAATGAAAGTTCTCAAATAAATTAGTAATCTAAAACAAGATTACAATGAACTCTCACAGAGATATAAAAATCTCTTATAAAAAGTGCTACATAAAAACTACACTTTCACCTTCACCTGCACAATGTTGTATCTCATAAGTTACTAAACCACACCTTGTAATGAACACCTACACTTTGACTCTAATCCTCAAAGCCACATCCTAAAAATAAACCATCAACCTATAAAGTCCACACCACATTTTGTATATATAAGAAAATGAAGAAAATCCACAAAAAGAGGAGCAAATATGCAATGTTTATCCAAGATAAGCATTATCCAACATGTGAAAACCCTCCTCTACCTCATCAAGCCTATCCAAAATCTCTCCCAGTGAGGAATTCACCATTTCCATCTCTCCACCTTCTAAGGACACATTTTCATAAAATCATGTGATCACAACCAACTCCACTCAACAAGGAAGGAGTTCCCTTTTCCAAAAAATAACTAGCTTCCTCAAAACAAGGAAGTAAACATGAGAAAAGGCATCTAACAACTAACTTCATGAAATATGAAATACATAAAAATTAATAATACAAGGAATATTCCACTCACATGTGGAGAACATAAAAATTATGCCCCCCACATCTTTGTATCTCTTTAAGCCCCTAAAATTTATTCCTATGGTCATGTGATAGCCCTAAAGGGCTCCACACTCAATAATATCCCACTTGGAGACAATTTCTCCTAAACATAATCTATCACTGCTTCATGACCACTAAAGCTAACCAAATATGAACATAGTCTCAAATTGTCCAATGTTACCACCTTGGTCATCATATCCATAAGATTATGGATAGTATGAATCTTCTCCAGCTTCACCAAGTTCTCCTCCAAAGTTGTCTTGATGAATTGATAACATAACTAAATCTATTTCATCCTTGAGTAGAAAATGCAGTGATTTTCCAAATGAATAGCACTCTGACTATCAAAATGTATTCTCCCAACTTCTTTCTCATGCCCCAACTCTTGAAAAAACTCCTATAACCAAATCATCTCCTTGCTAGCCTTTGTGGTAGCAACATACTCTGCCTTTGTGGTTGAAAAAGCCACAACCTTTTGTATCTTGGAAATCCAACTAACCACTGTACCTCCAATAGTAAATATATATCTTGTCATACTCCTATTATCAATATCCCCTACCATATCCAAGTCCACATAACATATAAAGTGGTATCTGATCCACCATAACATAATGCAAAATCAATAGTTCCTCTCAAATATCAAAGAATCCATTTCAATACCTACCAATGCTCATAACCTGGATCACTCATATACCTACTCATAACTCCCACTGCATGGGAAATATCTAACCTAGTACAAACCATGGCATACATCAAGTTTCCAACTACCAAATAATAAGGTACCTTGGACATCTTAAGCTTTTCAAATTTCATTTTGGGACATTGCTCTTTTGATAATATAAAGTGGCCTGCCAAAGGAGTACCAATATATTTAGCATCCAACATACTAAACCTTTCCAAGACTTTCTTCACATACTCTAATTGGGATAAAACTAGCTTCCTCTTTTTCCTATCATGAGTAATCCTCATACCAAGGATTTACTTTGTAGGGTCCAAATCCTTCATAACAAAGGAGTCACTAAGCTATTTCTTGAACACATGAATATGTTGTATGTTCATTCTTGAAACTAACATGTCATCCACATACAAGCATGAAATAATAAATGAACCATTATCAAAATGTTTGATTTGCATGCAATGGTTAGAATTACACCTTTGATATTCTTGTTCCAACATAAAATAATCAAATTTTGTGTACCATTGCCATGGAGCTTGTTTAAGGTCATACAATATCTTATTTAATTTTCACACATAGTTCTCCTTCCCTTTTACCTCATATCCCTGTGGCTACTTCATATACAACTCTTCATCCAAATCACCATGAAAAAAAGTAATTTTCACATCTAACTACTCTAAGTGAAAATCCTCAACTGCAACTAAACCAAGAATGGTCCTAATAGAAGTCATTTTTACTATAGGATAAAAAATATCATCAAAATCAATACCTAATTTTTGTGCAAACCCATTGACCACCATTCTAGCCTTATACCTTTTTCTCCCTTGATCCTCTTCTTTTATTCTGAAGATCCACCTGTTTGGTAATATACTCTTGCCCTTGTGTAGCCTTACCAAATCCCATGTTTGGTTCTCTATGAGAGATCTATGCTCATCATCCATGGATTTTTCCCACTTTAACTTGGCATATATCTATATTGCTTCCTCATAACACTCTGGTTCTCCATTATCAATGAGTAATAAATAATTCAAAAAAGGAGAAAAATGTTTAGGTGTTCTTCTTACCCTAGAAGATCTTCTTACCATAGGAGTTTGGGGTCCTTGTGTATGAGGTTCCTAAATTGAATCCTTGGATACTTTTCCATCCACAATGTCATCCAATACTATATACTCTTTCTATTCTTGATCTTATTCCTACAAGATCCTTATGCATGACTTTTTCATTAAAGACTACATATCTAGATTGAAATATTTTCCTATCTTTAATGATCCATAATTAGAAACTAAAGTCATCCTCACCATAGCCAAAAAATGTGCATTTATCTGATTTAGCCTCTAGCTTGGTCCTATCCTCTTTCTTGATGAGATAAAATGCCTCACATCCAAAGACTCTAAGAAAATAATAATTAACATTCTTACCAAGCCAATTTCGTTCTAGAATGTCTCCATACAAAGGCATAAAATGTCCTCTATTAATTAGATATACTACCATGTTAACTACTTCTACCCAAAACTATAAAGGTAACCCTACATGTAACCTCATACTCCTAGCACATTCCATTATTATTTTATTCATCCTTTTAGATACCCCATTCTACTATGGAGTTCCTGGAACCATTCTTTGCCTATAGATTCCATTGTTAGAATAATAATAAAATAAAGTAGTACTAAAATACTCACCTCCATTATCTAATATGAAACATTTCAATTTGAGACCTATTTCATTCTCAACCAAGGCTTTCCACTTCTTAAAAGTGTTAAATACATCAAATTTTTTTTAATGCAATAAACCCAAACTTTCCAAGTTACATCATCAATAAAAATAACATAATAATTGATGCACTAATAGAAGATACCTGAGCTAGTCCCCATACATCTGAGTGTACCAGATCTAACTTGTGCTCTTTCTTTATGGGTCTAACCTTCAAGAACTTAAACTACTTTTATTTCTTGTACACATAATTTTCACAAAATTATAGATCTATATCTTTCAATCTAAGAAACTTATCTTTTAATATTTGTATGCCTTTATGGTTTATATGACTAAGCCTATAGTGCCACATAGTTATGTCTCCATCTGCAACAACTAAATCAATAGAATCAACACTACTATTCAAATTCAAAGTACCAAATTTATTACCTCTCGAGATCACAAGAGCACCTTTGGTAACTTTCCAAGAATCTATAGTAAATAATATTGAACATTCCTCACTACCCAATTGCCCCACTAAAACCAAGTTCTATCTCAACATAGGCACATGTCTAACATCCTTAAGGATCCATGTGTTCCCATTCTACAACTTAACTAGAACACAACCTTTCTGTACTATCTCATAAGTTTCATCATCACCAAAATATACATATCCTAGATTCTCTTGAACATAATCAGTAAAATAATGCCTATGTGGGGTGGCATGAAAAGAAGCCCCTAAATATAATACCCAAGACTTAGAAAAACTATCCATAAAAAGAATTAAGGCATCTTGGCATGATTTACCTGATGTCACATTTACCTCATTCATTTCCTCCTTGTTGGCATTCTTATCCTAAAGTGACCAACAATCCTTCTTTGAGTGTCCACTCTTCCTACAATGCCAACATATCATCTTTGATCTAGATCTAGACTTAGATCTATATCTAGACTTAGATCTATATCTAGACTTAGATCTATATCTAGACTTAGATCTAGATCTAGACTTAGATCTACCTTTTGACTTTCCTCAGTTGCCTTTGCTCTTGTCCTTTTACCTTCCTCTAGTATCAATAGATAAATCATTACCAAAAGATAATGCACCAATTTTTTTCCTTTGCATCTCCTCACTAAGGATCACACCTACAACATCCTCAAAATTCAAGCTTCCCTTGGTAGGGACTACATTACTCACAGCCATAACCAAATTATCCCAACTATCAGGAAAAGAACATAATATTATAAAATCTCTAACTTCATCATCAAACTTGATTCCAACTAAAATGAGCATACTTACAATTGTATTAAAATCATTTAGATGATTATTTATTGAACCATTCTTAGACATTTTCATGTTAAACAATCTTTTCATAAGAAATTTTTTATTAGAAGCTGAAGGTTTCTCATATAACTTCCCAAGTTTATCCATGAGATTCTTTGTATTTATCTAATCTATAATGTCGAATGCAAATGAAGATGCAAGGCATAACCATATTGCTCCTAATGCCTTCCTATCAAATAATGACCAATCTGCATCACTCATACTTACAGGTTGTCCTCCTTTCCCCTCCAAGGGGAGTTGAAGTTCCTTCTGATATAGGTAATATTCCATATGCATTTTTCACAAACTAAAATGCTTACCATCAAACTTCTCAGCTTTGAATCTAATCTCTTCTCCCATATCTCCCACTTAAGCTAATAATCTTCCTATGATTTACCACTTTAGAAAAACACACAACCAATGGCTTTGATACCTATTGTTAGGAATAAAACACTTATAAATCTTGATCTATTATTACCATAAACTAGATATAAAGCTATGAAATAAAATTCATCATGGAAACATTCCTTAATTCACCATTAATATGAAAGCATAAATGAGAGCAAGATAAAAAATAACACAGATAACATAGATCTAACTTTGTTCACCCAATGTGGGCTACATCCACCAATGAAAGTTCTCAAATAAATTAGTAATCTAAAACAAGATTAAAATAAACTCTCATATAGATATAAAAATCTCTTATAAAAAGTGTTTCACAAAAAATGCACTTTCACCTGTACCTGCATAATGTTGTATCTCACAAATTGCTAAAACACACCCTGTAATGAACACCTGCACTTTGACTCTGATCCTCAAAGCCACACCCTAAAAATAAACCATCAACCTATAAATTCCATATGACATCTTGTATATATAATAAAATGAAGAAAATCCATAAAATGAGGAGCAAATATGCAATGTTTATACAAGATAAGCATAATCCAACATGTGACAGCCCTCCTCCACCTCATCAAGCCTATCCAAAATCTCTCCCAAGGAGTAATTCACCATTTCCATATCTCCACCTTCTAAGGGAACTTTTTCCCAAAATAATGTGATTAAAACCAACTCCACTCAACAAAGAAGGAGTTCTCTTTTCCAAAAAACAACTAGCTTCCTCAAAACAAGGAAGTAAACATGTGAAAAGGCATATAACAACTAATGCCATGAAATATGGAATACATAGAAATTAGGAATACAAGGAATATTCCACTCACATGTGGAGAACATAAAAATTATGCCCCCAACATCTTTGGAGATCTTTAAGCCCCTAAACTTTATTCCTATGATCATTTGATAGTCCCAAAGGGCTCCACACTCAATATTCTCCATGTATTCAACAATGTTTTATCCCCCTTTTCCTTGATCCTCTTTATTATGGAGTTGTTCATTCCCTTTAGGGGGAGGTGGATTATAGTTGGATCTTTGATTTAGTATAATAGTAATATTTTTTGGAGTAGACATTGTAAAGGGATTTGTATTCCCTAGATTATAATTTCCATTCTAATATTGATGGAAAGCATGTACTTAATTTAATTTATCCTCTAGTTCATTATCATCTTCTTTAAGGAAGGAAGACTCATGCATTTCAAATACCATTTTTTTGTTTAAAGATCCAACTTCTGGATGGAACTATGGTGGATTATTCATCAAGTATTGCCTTAACATCTCCCTCTAGAATATCTCATATGTTGTACAAAACTCCACACATTCAATTTAACCATGCTATGATGTATTATAGACTCTACACCAATTAGACAGAGTCATTTCTACTATATTGATCTTTTGAAACTTTTTGGGGTGTTTCTCTACATTATTAGTAGGCCTATTAAAGGGCCTCTTGTGTCTTTGAAACCCATAATTCTTGGTATTATTTTGGCCGATGGTGTTTTCCATCTTCTTCTACATATCTAGGAAGTCATTGCTCAATTTCTAGACCATTATTTGGATTGAATTTGGTTTTATTTTAGAAGAATTAGTTCCTTGTGCAACTATAAAATTAGAGGGCATTAAATGTTAATTTTATTAATGAATATTCATCTATACCTAGTTATTCATATAACCATAGTTCTGATTGGGCATTTTATAGGTTAGAAGAGGCAATGCATATAGTTGATTTTGATTGAAATGAGGGACATTTTGATGGACATGAGGGACTAGATTCAAAGATGGAAAAATAGCATTGATATAAAGAGTGATGGGTATTTGAGGGTCCAATTGTCTATAAATTTTGATAGCTTCTTCATATTCTAAAGCTAGAGTGGTGTAGTATTCTTCATATGCTAAAGCTAGAGTGGTGGTAGTATCATCTCTCCATAATAACATCACATTGATTGGGTCTAGAGAATTTGTATACATCTCTAAAGCCAATTGTCCATCTGGCTTATACTTCAGGATAAGCCAAGTGTACATCTTCTAGAATCTAGCATTAAAACCCTGAATTGGCTCATTAGGCTCCCTTTTCATGCTGGTAAAATGTTGATACACTAGTTTGAGGTTGGTAACTTATCTAAATTGGGAAAGAAATGTGATTTAACATGCATTATAAAAAGTGATTGAGTTATCTTTAAGGCTTAGGTACTAATCATATGTAGCATCCTATAAGGTAAATAGTAAAATATTTCATGGAATAGCTTTATTAGTAAAATTCACTAATATTAATGCATCATTGAAAGACTTAATGTGTTCCTCTATAGTCCTTCTTCTTGAAAGGGAGAAATAAGGTAGATATTTCTCTAGGTTTATAAGAAAATTGTGCACATCTTTTAGGACAATAATGGCATATCCAACTAACCAAGGGTGTTGTTGGGCCATAAAATGATTACTGAAATGGATATTTTTGATTGGAGATGGTTTTTTGTCCCTTGGTATATTGGGAACAACCAGTGAATATCTAAGCCTTCGATGTGTTGATAAGGGGGAAACTAAAATATTGGTTTGGTCACTAGACCTGGGAACCCTCTTGGGTGTCTCTGGTGTAACTCAATGTAAAGGGTAACCTCTCAATAGAGAAGGTACACAAGTGGACATCCTTCTAATGCCAACTTTTATTTTTATTGATGTGGGTTTTTGTATAAATTAAAAATTTAAATGAGGTAGCCTATAATATTTTAGGATATCAATGGAGTTAAACTCCACTCTAGGGCATGAATTATAGGTATGGGTTAAAAAACCTTATGGTGTAATAGCAAGCAGAACATGCAAGGTTGTTAACTTGGGTTTGGTTATAGTGAAATAAATCTTAGTAGATAAATAAAACCTAAGTGAGTGGGATGGATGGGTGATACCTAATTTAGAGTGGGTATATCTCAATAAAATAAACTTCAAAATGAGGGAAGGGTAGAGCATAAATGAGGGTTTTGTGATCTCAAGAGGTCACTTATTAGGTTGGTTTCTTGGTGGATAAGTGCTTTCAAAACTAGTGATTATTGATTGTATAGTTTATTGCACTCATATAGGTAAACACAATTATGAAGTTTTGGGGAGGAGTGTTATAGGTAACTTGATGGTATCAAATAAAGGTTGACTCCTTTTAGAGTTACTTTTACACATTCTTAATTGGAAGGTTACAACTTAGACCAAGAAGGCATCAAAGGTAGCTATTGCACACACTTATAAAAATATACCATAAGGAAAACACTCCTACACACTAATAATATCAACACATTTTAGAACTAATTGTTTAATTAATCAATGAAATATACTAACCTTCAATAGCTTTTACACATCTAGAATCTATCATACATTGATAAAACATATTAAAATATATCTATAGATTTTGCACACTTAAAATTATTGTATTATTATAACCAAAAAATAAAAACCTTAATATCACAATAATGGAAGGAGAGAAAACCAATGCAATTGCATGACAATCAAAATTGATTTCTTCTTATGCATTGATAAAATCTACCAACCTTTTGGAATGTGAAATTACATAAATATATGGACTTGTGAAGGGGATGCCTCATCCTCCAAATGTATGTGAACTCATGGTTACATGATGAAGTTTATAACCTCAGTTCTAATTCTAGCCTTAAAATTGCATGTTTTTCATGTTTATAGCTAATTACAATCTATGTCAAAATCAGTTAGCCTGTGCAAAGTGATACAATGTGTACATGCTTACAAATAGTTTAGGCAAATTTACATGTATAAAATATAATTGTAATTAAATTATAAGTGAAAAATTTAGAATTATTTTCATGTTTTCATACAAAATTAGCCTTCAACACAAGGATAACTAGGTGTTTTCATGATGAGTGACGTTTTTGGAGGCATTGAATTGGATACTTGTGTTGAATTAGGAGTTGAAGTGCTAGAATTTTTATTTTCTTCCAAATCTTGATAGTGCTTGTGCCCAATGTCATAATGGTATCTGATTATATTCATTTAAGGATTAGATGCCTATGCACCCTATTTACCTACTCTAGTAGCCTTGTATGTTCAACCTTTATAGTCCTAAAGTGAGTTTTGAAGATCTCAACTTCAGTGACCTTCTTCCTAGAAAAATTGAGCTCACCTTCTATTTCCTCTAAGGTCTTCCCTTGTATATTCTATTTGAATTTTTTTGAAGCTTTCTATAAGATCTATGGTCAAAAATATCCCTATGCTAATAAGCCTCCCTTTGGAATCTTTAGCTTGTGAAAGCTTTAGTTCATCCAAAATTTGCTAGATAAGAGTTTCATGTTCTATGAGTACTTAGGAATTATTGCCTCAACTACTTCAATCCACTCCTTAGCCTCTTGTGTCCTCGATGACTACTAGGTTGAGGGAATTGGTAGCCTTCAATGATGCCATCAAGTTTAAGTGTGTATATGCTTTTCCAGTTGTAAAAATAATAATAAATTTTAGTTTATTCTCATTTATTTTCAAATAATTAAATAATTTTGTGCAGTCTCTACTATATGGGGTACCAATTCTACCCTCATTGCACTAATAGCCTCAAGCAGTATTATACAACCTAGATGCATACACTCTAGACTATCCATCTCTATTAGGACTAGAACATGCATAGTTTGTTGTTGTTCTCTTATTAGTTCTAGTTCTTGCTCTAGTTATCTCCGTTCCATTTTAGTTCCTTTATTTATATCTATTAGAGCATCCTTTTATGTTTAAAAATAGGATTTAAAATCCTCTATATATGGGATTGCCCCAATTTTTTCTCCTTCCTATTAGATAAGGTAAACATTTCTTGCCTCTCATCTACTATGATTGTTCTTCCAAACTCATATTCCAGCTTCCTCTTTCTGACCCTCTACACACTCCTGGTAGAATTTTCAAATACTAAACTTATAGTGGTTAATTAAATAGTTAATATATTAGGCCTTTTGGAAGACTTTGACTGCATGTTTTTTTCCCAATGTGGGAGGACTAGCTAGGATGAATCCATGGGTTGAGAGTATAAAGCTATAGTTTCACCTAATATCTCTCCTAATGTATGCCTTAGAGTTTCCTCTAGAAGAGGATCAGGGAGTTAAGTCCAGATGATTTTAGACCATTCCAATCCACCATATTTTGGTAGTGTATGGACTATGTAAACTATTTTTTTATTCTTCTCATCCTTCCTAATGGTTACCATAGTTGTATCTTGAGAGGGACTAGGAGGGGGAATTGGCAAAATTATCTATGAAAATGACACATGTATTTGGGAACTTGATACTTATCCCCTTACCTTCTTTGTGACCTTTTTTAGTTATTATGGGGGGGATGGAATAGTAGTGGAAGAAACAATAATCAGAATTATAAGAATGCATGTAGAAGGAGCATTTAGAAAAAGACCAATTAGGGAAATAGGATTTGCAAGGGTAGAGGAAAAATCCTCTACCTTTGGTATTAGCAGGGTTGGTTGAACAAAGGGTTGAATAGGAGAAACCTCTACCTTAGGGACCAAGAGAGGAGGGGGGATATGATGACTAAATGAAACATGATCAAATGAACTAACTTTAGAAAGAGAAACATGATAAATAGCAGGGGTAATGGAAATTAGAGGGGGTGTTAGCTCACCTGATGGTTGTTTATGCAATTATGCCTTGCCCTTTGAGTCTTAGAGGCTCAATATTTTTGAACTTTTTAATTCTACCTCCTCATCAATGGACTCCCCTCCAACTACCTCTTGTGTGGTTAGCTCCATTGATGGTGCTTATTTGGTTGGGCTATATGAAGTGGGATGAGCCCTTGGCTTCCTTATATAAAAAATGGTTATCTCAGACAGTCTATGGAAATAGGCATCATGTATGCATGGTTGAGGTAACCATAAAAACAACCTCTAAAACTATTATGGAACATCATCCTTGGTAAGGGCTTTCAGAATTTGAATAATCAATAACAAATGCAGATCATCTTATTTGACCCCAAGTGAGGTATCTAGACACCCATGGTTCCTGATTCACTACCTTAACTAACACAAGAGGCATGTTTAGGAGGGTTTCCCTTAATCCCTTGTTGGCTGAATAAGGTTTTGCTAGTCTATAAGTTTGATGAATCCCATCCTTTAACTCGGTGGGAGTCTAGTGTGTGCCTCCTTTATAAAAAGGGAAGGCTCCTCCTTGAACTAAGTTTTAGAAGGTATTATTTCAAGTGAATTGATTATGACCTCTCCCTAACTTGGTCATCATTTTGAGCATTAAGGAATAATAAATCATGATCATAGGTTTGATGTTGATATTTAATGCCTAGGTCCCTTGATATGTTTCTATACTTTACCATGGGGATCCTTGTCCCTATGTGGCTAATGTAGCCAAGGAATAATATTCTTTGTACTTCCCTACCTCATAAAAGTTAATTTTGATTGGTGTAGTACACATCCTTCCAATCATTAAGTGAGATCCATGAAATGTAAGCTATCTATTTCTCTTGTGCATGTCCTCATCAATAACGCCACCATAACTAGTAGGCTATTTCCTGCTCCACCAAATTATATAGGAAAATACTTGGGGAGGCATGTAGAGGTGAAAACTTATGTTCATAAAACAATTATGACTCATGTACTCAGGGTATAACTAGTAGTCTCCCCTAATCAATAAGGTATCTACAATATTATTTGATATTTAGGTAGGGGGGAATCATGGATGGCCATCCATTCCTATGGGTAGATGTCCTCAGAGACACACACAACATCATGAGTGTACACATATATGTGCATGAAAGAGTAAGAATCAAATATCCAATTATTTATAAAATTTGGAGGGGGCTATAGAGTGAGCCATCTTAATGTAAATTATGTCAAGGAATACATCAAGTATGTAAGACATTATATATAAATGACCTCTTGGAGGCCTCTTGTCCTTATGAAATATCTATTCTCATAGGCTTGCTATGATCACTTCACCTAGAGAAAATGTCAAATCTGAGGTCCTTATCAAATCTAAAAATGAAACACACTCTAGATGGAGGAATTTTATGCTTAGAAAAATAATTCTTTCAATAGGGCCATCCCAATTTGGATCCCATTCTAAATTTAGTCACTAGCATGGGTTTCTTATCCTTCAAATTGATTATCTCTCCAAGGAGCATCCAACTACTGAGTGTATTCTCAATTGATTTTTGTTCCTTCCATACCACTACTCTATATAAATCATAAGTGGAATTTGTAACATAAATGGAGATGTACCTTTGAATTGTGTCACTAGAGATGCATAACATGACCATTTTATGTTTAACATGATGTAGGAATGCCCCTCTAGATATCTTCCTAGTAAAGAATAAATATTTTAGGAGGTTGATACAAGGCATGACTTATTCATTTTTGTGAAGTGTAACCCTTAAATCTTGAGTGGGAGGAGGTCAATGGATAATTGTCACTAAGTTAGAGTTAAATTTTCCTCATGTGTATGTGCATCAAAATGGTGTATGGCCTCTCACAACACTGAGTAGTTGGTATAATCATTATTTAATATTACAGGTTCAAAGAGTGTATCCATGTAATAATTGGAATCTTTGATGGAAAATCTTAAAGGGGGGAGAGTTCCTTAGAATTATCTAGATTAGGATGCCATTATTCTTCAATTGAGCTAAAAGTGGTTTGATTTACAATTTAATCATTCAAATCTCCTGAATATGTTGTTAATTTTAAAACACTAGTGGTTAGGGATCTATCATAGGAGATTAATTGAGTTCAAAAGTTCTCTTGAGATCAAATAGGCATGTTATCATTTGAGTTGATTTGATATAGCTTTGACATTAATTTCTAGTTTGTGCATCATTAATGTCCAACATCTATAATTTTTATTTGTTTTTTCAATTATAACTTTGCCACTTTATTTGGTGACTATGCCACGTAGTCATAATTTACATTTATTATAATTTCTACATCATTTCCCATTTCCAAGTGTCATTTCATTGCTTCTTTATCTTTGGTTTAATTATCAATGAGGCTTTTGGCAATCAAAATTTGGGATTCAAGAAATAATAATATTTTTGAGGCAAATGAATATCCTAAATAAAAGTTCCAAACACATTGGCCAAAGACATAAATGAGTCAGAGGAAATCCCTAAATTATTTTTTTGAAGAACTTGATGTGCCAAGCTCTTTCACTAAATAAAATTTTTGAAGACCAAAATATGTTGGAGGAACTCGATGAACACTTTCACCAAAGACCCCTTTTATGTTGAGTAATTTTGCCCAAGGTTCTTTATGAAATAAATCCTCTAAACACCCAAATAAACCAAAGCGTAAAACTTTACAAACTAGGTTCTTGAATAATAGGGGCTGAAGAGTAAATGGTAAATTGTTTTAATACAAGGCAAATAAACCTTCGGGGGTCCTATGCATTAGGATATCAAACAAATATTCTAAAAAAGTCCTCTGAAGGAAAACATCAAAAAGTAAATTCTTGTAGGGGTACATAAAAATGTGAAGTGCCAAAGACCCAAAATTTGTGGAAGGAATTCATCAAGGAAAATCATTGAGGAAATTTTTTGAAGACAAAAAGTATGTCAAGAGGGTTCGGTGAACAAAAATTCTAAACAAAATCATCTAAGACCCTTTGATTCTAAGTAGTTCTACTGAGGAATTTTGCTAAACAAGATGAGATAAAACTTTCATACACACTAATTTTAAAAATAATTAGTAGGATAGTCCAAGAAATACAAAAGGTATGTTCATATCTCTACCAAATAGTAGAGTTAGTGCAATACATAAGGCCTTTCTTTCTATAAGACCTTCAAGATAGGGATATATGCCATTTTCAAAAGATAGTGGGTCCCCATTCTTATAAAACATGAATGGGGGTATGTTGGGTACAACACTTTTTTTTTTTAGGTTTGTATGTGTTTGCTTGTTTGCTTATTTTCTTTTCATAGTATGCTTTGACTCGGTCCATATGTATCTGCATAGTGTCATCATGGTTTTTTCCAGATCATGATGTCTCTTTTCATATGATTATACTCAAGTCTATCCATCAACATATGACAAATAATGGCATACTAATTTTTCCATATCATGGTACATTATTATCATTTGTCTATTATATTGTAGGTCAGCCCTTATGCACATTTCATTTAGGTCATCATAATGTTTTATATCATGGTGCAACCTATCATTTGCAATATCAAAAATAAAGTTAAAAAATATATGTGTATGTGCATTATAGTGGTAGTTTATCCCCTTGAAAAATCATCTATTTTCAGATCAAATCATCTCATCCATTTTTTACCTTCATCATTTGTCATCATATTCATCTCATTTTGTGATAATTGCCTCAACCTAAGATCTATTTGGACTATGTAGATAACGCTAATTCTCATGAATTTTTTTAGGTCATATTGGCTACCATTATCATTCTCATTCTCATTATTGTTCTTCTTTCCACATCCATTCCAATCAACATCCATTTATTCTAACTAAAAATGACCTATTCTTCTAGAATTATCATAGCATTCTTCAATCATTTATGACATCATTCTTCAATCATTATCATATCATTCTTCAATCATTATCATATCAATATTCAATCATTATTAAATCATTATCATGTTATTATTCAATCATTATCATATCATTCTTCAATAATTATAACATCATTCTTCAGTCATTTATCATATCATTCTTTAATCATTATAACATCATTATTCAATCATTATTGTATCCATCTTGGGGCATCCTCATGTGCCTAGTGTTTTGTGAGTGTTTCATCATTTAAATGGTCATTGTCCCATATACCCTTGTTTGCATCAAATTATCACCTTTTTATCATCTATCAATGTGATCATATCATATGTAATCCATGTTATAGGTTAAATCATTGAGATATGCCTATAAATCAATCAATAAATTAGTCAAATAGTCATATATTCAATCCAAGCTCATAGATTTAACCTTATTTTGGGAAACCAAATTATTCATACCATTATCAAGATAGATCATTCCCCACTTTGCCCTACTTAGGTCAAGTTAAGACCATAACTTTCATATTTTCCCCATGTCTACCTTGCTTGGGGAAAAAATAAAAGTATGTAGCTTATATTGGGATGTATCCTTCCCACATCTACTCTTCTTGGAGAAACTCAATCCATCATCAATAATCAAAGCAAGTAATTATTATCTCAAGTGGGTTAATCTCAAACCTTTTTCTACATCACCCACCCATTAATTCTTCTATTCTATATTATTTCTATATTTTTAAAGGTCCCATATTCATCCTTCATCTCTGCATGCCCTCTTGATGGGGAATCATCCATCACATTATTTCATCATCATTTAATTTTTATCCACCTTTTTTTAGTTTCTTCTTACTTTGAAAATCATTATTCTACCTATCATGTAGACACCTAAAATTGGACACATATTATTTATTTTAACTATTTTACTTATCTATGCTAACATCATCATTTCATCCCTAATCATTCTTTTATTCTATCTAACATTTCTAGTCTAATCACTATTCACCCCCTGATCAATTAATCTTTTCTTCCATGATCACATCTTATCACACCAGATTCACATCACTTCCTATTGTTAATTAACCTTTGTTAATTATCTTAATCATCTTATAAAATCAAATTTCATAGCTTTTAGAAATTCCCATTTTCTAAATTTATAAATTCCTAATTTGTTCATCACACAACTACTTAAAAAATAAAATTTCATTAAATATTCTTATTTCTTAAGACAATTGCATGGAATTGGATAGTGTGTGATCAAGGTTTATGGAAATATCTTACATTTATCCCTCTTTCACACTCCATCTCTCTCATTTTTTAGGATAGAGGACTGGCCCTTGTTCATTGATTTTCATCCTGATCCAATGGTTTACATTCATCATCTAAGTCTATAAATTTAAGTGATTCCTCCCCACAAACAAATCTTGATAATATAATTAAGATCTACCATTTTTTAGATCCATTCATACATCAATCACATTACCTATCTAATAAATTATCCTTTTATTAAGGCTAAATTTTGCCCATGTGGCTATGTGTATTCACCATTGAAGCTTGCATCTACATTTGGGATCATCCAAAGCTGAATTCTAGAAAGAGGGATACATCCAAAGGGAAAGGTATAATTATTTTATTTGTCTTCCATTTAGATTATTTATACTATTTCTTGACCTTTCCCAATCTAATTACTTATACTTAGGCTTTAGGTTGTGTGTATTACATTTTGATTACATACAAACATTGCTAACCCCCTTTTCAATTATGTGATCCCATATGGCACACCTGGTGGGACTCAAACACCAAATTCTCATCTGAAACATCATATCATCCTTATAATTATTAAATTAGCTCAAAATTGATCCTAATTTCTCTTCTTCTTCTTCTTCTTCTTCTTCTTCTTCTTCTTATCTACCAAATTTATATTCTTAGGTTAGCAATCAAAACACTTTGTAAATAAATATAATAGCTACCTAACAATAGTGATATCACCTTGTTAATTGAGTTCACTTCTTTTATGTCTCTATGTTTTCTATGATTTTCATAAAAATGTAAAGATTGACTTGAAAATCAATAGAATTGACATGTAAAAAGGTAGAAACACTCTTGGGTTTCACTTAGACTATAGTTTTATATAAATAATGTAATAACAAATATAAATAGCAGAATTGACCTATAAATTTATGAGATTGACCTATATTTTGATAGAATCTCCAAGGAAACTTTTTTTTTAATCTATTTTCTAAATTTTAGTGATATTGCATCTAAAATTGGTGGAATAAAATTCTTAATTATCGTAATAATATTTTTAAAAATATTCTTTTGTTTTTCTAAAAATGGAGATATCACCCTATTAATTGGTGGAATCACCCTGTCTAATGATGATATCACATTGTTAATCGGTAGGATCACTAATTTCTCTATGTTATATCTATATATTAGTGACATTGCATCTGAAATCAAAAAATTCACCCCACTAAATGGTAAAATCACCTTATGATAATTTCATAGGACCTAAATAATCATAATTTCAACTTCCTATTGCTTTTAAAAGACTACAAATCTAAACACTAATAGGTTTTCTATATGTATCTATTGTCAAAGAAGTGGTTATCTCATAAACAAACACATTTTGAAAATACACTTTATTTTGATGTATAAAACAAACTAACATTTGAATTTGGTGTTTTAAAATACTTGTGTTTTCATTCATTTGAGTGTTTTTTATGTGTGTTTTTTGGTGTATTATAATGTGTATTATCTCCCCTTACCCACTTGTGGACCATATATGATCAAAATCACACAGGTTATTATTAAATTTTCACAAAGTGAAACTAGAGTATGTTCTCCTCTTTCCCACTTGTAGGATCCCAAGGATCTTAAATAGTGAACATTTATTTTATTTTGGTTACACAAGATGGACTTCATCACCATCCACAAGTCCTTAGGGTGTGATGTGTGGGATTTCATCCCCCAACATATGTACCATCCCCATTTTTTATGGGTGATATAAATTAAGGTTAGGTGTTATAAGAGCTAAGTGGTTGTGTGTTTTAAGTGTAGTCCATGAAAGCAAGGGGTTTATCATTAATGTTGTGTTATCAAAATTTACCCTCAAAGTTTAATTTATAGTATTAATTAATTGATATCTCATGCCATAAGTTGTTATGAATGGGCTAAACACTCCTATTAATTTCCTATTATTATTTTTATTCCATTTAATTTTAAGTACCACATATTTCAAGGTATATCAGGACCATTTATATAGCCTTTTAAAAACATAGATTAAGACTAATTGGATGAAAATTATTTATAATGCAAGGGACATTAACCTCCCAAAGATCTCATGACCTACCACTTGAAGTGAGGGCTAAGATATTAACATGTTCTCACTTCTTATGTGGTCGATACATAAGTTATAGTCATGTTGTGCACCTGCTTTACCACCAAGATAGGGCTTGTATTATGTGTGTAATTACTTTTTTTGTCATATAACCATTTTATGTGTTATACCTTACACATCAAATAAATAAAAATTATCCTAAGTCCCAAAAATTTGTCATATCCCATTACAAATTTTCATGATAAAGCATTATGCTACATAAATTTTGAGTCATTTTTATCCCATTCTAAACATCATGTTGTTATATTGAATGACACATTGTTTGTATTATACCATTATGATGTCCATTTGAAAATAAATCCAATTAGGTCCATTTTGACCCAAATCCAATTTGAAATCAATTGTACACATTAGGTCTATTTTTACCCCATTCCTATTTTGAGTTAACCACTTTAAATCAATCAACCTTTTGATAGGATTTGGAGTATCTTATATATATATATATTTAAATCATACAATGAAGAATAGAGAGAAATATTAAACACAAGATACATTTTTCTAAATCATAATTCAATTGAGACATTACATCTTTATAGGAAATGTCTTTTTTATAAACAGGGAGTTCATATCTTCATAAATAACTCAGCATACCCTTATGATTACATAATATCCTATATGTTTAATATTATTATTACATAAAATAATATATCTAAAAAATAGCCTATTTTAACAATGAACCAAATATAACTCCCAGTGAATTATTACTCATGTAATAATTCACTTTATAATATTCATAAATTAATGTGATGACTAATAATTTCCTAACATCACGCCCTTAGGCCTTACATATTAATTTGTGCTTCACACAACTTAATGAAATTAGAGAAGGATGGCATCAACGTCTCATCAACCATTCACTATCAAGAACACATCAATCAAATTAGTGTGGGAAATTTGAAAAAGTACCTCTACCATCAATCATTCATTGAGGGAACTGCATCAACCTATATAATATGGGAACCACGATTTATTTCCATTTATTCAAATTTCACTCTTGTATCTCCTAAACACCTTTTTTATGTAGTACACTATGTGGGAAAATAGGAAATACACCTTTTATTAATTACACATTCAAATAAGTGCATAAAATAAAATAAAATGTGTGTGTGTGTGTGTGTGTGTGTGTGTGTGTGTGTGTGTGTGTGTGTGTGTGTGTGTGTGTGTGTGTGTGTGTGTGTGTGTGTGTGTGTGCGTGTGCGCGCGCGTGTGTGTGTGTGTGTACCAATATAGCAGAAGAGTCCCTTAATTAGTGGCTAATGAAAAGCATATAAATCCTCCATCCTCTAGTTTCCTCCAACCCCCAATGTCATTGCTTACTCAGTTGATGAAGATTTGAAGCTCAAAATTTACATGTTGTGTTTTGTAGAAAACCCGCGCCCCCCCCCCATAATTTTGAAGATTTAACACGATGTCAAGTTCACCTGATATTACATCCATACAAGAGGATTTTACATTTGACTTTGACAATTTTGACACACTAAAAAAAAAATACTCTTTTGACATTTTTGAATCTTCTAATGACCAAATATTGACATTGAATACATACATTAACTTGGTCTCAATGATAAAATGACTCAACATAAAAAAAAATTTGACACTTATAAATTTTTATACATATAACAATAGACCTTTGAATTTCAAATTTTTATAATACCTTTGTATTCTTAAAAAACAAACTAAATACACTAAACTTAAAACTAAAGATCAAGACATTAAAATACCAAATGAACTTGAAAACTCAATAAATTTTATTAGTTATTTGACTCAACTAAGGATAATAGACTAAACCTATCAACCTACTAATAACCAATAAAGAGACACTGATATATCTTAAAAATAAAAGACCTAATACATTTATACAACAAGTGTCAATTTAAGATTGAGGTGTTAAGTCAAACACAGTGAGACAAGCTAAAGATACATTGTTTAGGTGCATTGAAGTTGGTGGTTAATGTTTGTGTTTACCAAATTTGACTTTTAGTTCAAATTACGGCACCCTTAGGTAAAAAATGGAGTTTTAAGTGTTTTATGGGGTTTAATGTTTGATCATAAGGTATATCATATGCCATTTAATGTTATTCAATGTTATATTAGCCTTGGTCACTTATTTCATTAGCCAACATATTCTTGTGATGTCATTTTAGGGGTCAAAATTGAGCATTTAATGACTTGTACAGATTTATTGGGCAGTATAAAGGTTAAAAAATTTGATTCCATAACCCATGTGTCCATTTAAGTATTAATAAACTAACATAACTAAAAAGTGGTAGGTTCTTTAGTTAAAAAGGTAGTTGGGAAAAAAGGAGATTTTAGCACTTGTATGACTCCTTGGGAAGTGTACCACATGGGAAATGATAAAAAAATTCCTCTTCAGATTCCCCAAGATCATTTCCATGTTTTATTTGATTTTTAAGTTCCATTTATTTATCAAAACCATTATATTCCTTTTCACCCTTTTTGCCACCCAAAAGTGACCTGTAAGTTTGCACTTTGTACGGTTAACACAATAGGTTTCAAAAAAAATGATCTTGGGGGTGTATTATAAACTTATTAATATTAATTTTGATTTTTTATGTAAAATTAATGGTTTTCTAAGATTTATGAACCATTCCTAAAAATTTGACCCTTCAAATTTGCTAGATAATCTATGTACCCTACAATTTTTTTACTTATTTGTGAAAATTTGTATAATTCACTTGATGAGATTGGTTCCAAAGGAGGTTGAATATCCTATCTCATGTTATCCATGATTGGTTTCACATTTTTATTTGATTTAATGATCCCACAAACTTATTTTACAAGGAGGAGTGAAGGAGTGAATTTGCAGTCATTTCTACCTTATTTAAGAATGTTGGGATTTTGTAGAGGTTTTTTATGAATAGAAGATAATGTTCCACATGCCTCAGATCCATATGATCACCCCTTCCCATGTTTGTTTTCATCACATCATACTTTGGATCAATTTCCCACCTTGTCTTTCTCCATTGTCAACTCTTTATCCAACTTCAGTTGTAGTCACCTATATAAGCTTGTTAAACTTGCTCATAAGATGATAATCAAGGTATTTTAGTTTTCCAAGAAATAAATATTTTGAAATATTCCATTTACATACTTGTAAAAGGTTAATGTATGGTCACAAGTTCATCCACCATACTAAAATAGTCCAGAGATGCCCCTAATTCTCTTCTCCATGTATATACAAGTGATTTTAATGTTAGAACTAGTTTTAGGGTGTCTAATAATGGATATCATGTAATTTAAGGTTGAAAAATGAATTTTAGTGGTTTTAAAGCTATTCACTAACATGTTTTTTCCCAATTTCATGACTTGCCTATATAACATGGCTAATGTACACCTACAGGGCCCTTGTTGACATCATACTAAGGTGTGGGAAGGTGAATGCATTTTCCAAACTCTTAGTATTTCTAGAAGTGTATTAGGATGTTTAATGAAGAATAAAAACTCCATAGTCATGGATATTTTCATATTTTCTATATTCAACTAATGCTTTATGCACTAAAACATATGTTAGGTGGTGGAGCTAAAAGCTTCATAGGTATGCAAACATGGAGGAGGTTGCTGAGTGTCACAGTAACCGACGTCGGTCAGGCTAACCGACATCAGTCAGGAGTAGACTAGAAGCTGCCAACATTGGTCAGGGATCGGCTAACATCAGTCATCTCTAGACAAATAATAACCAATGTTAGTCACCTGTGCAGTTCCAAAATTGTTAGTTACACGAGCAGTTAGTTTAACGAACCATTTGTTTGCATGTAAAGACTAATTTTAGTCTTGAGTCTGCGTTTCTAATTATTGTAATTAAGAAGTCTAATTATTATTTATATGGGATCTATTTAAGAGACCCATGGGGCTGTATTGTAAAGTGGAGAATCATAAGGACTTGGAAAGGCAAGGACAAGGGTTCTTCTCGAGTGTAAGATCTAGGTCTGCAAGTGTGTAAGACTAGGTTGATCTGCAAGTTGTGCAAGATCAGGTAGGAGATCTACATGGTAAGTAAGGTCAGTTGATCTACAAGTGTGTGTGTGTGCAAGGTCAAAGGAGATCTGTGGGGTAGTAAGGTCAAAGGAGATCTGCAACACAACAAGGTGCAAGATCAGGGAGATCTACTTGGTGTACGTGGTGTACTCAGTGGTGGTACTGGCAGTATTGTTACTAACTGGTTGAAACAACAACTCTGTGTTTGAGTTGATTTGTTTGTAATTGAGAGAGAGAAATCTTGAGGGAGAATTAATGGTATGCCCAAGAGGTGTGGGAATATTTTGATTTCTTCATTGTATTTCCTTCTGGAAGAGTGTTAATACAAGGTTGTATTGTCTCTCATATTTTGTGTTGTTTCTAAATTCTAGTTACATTTTACTTCTGGTTAAATTCTATGTTTAGTTGCTTATACAAGGTAATCAAGTGTACTCTTAAGGAGTAGGGATCCTAACAATTGGTATCAAAGCTAGGATCACCAAGTGATACCACTAACAATTGGTATCAGAGTAGGTTCTTCAGAGCTTGGTTTAGAGCTTGGTTAGGTACACTAACAGGTGGTCAGAGCGTGTTAAGTGTTTGTTGATTATAGGTCACTCACAGGGGTTTTTGATTGAGTGGGAGTAAAGCAATGATAGAAGAAAGTAAGCTAAGAATGGAGGAATTCAATGGCAACAATAATCAATTATTGAATTATGAAAAGAAAGAGCAGGTAAAGAAAGATTGTTGGTTGGTAGAAGATCAGCATGAAGGAAATGAATAAGCAGATGTTGCAGGTATTATTGCACAGGATGCTCTTGTATGTTCCTTGGATAAAGTAGAATCTTGGGTTTTAGATTTTGTTCCCTCTTTCCATGCAACCCCAAATAGAGTATTTTTCCATGATTATGTCCATGGAGACTTTGGAAATATTTATTTAGGGGTTGGTGAGCCTTGTCAAATTGTTGGCAAAGGGGAAGTGCAACTGAAATTGTAGATGGACAACACATGGGTGTTGAAGGAGGTCATGCATGTCCCAGTCCTGAAGAGGAGTCTAATTTCTATAGGAAAGTTGCGTGATGAGGGTTGAACAGTTACTCTCATAGCGGAATCTTGGAAAGTTTCCAAGGGTGCACTTGAATTAGCATGTGGTAAGAAAGTAGGTACTCTTTATCTATCTACTTGTATTACTAATTCTCCTTCTGGTTTATCTACTTAAGATGTAGATGTGAGGATGTGGCTCTATAGGCTTGGTCACATGAATAAGAAGGGGATGCATGTTCTTAAGAGGAAGTCTGATGTCTTTGACAAACTTAAGAACTGGAAACCCTTGGTTTTCATGGAGAAGATGATGGACAGAGATCAGCTCAAGGCCCTAAATAATTCTTAGCAGGGCAGTTTGGATAAGGTTATGATCCAAAGTGAGCTTATGGGTAAAAATTCATCACTTACAGGAAAACACAATTACTGACATCGGTCAGGTAGAACCAACATCAAATAGGAAGGTACCGATGTCAGTCATGTGTAGAACAGAGTCGGTGGTATCAGATAGGTGGAGACTGACATCGATCAAGGAATTGACATCAGTGACCATGTGGACACTGATGTTGGTTAGGGAACTGACATTGGCAATTAGGTGGAATTGACATCAGTAAGGTGCAAACCAAGGTTGACCAGAGAATGGATTTTGGGCAGACAGCAAGCTGTCAAGGAGTCTCAAACGCCCATGAGGAGGACTAAAAGGGTAAGTAAGCCTCAAATTCATTATTCACCTTCTTTATACTACTTGAACTTGTTGCTCACTGATGGTCAAGAACCAAGAAGTTTTGAAGAGGCAAAGCAGGTAGAATCTAGGAAACAGTGGGAGCATGGCATGAATTCTTTAGAAGAGAACCAAAAGGGAGATTTGATAGAGTTGCCAATCGGGATGAAAGCACTAAAAGATGAATGGATTCCTAGGTTAAAGAAAGGAGAGAATGGACACGTGAGATAGAAGGCCAGGTTATATGGTCTTGAGCAAGCTCCAGGACAGTGGTACAGGCTTGATAGGTGTATGAAAAAGCATGGCTTTAGTCAATGTCAATGTAATCACTGTGTTTATTTTACCAGGTTGGATAATGGTCACGACATTATCTTGTTACTATATGTGGATGATATGCTTGTTGTAGGTTCATACATGCAGGGATTTGTTGCGCTAAAGGTAAAAGTAGCTTAGTGGTGTGCTAAGAAGGATTCAAGAGCAAAAATCCTTGGCATGAGTATTTCTAGAGACAGAAAAAGTCACAAGTTGATGCTGTCTCAAGATGATTATGTGAATAAGGTAGTGGAGAGGTTCAATATGCAGGATGCAGAACTGGTTAGCACACCTATGGATGGATAGTTCACATAATAGTGTCCTAAATCACATGATGAGGTTGAGTACATGTGTACTAGACTTGATATTACCCAAGCAGTGGGAGTTGTCAGCAAGTTTGTGGCCAATCTGGGAAAAAAGCACTGGAAAGTAGTTCAATGGGTTCTCAGGTATCTGAGAGGGACCAACAATAGGTTAACATGTTATGCAGGGTCAAGCACTTCTCTACATGGTTATGTAGATTCAGATATGGCAGGGTATTTGGATGATAGGAGAAGCACCACAAGATATGTGGTGGTTGGTCTTCAAGACTGAACTTGAAGAGGGATACAAGCCAAGAAACAAAATCAGATGATGTACAGGTATAGGTATAGGTGCAGCTATTTATCTCCAAGTGGGATATTTTTAGTTTGTGGAGCTAAAAGCTTCACAAGTATGCAAACATGGAGGAGGTTGCTGAGTGTCACAATAACCAACGTCAGTCAGGCTAACTAACATCGGTCAGGAGTAGACTAGAAGCTATTGACATTAGTCAGGGATCGGCTGATGTCAGTCATCTCCAGATAGACAAGAATCAATGTTGATCACCTGTGTGGTTTTAGAACTGTTAGTTACATGAGCAGTTTATTTAATGAATCATTTGTTTGCATGTAAAGACTAATTTTAGTCTTGAGTCTGTGTTTCTAATTATTGTAATTAGGAAGTCTAATTATTGTTTGTATGGGATCTATTTAAGAGACCCATGGGGCTATATTGTAAATTGGAGAATCATAAGGACTTGGAAAGGCAAAAACAAGTGTTCTTCTCGAGTGTAAGATTTAGGTCTGCAAGTGTGCAAGACCAGGTTGATCTGCAGGTTGTACAAGATTAGGTAGGATATCTACATGGTAAGTAAGGTTGGTTAATCTGTAGGTGTGTGTGTGTGTGCAAGGTCAAAGGAGATCTATGGGGTAGCAAGGTCAAAGGAGATCTGCAACACAACAAGGTGCAAGATCAGGGAGATCTACTTGGAGTACATGGTGTACTCGGTGGTGGTACTGGCAGTATTGTTACTGACTGGTTGAAACAACAACTCTATGTTTGAGTTGATTTATTTGTAATTGAGAGAGATAACTCTTTAGGGAGAATTACTGGTACTCCTAAGAGGTGTGGGAAGAGTGTGATTTCTTCATTGTATTTCCTTCTGGAAGAGTGTTAATACAAGGTTGTATTGTCTCTCATATTCTGTGTTGTTTCTGAATTCTAGTTACATTTTACTTCTAGTTAAATTTTGTGTTTATTTGCTTATACAAGGTAATCAAGTGTACTCTTAAGGAGTAGGGATCCTAACAACATCCACCTACAGGTGGCTAAGCAAGGGATTAAAGTGTTTGTATGGAAGGGTTGAAGTAATTTGACACTTCCTTAAGATTTTGGTATGACAATAAATCAATGATAGACCTATATAAAGTGCATATATATAAATAATAAGTGTGGAATCATGTGTGAAGATCATGACTAGGTTTAGGGAAGTTTTCCCTAAAAAGGTCAAAATAAAGCTCTAGGGGGTTCTTATGGACCTCTTATGGCAGGTTTACTAAGGGTCTCAAAGAATATAAAGAGTTGAATGTTGTGATTTATATCATGGAAAAGATATTTTACAATAATGTATGTCATAAATTAAGGGAGGATAGGTTTTTTGAGGTCTCAAGCATGCCTAAAAAAGCACTAAAATGTTTGATTAACCTCTACATGCCTGAGAAGATAAATGGTCTTTTGTCCCCTAAGGAGCAACATTGAGAAAATGGTTTATGAATAGTAGGTTTAAAATAATGAGATGAGGCAAAATGGATTGAAGGATATTAATAAAGTATTGAGAGATGGTATTTTGGGCCAAATGGCTACCTACATGTGCCCTTATAGTCGAAAATAGACACCTACAATAGTCAAAAGTAGTGTATCTCAATCATGGAAAAAAAGAACCCAATTAAGGAGTCCAAAAGCATTTATAGGGATTAAAATATACAATAAACTATAAAATGTTTCTTATATCTCTAAATTAGTTCACAAACATCATGACCAAGTCCTAGCATGCTCAATGCATACCTATAGGAAGACCTGTAGCCAGAGTACCTCAATATAGGATAGTCACCTAAAAAATTGATGCTAAAGTGGGGTTTGAAGACTTAAAATGATATAATAGATAAAATGAATATATGTTGGCCTATATAGTTTAATTTAAGATCTATAATCATCATTATTTATCTTAGTTGAAGCCTAATAGAGCCTATAGGTAGGGGTGTCTTGGTCCATTAGGGTAAAGTATCTCAATCAGGACAGTGGCCCTAAGTTGATGCTAAGTAATGTTTTAGGACCTTTAAAGAGATTAATAATTCAATCCCACTCTTTTATACCTCTAAACGTCATGAATGAACTTAGTTTAATCTTATACACACCTATAGTAGGGTGTCTCAGTCAACAGGTAATGTAATACTCAGCTATGATTATAAGTGCATATGAAGGCCAAAAAGGAGTTTGGGTGATAATAAAAACATGTGGCCACATAAATTAATTTCATAATATCTTCATTAATTACAAACATGATGAAACAAACTTGTAAAGGGTCTCTATACCCTTGTGTGCACCTACAGCCACCATGTTGCAGTCTTGAATATGAAGGTGAGAGGAAGAGATGGTGTTTAGGGGAAGAGAGAGGGTTTTCCATCAAATTAATATGATCCATGATTTATTAATTAATTATTACAAATAATATAATAATCTTCAAAATTTATCATCTACCTTCCTTAATTGGCTAAAGAGCAATAGTTCATACTATGGGCTAGGAAACCATGTTTGCTAAATAGGTGAATATGAAGAATCTATTAAAGAGAATAGTTTTTAGGTGAATAAAAGCTTTAAAATCATGAATTTATAATGAGAAACATTTTTAAGTAACCTATATGAATTTTTTTGGCTTGGAGAGGTCACTTTTAGGAGGGTTTGAAGAAAATAGGCTTTTTTTAGGCCTTTTTGAGCATTTAGAGATGGTTATGAACCTAAATAAAAGAATAAAAATAAACCCTATGGTGAAAATCATCATAATTAATTTGAAAAAAATCCAAAATTACTCAATTTTCCTTATAAATGAAGGATATACCTCACTATTTTGTCTTAGAGGTCAACTAGTCTAGGAAAATTAGGCTTTGGCAAAGTGAGCTAGTGAGTGCAAAATGGGTAAAGGGATTGATATAAAGCTTTAATAACTTCAAGAAACATGTTTTTAAGTTTATATAAGGTTAATAAGTTATTATAAACACTATAAAAATATCATATCTCTCTCTACGACCAAAATTCCCCTTGCACATAGTCCAACTAGGCAAACTTTCACTTGGCCTAGTTTGTGAATGAGAGAAAAAGAAGAAGTGGAGTGTTTGAGAGGTTTTGTGATCCTAAAAGTTTTAATTAATAATTAATAAACATGATATTCTAGCACAAGCATGAAATATCAGCTCAGGTATATCAAACTTTCAAATTACATGCTAAACCCTTTAGGCCTTCAAAGGACCAAGAACCAATTTGGGGTCCATCTTCATTTCCAACTCTTGGTGAGATATTTAGATGATTTGAAAATGTTAAGGGGATGAAATTATAATTTTATAAGTTTTTTAAGTGAAATGAAACCTATGGTAAATCCATTTCTAGCTCATAGAGATTTCAAACATGCAAGAAAGGTAGAAACAAGCTCGATGGGGTGTCTTCAAATGCCCATATCTTTTCTAAGGATTTGCATGGGAATGAAAGGAATTGAGAGGGGTTATTAGGGTCCCTTAGCATCAAGTTTTTGTAATTTAGTGATAGGTTCAACATGAAATATTTATGAATAAATCTTAAGACCAAAAACTTCTTAACACCCTACTAAACCCTCAGCTAGGACCTGATGGAGAAAAAAAGCTTGGAGAGATATCAAAATGACATAGTTTGGCCATGGAAACTATTGGAACATGAAAAGGACTCCCTCAAGCTATCTCCCACCAATATGAGTTGTATGGAAATTATGAAAAGTAGGGTATTTTTGACCATTTTTTGTGTTTTACAGGTTCTAGGAGGTTTTAGAAGATGAAATCAAGTTTGGAAGAAGGATATAGAATTTTTATAATCCATCATGGTAATTTTTTTTTAAAATATTCTAAGTGTTCAAAAAATAGCCTTAATTTTATCCAATCAAAACCAGCATAGTGGACACAAGGGTGATAAGGGTTAAAACTCCAAGTGTGAGCCTTTTTAAGGTGTACCCAAGTAGTCTAAGGCCATGGATAGTCTTTCCAAGTGTCATTAACTCCCTCTTATGGATTTTAATAGATACCTGATGTTATTTTTGAGGCTAAGTGTGAGGGGTGATAGAAAGGAGGAGTTTTTAGATTATAGGCAGTGATGGCTTCCTCTCATATGATTCCATATGATTAAGACCATAACCAATGGATGGAGACGTGTTTTGGAAAGTATTCCTTCTCCTTCCAATCAATAGACCTATCCCTAGTTAGTTTTGGGATGTTTAAATAGGTTCATATTATGAAGGAAATTTTTTGAACCAAGATTGAGAGTTTTATGCCATTTTTCATAAGTTTCATGACTTGTATGGACACTTGGTCCTCCTAACATTACATGGTTTATTCCATACCTATTTCTCATGTAATTTTAACCCTTTTTATCAGATTGACAAGTGTCTAAGTGACTTTTGGACTTCCCTTATCTTCCTCTTCTCTCAAAGGATATAAATATCAACTCTTTTTAATACCTCCATTGGTTAATGGTGAAACCCTAGCCAAATTTGTACTTGAATGAATCTTAAATAAATAAATAATTGATTTTCACTACTTACATGTTATGCAATTGAGTGTGATTGTAATCTTGTTGGTCTTGTGTAGCAGAAGATGATTTTTTTTTATCATGTTATCCTTTATTATTCACCAAGTGTGAAAAAGAGTAATTTTTACAAGTCTTTATCAGTGTTCTATTTCAAGTGTATAAGCATCTTAGAAGTGTTCCTTGATTGTATTCTCTCAAGGAATCATTCATTGCCCTTCTAAGTATCAAAATACCTTCTTGAACCTAGTGTATGGAACATTGATGTAACAATATATCTTGTGTTATGAGTTTTATGTAAGAGAAGCTCTATTTTTATCTAAGTATTATAATTTTAGTTAATACAAGAAAATATAATATTGGTGCATCACCTTTGTTATATTTATTAGTTATTTTCTTAACCCTTTTCATCCAATGTTGATAGGCAAGAAAGTACTTCAGAGAGTGCATCAAGAGAACTAGCCCTTTCTAGAGATTATTCTCATCAAATTGTTACACATAGCAAGAAATATGTTTTCATTATACCACTTGGATGAGGAGAGCTAGGAATCTCTTCAAGGGGTGCAAATCCAAGTGACAATAGTTTTTGGCATGCCTGGTGGGACTCTAAGTCCTAGAAGATTATCTAAGATTGGTGTTGGTCTTAACATAGTTACATCTATAAGAACATATACATTTAGTACCTCATGACTCTGCTAAATTTTTAAACTCTTTGGTTTTTTATTAGTCCCTAATTTCTAGGCCATAGGTGACCACTAGGTTTGCTACTAAAGGTATACCCTTTGAGTTTGTGCAATTGCATTTATATTCTGTCAAAAGGTTTAGGTTTGTGAATAATCATCCTTATTCAATAAATTTGGTGTTTAACAAGTCTAAATTCATACTAATTTCAACCTCTAATACTCATATCCTACATTACAATATGGATAGGAACCAACCTTTTGTAGCATTCACTGGATCATCTCCTTTGAATCTTGCCCAATATGACCAAATTCTTGGAGAAACCCTTAAGAATGTTCCATATTTTAGTGGAGAGAGTCCTATTGATGCCATTGAATACATTATAAACATATAAAACTTTTAAAATATCCATAATATCACTCAATAAAATGTGTCTATTAGGTTATTGGAATTTTCTTTCAAAGCGAAAGCTTTAGATTGGCATGAGACTCTACCTGAAAATTTTATTGGTTCATGGGATGAACTAGGAAATCTATTGACTAAGAGGTTTGGAGAGAAGAGTGATCATATATCATTAGCTAAGAAATTGACCACTATAAAGAGGGAACCAAAAGAGTTTATGCAATATTTTAATACTAGATTTCAAAAGACATGGGATAGGATTTTATCCCTTGTGAGACCTACTCCAAATTATGCCTTCTTGTACTATCTAAAAGCATTGAATAGTGATGTAGCCATGATGATCCAATCTATGGGTGGGAATACACTACATGATTCCTATGAGAGAGCCATCAATGCTAATAATTGTTTTTTTAAATTAGGGAAGATTGCTTCTAGGCCACCAATGTCATTGTTCCTTGATTTGCAGCCTCCTAATCAAGTTGCATTACCTACCTTAGCTCCTTTGCCTAATCAAGAAAGGTATGCCATTACCCCCACAAATGAGATTATTGAAGTCAAGAGTCTACTCCAAAGTGTTACTAATGAATTGGTTACCTTTAAAAGGAAACAAGCTCAAATTTATAGGCCATACTAGTCTTACAATCAGTTTGGACAAGCAAATAGGCCTCCTTTTCAAGGTAATAATCAAGGACAAGGTCAAATCACTCAAGATAGAACTTACCAAATTTATAATCCTAATGCCCCATCATCTTCCAAAGATATTTTCCCCACTAAAAATATTTTTTTTCAATAATAACCATGTTATCCCTCCTATGACCAAAATCAAGGCTAAGTTGCATATGCCAATGAAATGCCTAGTCAAGACATGATAATGCAAGGTAATAAAGCATCTCAAGTTTCCACTTTTGAGATGACAATGAAAAATGGAATTAAAATTGGAATGGAGAGTGGAAAAACACAATCTGATTCTACTCTCATAAATCATTTGGAGGGAGAGTTTTGTGCTATCAATCATTTGGGGAATTCAAATAATGTGAATGCTAGTGTGTCCTCTAATACTAGGTCTACAAAGAGGGATATTAAAGAGATTAAAGGGGATAATAAAGGACATTTTTTTACTTATAAAACATATCCAATGGTGGGTGGGTCTAACTCAGCCCCTAAGGTGTAATAAAATCAAAAGTTTCAGAATGTAAGGCTTGCTCCTACACATCCACCTTCACAAGCTACATCACAAGGTACTAGTGCTTTTAAAGAGCCTTTCAAGGTGAGAAATACTTATATAAATGTTTTATACCAGATGAATAAGTTAAATATGAATATTTCCTTATGGGATTCATTGAAAATACTAGGATAAAAAGATATGCTTCAAAAGGAATTGTAAGGACTAGGTAAGTTGGAACAACTAGAAATGAGAATGTTATCTTGGTGATTGGAACTTAGCCCATTGATGAGAAAGTAAAGAAAACTGATAAGAATCCTCCTTTTTACCTATATTTAATCATTATTGATTGCTTATTTCATAATTTCATCATGGATAGTGGGGGTAGTACTTCAGTTATGCCCAAGTGTATAGCGCATAAACTAGGCCTCAAGTATGAACTAATGGCTAAAGGAGTTTTAAAATTACATGGATAACCGACAAAGACATTGGGAGTAGTCAAATATTTGAATCTGATTTTACATGATTTTCCCACCTTTTATATTCCTCATGATGTGGTTATGGTATATTTACCTCCATACTTTGCTCTTTGCTTGTCAAGAGAGTTTACAGCTAATATAGGTGGATACTTGGTAGCCAATTGGTCCTACATGGTTTTTAGGATAAAGTATGGTACTAAGGTGAATATTGAATCAGATCCTATGCATAAAAATCACTTATATATTTACATGTATAAAGTGTCAAATGTCAATTATGCCATTATTGACGAGGAAGAACTTCACATGGATTAATCTCCAACATCTTCTCTTGAAGGAGTTTCTTATTTGTAATTAGATGAATGGGGAGATGAACATTATGAGCATGATCCTTACAAATTCATAGATAAATTTGGTCTTGTAGTGTATTACATTCATGAATAGGACTCTTTCATGCCAAACTTGATGAAGCCAAGTGAGAACATGGATGGTTTATGGCAACTATTCTTTGATGGATCAAGAAGCAAGATTCGGTAAAGTGGTGGAGCAATGGTGGTTTCTCCTTCCAAGGAAAGGTATTTTTATACTTTCAGATTCAAATTCTATTGTACTTGTAATGTGGTAGAATATGAGGCCCTCGTTCATGGCCTTGAGTGGGCTAGGAAAAGAGGTGTGAAAGATTTACAAGTGTATGGTGATAGTGAGTTGATTATGAATCAAGTAAGAGGCCAAAATGTGACTAAGAACTCTTTGCTTAAGTCCTATAAGCATAGAGTGTGGGATATTGTGGAGTATCTCCAAGATTTCAACATCACATCTATCCTAAGATAAGATAACAAACATGTTGATAGGTTGGAATCAATTAGAGATTAATTTGATATTCCAAAAGGGATAAAATAAGATAAGAACCAACCACATCTCAAGGTGATTGTAAGGCCTTCCATACCTGATAATGTCACCAAGTGGCAAGTGTTTGATAGTGACCAATAAATAACACTTTTTATACAAGAGGAGGTTGAGTTTTCTTCCAATAATTAGTCCAAACTACAACATCAATATGGATGGAAGATTGTATAGTTGAAGTCAAAAAAGCTCCCTAAAGGCTTAGTCGCACTTGAGAGTATCTTCAATGATGATGATAAATTGAAGAAAGAGAAGGTAAGAATGTCTAATAATAAATAAAACTATGAGAGAGTAAAAATATTGAAAAATAAGTTGCTTGCACTTGGGAAGGTATGTACTAGTGAAGAGAAACATGCTTTCACTGAGTTATGTAAGGAGTTTTTTTATGTCTTTGATGGGAATATAGTGATTTAAAGGGCTTTGATCCAAACTTAGATCAACATACCATATATATAGATGTAAATTATAAGCCTATAAAGCAAATATAAAGGCCAATAAATCCTAAGATTGAGCCTCTCATGAAGAAGGAGCTTACTAAGTTGATTGAGTCTAAAATCATTTTTCCTATGAAATATTCATCTTGGTTGGCAAACTTAGTCCCTGTTAGGAAGAAAAATGGGGAAATCAGGTAATGTGTTGATTTTAGGGACTTTAATAGAGCTTTGAAGTACCATTACCCTCTTCCTTCCATGGAGCAAATTTTTCAAGTTATGGCAGGTAGTGAAAGGTTTTCTCTCCTTGATAGATATTCCACTTGAAAATCAGATTTTGGTGAAAGAAAGTGATCAATATAAGATAGCCTTTAATACTAAATGAGGTATATATTCTTATATTAAAATTCCTTTTATTTTGTCTAATGCTAGAGCTAAATTTAAATGTGCAATGGATATGGTCTTTCAAAGACTAATACATGACATTGTGTTGGTGTATCTTGATGATATCATAGTTTTTTATAAAGATGTAAAGGATTACTTAAATCACCTTAAGCATATTTTTGAGAGATGTAGATATTTTGGAATCTCTCTTAACCCAAATAAGTGTGTGTTTTTTTCCATGAAGGAAAACTTTTAGGACACATTATCATAAATAAGGGCTTATCCATAGATCCTGAAAGGGTGAGTGCAATCTTGGCATTGGCTTTACCCAAACATAAGAAAGGTTTGCAAAGTTTCTTTGGGAAAATTAATTTTATAATGAGGTTCATTCCTAATTTTTCTAATTTAGTCAAGCCTCTAACCTCTATGATGATGAAATATGAAGTATTCACTTGGACAAGAAGAAGAAAGCAGGGTTTTGAAGATATTAAACAAACTATTTCCCAAGTTCTAACTCTTGCAAGTCCTAATTTCTCAAAGGAATTCAAAGTGTATACTTTTATAAATGAGAAGGTAATCTCTATCATGATTACTCAGCTAAATGAAGAAAACTTGGAGTAGCCTATTTCCTTCTTTAGTCAAGGTTTGGAAGGCTATGATTCAAGATACACCTATGTTGAGAAGCAAGTATTTTCAGTTGTTATAAGTCTAAACAATTTTAGGAACATATTATATAATAACAATATTCACATATTGGTACCTCATCCTAGTGTCAAAGAGTACATTCTGAGTAGAGATTTAAATGAAAAAATGGTTGTTTTGTGTTGATTCTTGAATTTTCACCCTTGAAGAGATGCTCATCTCTCTTCATCCAAGAAACAAAATGGAATCATCTCTCTTATTATGGGTGGCAATTTTGTTGAAATGAATCTCTAGATTAGGGGCTAGCTCCCCTTGATGCACCTTTCAGGCTTTCTCTAATCTATCAACTATGTATGGAAAGGGAGAAATAAAACACTGATAAAATAAGTGATGAATCACCAATATTTGATATCCTCCTAAATGACTGAAACCACTACTTAAAGGTAAACAAGGGTGTTTCACACAAAGTCACAATAAAAACATTGTTGCATCAGTATTTCATAAGTTACATTCAAGAAGGTACTTAATATTTAGGAGGGTGATGAATGATTCTACAAAGAGAATAAACATATACCATTTCTAATATCTTTATACACTTATTAAATAATACCAATAGAGACCTAAAACATCATCCTTTCTACACATTGGTAAGTGACCATAGATTGACATGCTAGAAAATAACCTTTTCACTAGTCATTATCAACAAGATTCAAAATTATACTCAATAGTGCAATATGTGAATGGAAAACTCACTTGTATATTATTTAAGAGTTATTAGTACAAATCTAGCTAGAGTTTCACTATAACCAGTAGAGGCACCTCAATGAACAGAATGAATACATATATATAGCCTTGAGAAAGAGATCGAGCAAAGGGAAGTCTAAAAATGATTCAAGCATGTGTCAACTTGAGAATGGAATAGTTACTCTACATTTTTGTAAGATGTTTTATTTTTGGTTATGCCAACAAGATCAAGATGCTTCAAACTATTTTTTGCCATAAATGGGTCCATTGGTTGGAAATTCATTTGGATGTTAGTTATTCCTTATTAGCTTGTCAAGATATGAAATGATATCAAAATTCACTCTATCAACCTACCTATTTTCATTTGCTTGTACACATATGTTCAATATTCTACCATGTGTCACTTCCATATTTATTTTCAAGTTCCTACCAAACTCCTTTTAAACTCGAATTATTATTTTCATAGTTTGAATTTGACATCCTATGGGATGTCACTCCTTTGTTTGAATCCCAATGGCTAATTTACATAGTCTAAACATGACATTCTACGGGCCATCACCTTGGTCATTTTTTTTGGACTTTTGTTTCCTATTTTATTTTAGATAATTTGTCCATGGTCGCCTTTCCTTTTTTTCTTTCAGCTTTCTTGCTCAGTCTTTTATGCCCTTTGGAATTCTTGTGGATAAAATGTCTGAAAGAATGGACTTTGGCACCTTTTGAATTTTCTAAAAGAATTATTTGGATAATTCATTCAAAATAATTCCTTTAGACTTCTTAAAATGGTCTTACCCTTTGAAAAATAACCCTTCGACACTTTTGTAATGGTATAGCTTCCCATGGTCCTTCCTACATATACCCTTTACAAAGGTGTCACATACCCTTCAAGATTTTGAAATGGTTTACCTTTTCCCTGAAACAATCCTTTAGAATTTTTTAAAAAATCCCTTCGAGAAGTTGAAAGTGTCCTTTCAAGAAAAGTGAAATGATCCTTTGAAGAAAGCAAGTGACCCTTCAGAAGAATTACAAGTGACCCTTCGGAAGAATGTAAGTGTCCTTCAAAAAACCTGTATTTGTCCTTTGAACTTTTAGAAATGGTCCACTTAGCCTCAAAGATACCCTTCAAAAAAATTAAAAGGTCTTTTTCATCTTGAAAGAGCCCTTTGGGAAAGTTAAAGTGCCTTTCAAAAAAGTTAGAAGCACCCTTTGAAAAAGTTGTGTAGATAATTTGTCTGAAAGAAAATACTTAAGGGAAAAGATTCAGACAAAAAGTTTGAAAGAATTTGGCAAAACCTCCAAAAGAAACACTTAAATAAAAATTGAAATAAATCTTCCTTGAATAAAACCCAAAAGAAATTAAACACTTAGTCAAAATAAAAGACTTGAAGGCTTAGCAAAAGACCAAAACAAGTTGTTTGAAGGAAAGACTTGTGTATTTTTTGTGGGTTTTATATAAGATACCTCTCTCAAATGAAACTTCATTATTGATTCTAACCAAAGACATGTATAGGTGATTTAATGGATAAGGGATGACTAATTTTGGCTTGAAAAGCCAAAATTTGGTCAACAAAATGGTGACTCATAGGGGTAGTATGCCTGCTATGTTGATAAGACCAGTAGCCTTATCCAACTAAGGGCCAATGGAGTCAATAGATTCTTGAACATGATTAATAAGTATTATTCCAAAATAAACACAAGGAAATACATCACATAATAACAATAAGACCAAGAAAAAATAAGGACAAACTCACACATGTGTCTAAGCACTTAGGGAACACAAGGAAAATAGGAAACTATGTACAATAGAAAAGGAAAACATCAGTAACAATGCTTCAAATATATCCCATTAACTGGGATATGCAACTCCTCTCCATCCAACCTTGAGATTTGGAAAGCATTGTGTTATTTACACTATGTGATCACATATGGGCCACTCCACAAAGCATCAAACTTTATGTGTCTTCTAGGCTTGGCCCTATCTTCATCTCATTTTAGGATAATGTCTCCTTCCTTAAAGCTTCTTGGTTTAGAATTCTTATCAAAATACCTCTTTGTTTGATATTGTTGAGTAGTCTTGGCATGCATAGCTTGATCTCTTGTCTCTTCAAGCTCTATCAACTCACATAATCTAACTTCCATGTTATCATTCTCCATCAATTATAGCTAATAGGTAAGATCTAAGGCTGGTAACTCAAGTGAGATAGGAAGTATAGCTTCCCTTCCATACACAAGTGTATATAGTGAGTTCCCAATTTATCTTTTTGGGGTGATCCTATCATCCCAAAGAGATATCTTCAACTTGGTATGCCAAGTCCTTTGATTCTCCTCCATAGTCCTCTTTATAATTTTGATCAAATTCTTATTTGTGGACTTAGATAGTCTATTTCCATAGGGATAGTAGTTGGAGTAGGTGTTGAGATAGATGCCATGATTCAAATCCCATTCACTTGTCCTTGTTCCTCAAAATGCCAATGCATTATATGAGATGATTGTTGAAGGAGCTCCAAATCTAGTTACCATACCTTCATAGAAGTCTAGGACTAAGTTTTAATTTACCTCTTTAAGAGATATAGATTTTACCCATCTTGTAAAATAATTAGTGGTTGTCAACACCCACTTATGACCAGCACTAGAAGGAGGATTGATTAGACTTATGAAATCTAAACCCCATGCATAAAGGGTTGTTCAACTTGGATTGGATGAAGGGGCAAGGTAACTAGATTTTGTTTGCCATTAAAAAGAGCACACTTCTAGCATTTTATCACCCAATAATTGGTGTCTTTGAATAGGCTGGGCCAAAAGTAACCAGCTCTCATAATCTTTATAGTTGTACTTATTGAAGCAAAGTGACCACCAACTGGTACATCATGAAACTCTTACAACACTTTGTCAATCTGATCTGAGTCAATGCACCTCAAAATCACACCTAAAAAGTCTTTTATAAAAATAAATCCATCAACCAGGACATAGGGAATGGATTGTAGCCTAAATTACCTCCTCTTGGCCCTATCAAGACCTTATGGACACTCACCAGTTTGAAGGAAATGAATCATGTCTTGTGTTCAACTTCTTATGGCTAAAGATATAGCTAATGTAGGATCATCATGAAGTGCCAAAATAACCTCCCTTTTCTCTTTCAAATTTGAATCAAGATGCTCACATATTCCTTTTCCTTTCACTAACTTGGTTGTCTTGATCTCTACATCGTATTATGTCACTTTGGTGATCCAACCTGCCCTTTTCTCATTCAAATCTCTACTCAATAGAAAATATTTCACACCAAGATGAGGCACAAAAATATGAATATTTTTATTAGATAATATATGTATGAACTTCTTTAAACTCCTTATAACTTAAAGCACTTATTTCTCCACATATGTATAACTTATCGCATAGCCTTCTAAACCTAGAATAAAAAAGGTAATAAGTTGTTCTAGATTTTCATCATTAACTTGAGTAAGCATGGTAGAGATTACCTCTTCATTCCCAAAATTATACAGGTTGAATTCCTTAGAGAAGTTAGGACTTTGAAGAGTAGGGGCTTGGGCAATGGTTTGTTTGATCTCTTCAAAACTTTCCTTTCTCCTTCCTATCCAAGTGAATATCCTATCCTTCCTTAACGTAGATGTCAAGGGCTTGACCATGTTATAAAAATTAAGAATAAACCTCCTAATGAAATTTATCTTACCAAAGAAACTTTGAAAACCTTACTTATGCTTAGGTAAAGATAATGATAAAATAACATTCATTCTCTCTTGATCAATAGACAAACTTTTCTTGGAAATAATGTGGCCTAAGAGTTTACCTTCATGAACAAAAAATACCCACTTATTTGGGTTTAGAGAGATCCTAAAATCTTTACACCTCTCAAAAATATACCTCAAATGCTTCAAGTGATCTTTTGCTTCCTTAGATAAAATTGTTACATCATCTAGATAAAATAATACAATGTCATTGATTAGGCCTTGGAAATCCATATCTATTGCACATTGGAAAGTAGCTCCAGCATTTGAAAATACAAATGTAATATTCCTATAGGAATATGTTCCCAATTTTTTGGTGAAGTCTATCTTGTATTGGTCACTTACCAAAATCTGATTCTACCTAGAATAACCATATAGGAGAGAAAACCTCTCACTACCTACCACCTTGCAGAATTTATTCCATAGAAGGGAGGGGGTAATGATCTCTCAAAGACACTCTATTTAATTCCTTGAAGTCCACACACAACCTGATCTCCCCATTATTCTTCCTAATAGGTACTAAGTTAGCCAGCCAAGAAGAATTATAGATGGGAAAGATGCTTTTAGACTCAATTAGTTTGGTGAGTTCTTTCCTCATGAGTGGTTCAATTTTGGCATTTATTGGAATTTATTTTTTATCGATGGGTTTGGAATTTTCATCTAGATCTATAGTATGTTGAGCCAATATTGGATCAAAACCCTTCAATTCACTATACTCCCATGCAAAATATCACTAAACTCTTTGCATAGTTCTATAAAATCATGCTTCTCTTGACTAGTACATTCCTTTCCAAGAGCAAGTAACTTATCTTTGAGTATATCTAACCTTTAATAGTTCTCTTTCTTGGTTTACATGCTTACCTTCTCCTTCTTGAGCTAGTCATCCTTGTTGAATATGCTTTCAAGAGTCATTAGACCTTTGGAAAGCTTGTTAAACTTTTGATGAACAATCTACCCTCCATATTACTATTAAAGTTTAGACTAATTCTTTGTAGAGAACTCAACTTATTATAGGAAGAGATTTATTTGTTGGTAACTATCAAAAACTTTTCAATTAGTGACATTATCTGTTATAGAAGGTCTCATAATCACCTTTAGATGAGGTTGATTTTTATCTTTTCTTATGCATTTTAGAACATCAAACTGAGCTCTAATTGTTGCTAGCCTATAAACATGTTTTTTATCTTCTCTTTAGATATAAGTAATGTTAAATTCCATTAATTATTCTAAAATATCCCAAACTCTATGCTTATAAGACTTGAGCAAGGAGTTCTTAGTCAAATTTTGCCCTCTAACTTGATTGACAATGATCTCGCTATCAATAAACACTTGTAATTCTTTGATACATATTTTCCTTGCCCACTCTAGGACATAAATGAGGGCCTCATATTTAGACATATTACAAGTATAAGATAACTAAAATATAAAAGCTAAAAAATACCTCTCCTTTAAAGGTGAAACCAACATGGCTCCACCACCTACCCCAATTTACTTCTAGATCCATCAAAAAAGAGCTGTCACAAGCTATTCACATCTTCATTTGACTTCATCAAATTGGGCATGAAAGAGTATTCTCATGCATATAATATAATCCAAGACCATGCACATAGTTATCATCTCCCCACTCATCTAGAAACAAATCAGAAACTCCTTTAAGGGAAGATGATGGGGATTAGTCAATGTGAAAATCTTCTTCATTAATGATAGTATAGTTAACATTTGATACCATAGGTGAGTATGGTTCCAAGTGATCTCTATGAATATTTCCTAACTCAATATTCACCTTAGTGCCATACTTTTTTCTAAACACCATGTAGGACCAGTTAGCTCCCAAGTATCCACCTATCTTGGATGTAAAGTCTCTTGACAAGCAAAGAGAAAATAGGGAAGTAAATATATTACTACCACATCATGAGGGATTTAAAAATTAGGACAAGCATGAATAATTAGATTCAAAACTTTCATTACCCAAAAAAATTTGGCTAGTGATCTGTCTAATTATAAAACTCCTTTAGTCATTGGCTCATATTTGATGCCTAGCTTATCTGATATGAATTTGGGCATAACTAATGTGATTTTTCCACTATATATGATGAAATTATGAACCAATAAATCACAAATAATTAAATATAGGTATAAAGGATGAGTATTCTCATATTTATTCACTTGACTATTTATAGATTGAGCTCCATTGACCAAAACCACATTGTCACTTCTAGATGGGCTAGCTTGTGTACCCAGTCCATGTAATTCCTTTTGGAGTATATATTTCTATCTTGTTAATGATATAGAATACCATAATTATATTTTCATATTAATATTCTTCATTTTTTCCATAGCATTAATGGAAGGATTACTTATCTTGGGGTTCTCTTTATGAACATTTGTACCTTGTGATGTAGCTTGTGGAGGCAAAGTTGTAGTAGCTATCTTAAAATTTGGAATCCTCTAATTTTATTTTGATTTACGGGATGAATTATGACCTTCTCACATTTTATCTTATGTAGGATTCAAACTATGTCCTTTATTGGTTCCTTTAACTTCTTCAATGGCCCTTTTCTTTGATCTAGTGTTGGTGGCCACACTAGTATTATGATTGCTTGTATTCCCCAAATAATTAATGGCACAAAACTCACCCTCTAAATGATTAATGAGAGTGTAATTAGAATTAACCTACCTAATCTCTATCCAAAATTGTGTTGGCATCTCAAAATTTTAAAATTGAGATGTTTGATCACCTTGTGTAGTCATGCCTTGATTTTGCATCTCATTGGCATAAGCAACTTGTTCTTAACCATGTTCAAAAGATGGATAATTAGGCTATTCTTAAACCAAATTATTTTGAATGGGAACAAGGGATTTGGAAGATGAAGTAACATTAGGATTGTATATTTTATAAGGTTTGACATGGGTGATTTGGCCTTGTCCCTGATTATTTCCCTAAAAAGGAGGTTTATTTATTTGTCCAAACTAATTATAGGACTGATAAGGCCTATAGTTTTGGGCTTGTTACCTTTTGAGAGTAAATAATTCATTAGTAACACTTTGAATTATTATTTTAAATTCATTTATTTCATTGGTATGGGAAATGGCATATTTTTATTAACTAGGCAAAGGATTTAAAGTGGGCAATGCACTTTGACTAGGAGAATGTAAATTAGGGAATAGTGGCATTGGAGGTCTAGGAGTTATCTTTCCTACATGGACAAGACAATTCTCATCATTTATGTATATTTCATAGGTATTAAGTAATGTTTTTCCACCCATAGACTAAATCATCATGGCAATGTCACTATTCAACACTTTTAAGTAGTATAAAAATGCATAATTTGTAGTTGGCCTCACAAGAATTGAGATTCTATCCCAAGTTTTTTGAAACCTAGTATTGAAATACTATATGAATTCATGTGGTTCCCTCTTTATTGTTGGTAATTTCTTATTTAAATACAAGTGATCACTCTTTCTTCCAAACCTATTGGTCAATAGGGTCCCCAACTCATCCCATGAGCCAATAAAATTTATAGGTAGGGTCCCATACTAGTCCAAAACTTTTCCTTTGAAAGACAAGGCTAGAAACCTAATGGCTACATTTTCTTGAGTGATGTTATGGATATCTAAAAAGTTTGATATATTCTTGATGTGCTTAATGGTATTAATTAAAACATCCCCACTAAAATATGGGACACTTTTGAAAGCAACTCCTAGGATTTGATCATATTGGGCAAGTTTCAAGGGAGATTCCCCTCAAAAAGGCACAAAAGGTTGTCTTTTAGACATATTGGGAATATTAATATAGATGTTAGGAATAGTATGTAACACAATTTTGGAAGGTTTAAATTCAAACTCTCTTTTGTAGGGATGAGTGTTGACAAACCTGGACCTTTTGGTGGAATATGGAGTTAATTCCACAAACTCAAAGAGTTCACCTTTAGTAGGAGACCTAATGGTCACCTTTGACATGGAAAGAATGATTTATCATCAACCAAAGACTTTGAATTATCTAATGGAGTTTCTAGGTATTGAATGTGGATGATTCTTTATCTACAATCATGTCAAGACAAACACCAATCTTGAAAAAACTTTTAAGACTTATATGTCTATGTTCTACTAGGCATGACAAAAACTATTGATTCTTGAATTTGAACCCTTGAAGATATGTTCATCTCTCTTCATCCAAGTGGTAAAATGGAATCATCTCTCTTATAGTGGGTGACAATTTTGTTGAGATGAATCTCTAGATTAGGAGCTAGCTCCCCTTGATGCACCTTTTAGGCTTTCTCTAATCTGTCAACTATGTATGGAAAGGGAGAAATAAAACACTGATAAAATAAGTGATGAATCACCAATATTTGATATCCTCCTAAATGATTGAAACCACTTCTTAAAGGTAAACAAGGGTGTTTCACACAAAGTCACAACAAAGACATCGTTGCATCAGTATTTCATAAGTTAGATTCAAGAAGTTACTTAATGTTTAAGAGGGTGATGAATGAGTCTACAAAGAGAATAGTCATATAACACTTATAATACATGTATACACTTAGTGAATAATACTAATAAAGACCTGTAACATCATCCTTTCTACACATTAGTAAGTGACCATAGATTGACATGCTAGAAAACAACCTTTTCACTAGTCATTATCAATAAGATTCAAACTTATACTCAATAGTGCAATATGTGAATGGCAAACTCACTTGTATATTATTTAAGAGTTAATAGTACAAATCTAGCTAGAGTTTCACTATAACTAGCAGAGGTACCTCAATGAATACAATGAATACATATATATATAGCCTTGAGAAAAAGATCGAGAAAAGGGATGTCTAAAAATGATTCAGACATGTGTCAACTTGAGATGGGAACAATTACACTACATTTTTATAAGATGTTTTCTTTTCAGTTATACCAACAAGATCAATATGATCTAAACTATGTTTTTCTATAAATGGGTCCATTGGTTGGAAATTCATTTAGATGTTAGCTATTCCCTATTAGCTTACCAAGTTGTGAAATGGTATAAAAACTCACTTTGTCAACCTACCTATTTTTGTTTGCTTGTGCACATGTGTTCAAGATTCTACCATGTGTCACTTCCATATTTGTTTTCAAGTTCTCACCAAACTCATTTTAAACTCTAATAGCTAATTTTATAGTTTGAAGTTGACATCCTATGAGCTATCACTCCTTTATTTGAATCTCAATGGCTAATTTATGTAGTCTAAACTTGATGTTCTATGGGTCGTCACCTTGGTTATTTTCTTTGAACTTTTATTTCCTATTTGATTTTAGACAATTTGATCATGGAAACCTTTCCTTATTTTCTTTTGGCTTTCTTGCTCAGTATTTTATGACCTTTGGAATTTTGACAGACAAAATGTCCAAAAAAAATGGACTTTGGCACCTTTTAAATTTTTTGAAATAATTCTTCAAAAAAATTGCTAAAAGAATTCCTTTAGACTTATTGAAATGGTCTTCCCCTTTGAAAAATAACCCTTTGGAATTTTTACAATCGTATATCTTCCAGCAGTCCTTCTTGCAGATACCCTTTAGAAAGGTGTCACATACCCTTCAGGATTTTGAAATGGTCCACCTTTTCCCTGAAATAATCCTTCAATTTTTTTTGAAAAAGTCCCATTGGGAAGTCAAAAGTGTCCTTTCAAGAAAATTGAAATGATCCTTTGAATAAATCAAAGTGACCCTTCAAAAGAATTAAAATTGACCCTTCGGAAGAATGTAAGTGTCCTTTGAAAAACCTATAGTTGTCCTTCAAACTTTTAGAAATAGTCCATTTAGCCTCAAAGACACCCTTCATAAAAATTCAAAGTTCCTTTTCATCTTGAAAGAGAACTTCAATAAAGTTAAAGTTCCTTTCAGAAAAGTTACAAGCACCCTTCAAAAAATTTATGTGGATAATTTGTCTGAACGAAAATACCTAAGGGAAAAGCTTCAGACAAAAAGTTTGAAATAATTTGGCAAAATATCTGAAAGAAACACTTGAATAAAACCCAAAATAAATCATCTTTGAATAAAACCCAAAATAAATTGAACACTTAGTCAAAATAAAAGACTTGAAGGCTTAGCAAAAGACCAAAACAAATTATTTGAAGGAAAGACTTGTGCATTTGTTGTGGGTTTTATACAAGATACCTATCTCAAATGAAACTTCATTACTAAGTCCAACCAAATACATGGATAGGTGATTGAATGGATAGGGGGTGACCAATTTTGGCTTGAAAATCTAAAATTTGGTCAATAATTGGATCATAAAAGTGATGGAGTATGATGTAGAAATCAAGACAACTAAGCTAGTGAAAGGGAAGGGGTTATGTGAACATCTTGATTAAAACTTGAGGGAACAAAAAGAGGTTGTTTTATAACTTCATGATGATCCTATTATAGTTGTATCTTCATCCATGAGGATTTGGACACAAGATATGATCCATTTCCTTCAAATTGGTGAATGTCTACAAGGCCTAAATAGAGCTACAAGAATGTACTTTAGATTATAATCTATTAATTATGTGATCATTGATGGATTTTTGCTTATAAAGGAATTATCAGGTGTGTTATTGAGGTGTGTTGAATTAGATCAGGTTGTGAAAATATTACTTGAGTTTCATGATGGACCAGTTAGTGGTCACTTTGCTCCAAGAACTATAACTGCTAAGATAATGAGAGCTAGATATTTTTGTCCTAGTTTGTTCAAAGACACCCATTCTTGGGGAAGGAAGTGTCAAAAATGTGCTCTCTTTAATGGTAAACAAAATCTTTCTACCTTTCCTCTTCATCTAATTCAAGTTGACCAACCCTTTATGTAATGGGTTCTAGATTTCATAAGCCTAATCAACCCTCCTTCTAATGCTAGTCACAAGTGGGTGTTGATTTATAAAGATTACTTTACAATATGGGTGGATGCCATTTCTCTCAAGGAATCAAATGAAATTTTGGTTCTAAACTTCTATTAAGGTATAGTGACAAGGTTTGGGGTTCCTTCAACAATAATTTTAGACAATGCATTGGCTTTCCTTGGAATGAAGACAAGTTAGTGGGCTTTGAAACATGGAATATATCTTAGTAATTCCTCAAACTATTATCCACAAGGGAAAGGACTAGTTGAATCCACCAATAATAATCTAATTAGGATCATAAAGAGGACAATGGAGGAGAACCAAAGGACTTGGCATTCCAAGTTGAAGATAGCTCTTTGGGCTGATAGGATTACCCCCAATAGAGTAATTGGAAACTCACAATATACACTTATTTATGGAAGATAAGTTATATTTCCTATTTCACTTGAGATACCATCCTTGGATCTCACTTATCAGTTAGATTTGATGGAGAATGAAAGCATGGAGATCAGGTTGTGTGAGTTGATGGAGCTTGAGGAGACAAGAGATCAAGCTATATGAACTATGAGAACTCACCAAGATAAAAAAAAAGAGACAATTTGAAAAAAATTCCATGCCAAAAATTTTACAAGAGGAAGACATTTTCCTAAAGTGAGATGAAGATAGGGATAAACTTGGAAAACACACAAAGTTTGATGCTTTGTGGAGTAGCCCTTATGTTATCACCCAATGAAAACAACATAATGCTTTTCAACTCTCAAAGTTGGATGGAGAGGAGATTAATTTCCAAGTCAATGGGATATACCTAAAAAATTAATACTAATTTTCTCCTCTCTCTTTGTACATAGTTTGTGGTTTTCCTTATTTTCCCTAAGTGCTTATGCACATGTGTGAGTCTTGTTTGTGTCTTTCTTTGTCTTATGTTTGCTTGGTGTGTTGTGGTTGTTTTGTGTGTGTTTTATGCAATTAATTTCTATTTGTCTTCAATAAATCATTGAATCCCTTGTCCCATTATAGGATAAGGCTACTATTCTTTAGTATAGCAAGCATACTACCCCTATGAGTCACCAATTTGTTGACCAAATTTAACTTTAAGGTCAAATTGGGGCAACCCTAGGTAAAATATTGAGTTTTAAGTACTTTAGGGGATTTAATATTTTGTAATAATGTATATCATAGTTCATTTAATGATATTAAATGTTATATTAGCTTTGGTCACTTATTTCATTGGCCAACATGGTCTTTTGATGTCATTTTAGGGGTCAAAATTGAGCATTTAATGAGTTGTATGGATTTACTGGGAAGTATGAAGGTTAAAAAATGTTATACCATTCCCATGTGTCCACTTAATTCTTAATAAACTGATATAATTGAAAAGTGGTAGGTTCTTCAGTTAAAATGGTATTTTTCTTAGGAAAAAAGGAGATTTTAGCACTTGTATGGCTCCTTAGAAAGTGTGCCATATGGGAAAGGATCACACAATGCCTCTTAAGCTTCCAAAATCATAGTTACACATTTTTTTTATCTTAAATTGTTATTTCCTGCTCAAAACCATTATTTTCCTTTTCACCCTTCTTGATAAGCAAAAGTGACCTACAAGTTTGCACTTGGTATGGTCAGCACAAGAGGTTTCAGGAAAAATGATCTTGGGGATGTATTATAAACTCATTTATATTGATTTTTATGTTTTTTTAAATAATAATGTTGGTCTGAGATTTATGAACCATTCCTAAGAAGTTGATCCTTCAAATCTACTTGTTAATATGTGTACCCTGCAATTTTTGCTCTTATTTGTGAAAGTCCATACAATTCACTTATTGACATTGGTTTCAAAGGATGTTTAATATATTATTAATTTTATCCATGATTTTTTTCACATTTTTATTTGATTTGATGAGCCAATAAACTCACTTTACAAGGAGTGAAGGAGTGAAGTTGTAGTCATTTATGCCTTATTTTAGAATATTAGGCTTTTGCAGAGGTTTTTTGTGAATAAAATATGATGTTCAACATGCCTCATATCCATATTATCACCCATTCCCATGTTTTGTTTCATCACATCATACTTTGGAGCAATTTCCCACCTAATCTTTCTCTATTATCAACTCTTTGCCCAACTTCAATTGTAGTCACCTATATAAGCTTGTTCAACTTGATCATGGGATGATAATCAAAGTATTTTAGTTTTCAAATCCATAAATAATTTGAAAGATTCCATTTATATACTTATAAAAGGTGCAAGTATGTTCACAAGTTCATCCATCATGCTAAAACAATCTTAAGATGCCCCTAATTGCTCTTCTCCATGTATATACAAGTGATTTTCATGTTGGAAAAGACAGGTTGGAACTATTTTTAGGGTGTATAATAATGGATATCATGTGATTGAAGGTTTAAAAATGAATTTGAGTCATTTTTAATCTATTCACTAACATGTTTTTACCCAATTCCATGACCTGCCTATATAACATGCCCAATGCACACCTACAAGGCCCTTGTTGACATCATACTAAGGTGTGGGAAGGTAAATGTGTTTTATAACCTCTTAGTATTTATATAAGTTCATTATCATGTTTGATGAATCATAAAAACTCCATAGTCATGGGTATGTTCATATTTCCCATATTTAACTCATGGTTTGTGCACTAAAACATCCACCTATAGGTGGCTAAGTAGGGGATTAAAGGGTTTGTATGGAAGGGTTGAAATAATTTGACACTTCCTTAAGATCTTGGTATTATAATAAAGCCATGATATACTTATATAAAGTGCCTAAAGGGAAATAATAATTATGGAATCATGTTTGAATATCATGACTAGGTTTAGGGAAGTTTTCCCTAAAAAGGTCAAAATAAAGCTCTAAGGGGTTCTTATGGACCTCCTATGACAGGTTTGCTAAGGGTATAAAAGCATATAAAGAGTTGAATGTTATGAATTATAACATGTAAAAGATCTATACCAAGAATGTAGGTCATAAATTAAGGGAGGATAGGTTGTTTGAGGTCTCAAACATGCCTATAAAATCACTCAAATGTTTCATTAACATCTACAGGCTTGAAGAGATAAATGGTCTTTTGTCCCCTAAGGAGCAACATTGAATAAATGGTTTATGACTAGTAGGTTTAAAATAATGAGATGAGGTAAAATGGATTGAATTATATAAATAAAGGATTTATACATGGTCTTTTGGGCTAAATGGCTACCTACAAGTGCCCTTCTAGCAAAAAATAGACACCTATAATAGTCAAAAGTAGGATATCTCAGTCATGGAAAAAGGAACTCAGTTAAGGAGTCCAAAAAGAATTTGTAGGGAGTAAAATATACAAGAAACTATAAAATGGTTCATATATATATAAATTAGTTCAAAAACATCATGACCAAGTCCTAGCATGCTCAATGCACATATACAACAAGACCTACAGGCACAATACCTCAGTATAGGACAATCACCTAAAAAATTGATGTTAAAGTGGGGTTTGAAGGATTAATAGGATATAATAAATAAAATTAATACATGGTGACCTATATATTTTAATTTAATATCTATAATCATGATGATTGAGCTTATTTGAATCCCTATAGAGTCTACAGGCAGGGGTGTCTTAGTCCAGTAGGGTAAAGTATCTCAGTGAGGACAATGGCCCTAGGTTGATGTTAAGTGATGTTTTAGAAATTTAAAAGAGATTAATAATTAAATATTTATATTTTTTACATATATGGATTCAAGGAGAGACATATAAACATAATTAATGAACTCAGTTGATGCCTATACACACCTACAGTAGGGTGTCTCAGTCAACAGGCAATGTAGTACTCAGTTATGACTAGAAGTGCATATGAAGGATAAAAAGGAGTTTGGGTGATAATAAAAACATGTGGACACCGAAATTAAGGTCATAATATCTTAATTACCTAAAAATATTATTGAAAAAACCTGTAAAGGGTCTTTATACCCCTACATGCACCTACATCCACCATGTTGTAGTCTTGAACATGAAGGTGAGAGGAAGAGATGAAGGTGTTGAGGGGAAGAGAGAGGGTTTTTGATCAACTTAATATGATCCATTATTTATTAATTAATTTTTAAAAATACTAAAATACTCTTCCAAAGTAACCATCTACCTTCCTTAATTGGCTAAAGGGCAACAGTCCATATAATGGGATAGGAAACCATGTTTGCTAAATAGGTGAATATGAAGAATCCATTAAAGAAAAGAGTTTATGGTGAATATAAAGATTAAAAAGAATTAATTTATAATTATAAAAAAATTTAATCAACCTATAGGAATTTTTAGAGGTCACTCTTATGAGGGTTTATGGAAAATGCAAGAAAATAGGCTTTTTTAAGGCCAGTCTAGGAAAATCAGGGTTTGGCAAAGTGAGCTAGTGAGTGCAAAATGGGTAAAGGGCTTGATATAAAGCTTTGGTAAATTTAGGAAACATGTTTTGAGGTGAATTAAATTTTAATATGTGATTATAAACACTATAACAAGCTATTATATCTCTCTATGACACAAAATTCCCTTTGCACACAGTCTAACTAGGTGAGCTTTCACTATGCATAGTTAGTGAATGAGAGAAAAGGAAGAAATGGAGTGTTTGAGAGGTTTTTTGGTGATCATAAAAGTTTTAATTAATCATAAATAATCATTATATTCCATAAAAATTATTAAATATCATCTTATGTAACTCAAACTTGCAAAGCACATGTTAAACCCTTTAGGCCTTCAAAGGACCAAGAACCAATTTGGGGTCCATATTCATTTCCATCTCTTGGTGGGATATCTATATGATTTGAAAATTTTAAGGGGATTAAATTAGTCTTGTATAATTTTTTTGAGTGAAAGGAAACATGTCGGAAATTTACTTCTAGCTTAGAGAGATTTTAAACATGCAAGAAAGGTAGAAACTAGCCCATTGGGGTGCCTTCAAATGCGTATATATTTTATAAGGATTTTCATGGGAAAAAAATGAATTTATAGGGGTTAATATGGTCCCTTATAATTAATTTACTATAATTTATTGGTATGCTTAACGTCAAAGCTTTATGAATAAATCTTAAGACCAAAAACTACCTAAAACCCTACTAAACCCTCAACCTAGACCCAATGGAGAAAAAAAGATTGGAGAGATATCAAAATGACATAATTTGGCCATGAAAACTATTTTAACATTTATAGGACTCCCTTAATCTATCTCCCACCAAGATGAGTTATACGGACAACATGCAAAATAGGGTATTTTTGACCATTTTGTGTGTTTTGTAGGTTCTAGGAGGTTTCAGAAGATGCAATCAAGTTTGGAGGAAGGATATAGATTTTTTATAATCCCTCATGTTTATATATTTCATAAAAATATTCTAAGTGTTCAAACAATATCCTTCCTTTTAGCTAGTCAAAACTAGCATAGTGGACACAAGGATGAGAAGGGTGAAGACTCCAAGTGTGAGCCTTTTTAAGGTGTACCTAAGTATTATAAGGACATGGATATTATTTACAAGTATAATTAACTCTCTCCCATTGATTTTCATGGAAAATTGATTCTATTTTTAAGGCCAAGTATGAGGGGTGACAAAAATGAGGAGTTTTTGGACTACAAGCAGTGATGGCTTCCTCTAAGATGATTCTCAATGATTAATACTAGAACCAATGCATGGAGAGGCATGTATAAAATCCATACCTCTCATCCCAATAATTATACCTATTCCTAGTTATTTTTGAGATGTTCAAATAGGCTCAACTTATAAAGGAAGTTTTTTGAGCCAAGACTAAGAGTTTTATGCCCCTTTTCATAAGTTTCATGACTTGTATGGACACTTGGTCCTCTTGACAGTGCATGGTTCATTCCACACCTCTTTATAATGCAATTTTAACCCCTTTTATCAGATTTAAAAGTGTCTAAGTGACGTTTGGACTTCCCTTATCTTGCTCTTCTCTCAAAGGCTATAAATATTGGCTCTTTTGGCTCTTTTTAGAAACCTCTATTGGTTAATGGTGAAACCATAGCCAAATTTATACTTGAATGACTCTTGAAGAAATAAAAATTTGATTTTTCATACTTACATGCTATGCAATTTTAGTGTTATTGCAATCTTATTGGTCTTGTTTAGTAGAAGATGATCTTTTATAGCATGTTATCCTTGATTGTTCACCAAGTGTATAGAAGATTAATTATTACATATATTTTTTAGTGTTCTATTTAAACTGTATATGTTTATTATAAGTTCTCCCTAATTTTATTCTCTTAAGGAATCATTCATTTCCCTCCTAAGTATCAAAATACCTTCTTGAACCTAGTTTATGAAACACTAATGTAGCAATATATCTTGTGTTATGAGTTTTGTGTAAGAAAAGCTCTATCTTGATCTAAGTAGTATACTTTTAGTCAAAAAGAAGAAATAAAATGTTGGTGCATCACATTTTTTATCTTTATTAGTTGTTTTTTTGCCCTTTTCATGCAAAGTTGATAGGCAAGAAAGTACTTTAAAGAGTGCATTAAGGGAACTAACCCTTCTAGAGATTTATCTCATCAAATAGTTACCCAAAACAAGAGAGATGTTTCTATTATGCCACTTGGATGAGGAGATATAGGCATATCCTCAATGGGTGCATATCCAAGTCACAATATTTTTCATGGAGATTATATCCATGGGTGATGAGAAGAATTCAATGCCATGAGTTTAAAGGCTCCAAAGTTGAGTTTGAAGTCTTCACACCAAATACATTTGGAGAGGTTCTTTGAAACTTATAGTGGTGTCCTATATAATGTGATTAAGATTTGTAGATATGAGATGAGACTATGTGGGAGTCTATAGAATGAACTCAGTAGCTATTAATTGATAAGAGCATCAACACATATATGTCTGTATGGTAAATTGGTTATGTAAGACTATGGAGACTATCCATAGATGTATGCTCATCAATGATGCCAAAAAAATTAAACTAAAATCTTAAAATTATTCATCTAAAAAATTTATTACAATTGCTTTTAGTCATTATTTTTGGGTGGAACTATATTTCTCTATGTTTTGAAACTATATGAATCTTTACAAGGAATTGAGAACAACTAAGATTGCATATGTCTAATTTTAGAGTCATGAGCATGATAATATGAAAGATATGCTATAAGACACTCTCAAACATGTGGGTTCTTCCCTTCTTATCCAAAATTATCCAATAAAAAATCTTCAACCTTAATCTTACTGAATCTAACTATATGCACACCAAATCATCCTAAAAACTAAAAAACTAATTTTTATAGCAAGAAAATTATCATGTACAGGGGAAAATAAGATTACAATTTCACCTCATAAATTGATTAACCTTCCATGTGATATAAATTTAATGATCCATTATAGGATCCTCTCTCTCTGATACCACTGATATGATTTAGAGTAGCTTATACAAATATTTAAATCATACAATGAATAATAGAGATGAATATAAAGATAAATATTAAACATGAGATATATTGTTCTAAATCATAATTCAATCAGGATTTACATCTTTATAGGAAATTTTTTTCCTATAAATATGGAGATTCATATCCTCACAAATGACTCATCATATCCCTATGATTATGAAATATCCTATATGCATAATATTATTGTAACATACAATAATATATCTAACAAAAAACCTATTAAAATAATGAACCAAATATAACTCCCAATGAATTAGTACTTATGTAATAATGCAGTTTATAATATTCATAAATTAATGTGAGGAATAATCATTTCCTAACACCTTTGACTCAAATTAAGTCAAACATTATAAATTCAACCTTCAAGTCAAAATCAAACATTAGAAGTCAACTAAAGTCAACATTATAAAGGCATGCTTGTAACATTTATCATTGTGGATGAACTTTATGCATTAGATACCGAAAGATATCCTAATTCTCATGTGGTGAGTCCATGGAAAACCTAAAATGAGGTTATAATAAAATGGAATATCTAGAACCATAAACTTGGTGTGTACTATTTTGGTTCTAATAATGAGAAGAATTTAAATATAACCAAGAGGATTTTCAATGGTTTTGTGAAATCCAAGGCAAGTGAATCTAGTTTGTTTAAGGTTATCTTTAAAATATCAAAGTTGTTGGAGTAACCAAAGAGATGTAATGTTGATATCAGAGCCTCATCCACTAATACCTTTAGTATTAAGGTATTGTTGATCACAATATTTAATAAAGAGGGGTGGTTCATCAACTAGAAAAAAAATCTCATCATTAATTATGTCTTCTAGAAACTCTATGGAGGATTTCTTAGAGGAATATGATTGAGAAATGGTTTCAATAGCAATAACTTACATAGGTGTAGGACCTTTAGAGGTTTGGACATGCATTTCATATTCTCTTTGTGGGGACTCTTCAATTTGTATAATTTTACATGAGGAACTTTTGATGATGATGAGAAGTAATCATAAGCTCTATTATAGGATTTTTTCAAGGCTTAGAATCAAGTTCATTTTAAAAATTCCATTATGGTTTAGAGGTTGAGTGATAACAAGTCTTAGGTTGATTATTGTAGAAACCTAAAATAGGACACTTCATGTCTATTTTAAATATTTTAATAAGCCATGCTAACATGATCCTTTCATCCCTAATCAGTATTATATTTCATCTAACATCTCTAGTCTAATCACTAGGCACCCACACACACACACACACCAATCTATTAATAGTTTATTCCATGATAATATCCTATCCCACCAAATTGACATAACTTCCACTTTTTAATTTGATGTAAAATCATAGCTTTTGGAAATCCCTATTTTTTAATTCATAAATTCCTTGTCACGTAATCTGCTAATTAAAAATTCATTAAATCTTCCTCTTTCCCAAGGTAGTTGAATGGAATTGAATATTGTGTGAGAAATTTTTATGACAATATCTTAAATTTCCTTACACACTCAATCCTTTCTTCCAAATTCCATCTCTCCCTCTTACACACTCCATCTCTCTCATTTTTTAGGATGGAGGACTAACCCTCATCCATTGATTTTCATCATAATTCAATAGTCCACATTTATCATCTAGTTTTATAAATTGGAGGGTTTCCTCCATATTCAAATAAGTCTTAATGATATAGTGATTCTCTACCATTTTGGATAGTTATTCAAACATCAATCACATCACTTATCTAATCAATTATCCATATAGTAAGGGGAAATGTTGCCCATGTGACTACACCCATCCACCATTGAATCTTATGCCTATATCTAGGCTCATCCAAAATTCAATTCTAAAAAGAGAGAGACATCCAAATTTAAAGGTATAATTATGTTATTTTTCTTCCATTTAGCTTTTTTATTCTTTTTCTTGATCTTTCCCAATTTGAGGACTCGCATTTGGGCTTTAGGTTGTGTGTATTTTATTTTGTTTGCATATTAACATTAGTAACCCCCTTGTAATTATTTTATCACAATTAGAGTTAGTGAATTTAGGAGGAATGATAGTATAAGGTTTGGAGTAACTAGGTTGAGGCTTTGATGGTGGAGTGACCTCATCACTAGTTTGTAAATTGGAAGATGTAGTATTGGTATTAGTATCCTTAATAAGTTGTTCTTTAGGAGAAGGCTTCTTAGTTTGGGTGACAAGATCTTTATGAGTGGGATTATGATGGTATTTTACCTTTGTCACATTCACATATTTTGAATATGTATATTAATGATCATAGTTGTCATCAATAGCACAAGCATATTCATTAGAATGTTGTGTATTTAGATCTGACAATTTAAAGGATTTTTGACAGTTTTGGTTTATATATTAAAAATTATAGGTTCACTTTTAATAAATTTAAGATATTTTTTATGGTGTTATTTTATAATAGCATCATGATTGAAGTTTTCCATGGGATGGTAGTTACAAAAAATATTTGGAGCATGTGACATGTCTCATGAGACTAGCCAATGTGAGCATGGAACCAACAAATTTTTTTATGATTATACCAAGGTTTGGGAGTATTATTAGGTAACAAAAGGTGTAGATGGAGATAAAAAATTCTTTATTTCCTGCATGTTAAAGGGTTGGTATGAGGGAAGTTTATTATTTGATTTAGATGCTCCCATTTTGGTTTGATGAGGCTTGGTTTGAATATTAGGAATAATGATCACATTAATTGTAGTTTGAAAGATTCATTTTTAAGATTTTGAGAAGGTTCAAATTGAGCCATAAGGAAATATTTGCTTTTTTCTTGATTGAAAACCTCTTCTAAAGTTTGGGGGGAAATATCCTAACCTTGAATTTGAGAGGGACTTTAATAATGGTAACAAAGAGTTTGAAAATATTATCATCATTCATGTTATGCTTTTTGAGATAAATAATTTCATCATTTATTGAAAGTATGAGTAGATTTATTAGGAAGTTTCTTAACATTGATGAAATGGCTTAGAATATTTTCAAGAAGATCATTATGTTAGAATTCCCTGGCTAGATAATTTATTAAATCTTCTAGTTATGTGATGGAATTTATAGGAATTTTATTATACAATTCTAGCACATCTCCAATAAAGGTTTCATAAAAAAAAAATTGGTAGTATAAAAAGGTATAAGTTTGAACCCATTCTTCATATAAATTTCCAAAGCTTTCAATAAATATAGTAGGATCTTTAGTCCCATCATATGTGATAGTTGAAGAGAATTTTATAATGTTTATGGACATAATTAAGGGAACTAAAACCTCTTTTTAAAGATGTTGAAGCATTTTTGGATGCATAGGAGGTTGAGGGTGTATATACTAAAATCTGATTTATATATCATCTCAATCTCATATACTTGAAAAATACCTATCAGGGTTCCACCCTTCAATTTTATACCTCCCTATTGCCTAAGGTTTTCATTCACCATCTCATTGTGCCTAATTTCATATCTTATGGTCTGACTCAATAATTCATTATGATCTATATCCCATGCATTATATATAAATATTAGAACCTAATATATATCCTTCACTATCAATTTTATGTCAGTAGATTGCTATCCTATTAGACATTTGTGGCCCACCTAAGGACACTTATCTTGATGAAAGTGTCCATAATATTATTAAGTTTCCAATTCTCAAAATTCATCTAATTATCAAATATTTCAAATCCTATGGGTCAGCCCATTTGTTTTATTTAATCCTACCCTAAGATATTTTCAAAATGTGTGGTATAAATACATATCTAACACTAGTAATTGTTCATCTAAAAAATACCAAGTAAACACCTATTTAATATCAATCAATAAATTTCAAAACTGAGTTATACTATGCTATTATTCTATATTTTCATATCAATCATAGGACTAGTCATATTACATTATAAAGCACTCAAATAACAACCCATGAGTAGTATTTTTCTAGTCACAATCTAGATCATTGTATATATTTAGATATAATATATTTCACCTTTGTACACACACAAGCCAACACCTAAGAGATAAATACATACGTATGATTACCTCCTTGGATTATTGGCTATACAAGTAACACTCATTGATAGATGGTCCTTGAGGTTAGATCAACACCATGAACCTACTAACCCGTTTTTGTCAAGGTAAAAAGACCTAAGATGAATATCTAAGGTTTGATCTATACACATTCATTGATAGCCTTTGCATATAAACCAAATACATAAACATAAATAAAAAATAAAACCCATAAGGATATATGTGGTCACTTTATAATATAGTGAATATTCCATATATGATAGTTATGTTGAGACTAGGATAGAAATGTCAAAGCAAGTGTCCAATCCTCCAGAAGTAATATTTATTTAATCTAATGATTGGATCCTGATCTTGTCCCTTCCTTTTTCCACATATGTATTTATAATATATGCCTAATAATTTATAAATAATCTAAATATTATCTCTTATTTGTGTCTGTTCAGTCAAACTATTTTTCTAAGTCTACTTTCTATATTTAACATAACTCAACATTTTAATTTAGAATATTCATTTATCAAAGTTTTTAATTAATTGGCCTACTCTAGAATGATTTTATTCATCCTCATATATAGGATATTCTACCCTATTAAGCCTCTATACATCTTAAAATATTTAAACATATGATGAACCTGACCACTACATATTTTCATGTAAATCCTAGATTACTCTAAGGTTTTCAATTTTCTAGGGTTTCTGATTTCAATATTTGTAGATCTAAATGTTTCAATTTTCTTGGGTAAATTTATTTGAATTTATCAAATAAATAAAATATTAATAAAGATATTTTTTAAATGTAAGATGAATAATCCTTAGTCAGCCATATAAATACAAATAAATAAATGATTCATGCATTCTTACATGTTACCGAAGAATAAATCAACAACCATATTAAGGCTCATGCATCTAAATCCAATAAGGGTGAACCCTTAGATGGAATAACTGTTACAACACCCTCCATGGGAATATTTAGTAGTTCAACTCAATTGCTAGTTTCAATGCCTATATAAACACAAGTAATGTTTTCATCCCCTTTGGTGTCTTCTCAAATTTCAAATCTTAATCCTAATGGATCTACAATGCAAACTTTTATCCAAGTTATAAAAGATTTGAAAGAGAAGGTTACCAACATTGAAAAAATGCTTTGAAATTAACTCATTCAATTAATTCACAAGATTTATTACATAATCCTCTAGCACATGATATATCTTTACACTCTTTGCCAGCTAGTTTTGTTGCATCCAAGTTCACATTTTATGATGGAAAGGGTGATCCTAAACAACATCTATGATATTTATATGTATAATTCCTTAATTATGCTTCAAATGACTTACACATCCAATCATTAAAACCATTCAAACCCCTAATAGATTATGTTTTAGCACATTTCACCATTAACATCACTAAAAATATGTCATATGCACAAATTTCTAAGATCAAATAAGAACCAATTAACCTATCAATGAATGCATTTTAAGATATAAAATAATATTAGCAAAATTGACAAATCCAATGGAAGATAAAGAGATCCAATACATCTTTGAAAAAAATTTCATTCCCCATTACTTGAGTCCATTATTTTAAATAAAATTCAAATCTTTTAATGACTTATGCCATATTGTTTGAGATTGTGAAACGAAACTTATTTCATTGAACAAGATTAAGTATGCATCAAACACACTACATACATCTTCTAAAAAGTTTCATATCAAACCAAGCTATAATTTAAAACCTAGAAAACCTAAAATGGAATTAACCATAATGGTTAATGCAATGTCACATCAACCTAATCATCTAATATACACCTAATATATAGTTTACATGATTATTTAAGTCTATAGCTTTGATACTTAAGAAGTTTGTGGAGTGTCATCTCATATCTCTCCCTCCTTCCATAGGTGTTGATATGATTTAACCTCTACCAAAAATATATGATGTTAATCCATATTATGACCATCACCAAATCCCTGGGCATTCTACAAATAAACATTATACCTTGAAACATAAGATCCAATATCTTCTTGATAACCATTAGATTACCTTTGATGATCTTCCATAGGATTATTTTTCATAACCTGGTGACCATAAAAATTAAAAGATAATTAACAGCCCATTACAAGATCATTATAATAAAGATACAAAAGTAAAAATAGTATATAATGCACATCATCCTCCATCACATTGTATGCACTCATTAGATGGGATTATTGGCACTTATACATGCACAATACCTCATATGGTTTAGAGACCCTCTATTTCATTTGATGATAATAAAATTTAAGATGATGACTTCTATCTTCATTCATTATTCATTTGAGAATACCTTAATCATCATCCTATGTATAGTGTTATGGTTGATAATGATTTTAGTGAGAACCATGTACCATGATGTTAATTACACATTTTAGATATACATATGATGATTTACACCCTTTGACAAAAATGGTCAAAGCATTTGATGGGACATCATAACATGTTATTGGTGAGGTTGATTTACCTTTATAAGTTTGTCTACCATATGTGATTACTACCCTTTTAGTTATACCATACATGGGAGTGTTTGATATCATATTGGGATGATATTGGATACATAAAATTCATGTATTACCTTCCACAATGCATGGGTATATTAAATACATTCATACCAATAAGGCATTCAAAGTTTATAGAATTCCATATGAATATCCACTTGAACCAGATAAGTTTATTCCTAGACATATAAATATATAAATTGCTAAGGTTAATCATATTCAAAAGGGTAAGAAATAATCAATACCCTTTCTTAAGTAACCCATACTAGTGAGACCATTGCACTAGATATAGACAATAGATTACACATAGTCCTCATCTACACCTACATGGTCCACACAATTGATAAGAACATATAAACATGTTCATACTATAGTTGTACTAAATAAATCATAGAGAAATAAATAATGGGTTTCATGAACCCCTACTCATTTTATTACATCTTCTCTACAATAAAGTCATATGAGACATATGTAGAGTACCTTTGATTCTCTAGTTATAGATATAACACCTATAAATGTTCCTTGGTAGTATCACCATTTTTATGTACCATATTCCAATTTTAGAAATACATATTACCATACCTAATATAGGATCATAGATTATATATTTTTATTTTATAAATATTAAAAATATACATAAAAATAAAATATTCAATAAATACAAAAAACATGCAAATAAAATAAAAAATACAAAAATATTCAACATTCATATGTTTACTAGCTCTTTGGCATCTATGTTGTTTAATTTATGTTAGTAGATAACATATAATTTATATACACATGTTTCACATGTACTTGAGTATGATAAAAGCATACCACAATCCCATGATACTTGCACATATAGGTGTTGGACCTTTCCTCTTCCCATGTGATATACTACATTGGGGACATCTACTTATTTTATCATGATTGATACAAGTTAAATTACTTTATGATCATTTCTACATTATCATGTTAAGCTTATATAATAATTATTACACATTCCTATATGCATACTTGAATATTCCATAGTGTAATTGATATGCTATGTTACATGACATTTTTTTAAACACATACATACATGGATTAGTATGATATGCTTATGTTGGATGCTTATACTTCATTTATTCACATTTTTACTTCCTTGAGTGTCTTTTTATTGCTTGTTGTTGTCTTCCTTGTGGAAAATTTGAATATGTTCCTTGCTTATTGGCCCCCATGCCATTTTATATTGATAATTGTTTAGAAATTAGAATATGTAATTTATTTGAGTGTGCATCATTTGAATATGCCCCTTGTTTATGGTCTCCTTATACCCTTTTTTGTGTGACATTAAATGCTCTTATATGTGTGTTTGATTATTTTTTGATCTTATATTGTTAATTTATAGATGTTTCCATGATATATATCATGCATATTAGGTATTTTTTTAATCACATAACACAATATTCATTGATATATCTACTTAGATATGCTACTCCTATACGCCACATGCTTCATACATATATTGTATAGTTATCTTATCCTTTTGAGGTAAGGTAACTACCAGATTCCATTTCCCTCACCTCAAAAGGGGAAGCATATTAGTGGGGTAATTTCATAGATACATGACCTACACACTTATACCATATCTCAAAGTTTATATAATATTATTACAATTTACATAATTTAAATATACACTTGGGTCATAATCCTATACATTACACTATTTTTTATAGATTTGGGACATAGTTTCTCAAATTTGTGGCATATATTATACATAGTTATAGATCATAGGTTACAATTTGATAGATAATTCATCTTGAGACATATTATAGGTTAATATTCCATGCAAGTACACCAAAAATTTCAAATACACATTCAAAATTATTTACCAAGAATCACCGATACTTTACCAAAAAAATAATATTTTCACTAGGAAACACCATTTTGAGCCTTTTTTGTCTATATCAATTAGTTCCATTTAGCAGTGTGGTTGAGATTCAATTACATAAATTTTATTACTCCATTTTGAATTTTTAATTGGTTATACCACTTAACTTGTATTTTATTTTATTGTCACTTGAGTTGTTCAATTGAGATGTGATGATCTCAATGGCCATGTCATAACTCACCCTTAACCTAGATTGGGGGAATAATTACCTTAAAATATCCATGTTTAAATCTCAATTTTTTATTTTTGAACCTCTCTCAAATCTAATGCTTCATAAGGAATCATATTTACCAATTTAAAGTATCAAGGAGCATCATGGTTACATCAACACACATGTATACTCCTTTGCTCTACATATCTTAAAGTATTTCAATAACATCAAATTTCAATTTATATGCACTAATTTATAATATAAAATTCTTTAAGTTACATTTCATACACCATCAAAACACTCAAAGTGGACTCAAGAAAAGGCAAGGTGTGTTATACACACCAAGGTACATATTTATTTCCTTTAACCTACTAATTTCATACTTATGCATTACTAGGCTAAGGGGAAAATGTAGATACTAAAATATAATTTATATATCATCTCATTAATTTATACTTGAAAAACACCTACCAGGGTTATACCCTTTAGTTTTATACATCCATAATACCGAAAGGCTCACATTTGCCATTTTAATATGTCTAACTACTTATCTTATGGTCCAACCCATTAATTTTTAAAGACCCAAATCTCTTGCACTGTATAAAAATCTTAAAACCTGATATATATCCTTCTTTGTAAGTTTTATATCCTCAATATATTCCTATCTTGTTAGAAAATTTCACTCCACATAGGGGCACTTTCATTGATGCAAGTTTCTAAATTCTTATTAAGTGTACAATCCTCAAAATTCATCTAATTTGGTAATATTTCAAATCCTATGGATCAACCAATTTATTTTATTAAACCCTACCATGATGTATTTTAAATATGTGTGTTATAAATAAAAATATAATCCTACTCATTATTCATCTATAAAATACCAAGAAGTCACTTATTCAAGCTCAATTAATCAATCATACAAATGAGTTCTATTTCCCTATTATTCACTATTTTCATATCAGTCATATGAGTGGTCATATTATAGGTATAAATCACTAAAATAAAAACCCATGATAATTATCTTTCAAGTTACAATATATATCATTGTATGCCTTTGCATATAGTATATTTCACCTTTATGCACACACAAGCCAACACCTAGGGAAGAACTACGTAAGTCTAAAGCCCTCCTTGGAATATTCACTATCTAGGTGATGCTCATTGATAGAGGGGTATTTAAGGTTATATCAACACCATGATATCACTAAAATATTTTGGAAAGGTACAAATACCTAAGATGAAGAGCCATGATTTTATCCATATATAGTCATTAATAACTTATGCATGTGAATAAAAGACATCAATAGAAAGGTGACAAAAAAACCAAAAATATCTAAGTGGTCATTTTAGAATATAATGAATATTTATTTACATGAAATTTGTGTTTATATTAGGGTAGATTCATCAAATCAAGTGTCCATAAGTTGACACAAGTGTCCAAGCCTCTAGAAGCAATATTTATAGAATCTAATGATTAGATCTAGATATTGTCCTTGCCTATTTCTACCTTTGTATTAATTAGATTTTCCTGTAAATTTGTAAATAATATAAGTATTATGTCTTCTTCATATTTATGAAATAAAACTACTATTTTTAGTGTAATTTATATATTTATCATAACTCAACATTTTAATTCAAAATATTCATTTATCTGAGTTTTTAATAAATTAGCCTACTCTAAAATAGTTTTATTCATCCTTGTGTATAGTTTATTCTACCCCATTAACCCTCTCTACCTATAAAAAAAGGTAAAATAGAGGGATAATATTCCCATTGACATCTCTAATAAGATAAGTTACAAAGTTTTGATTTGGTTGAGTCATGATGACTTGAGATTGGCTAGCCATTTGTAAAATGTGGTTTTTTATTTGGAAAATTTGGGAGTTACTAGAATCTTTCATAAGGACTTGGGTTGTATCTAGAGATGGATTTTTATTATAATTAGGATGAGGATTGTCAACATTAGGTGTGGAAATATGATTCCTAATGTTGGTTTCCCCAATTATCATGGAAAATGAAGGAAGCTTATTAAGACCACCACTCATATTTGAAGTGTAGACAATGTTATCATCAATATTCTTAATAATTTTGGTTGGATCACCTATATATTCAATTTTTTTTATTTAAACCATTTTTTATTCACTAAATATAGAGTGTTTTTTAGATAAATTGCACCATGAAGAATTATATTTGATGGTGTACAAGTTGGGAAGAAAGGAACAACCCATGTAGTATCTGAATGGGTTGATACTTGAAATAAAAATTTTAAAAGGTGACATCATGATGTTAAGTAGGTTATGAAGGTGATAATAAAAATTAGTTGATTACAAAAATTAAATAGTATCAGGCAGGCTAATGCAGTTAGTTTTTTGGTCTAGAAAAATTATTGTATCAAGATGGCTAATGTAGTACAAGGAGAAATGGTAACACTACTAGTGGCTGATAAAAATTAACTATTGGCACTAGTTGCAACCCAATGTTTTAGATCACTAACTATAGAGGATAAATTTTTCATGTATATCAATATCCCATATTTAAGAGTATGGTGAGATTATCTTCCCTAGGTAATATGCACCTCTCAAGTGGACCATAAAATCAAATTCATGTTTGATTTCCTATTTTAAATAAAAATAGAATCCTAGATGTTTCCAATACACTATGATTTATGTGGAAACTAAATTCCATGTTTAGTGTTTTACAATTGATTAAGTATTGAAGAAGTGCCCATCATACCATAGTGTCAGTGAAAAAGACAACCACTTGGCACTAATGATAGTATCTAAATAGTTTTAAAATGGTCAAAACACAGTTTCTATGGAAAACCAAACAAAGAGAAAATAAAGTTCAAAAATCAATATCAAAACCCAATTTTTAGTATTCAATGAATTAAAATAAATAAGTAGACAATAATATTGAACTAGTTGATATAGTTATAAATTAAATATACTAAAATAAAAAACACATAACTATATAGATATGGTCAATACATTTGAAAACATATAACATAAATATATCAAGCTAGCCAATATAGTTTGTGTAAATGCAAAACAAACTCAATTTTTTAGATGTTATTCATAGATAGGGAGGAAATTATATCAAGCTAGATGATATAGTTTGTTTAAGGAATGAAGGTTAGAATAGTTTCATGTCAAGTTCACTGGAATTTATGCACAGAATAAGATTAACTTTCAATTATTCTATCTCAATAGACTCAAAATTGGATAAGGATAATAAAATAGAGCTCATGATACTTAGTTCATTTGGGTAATGAGTAATTAAATCCATAGATATAGCAGAGAGTTACCTGGTACAAAGCATCAAGAGGAAAGGTTCCAAACTCTAACTAGACCTCGTATGAAAGTAAATGATTTTAAGTAAGTAATGTAAGTATGAAATTAAAGTAAACTAAACAAATGGAAAATAAGGTTAAAATGATATTAATTGTTAAGGTGCCATGGTAAACCAAATGGGAGTCTAGGAAACCTAAAATGGAAGATGGAAAATCTAATAAATTATAGAGCCACACCAGTATTAAGTATAGATAAAACCTAGACAAGGATACACATACATTCATTCACTAAGAAACAAACAACATCTATTTACTAAGTAAATAAAGGAAGGAGTATATTGTTAGAAATACTTACATTGGAGTGGACTCATCAAGCATCAGTCTACCCTTAGATCAAGTAGATATTTACAAGAGATATTTAAGTTTTATGACTTAAAATGGTTATAAAAAGACTCAATATATCATTTTTAGGACTCCCAATGACTCCTATTGATCTCCAAAGAATACCACAAAATTAACTTCTTCAAGATAAGCTTCTACACCGCTAACTCCTCCAAATGAAATCAGAGTAAATAGAGTGAATATGATATTTTTGGAATGAAATATGACCCTTATATATACTGATCCAATTCCCTAAACTCTAATATGGCAATAGCATATACTTTAATACAATTGATATATGTCAGTTGATATAGAATTATATTAGCCAAGCCTATAATAACCCTTATGTGCTACCTATTTTCCCTAGATAATTAAGTTATTATTATTTTTCAGTGACCCTTGGTGTTTTTATATTTCAAATTTTGGTTCCCTCCATTTGCTATGGGTAAACAATGACTATTCAAGTTTAAGTGGGTTTAAATTAAATTAGTCTAGCACATCTTAATCATGTATTTTTAAAATTCCTAAAATTATCAATATTTAAATGTGAAATTTAAAAAATGGATCATTATCCTCTTATAAAGGTTATGATCCCTATCATTAGGCTTACTAGGAAGCCTATGACTCTTAGGATCCTAGCCTAGTTGGTATACTTGACCCACTAGTTGTAGTGTGTAAGAAGTGTTGTAGGAGAATTGATTAAAGTGTAAGAGTTCCATGTGGTAAAGTGAATTAATTATTTGTGAAATAAGTGGGTTTACTTTTTCAATTAAGCCCACATATTTCTTGTAATAAAGTATTTTTTAGTGTAAGATAGGTATGGGCTTGTGAGGAGAGTTAAAACCCCCCCCCCCCCGCCCGCCCCACAACTATTAATGAGAGTGAGTGGAGTCTAGTGGGAGAGATTTATATTTAAACTCCCACTAATAGATATTTTTAGTTTCTAAATAGAAATGGGGAGATATTTTTGGAGGAGGAGCTTGGATTAAAGAGATTGGGAGGAGATATTTTGAAGACTCGAAGGCATATTGTTGCTTTTTGAATGGTGGATAAGGGGTCAACATTATTATATCACATTTTGTGTAGGAGAGTGAACTAATATTATTGATCAAAAAGTGGAAAATGAGAATTTATATTAGTGGATTGATTGTTTTTTTAAAGGCCTCTCTCTTTCTCTCTCTCTCTGAAATCAAATAAATAATCTTGTGTCCTTTGTGCACACAAATGGTTAATTGCCTACAAATAGTTAATCACAAATTAAAATGAACAAATAGACCTTGATGTTATTATACATGTGTGTGTGTGTGTGTGTGTGTGTGTGTGTGTGTGTGTGTGTGTGTGTGTGTGTGTGTGTGTGTGTGTGTGTGTGTGTGTGTGTGTGTGTGTGTATGTATGTATATATATATGTATATATATATATATATATATATATATATATATATATATATATATATATATATGTATGTATGTATGTATGTATGTATATATATGTATGTATGTATGTATGTATGTATATGTATATATATGTGTGTGTGTATGTATGTGTGTGTGTGTGTGTCTATATATATATATATATATATATATATACATATATATACATACATACATACATACATACATACATACATACATACATACATACATACATATATATATATATATATATATATATATATATGTATATGTATGTATGTATGTATGTATGGATATGTGTGTGGTGTATGTATATGGCATTCTTGTTTAAACGATTAATATTCTCCCTTTTCTACTTGTACATTATGAGAAGTAGTTTTATTTTTGTGCTTTTTTAAGTTTTACAAAAAATATATATATGCTTCTCTCCCTTTCACTATCTTTCTCTCTCCTTGAATCTATAATATATATGTGTGTGTGTGTGTGTGTGTGTGTGTGTGTGTGTGTGTGTGTGTGTGTGTGTGTGTGTGTGTGTGTGTGTGTGTGTGTGTGTGTGTGTGTGTGTGTGTGTGTGTGTGTGTGTGTGTGTGTGTGTGTGTGTGTGTAACAAATAAAATATAAAATAAAGTTAAACACATAAAATAAATTAAAATTTTATTGTATAAAAAAGAAATTTAAAAAGGAAAAAGAAAGAATTCATTTTATTCTTTTAAAGTATTAAATTATTATTCTTTTAAATGGAGGGAGGGAGTGGTGGTTGTGTTGACCCCAACCCTTTCAATTTAATGAAGGGGAAAGGGTCGTGTTAGCTGGTCTACCCCACTCCACCCTATTGTGGATACGAATTAGGGTGGGGATAGTGTTGTCATCCCCAACCATGGTAGGAAGTTCACAGCCTGATTGAGGGATAGCTCAGGTCTGTGCAATGGGCCTTTACAATGAACCCTAATTATATTATATTTTATTTTTATGTTGATTTTATATATATATATATATAAAGAGAAAGAGCACAATATTTATATGATCCATTTTTTGGGAGAGTATATACACATTATATATACTTGATGTTTTAATACATATATTTATTGATCTTTAACTTAAAACCCCTCAAAAAAGTCTCTCACACACACATAGACACATATATATTTGTGATTTTTTTGAGGGTTTTTAAGTTAAATATCAATAAAAATATATGTATTAAAACATCAAGTATATATAATGTGTATATACTCTCCCAAAAAATGGTCATATAAATATTGTGATCTTCCTCTTGATCTCTAACTCCAAAATTTGTAACAAAAAGAAATAATAAATGAAATCAAACAAGAGACTTGACTTTTCATAAGGAAATCTAGGACACTTTTGTAAACCCAAATCTAATGGTGGAAATCCACATAATCTAACAGTGGAGATTTAACCCATCACAACTTGAAACAAGTGGAAAATATTTGACCTTATTTTATTTGCCTTTATATTAACTAAGCCACTTTGTAAATGCATTTTTTAACAGTTTTATTTTTTTTTTTTTTTTTAAAACCTAAACTTTTAACAAGGGTACTACTTAATACCTTGTGTAAATCTTAAAGAGGAGTTGAGAAATATTATTTAATATTTAGAGAGTAACTTAGATAGGTGGTGTTATGTATTATCAGATAATTATAAATTAAGCTTATGCATGTCTAGGCCTACTCTAAAACCTAAATGTAAATTTAGAAAATAACTCTAGTCATAAATGGAACCCTTTGTGGTATCTTGTGCAAAAATAAAATTTCACCAAAAGGCCAAGTTATAAATTAATTAACCATTTTATTATAATCCCTAGTTCCACAAAGTAGATTTTGTATTTAAATTATTAAAGCAAATAAATCTTAAATAAAATAAATAAGTCTCTAGTGACTTGTCATTTCTTCTTAATCTTTTTAAAATTGGTTTAGAAACAAAGAAAATTTAATATACAAAAAATTAAACCTCAAAATCCAAAGTCTTTAAAAAATTCAAATGACTAAGTATTACCATTTCATTGCTAAAAAAATTATTACCTTTAATTTCAAACAAAATCAACTAGTTTTTAAAACCATTTCTACAAGTGGTATTTTGGTACCATTTTTGGCTCTTGGAAGTCAATTAGGAATTGGTGTTATATAAATACCTAAATTAGAGCTTTCCCAATTATAGACATGGACCTAATTCTTTTAGGACATAAAATACATAAAAAATAATTATAAATCTTTTTATCCCTTTCTAAATGATCTATTTGACCAATTTTGAGAGGCATTTTTAAGAGTGAACTTTCATTTACTTTTATTGCCTCCAAAATTGATTGGGAAATGATGAAAATAAAATATCAAAAAAAATGATTTTTTCAAATCTGAAAGTTTTAACTACATTTTAATAGTTTATGATTATCAGTTGTTAAATAAAATAAATTTATTATAATTTTTTACTATTTTTAATGAAGATATTTTGAAACCCATTTGTGAATAATTTTATAAAGCACTTTTTATCCTATTAAATTTAATAAAAAATGCTTAGTAGTTAGTTTCTTGAAAATAAAAATATTTCAATGCCTAAAACACATTATCTCTATCTTATAAAATACATCCTAATACTTAAAAAATTATCTCATTCTTTTGAATTAATACCAGGGGTACTTTTGTACCCATTTTATCAACTTAGATATTGGTGTGTTTTGTATCTTTTAAGAGTGTATTTTATTGTGATTTTTGTTAAAGTGTCTATTTCCATATTTAAATTGACTTGTGACTATCCTACTCCTTACTATACTTAAATATATATTTATCACCATAGTTAAATGTTTGAACCTTAAACATAATTATTTATATAAGGCCTTAATTTCCCTATGATTGGATATAAATAAGGTGGTTTTCTAGTAGTAGAGTGTGATCTTGGTTTAATTAATTTTTGGACTTTAAAAGTATAAACACACATATTCCTATATGTTTGGATGCTTCCTATAATATCTTGGTAATTCCAAACTATGCTTGGGTCAGTTAGCCTATTTGTATGTTAAATAATAAAGGTGGTATGCCTTTGCATTCACATTAACACTTGTTTAAGAACATGTGAACTATAATTAGCCCTGATTCTACATAAGAAGGTGATAGTCACACATATATAAGTAGCATGAGGAGTGGGCATTCACATCGATACCTAACCCTTAAGGTATTCCCATTGGGTGTAATTAACTAATTTTTAGAGTACTCTTTTAAATCAAGTATTAATAGCTAAACCTTAGAGCACTTATCTTTAACACATATTTTAGGGTGTTCTTCCTTATGTAATTATATCCTTCTAGTTGTAAACTTCTTATTATGTATGGTTATATATTTATTGCAAATATAACTAATTTTTGGGTAGTTACCTTGTATCCATATAAATTAAGATCATGTTCTTCCATCTTGACCTTGGGTGTTGATAGAAAACACTCTCAAGAGATGGGGCTTCTCCAAATAGTGTAAAGAAAATATTGTTGAGACTTGTAGTCTTTTTTTGCCAAAGTAATATGGGTTCCTTTGTCATATATTTTTATTCCCATTTGTGATCTTATATAATAGTGTTTTTGGCTAAGCACATACACCTTGTGTTGTTAGGGGTATTTTGATAAGCAATAATTAAGTGGGTGGTTTCAGCTTGAGTTTGACGTATATAGCTTATATAAACTCACTTGATTTTCATTAGCTTGTTCTTCATTGGCTTAGAGTACTGACACATTTTGGTGATGACATATTACAGAGGAATCCCACCACAAGTTCAAGTATAACTACATCAGATCTTGATTCGAAAGAATAGATATGTAGGTTATCCATGTTGTGGGGGTATCATGTCTAGGTAATAGGCTAAGTTAGGGCTGCCTCATTTTTTTCCCTATTATAGCTTAATGCATTTTTTTGTAATTATTTTATAGTTGAATCATTGTTTTAAATATTTTAACCTTCTTATTAGATTTGTTATAACATTGGCAGTTCTCTGGAGATGAACATATTTTTGGAAGACTCCTTATTTTGCATGCCCTTAGGAGGAGAGTTTGAATAGTTTTAGTAGGCACTCTTCCTTAGTGAGCCTTAGGGTAATAACCTTATTATAAATTAATTATTACACTAGTTCACTATTGCTTCCACTTTTGTGTGTTAACTCAATATGACTGTTCAAATGTCTTCTTGAATTATTAAATCAAGAAAATATAATTAAATTTTTTTTCATTCTTAGGATGTCATAATTTTCTTTCTTACATATTATGGACATGAAATTAATGATTTTATAAACTACTATTGAACTAAACCCTCACGTAGACATGTTTATATAATGTTTTCTTTAGAAGCCTTATTAAAGAAAAGAAAATAAAATGAATTAAATAATTGAAGAATCATGTGTGTCACACTTCACTTGTAAATTTTAAATAAAGACAACAATAATTAATAAATTAAAAATCATTGAAATTAAGTAACCCAAAAAAATCATACTTGTGTTTCGGGACAAATATTTTGGGTATGACATTTTGGTATCAAAGTATGAATTAAACACTCAAAACTTTGGTAAAATCATTATGAATATTTTAGTTACCTTATAAAACATATATAAAATATGTATATTTTTAGGATATTCTTTACGAACTAATGTGATATGTGCGAGATGACCTCTTGTTGTTATTCATTCGACAAAAATAGTGATAGATGTTTTGGCATAACTATTAAAGAGGATGGCATGTTTACATTGGTTGTGATTGATGAGAATATTTTAATCATTGTGTATTACCAATGGAATTGTGATACCGTATTATGATGTGTCTCTACTCCCTTAGACCCATTGTTGTGAACAAATGTGAAAAAAAGTATCTTGAGTTTAATTATATGCTTCTTTAACCTTGGTAGTAGTCCATGTATGTATGTTATTGAAACCTATCACTTTAACCCCTAAAACATTTGGAATATGTACTAAAACTCTTAAATAATTCATCCTATATAAATAAAATCATTTTTTTATCATGATGTGTATGTAGTGGTGTAAATATGATAAGTGTGTTATTGAGTTAAATTATACTTTTGTGATTATAATTGTGATATTTATGTACCTTATGTGTAAACCAAATGTATTTAAATGTTTTTTAAACTACAATTCATTCATGTCAACATATATTTCTTAAGTGAAACTATTATTATTTAGTGTTGTGTAATCTTGCATAATTTATCTAGTGATTGAGCACTAGTTTTAGTATAGGGTCAAGGGGGGTGTAGAGATTTGTTCATAGTGGTTTAAACCAGGTTACAACTAAGAAGTGGATATTATTATAGGATAAAAACATTTTTTTCTCCTTTTCACAAGGTAGCCACCTAAATATTTTAGGGATGTGTATTATGAGTGCTTCATACACCATGGGATCTTCATGCATAATGGTCACATATGAATGAGGTGACACTCCACTCATTCCTTAGTGGTTGTCAAAAGAACAACCTTTATGATTTATACCTAATTTAGCCTTGTGAACCTTTTGGGATACATATGGAGAGCGATGATTTTATATTACTTCACGGAAGGTAATTAAGGCTTATATTATTTTGTTCTTACCTCCAATGGATTTCTTAGCCACATATTACCGTAATGTGAACTTTTTAAAAAAAATTATTACAAATTTATTTTTTAATTTATGTTGATTTAGAAACCAAAACTTGTTTACTTATCTTTGATTTAAATATTTTTAAATTAGTTATTTTAAAATTATTAAGTTTCTTATATTTGAATTAAAATGTTTCACTATCCTATGAATGAATCACTTTTATGACCACTTGGCTCTTAAATGAATAATATTATTAAATTTATTTATTTTTAAATTGTATTTATTTGATTAAATTTTGTTTCATATATGTTTATAATGTTCATTTTGTTCTCCTTGTGTGAGTATGGGGGAGAAGAAGTAGGTTAGAAAATAGATATAAGGTGTGAAGATTGTGGAATAAGTCTTGAACCCATGCTCTTACCCATTAGAAGTGGTGGTTACATGACAATTTATTATTATTATTGGGAGTTATCAAGAGATTTTTCAATTCAAATCATAGTGATTTCTCTTCTATTTCAACAAATGATATTATTCTATTCAAATAACACTTGATTTTTCATAGTGGACTCTCACCATGGGATGGTTCTTAGCTTTTTTCAATATGGTCTTACAATAAAATTTTATTTATTATACATATGCTATTTATTAAAATTATTTGGCATAAAAAATTCTTCGGGTGTAAGCTGGTTTAAGACAGACTTTGGATGACAATATGGCATTGGGAATTCCCTGATAAAATTAATATCAACTACTTGGATTAAAACTTATAGGATAAATATAAAATTCTACTTGTCAAAGTTAATCCAAATGCATGACAACTAAAATAATGATAAAATTCAATATTTTTTTAAAACCTTTTTTAAGTTACTTAATTTTAAAATTTTGTGTGGCAAGTGAAATATTTGTTGGAAAAACCTTGAAAATAATTTAACTTATAAAAATAAATTAAAATAACTAAATCAATAATCGATAATATGTAATTTTAAAACATAATAAATGTTTGGTATTGTCATAACTATTTTTGTGTAGATACTAAAATATGATTTATATATCATCTCAATTTTGTATACTTGAAAAAATACCTATCAGGGCTCTACCCTTTAATTTAATACCTTCTTGTTGTTGAAATGCTCACATTCACCATCTCATTATGCCTAATTGTTTATCTTAGAGTCTGACCCTATCATTTCCAACAACCTAGATCTCATGCACTATACAAATATCCTAAAACCTGATATATATCATTCAATGTCAATTTTAGATCCTCAATAGCTTCCTAGCCTATAGAACACTTACACAATGAAAGTGTCTAAATTTTTATGAAGTGTTTGGTCTTTAAAATTAATCTATTATTTAAATATTTTGATTCCTATGGGTTGAGCCATTTGTATTATTTAACTCTAATTTAAAATATTTTGAAAATGTGTGGTATAAATATAAATATAAGACTACTAATTATTCATGTATAAAATACCAAAAAAGAACCTATTTGAGGTCACTTAATCGATCACATGGCTGATTTATCTCATCCCATTCTTCCCTATTTTCATATTAATCATAGAAGAAATCATATTATAGGTATTAATTTCTCAAATAACATCTAACTAATAGCATTTTTCAAGTTAAAAGCATATGCCCTTGCATATAGTATATTTCATCCTTGTGCACTCACAATCCAACACCTAAGGAAGAACTACATATGTTAAGGCCCTCCTTAGAATATTGGCTATGTAAGTATTTATAATTCGCATAAGGTTCCTTAAGGGATATCTTGACACCATGAGACTTCTAACCCATTTTTTTCAAGGTACAAAGACCTAAGGTGAAGAGATATGGTTTAATACATATACATTCATTAACAACATGTGTGCATGAATGAAATACATCAAAATAAAAGTGATATAAAATAAAAAGGTATTAAGGTGGTCATTTAATAATATAATTAACATTTCATACATGATAATTATATCTATATTCAAATAGAACCATCGATGTGCCTATAAGTTGGTACAAGTGTTAAGGCCTTTAGAAATAATATTTATAGAATGTGATGACTGGATCCTAATCTTGTCCCTATTTTTTCCACATTTATACTTATAAAATATTATTTCACATTTGTATATAATATCATTATTATTTATTATTTGTGTTTATGCAATCAAACTATTATTTTGAGTGTACTTTTTATATTTATCATAACTCAACATTTTAATTCATGATATCCATTTATCTAATTTTTTTATTAATTGGTCTCGTCTAAAATAGTTTTATTAATATTTGTGTATAGTTTATTCTATCCTATTTAATCCTAACATAATATCTAAAAATTTTAAAACATTTGGTGAACCCAACCACTATGTGTTCTTAAGTAAATCCTAGCTTGCTCTAGGATTTTCAGCCTCCTAAGGTTGATGCTTATTGTACTTATTCACATTTTTTATTTTATTTGTATGAAAAAATAGGTGTAGTTCTATATTAGGTTATTTACCTATTAAATATCTTGAGATACCCTTTGGGACACATAAAATGTCTCAAACTAATACTATGTCAGATTCTATTAATAACGAGAGTGTCAATAATAACAGTGAACCACATACTAAAAAATATATCATAAAAGAATAATATGATCATGAGGATAATAAAACACATGACTGTAATGAAAATTACCATGTTTACCAAGAATAAGTTAAAATTATTTCATTATTTCAAGAGCACATTCATGCAAATCCTGAAGATCTCCATAAGATCTTAAATACCATATTAGAAACTAAAAAATCAAAAAATTTAAGTGAATAATCATTTTTCTATATCAATAAAAATATTGGGGATATTGTATATTCCTATAACACATCCCCACCCATTTTCCTCCAATTGATCACAAGATTACCTATTAAATCTAGTGGGGGCACGAGATATGTTTTCAAAGCATTATTCCCTCAGGACCAAACTCCTCTTTCTACATCTACCATGGGGATAATGAATGCTTCAACTCAAATACTAGTTTCAATGTCTATATCAACTTAAATTATGTTCACATCCCATTTGGTGGCTTCTTAAATATCAAATATAAATTGTAATGGGTCTACTATGCAAAATATTCTCCAAGTTATAAAAACTATGGAAACTAAGGTTACTAACATTGAAAAAAATGATTTGAAATCAACTGAAGCAAATGATTCATAAGATGTATTACATAATCCTATAACACATGATATATATTTTTACCATTTTACAACTAATTTTATTTCACCCAAGTTCATATTTTATGATACCAAGGGTGATCTCGAACAACATATCCAATATTTCTATGCAATATACCATGATTATGATTCAAATTATAAAATTTTAAACAAATTATTTACAAGGAACCTAAAATAATGTGCTTTAAAATGGTTCTATGACCTACCAATCCAATCAATGAAATCATTTAAACCCATACAAGATCATTTTCAAGCACATTTCTCAATCAGCATCACTAAAAATATTTCATATGCACAAATTGCTAAGATCAAAACAAACTATTGAACCTATCAATGGATATGTTTTGAGATATAAAACAATGTTGACTAAAATGACAAATCCACTAGAAGATAAAGAGGTTAAAGACATCTTTAATAAAATTTTATTTTCCCCATTACATGAGTCCAATTTTTTAAGAGGTTTAAATATTTTGATGTCTTATGCCATATTATTCAAGATCTGAAATAAAACTTATTTCGTTGAACAAGCTTAAGTATGTATCAAACACATCAAATACATAGACTACCAAGTTTAATATCAAACCAAGCTACAAGATAAAACTTATAAAACCTTAAAATAAAGTAACCACAATAGTTAACATAGTATCATAGTATCATAGCAACCTAATTGGCTTATCTTATCTAATGCACCTAAGAGACAGCTTATCTGGATATCTAAATCTCCAGCTTTGATACTTAAGAAGCCTATGGAGTGGCATCTCATATCTCTCCCTCCTCCCATATAGGTTGATACTAGTCAATCTCTAAAAAAGGATATGATGACAATTCATATTATGACTATCAACAAGGCTCTAGACATTCTAAAAATAGATGTTATACCTTGAAATAGAAGATCCAAGATCTTCTTGATAACTAGTAGATTACCTTTGATGATCTTCCAAAGGATTCAATTTCACAACCTAGTGACCATCAAAACCAAAAGATATTCAATGATCCATTATAAGATCATTCTAAGAAATACCCATAAGTAAAAATTCCATTTAATTCACATCCTCCTCCACCTTATTATGGACACCCATTATATGGTATTATTGGCACCCATATGCACACAATACCTCTTAAGGTTTAAAAACCCTCTATTAAATTTTATGATAATGAAATTGTAGATGTTGAATAAGATCTTCATTCATTATTTATTTGATCATACCTTGATCATTAACATATACATAGTATTATGATTGATAATGGTGATAGTGAGAATGTATGTACTATGACATTAATTACACATTTTGGATATACACATGATCATCTATACCCTGTGACCAAAATAATAAAATCATGAACATCAAAACATGTTATTGGTGACATTGATTTACCTTTACAAGTTGGTCCAACACATGTGGTCACTACCATTTTAGTTATACCATATTCAATAATATTTGGTATGTTATTAGGATGACCTTGGATACATAAACTCCATGCATTATCTTCCACAGTGCATGGATGTATTAAATACATTCATACAAAAAGGGTAGTCACATTTTTCATAGTTCCATATGAACATCCACTTGATCAAGAGAAGTTTATTTCCAAATAGTTAATTATACAACGTACTAAGGTTAATCATACATAAAAGGGTAAGCAATATCAAATATATTTCCTAGGTGACCCATAATTTAGATAACATTGCACCAAAAATACACAGTGGATTCCATGGAATCCTTATCTACATCTACATAGTTTACCTAGTTGCTAAGAGAAAATAAACATGTTCTAATAATATTTGCACCTAGGAAATCATAGAGAACTAAACAATGAGTTCCATGAACCCCTAATACTTATATTACCTCTTGATGACTCAAGAGTCATATGATACATGTGAAGAGTACCACAGACTCTATAGTTTGAGATATGATACCTATACATGCTCCTTGCTAGTATCACCAATTTGATGTAACATATTCTGATTTTGGATCTACATATGAGCATCCTTTAGAAGGGATAATAGGATAGACCTTTTTCCTTTCCAGACATTCAAAACAAATCTAGAAAATATAAAAAAATAAAAAATTAAAAATACTCATCATTTATATATTTATTTGCTCCTTGGTATCAAAAATACTCAGAAATCTATGAGAATAAAGAGAAGTAGATGGACAATTGGAAGGTCTTTTAAGTTTGACTGGGTAGTAAAATTTCCTTTCATTAAACCAGTAGAGCTAGAAAATAGTGTTGATACCCCAACTAAATGTAAATGCATAATATGTTCTTGGAAATTAAGAAAGGACCACAAACTACAACTTAAGATGGACATAATCAAGAAATATTATGGCAAAGTTTGTGTCCATTGAAAAAGATGGAAAATTTCAAAAGACTCATATATGGAAAGATGTCAATGAATTCATGCATGTTAGATACATAATAGAGTATGAAAAAATTAGAAACATATGTGACATCTTGTTGAGAAAGGAGGAATAATTATAGCTCAAATAGGAAAATTTATTCAGTCAAATCAACATGAAAAAAATATATAGTTCTCAACAATCTATCATATTCTCAAAAAAGGTATACCTATATCTAAATTTTTAGATTATAAAACTCTATTTCAAAAGAATGAACTTCATAACATTCAAAATTTATATTGGTCAGATGGCAGTGCTTGGGACATAAAAAATGTCTTGCAATGATTGAAAAAGAAGATTTGAAAGAAAATTTTAAAAATTCAAGCTTTATATCAATGTCCATTGATGAGGTCATAGCAGTTGACAACACAACATGGGTTATCATCTATGTTTACACTTTTAAAAAAAATTAAGGATACGTCATCTATTAGCTATACATAAAATGGTTGAAAATTACTATGCATAAACCCTTTTCAAGTTAGTTATTTTTAATTTCAAGGATATTGATGGGATGGATGGTTATGTTATAGCTGCAAAGTTGGTATGTGTTGGAGATAATGGTGCAGTAGTAATGCAAGGGAATAAAAATGGTTTATGTGTTTGATTATAGATATCATTAGCCCAATATATGATTTCAATTCATTACATGCACCATAAATTGAATCTTACATAAAACAATTATAAGTACATTTGAAAATATTACAAAAGTGGAGGAACTTATATGTGGTTTACATGATTATATGTCAAGTGGTCTTAAAAGGTTTTTAAAATTTCATAGATTTGAAATTGGGGTTACCAATGGTAAAAATATTCTAAAATATAATGATACAAGATGGATTTCCATGTATGAGTCTACATGTAGAATTTTTGAAGAATATCCATCACTAGCAGGTTTCATGTTTAAATACCATATGGAAGTCAACAAGGCAAAGGATCTATTGTATTATTTAACATATTTTTTAAATTATTTTGGCACTATGTGGTATTATCCCAATGTTGAATGAAATAATTTGTTTGATGAAACATGCTCGAGAGAGATTGATATATATTGTAGACTTCATACATTTGTAAAAATGGGTTTTTCAATCTATTGATGTTTTGTACTAAGGCGAAATAGTTTTAAGCTTCCTATTTTTTCCAGTTGGAAAACTTTAATAGATATTAAAGATCAAAAATCCTATTTGAAATTCAATATTTGTGATCATATTTGTATCTTCATAAATGGAAAGGAAATACCACTGTACACATTCCAAAAATGAGTTAATTATGTAAGATCATAAATTAAAGAAGTCCTTATAACATGTGTTCTTTAAAAAATCATGATAATAGAAACATGGATAAATTTGAGAAAGATAAAGGATATATTTATTATGTAAATTAGATAATTATTTCAAAGGGATGAGTATCTTGGAGCCATGGTAGTGGTGAATCCCATATTTCAGAGAGTTGAGGATGGTAAAGAACAAATCAGTAATTTATTCATTAGATACATGGAAAATCTTATTAAACATATTTTGAAGTTTGTATATATCCATGGAGTTAAAATTTTAAGTATTATAAAAAATATTTATTGAGAACACAGTCTACCCATTTTGGATTCATAATGATTGATCAATACAAGGGTCTAAAGGAGTTAATTGAAAATGGTGCTATTACAAGGCTTTGGATAAAATTGTATCTGAGTACTGTCTTATAGGAATATATAAGTGAATATTTTCTATTATATAAACTCTACCAAACAATGATTTTGGGATATGTGGAAGATAAAAGAGTCTTTAATGCATTATCTTTTTGTTAAATCAAAATTCATAATAGATTGGACAAAAATCTAGACACATGTTTGAGTTTTTAAGTTTCACGTTATCTAGTAGATGAATTTCCCTATGATAGAGCACTTAAAATTTAGAATTTTATTTGTCAAAAAAGAGGATTTACCAATACAACAAATGACATAGTTAATGTAGATATTGAGACTCTATTTGTATCAGATATAGTACATACACAAGATAATTATGAAGAAAATGTTATTCAAGAATTGTTTCAACCCCCTGAATATTAGTATGTAGCCTTTAAATTTCAATTCTATAATTGATTTTTATATTATTATTTGTATCAAAAATCATGGAAAATTTGTTATGTAAATTTTAAAAAATTATTAAATTACGTTATTGTATTATTTTAAAATGGTTGTGTTATATTGCAATTATTTAAAATTCAAATTTTATTAAATAATATATTCAGGTTATATATATGAAAAATATTTATTTCACAACATGAATTTATTATTTCATCATTTCATGTGTTTGTCAATATTATACATCAATGAATTATGATATTATCACTATACATCTAAAGTATTAAATATATAAAATTACCATAACAAAGACTTATCTTTAAATTTTCAAACTATAATTCACAATATAAAATTTCCAGTTTCAACATAACGTATATAAAAATGCATAGAATAAAATTTTAATGGATAAAATACACAAAATAAAATATAAACAAAGACTTCAATTCAATCTTAGTAATTTTAGTTTACAATATAAACTTTCTAGTTTCAACATAACATGTATAAATATGCATAGAATAAAATTCTCATGGATAAAATGCACAGAATAAAATAGAAACAAAGACTTAAATTTAATCTTGTAAATTTTAATTTACAATATAAACTTTCCAATTTCAACATAACATATATAAATATACACAAAATAAATATATCATAGATAAAATGATTAGAATAAATAGAAACAAATACTTATATTTAAATTTGCAAACTTTAATTTACAATATTAACTTTCAAAGTTTCAAGTTTCAACATAACATACATAAAAACATTGATTGCAAATTCCTTGACCCATTTTCATTAAATATCGATACATGCACTAAATAGATATCATTCCACATGAGTTCTATTTTGTTGTTCAGATGCAGATATTGCTACCTCAACTTCCCTCTTCCTTAAATCTGAATGTAAAACACGTTCTCTAATAAGATCCTTGACTACAACATTAATATTTTAAAATATTGATCTTTCTTTGTGCATTACATATCTTATCAAAAGGATAGAGGGTTTCGCATCTATTTTCTCCTTTAAAAGAACATCTATATCTATTCCATGACCTTTGATTATCCTCCTTAGTGTGTTATTTTATTTGTTAACTAACAAAAGTTTTTATTTAATGAAATTGTTATATTTAAGCTTTTTCATGCCTTTTCCAAATGAATATTCAATACTTGTGCTTCATTCTTTAGATTATTATATTTTGAATGAAATTTTAAAAATAAATTTGGTCATATCAAAATTACAAAATTTTGATAAAAATGCATAAATAAGTAATTACTTACCAAAGTTTTATCCCTCTCTGCATTGGTAAGGTGGTAAAGGTTTTGGTCTCTTACTCATTTGTTGTAATAAGCTTATGCCTCTACATTTAAATTTTCCAATCTATTAATCATAATATCAAAAATATTATCATTGTAGGGATTTGTCATAGAAATGGATCCTGATTCACTAACACATCAATTTTGGACTGATCATTTTGAACCAAAAAATATAAATAATATCTTTGGGAATGGTTATGATAATGCTCATTAATTTATTTTACCAAAGCCTTTCCCTAAATCTCCCACTATTTCAAAACTTTCAAATTAGTATATATAATTTCATCTAACAAAGAAACAGTATTATCTACAACAAGATTTTCAATGGAAAGGATGTCAATTCATCATGAGATTGTACCTCATCATTACATAGTTCAAGTGGTGAACTAGAAGAACCATGTCCAATTATTTTTTTAGAGCTTGGAATTGATATCCATGAATAATATACTATGCAACAAATATTTATATAGGCATGGAATCACTACCCTCAAGGAAATCATCATGGCACCACCAGACATTCCACCTATAAAAAACTGGGGAACTTTGAGGTTGTTATATGCAAATTTGTTCCCCTACTACCTATTGGCATTAGTAAATTCTTACCCCTAGTCTATCTAGTATGGGGGGGAAGAGGGGAAGAGGTGGAATATTATTTATCACTAAAAAATGTCCTACAATACAAAATGCCATCACTAATTAATAAATACACTTCAAAATTAAACCTAAGTTAACCTAAAGGTTGGAGACAATAGACTCAGGATCCATACTCTGAGTTACTGATATGTTTTTCTATGGTGTACGTGTTGTAATAAAATTCAAACCTTCAATTTTTTTCAAAAACTCAAATTATCATACAATCAAATATTTACTTTAACATATTGAATTTCATGCAATATAAAAATAGCATAATTGCAAACATGAAGTCAAATACCTTGCATGGGAGGTAAATGTTTCTTAGGTTGATGGGAAATGTTGCCAATGTTGGACACCACTATGAAATGACATGAAACATTAATATTTATAATTTTTTTTTGTTACATCAAATTTCAATAAACTTTTAAAATTTATAAACCTAGATTTAAGGCTAGGGATGTGCCTAAGGGCCTAGCTGATGTGCAATAGCAAGCAAGATAGATATCTACATCTTATTATGCCTTATCAATGGTATCACTGCACCAAAATCTGTATCATCACCCCTATAAAATTGACAATCCCTAGATCCCTCTATGGGATGATATTTATTTGGTGAAACTTCTCTTCTAGACTGAGACACAAAATCTCTTTTCTATTATAAGGAAATATACATAATTAATTTCACATTTAAACTGTAAAACTTTAATAACATGATAATTTAATGACTTATAAGTACACTTTCAACTTACCTCCAACTCTATAAGGTAAATTAGGTTTCATATTTTCATTCAATATTGTGGGAACAGTTGTTCCCCTCAACTCATGATACATATTTTCATTCAATATTGTGGGAACAGTTGTTCCCCTCAACTCATAATACACCTCATAGTATAAACCTAATATATAATTAAAAATGAAAATTTTGTAACTATCACTTTGAAAGGCATAATCCAAACCATTTCTTATCTTGTTGGAAATGAATATACACCAATCTAATTATTATCCTCCAAGAGAATGGATAATGTATGTTATAACTTAGAAGGGGATATCTGCATGTCTTCCTTGTAAAAAAATCCTCACCTAGAAAAATTTAATGAGGGATTCTAGATATGTGTTTGTTATATTCTAAACTCAAATACCCATTATCAAACAATTAGGGGTGCCTATAATGGAAACAAAAAATTGTTTTCAATCTATAATTGAGACATTTGATTTTTAATTTCATATATAAAATATTGAATATTAATTAATGAAAATAAGATAAAGATTACCTATCGACACAGATGTATCTACATCTATGTGATTTTCAAGATAAATTTTATCTTTGTCAGACAATATAACTTTTATGGTCACTGGCTCAATGTATTTGTGTGGCAATACTAACAATCCCTCGATATCTGAAGGAATGGTGCCAAAAGTAATAGTTTAAGAGTCAAGGCTAAATGAAAACTCTCTAATAAAAGGTTTGTAACTAGACATGAGAATGTTAAGTAAATTTATGTATGTCTCATAGTGGGGTATGTAAATAATCCCTCTCAAACAACACCAATCAATCTAATCATTGCAAGTGTTTTCATATTTTAGAAGTTTTAATATCTTTGGGCAAATAAGATTATGGTAGACAAACTTGTGAATAGGTGTAAAAGATATAGGGTAGGAAGTCAGTGGGATGGAGAAATTATAATGAAGGAGGAGTTATAGAGTAGAGGTATAGAGGATGAGAGAGGTTTGGGTTATGCATATGAGATAAATGAATAAAATACAAGGGGAAAGTGATATATATAGGGCCCAACCACTCCCCTATAGATCCTGGATATCATCCACACCCTCTAGATGATGTCAACTTATTTTAGACATCATCCACACTCTTTTGGATGGTGTCTATGAGTTGTGGATGCCATCCACCCACTCTAGATGGCATCCACTAGACCTTGACAATGTCCATGTAGTCTAGACACTGTCGTGTGATTTGAACATCATCCATGAGCTCTAAACATCATCCACCCCTTTGGATGACATCCACCATGTGTGGATGGCATCTATGGGATTTGAACAGTGTCCATGAGCTCTAGATGACATCCAAATCCACTATACGGTGTTCATGACCTTTGGATGTCATCTGCACCTTATGGATGGAATATATGGGCTTTATACACCATTCACGAGTTCTATACATTTTCCAAAACATATGGATTCCATTTAAAACTTGTGGATAGTTTCTAGATCCCATGGACACCATCTAGAGCTCATGGATGCCATCCAGAGAATGTGGATATTATCTAGAGTGAATGAATACCATCCATTGAGATTGGATGTTATTCAAAATCTAAAATCCATAAAATGGTACATATGATTCACCTTCCCAATGAAACTATTTTCCCTTCAATTCACCTCTAGATTTTTAATATTTGACAAAAAACTACATCAATATTTTTCCTAGGGGACCTTAAAAACACTATCCCATCTCATCAACCTATCTTCCACTAATTGTATCAACTTATTAACCTCTAGCTTTTCATTGGTTGGCTGATCTTCCTTCTCAACACTTTCCCACACTCTCTAAAAGCCTTGTAAGACATCAATCACCTCTTGAATGGGATGGATAGGAGAATCTACACCATGCTCTATTTCTCTATCAGTCCTTGTCATCATCTTTACAAGGTCTAGTATGGTTTATTTAAATCTAGATAAAAGTGAAGAAGGAGCACCATAGCTTTGACATGATTGATTAGAGGGATAGGTGGGTTGTTGGTAAACTTGGTAGGCAACTATTTGAGGACTACTTCAGGAGAAGAAATGAACAATATTAAATTGATAAGATTGATATTAAGACATACAAGAAGCATTTTGATCTTATTAGTAATGATACATACCAATATTCTATTATTAAGGCACTTGGATTGCCTATACCAACTAAGATTCATTTGGAGTCACCATTGGTACTTGATTTTTTGCCTTAAAAGGCTGATGCATTGAAATATAACACTAAATATTCCTTTAATAGAATATAATCCTATCCCATTAGGTATATTAGAATTGTTGTAGCTAAAATATTCACCCTTGAGAGGGTGATTTAATCCCTATCAATTGATCTATACAATGGGATTAATCATAGGTTGTGGGTGAAATCTAAGTGGACTAAACCTCTAGATTACAGGTTTATCTCCCCTTGACGTATCAGTTAAGTTCACACCACTACACTACTAGCTTATAAATGAAAATGGAGAGGTATAACATAAAATAAACCTAAATAGAGAGGTGATACACAAAATCAACACCCTCCACTTGACTATCATGCACTAAAAACATGGATTAGGCCTGAGTCTGATCACACTATTCAAAAAGGACCTTCAAACATGAGTGTTTCAATAGACAAATTATATACAATGCATTGAATGAGAGGGTTGGTCAAGAGGTCTAAGTAAGGCACTAATGACTAAAAATACACTTTCAAACTATTCAAAACTACATCAAACTCACCATGTGACCTAAAAGAAGACAATCCATTTGTAAAAATGTAGAAGAAGCCAAATGAGAGAGTACAATCACTACTAATAGAATTCATAAACAATCACATAATTACACTAGTTACAATCATGTGAGAAGGTAATAATCAACTCTATTCATCATTCAGAGGCATATTACATGTGTTTAGTTGAGAAAGGATTCTCCATACTTAGCAAAAGGATCCTTACAAATCCAAACAAGGTTGTATATATAGATAATGAGAGAAGGAGAGAGAGAGGTGGTGTAGAAGAGAGTAGTGATAAATTTCAATCACTCATGACAAGAGTTACAATCAAGAAGGAGGTTATACAATAGTTTCATAAGGTATTTAATGACATGTGTTACTTTTTTGATGATGCTTCCTCTCCCAAATGGTGTAAGGGTTTCTCTATTTGCTTGACACATCTTGTCTTCTTCTTTAAACTACCCTCTTTTTGTCTTGCAAAGTGATAAGTGGCATCCCTTGGTCATCAACTCACCTTGAAATTCCCTATTCTCTCCTCTTTGACACCTTGTATATTATTAAGGATTCTCCATACTAATATTGCAATAGTGATCATATCTTCTTAGGTGTCATGAATCCCATCAATCTCACTATGCCTTTCTTGCTCAAAAACCTCAAATATTGTTTCCATCCTCATTAATGTAACCTCTCTCTAATTTATCAAACTTGTATCAACCCTCTCAGATGTCTTATAAACTCTCTAAGACTTAATTTCACTCCTAAAGCCCATACTTGTCTCTATTTCCTTATATCCCTTAAAATATATAAAAATCTTTGTCTAAAAAATTATATAGATGATTCTAGAAAACTAATCATATATTTGAGTACCCACTATTCTCTTCTTTTTACAAATTTTTATGACCATATACTAAGTGCAAGTGTACTTACTCAACCTATTTCTCTCTCCATTAGCCCTTAATTAGGTCTTATAAACTAAAAAAATGAGATTTGTCTCTAATAAATTATCACACTTGTGAAACCTTAGGATTAAATTTTATCCACACCTCCTAATCATGTTATAGGTCTAATATGAGGGTCTAACACAACTTTTTATGCTTATAAATAGCCTGTAATAGTCACTTTTAACCCTTTTCTATATACTTTGTACCCTGTACCTGCCCACCAATGACTTGATAAGGTGATAAATAGAGGTATAAAGGTTTTCAATATTATTTAAAGAGTCATAAAACCCATTTTTAGTGTTTGGAGACACTATCTCTCTCATTAGGCTCTTAGAAGGGTTTAGGCAGGGTTTAGAGGAGTTAGTTTTCTTAACAATGGTTCATAAATTTGAGGGCCTTAAATTATGAACCAATTATAAATTTTAGAATTATTTGAACCCTATTAACATCCTTTAATATCACCTTGTACCATTCACAATATCATTCATGCTCCAAGCAAAATAACATGTTATCTTGAGTTCCTCTTGATGTTGAATAGGGTTTGGATATGTTTGTCATATTAATGGTTGTTCATACTACATAGGAATTTGATCCATGAAATAATTTCATGTAATTTTAGTATAATATTCTCTTTCAATCCTAAAATATCCATCCCCTCTCATGAATTTTCTTGATACAACTTCAAGCTTCCAAAAATAAATTCTCAGGTTAAAGGACTACGTGAGTGAGACTGAGAGAGATATTCTAGGTTTAAGACCTTCAAAATCATTTTTTTGATTGAGGATTATTAAAAATGGGGTTTAACACCTAATTTGACTTTTTACATCACTTTTACAAGTATACTAACCTTTCAAATGTCTTATAACATGCCTAATCCCCACATGAGGGTTTATGATCAACTTTGCAAAACATACCCTAATGGATTGTTAAGATGACTTTCCTTTCATTTAAAAGTATAAAAATGATTTTAAGATACTTTCCATGTATTATTATGACTCTCAAAATCCCTAATTTCATATCTAAATCATCAATTTAAATACAACTTTGTATCTTTCTCTCATGATTATACAAAAACTCCCTTGACTATAGGTGTGCATTAGGTATCTAGACTTTAGTTTTGGAATGAAAACCTTTACAATAGAGTCCCTAGAACTTTGATTATCTTGAAAAACATGGAAAGTGTATTCATACTCCTTTCATCTTTTTTATCCTTTGGAAACCCTCTAATATTACCCTATTAGTCCTTTATTTACTCAGGCCTAAAACAGACCTGTAGATGACTATTAGGCCTAAGATTCACTTGGTATATGCTTTGCCATTTCAGAGTTTAATTGGTGAGTGGTGACCTTGTGGAAAATTTATTATCATGTTTTATGACTTGTTTCATGTCTCCAATGACTCAAACTACCTTGAATACTCACCTAAACACAACACAATTATGTTTCTTGAAGTCACATAGTCTATTAGCAGGGAGTCTCTCTCACATGGTTGATTGATCTTGCAAGTGACTTGTTTTAATTTAGAGTGATTAAATTTAAATTTCCTATAGCATATACACTTTTAAAACATTCCCTTAGTTATCACACTTATTATAAAACTTGATTTCTATGGCACAGTTGTAGCCAAAACTGTAGGTGCCTATTTTGGGTCTCTGTAATATTATTTAGTCTTAATGATTCTATTGCATTAGGGAAGGAATATCTTGAGTTGGTGTTGGTTTTCCTTGAGGTTATAAAAATGGTATAATATTTAATTATTATCTCTCTAGACTCTGCATCCTTATTGAACCCTCACTACTTAGGCTTCATGTTCAAACCTCGCCTTTTCTAGTTCTTTTCCTTTGAAAAGGCTTGTAGCCATGAAATGTATTACATGGTGGGTTGAAGTTTGAGATATTATAGGTTTTTATAACCCTTATATTACCATTTTATACTCTTTAGATATTAACCCTAATGCCCATTGAGGTATTATTAGTGTTTTTTTTTGTATAATCATAAAACTCTAATTAATCACATGTTTGGCACTTACAACATTCTATCCTTTCACCATTGACCTAGGAAATTTGGTCTCAAAGATTTTATATGTTATTGAGGGTGATCTTGGATGATTTTTAATACTTTAAAACAATATTTATTCCTTTAATCACACATCTACTCACAATAAAAACTCTTATAAACTCCAAAGACACTGCCTACAACTTCATTAAGGCCTACACCTAGCATAAATGAAGGTTTTATTCACTCTCCATTTCCACAAATGCCAGAAAAAGATTGAATGTGATATGAGGTAACTAATAATACCCTCTAATATCTCTTTCATCCTTCCATTTTCACCAACAAACTCTAAAATGGATTCAAATGAGAAAGAACTATAATGTTGGGGTTTTGCAGGTAGTTTAGAGGCATCTTTAGTCTTAAGGACTTTTCATAAAGGAGAGGACACCAATATAAGAACTATGGCCATGGATTTGAATTACATCATGACTCCCTCCTCTGGTAAAATACTCATGTCCCAATTCTCTCTCCTTTGTATGGACTAAGCATTTGAAGCTGGCCTTCACAAGCTTACTAAGGAGCCGATGGAAGAAATAAAGTATTGTATGCCTTCTTTGGACCTATACTTGAATTCCAAACCTATATTTGACTTGGGTAAGATGAGGATACATATACTAAACCATTTTCACATAAAAATAATCCTTTTCTATCTATACAAGTGAATGACTGTCCTCTTCTAAGCATTGAAAGTCATTTGTAACTACTTTCTTCATTTGAAACTAACTTATCATGAAATATCTATCGAACACTTTTCACAAGTCATTTAAAATTACCTTTCTATGTTATTTTCACATTTTTGGGTCTTAAAGTGGTTTTTGAGAAATTTATACATGTTAATGACATATAGAAGAGTTTAAAAAATGACTTATTGACCTTAGATATAACATGGAGCCTATAAGGCATCAAATAACCCTCTTAAATATTTTAAAAACTCACAAAAGACCCCTTTAATATTAAAATTAATGACTTGTGCAAGGAAGAGACACTAGAAGGTTTAAACATTCTAATACCACTTTACCTTAACTTATCTAAAAGAACCTTAAACAATGCTAAACACAATGGGGAACCATTCTACAAGACTATTTGAAGACTATAGATGACTATCAACTAAGCTAAAATGAGGTAAATGGCAAGTTTTTTATGAGACTCACCTAATCTCCACAAAATTGGCTAAAAATTAAATAAATAAAATAAGTTATCAGGTTAATATATATAAAAATTAAAAATAAAGAAAAAAATTAATCTATTTTATTATTGTAGAGTATCAAGTTATATATATCATGATGTGTGTGTATGTAAAAATGTATGATTTTCATGAGGGTTTTTAAAATAAAGATAAATAAATGTATATATATTGATATATTAAGTATATATACTCTTTAACAAAAAATATCATAGAAATATTGTGTTCTTCCTCTTGATCTCTACCTTTAAAACCTGAAACAACAAGAAAAAGAAAAATCAAAGCAAACAAGACATTTGACTTTTCATAAGGAAATTTTGATCACTTTTGAAAACCTAAATCTAATGATGGAAATCCACATGATCTAATTGTGTGTTTTTGACCCAACACAACTTGAAATAAGTGGAAAATATTTTGACCTTATTTTATTTACCTTTGGATTAACCACCTTGTAAATAAAAAATTAAATACTTTTAAATACCACTTAATCCCTTAGAAAACCACTTATGTAAAGATTAATGAGGAGTTCAACAATTTATTTTAATATTCAAAGAGTAACTTAGATAGGTGGTGTTATGTAATGTTCAATATAATATATTATGAATGAATCACATGTATGTCTATGACTAGTCTAAAACCTAAATGTAAACTTGTAAAACAACTCTAGTCATAAGTGGAACCCTCTATGCTATCTTGTGCAAAAGTTAAATTTTTCTAAAAGGCCAAGTTATAAATTAATTAACCATATTATTATAATCCTTGGTTCCACAAATCAAATTCCACTTTAAAATTATGTAACATCATGTTTATGGCACTTGTTAATGATTAACCTTGTAAAACATAATTAATAATGTTTGATTTCTATGTAATCAAAAGTTGATCTATTTTATATGATTTGGTTTATTGTGGTTACCAATTTTTTAACATAATCATGTGTAATAATTGTTAATATCATGATTTTACTATCATGTGATTTTGATATCATGACATGTATGACTAACATTTGTTAACGTGTCTCTCATGCAGGTATAGACCTTGGTGCAAGGGATAACATCATCAAAGAGAGGAAGCTAGATGTAAACTATGGGAAACAAAGAGAATCATGTAGAACAAGATGCAATAATGAGAAAGAAAGACCTTTACCCTCATATATCTTGGCATAATTGGTAATCATATGGTTTGATGATTCTTTGGTTTATATTAACATTATTTTTCTTCTATTTTAGACTATGATTATATATGAATTATTTAAGGACTTATAGGAACCTTTTCAAGTTTACACTTTTGTCGACCAATCTCATTGACATGCTTCATTGTGTTTTACCACTAGATAATCCACTCATTTTAGATCATTGGGATCAAAAACCCAATGGGCCATTGAAGTTAAAATATAAATGACCATTATTCAACATGATTGTCTGACCCTAGTCGTAAATTAGAACTTTTGAAGCTGAATTTTTGGTGATGTTATGTTGTAACATCAAGTGAGTAGTTGTCATTTTCAAATTGTTGCATGACGTAATTTTAAAGATCACTTAATAAGGTTTTTATGTGACTACTTAGTGGCATTCAAGATTAGAATTATCTATAGTGTATCATAATTATAAATAAACTAGAGGGATTTTCTTTGTTTTTATCTATCAAAATGTGCAAAAATGTGGCATTTTAAAGAGACTAATTCAACAAACATTTCTTATAAAATTTTAGTAGTTTTGAAAATTAATGTGATGATTTCATAATATTAATATTTTTCTTGGAAAAAAAACATTTTAAATATGTCTTATTATCAAAATTCAAATTTTAAATGGATATCTTATTTTCCAAGTCAAATATGTTTATAAGTGTTTAGTGTATTTTAATTTTTCTATAATTCTAAAATCTTTATTTATTCATTATTATTACTTCACATGCATTAGGTTTAGAAAAACTATTTTCCCATGATCTTATTTATTTATTAAGTCATAGGCTTATACAATGGGGTAAGGCCCCAAGATTCATCTCACAAGAGACAAGAAAAAGGGAATATGTCATTTAAACCTATTAAATGTTGACGCATGGATGTTGATAGTGATTTAACAGTTTCAATAGTGTAGGGATCATGGTTCACTATGTAAATGTCTTCATTAATTCCACTGTTCTATCCCTCTATTTTTTGTTACTGGAATTTCTAGGCTCTGCATTATCTGAGGGCAGTAAAGATTCAATCCTCTCTTCATCTACTTCATAATCTATGAGGAAAAATGCCCCTTGAACCTTATCTTCATATTTAGATTTTTATGTTGAAATAAAATAAAAATAAAGTGAGGGTGATTAAAATTTGATAGAAACTCTGACTAAAATTGAAGCAGCAAATTATGACAATATAGACATTATTGTTCCACAGTAATCTGAAACATGAGTAGAAAACAAGCCACTAACATGTAGAGCCTTCAGCCAAAGAAAGCCATTTTTAGAGTCCACTTCATGAGGTAGATTCAATACTCTGGCATTTAATTCAATTTTATCTCCACTTGTCACATATTCCTTGAATGGTAACTTCTCCTATTTTGAGAGAAATGTCAAGTTCAATCTCATAGCTTGTAAGCTTTTCAAGATTTATATTGTCTACAAACATGAAGAAACACACATTTTTTATTGTAATTCTTCTCAAGTAAATCTTCTAATCCTATTATAGCCTCCAAATATAGAAGAAATCACCACTAGGCCCCTACATGACTCCATGGCCCATCTATCTTCATTGGTTACATAGAAACTAGGGGAACGGTAATTGGCAAAACCGCATGGTAATTTCATTCCATCAGATATTTTAAAATACCACTTTTTATTTTATACATTGGCATTACCTTCAAAGAAGAGTAGAACACAAATAATAATAATAGGGTTTCTTGTTAAATACCAAGGCAAAATGCCTCCCCTGTAACTCTCACATGGTCCTACCACGTTTCATTTACATGTAAACATGCAAGTCACTACATATTTTTATAATTTGTTTTGAATATTTTGGATATTTAGATCTATGTAAATGATATTATTATGGTTATTAAAATATATTATTATATATATTAATAGTTAAAATAAATATATAATATTTTATAATAAATATAACATAATAAATTTTAATATAATAAATGTTAATATAATATAAATTTATATTATTCAATATATAATATAAGTTATTTTATAATATTATAAATAATATTTTATTATAGTATAATATAATATAGTATTATATTTACTAGAATATAATTATATTAATTATTATAACAACCAATCTCACTAAAATGAAAGATGACCAAAAAGGAATGTATACTGATTTTGAGTGGGTGTGAGCGATAGAATAGAAGTTTGAACCAACATTTTTTATGGCCATGTGGCATGTAAGACAAATTCGATGTTTAAATACTTACAGTTCTGGTAATTTAATGAGGTGAAATTGGTGTTCTCAAACAATAGAAAATGTGCCTTTTAATATAAGTGTCTAGTAAGCCGTATTGAAATGTGGTGTCCAATGGATAATATGATAAAAAAAGGTAATGGTATAGTAAATGTTATGCTAGTGTAATAATTCATTGACAATGTTTCCTAGTAGTAGGTAAATATAATGTCATAATGTATGTCACTAAGTTCTCTAGCTTTGTAATATATAAATTAATATATATTTCATTTTGGATTTCTTATTTGATGTATAATTTTTATTTTTAGAATTATGATACCTTATATTTTCATGATTGAGGAGACACTTTGACGATTAAATAGAAGCTTTCTAAAGTGCACAAATCATAGTCATAAAAAACAAACTTGGGACTTCACATTCCCTTCATCTATTGTGGAAGGGTCTACAGTTTATTTGGATTTAGCATAACATCATAAGTATTGATTACTATCATTTGTTGCATCGACATTAACTACACCTCCAGAGATGATTTTATGTCTCTACCTTGTATCTTTCACTGCACATTTTCAAGTGCATACTCTTGTGAAACAAAAATCTCTTTGAACATATCTTCCATTGTTAATCTCCTAGTTGTACCCTTCTTTGCATAGACTATTATGTTATCCATTTAAATAAAATTAGCTTATATTTGGTTTATTACAACAATAAAGTACTTTAATTTGTGTTTTTTTTTTTGCTAAGTATTTGTAGTTATTCTTCACTACCTTTTTTGTTTTTTTGTTTTAAATCATGTAATTCACTTATCAATTTCTTTGGTCGGCTTTGTAGAAATTTTATATAATTTTTGAAAATTTATTATTATATATATTATGTAATTATATTAATATTGTATTGCATAATTTATATTTTAATATTATATCAATTTTTGTAATATTTACTAATGATGAAATTGTTGAAGCTATAAAATGTATTGTATGTAACAATAGTTACAGATATCTCTCTTTTTATTTTGATTGTATATAATATTGATTACAAAGCAAGAGTTCCTATGAATGGTGTGGAAGAGATATTTATCTTAGTCTTTATTAATATGTGTGTGTGTGTGTGTGTGTGTGTGTGTGTGTGTGTGTGTGTGTGTGTGTGTGTGTGTGTGTGTGTGTGTGTGTGTGTGTGTGTGTGTGTGTGTGTGTGTATATATTTATATATATATATATATATATATATGTATATATATATATGTATATATATATGTATATATATATGTATATATATATGTATATATATATATATATATGTATATATATGTATATATATATATGTATATATATGTATATATATATATGTGTGTGTGTGTGTGTGTGTGTGTGTGTGTATATATATATATATATAATGCAATATAATATTTATATATGTATTATATAATATATGTAATATTCATATATATAACAATTTTAGATAGGACCTTTTAAATTTTAAACTTTAAAATATGTCACCTTTTTTAAAAAATTATTAATAAAAATTTTGATTACGAATCATGTGAATGGGTAGGCTATAAAATTGTGTCAACACAAGTACCAAGGGATTTGACATCTAGGTTGTTCAAATTCTTTAGACTACTTTTTTGTTCCAAATTTAGATGATGATTGGAAAGAAAGTTCAACAACATAAATCATGAACTATCAGTACATGAATTTGATGCTTCCAAAAATATTGTAAAAACTATGCATAAAATTAAAATGTAGGTGAGGAGTGGAAAGGTAATATTACTAACCAATCCAAGGAAACTTAAAATTTAAGTCTTGACTACCCTAATAGAAAAACATTTTGGCTAGGTGACCATTATCTTTGACCTATTTAAGAGATGTTAGGTTGGTTGTTTGTTATCTTTCCCCTACTAAAGTATCATGGATAGCGATCAAAAACATCAAGGTAAAAACTATTACACAATTATTCACAAAAGCAAGTTTCATTTGCATGGACTATGAAATCATAAAATATGTAGGTTTTTAATAGTTAAATCAATCGTAATTTTGATCTAAGTATGTTTAGATTCATCTAAATTGACATGAGTGCATTCTCCAAATTTTTAGAGGAGTCATTAAATATCTGACCCCTATTTTCCATTAACATGACCTATGTTTGAATCATGTATTAGATAATTAAAACATCTCTATGGAAGTTATATATTGCATAGACATAAGCAACATGTCATTAAAATATATAAGTGCATGTCTGTCGGGTCATTTGAGTTCATCGCCTTAAATGCCTTACCATGGCTTCTCACCATCATCATCCAACTCAACTTGAAATATTTCCCTAATTTTATGATCTATAAGAATGTATTTGGATGACAAAATAAATGTGTAAATTAATTGTGGGGGCAAATTAAATTAACATGCATATCAAACTTGATTCAAGAACAGGGTATTATTGTGCCCTAGTTTAGTTAGATGGAACTTATTTTAAATTTATCAGTGGGAGGTTTTGAGCCACTTTGGATGGATTATTGTTATGGAGGGAATTTTAAAGGGTGTTTTGATACCAAGATTTCCTTTTATGGTAGATTAATTCATCATTTACACACTTGTGATCGATGAATGGAATTTTGGATTGAGATCAAGGAGTAGGGAAGATCAAAATAAGGTGATAGTAGGGGATGAAATATAAAAGAAGGTGAAAATGTTGATGGAAGGGTAAGAGTGCATATGACTAAGAAGAGCTACTAGGAGATTCAAAGATCTTTCCAAAGAGAAATTAATCAAGATGGAGGGCCTACCACTAATATGGAAGTGGTTACCAATAGGTTAAAAGATTCCAAAAATAGTGAAAGATATCAAGAAATTCAATATGAATAAGTGTTACCCCAATATTGAACTTTTAAATCTATCTAGCACATAACCAAGGTGATATCCAAACAAAACCATAGTAAGTGCACCAACAAATACCAATGAACATCACTAAAGCTAATATGAAAAAGTATAACAAAGGAAAACAAATATGTTCAAAATATAAATAAATTATATAAAATAATAAAATACCTAATATAATCAAATATATTATATATTTTTAATATTTTAATTATAATACTATATATTAAATTATAAATATTAATTATAAAATAATATATAATTATTACCCCTCAAAAAAATATCAACAGGAATCTCCAAAGGCCCTAAATTGATACCTATAATGGCATTTTTTTTCTTCATTTAAGAAGTGAATTTGATAAACTTTTATAATTTTGGATAATAGATGATGAGTAAAGGAAGAAGGCATAATAATTCACTAAAATTTATGCAAAAGACGAAGAAATTGTATAGAAGAGGTGACCTATTTATCAATGTTAATTGTAGGAGTAATGTAAGATCACCTATTCTACTAGAGGAAAATGAAGTGGTATAGTTATGGTGATGGATTTAGGTTACATAATGGGCCCTACCCCATGATGGGCTTAGTTTAGGTAGAGATGACATGGTCAAGTGTTATTTTTTTTTTTGAACATGTGGATTAAATTCCCAACACATGTTAGTGGTGTCTTAATTAGTTAATCATATGGTTTTTATCAAAGAAAAATGTATTTAAATGCTATTAATATATAAAATTTTAAATAAATAAAAATTAAAAAATTAAAAAATTGAGTATAATTTTCAATAAAATATTTATATAAAAATGATATATGTGTGTGTTTTGTAAAGTGAATAAGTGTAAGTTGGTAGGCATATCACATTAAAAACCTATGATTGTTGATCTTATCTCATATTTATGAAGCTTTAAGAAAAAAAATTATATTTATGGGGAAGGTGATTATATTGGAGGCATTTTCATTTGGGTTCCAACATCAAATATCCATCTCATAATATTGGGGATCTATATCTTGGTGTATTTACAATTTTTAGAGAGTTGATATAAAAAAATATTAGTTTTTTACATGTAAAAATCTATCAAACATAAACAACCATGTCATTTTGTTGTTAATAGTTATTTTTTAGTCCACAACATGCAACTATGCTTACCAATTTATGGGTGTCCTCCATCCCTGTAGCAAGAAATTGATAAATGAATTATGCAACTTAAAACCAAAAATATTTATAAGATAGTAATAAACAAATATAAATATGTAGAAAAAAAAATTAAAATACTTTATCATTACAATAAATCAAATATAAACTACTTTTATCTAACCTCTGGGTTTTCTTGTACCATGGGGGTAACTACTAGTCGATAATACTGCTATGAGTGTTCAAGACTTACCATTTTTAGTCCTCATATGATGATGAGTAGAGAGAAAGGCCAATAAAAAATGCACTTAGTGAGATAATATTGATGGGAATGAGATTAAGTTACTACCAAAGCTTCTCCAATTTAAACAAATAAGATTTTAATCAGCCATTACACATTTGGGTTGTTTCATGTCAAATCCAACGGTTCCACTTTAACATCTCCATTACATCCAACAATATTCATTTACTTGTAGTTAAAAATTCTCATAAATGGCCAAATAAAAACCCAAATAAATTTCATGATGTTATAATCAATCAATTTTATACACTATTATGCAAAAGCATCCTTATTGAGCTCCCAAAAAAGCTTATTCTACCTAAGAACCTAGGTTCTTCACATTAGAAATTACTTGATAAAATGCATTGTATGCTGAGCTCATTAGGGAAGATTTAAGTGGTTTTTTAAAATTAAATTCCTGATATTATTTCATAAATTAATTCCCATAGGTTTATGAACCATTGTTAAGACTCCAATTGCCTTAAACCCTGCTAAACCCCTCTCAAGAGACCTAATAGATAAGATTGGCCTTATGAGTGCTCCAAATGGATTTAAATGGCATATAAACACCTTGGATGATACCTACCCACCTCTATACACCTAAATGAGTCATTTTTTTGGCATGTGTGAGGTACTATTGTATGAAATTTGGCCTAAAGATGACTATTATAAGCCTAAAAAGATAATTTTTAAAGACTTCTCATGAAATCTTACCATGTAAGATCTAATAGAGTATAATAAAACCATATATGACCTATAAAATACAAGGTAAGTGGTTTATAAATACACATTAAAATGATTTATAGTTATTACAACATCATTTAGAGGGTTCAAGACACCTAGTGTTAAGTAAACATCTTATCAAGAGTTATTATCATACATAATGCACATGTACTTCAATTTTGAAGATGGTTTTTCTATTTAATAGGGATGGGATGATCCTATATGATGTTTTTAATAGTTATTAAATTTGTGATAGTAGTATTCAAGAAATAACTAGGCCTAGGATTAAAAGAGAGACTTGCTTTTGTGATATTCACTTGAACCAAGCATGTTTCTCAATCACATGTAGGTTCTTATCAAAATAATAAGATTAAAACTTGATCCCTAGTTCCAAAAAATTGAGAAGAAACATTAAGAAGTATAGACTATAGTGGAGGTTGATAATGAGTCCAAGGTGCCATGTGTCAAATTTCAAGGTTGTAACTACTCCTTTAAGAAGTGAATTATAAATTTTCAAATAAGAAATCCCATAACACTTAGTGAATTTCATCACCAATTTGAGCAAAACATGTTAAATAAGATGACAAGAACGTTCTTGGCCTCTTAAATTTGGCCTTGTAAATAATTTGAGGTGTATAATTCTTATCTATTCACCTCCTACACCTCTCTTTATCTCCTTCTCAATCCTTCTATATATGCTACCTTGAATGGCTTGTTATGGATCCTTTGGATGAGTATGGAAAATCACTTCTCAACTAAGCACTTGTATTATGCCTTTGTTAAATAAATATATTTATTACCTTCTCAAATGTCTATAAATAGTGTACTTGTGTGATTGTTGATGAATGTTAGTAACTCTCTCTCATTTCTCCTCTCCTAGCTCTTTATAAATGGATTGTATTCTTATAGGTCACATGGTAAGTTTGGATAGATTTGCATAGTCTATAGGTGGATTTAAGTCATTAGTGTCTACATTTAGACTCTTGATTATCTCTTTTATTTAAAACATTGTCTATGACCTCCATGTTGAAATATTCATGCTTAAAGGTCCTTGTTGTGTAGTGTGATCAGATCCAAGCCTAATTCATGTTTTTAGTGTAGAATATTCAAGTGGAAGGTGTTAATTTTGTGCATCACCTTCATATTTTAGTTTACTTTCAGTTCTCTTACCTTTTTACTTTAAAATCAATAGGTCTAGTAGTAGTTTTAGGTTGATATAACCAAGGGAGATATCCCTATCTATATATTCACCTCACTAATTATGCCACCCATATCTTAGAGGTGTCTCTATGCTATCACTTAAGTTAGGATGCTTGAACAAACTCCTTAAGGGTGTAACTTTTGATGATGACAAGAGCTAGTGTAAAGATTTAACATTACCTATATACTCTACCTTAGTAGATGAAAATTCAAAAAAAATATTACTTATTTCATGCCCATGTAATATGACCAAAGCCAAGGTGAAATATGAATCCAAAATTATATCTACAAAAATCAACACATCTACCCCAATATGAGTATGAGAATCCCTTAATCTATAAAGTACCATTTGGTGTATAATGATTCTAAATTTTTAAAGGGCTCCATATATAGCAAAAAATATGCATGGATGCTTTCCAATGACTCTCATTAGGGTAATGTGATAACCATGAGACAAATATAAAAGACTACCTACTAACTATATATATAATGTAGGATTAACAATCTTAGATTTGTAATCAGTAGTCAAATAAATATCTAATTTATATGGTGTGGGTGTATTCTTGTATTCAACAATGGAAAATTGATGAAGAAAATATGTAGCATAATTTTTTTGGCTAATACAAATACCCCAAGGAGACTAATGAACCTATAGGCCAAGAAAGTAGTGAAAAAAACCTAGATATATCATATCAATCCATGCCCTAAACTTGTGTTTAATGTCTTATATTAAGGAATGTGAACTACCTCTAATGATGAGTTCATCAACATATAACACCAAAATTAAAATATCCTCACCTTGTTTTAGGATTTAAACATTATGATCAGACTCACAATGATAGAAGCTAAAATATAGTAAAAACCACCCATATTCTCATACCAAGATCGAAGAGATTATTTAAGACCATAAATAGAATGATCCAGTTAATAAACAAGTGAAGGATCTTATATGAATCCCTTAGGTTACTCCATATATATCACTTATTAGATATCACCATGCAAACAAGTACTCTTCACATCCATCTAGTTTATTTTCCACTAATGTGATTTAGCTAGATAAATAACAAGGTGTAGATAATCCATATTTACAATGAGAGAATTTTTTTAGAGTAATCAACCCCTTTAACTTTTTATAATCCCTTAGATAAAATATGAGCCTTATACTTATCTATATTTATATATGCTAGATATTTGGTCATATACACACATTTACATTACACAGGTTTTATTCCCTTAGGAAGGGGAAACAACTCCCATGTGTTATTATTCATGACTGAAGAATATTATTTTTTATGGTAGCTTCCAACTTAGGTTGACCAACCACCTAAAAAAACTAAACTGGATCATTAGAAATGACATTATGTAAAATATAAATACTATAAGTTTGAGATTGATTATGACATGCATCATAAGGATGACTAACCAAATCACCAAATACTTACAAGGTATATTTTGCCATTTGGTCATGTGGTATGTAAGATGAGGCAAAGGAACAAATTCAACATTTGTGTCTTTATCATTATTAGGTAGTACGCCCTCCCTATCATGTATAAGAAGTATTATCAAGGATGGATAAATTTGAATATAATCCCAAAGGAGTGATATTATCATCGAATATAACATCTCATTGAAACAATACATCATGTATGATAGGATCAAATATGTGATATACTTTCAAATCTTCCCAATAGCCAAAAAATATGAGCTCATGGCTCTACTTCTCCATAGATTTGCACTTGTCATCATAAACAAATACCCAAGCCTTATTTTCAAAGACACAAAGTATATAAATATCATGTTTCTTTCATTAATAAGTTGATTCATGAGTCTAATCCACAACCTTATGTGGAATGTCATTCTAGATGTAATTTTCATAATTTACTACTTTAGCCTAGAACTGAGGTGTTAATTTTTTGGATTGTATCATATTATTTACCATTTCCTTGAGTGATTTATTTTTCCACTTAGTAACACCATTTTTTATGGGTGTAATTCACCATGTATTGGTGATTAATTCATGATCAATATAATAAGCCTAAAATTATTTACTTAAATATCCCCCCCCCCCATTATCTTTGTAGAGATTTTTCAAGTGAATCCCTGATTGATTATCTAAAAAGGCAGTGAAGGCTTTCAAGTTCTCAAAAAATTCACTTTTATATTATGAAAAACTCACCCAAATCCTCTAATTAAAATTATAAATGAAGGTTAGTATATATTTTTAAATAGAAAATGAATGAATGGGAAAACACATCAACTATTTACTAACTCTACTGGAGCCTTAATGATCTTTGCTTCTCCCTTTATAAGGGATATTGGATTATTTTTCCAAGCATGGATCTTTGACAAAAAAAATCATTAAAATAGACCTTAGGAAGACATGTCACCATGTGTTGGGAACTTAAATATTGCAAATAACTATAATCGAGATGAAAAAACCTTTCATGCCATAATTTTCTTACAGTGTCAGCATGAAAAACTATAGAATAACCTACAAGTTTCAAATTTATTAAATACATATAATTATTAACTATAGTACACCACACCTATTGTTACAACATATTCTGGATCACTTAGTTCTATAATTACAATAGATAATTTTTCCACTCCTAGAATTAGAAATATGATAAATGGACATCAATTTTGAATAAATGCTAGGAACAAGGAGTACATCATTGATGTACCCATCCTACATAATGATTAGGTTAGAGCCTAAAAATTAACCTAATGATGAGTTACTCGTGATATTGTGTGAAATTTTATATTCAAAAAGATAACTCAGCATATCACAAGAATGAGTTAGATGATTAGAGGCACCATAATAAAATATCCATTTATCTAAATAGGAGAATATGCTCTAGTAGAGATATTTTCCTTTACATGTGATAGAATAAGGTGAGGGTGAAATAATCTTGTTATGTTTCAATGATGCTTCCAATGCTTCCATTTTTAGATATCTATACTCATGATTATTTATTTTGCTATAGTATAGGCATGGATCATAAACCTTCTTTTTACTAAATGAATTTTTGGTTTTACTATAATTGGAAGGTTTAAAAGACTCAATAGTGTAATCAATAGACTTGTTTGATATTTTTGGTTTATTAAGAGGTCCTAATTTATATTTTTTCTTCCATTTTAACTTGGGATAATTTTACACCAAATAATGACTTGATCTAAATAAGGCATCTAGTGACATTAATTTTGTGTGTTTATTAGATTATATTTCACAAAATAGCTCTAAACATGGCATTTTAAATTGATATCCTAGGAAATCCAAGAATATATAAATCAAAAGAAAATAAATTGAATGTAACTTTTAAATTTGATAATAATTCAAAAAAATACAATCATTATCCAATTTTTATTTATCACTAACTTTTAATGGAACACTAAATGATTTAAACTTTGGAAGAAATTCATCAATAGAGGGAAAATTAGAAATAGAATAAGAAGTTAACTTGGAATCTAATTAAAATATTTTTAATTTGTTTATTTTACCAAATAAATTTTAAAAAATTTCCCATACCTATTTTTTATTTTTAGCATCAATGATGTAGAACACCAAATTGTCTGACACATTGAGGGCAATTAAACTAAGGGCTTTGTTTTGCTTGCATGATGATAATTATTTGTCTTTCTCTGAGGTGAATGCTAAAATAGTGTCATCAAAGAATCTCCATAAAAATAATGAAATAGATCAAATACGACATTTTTTAAATTTATATGTAGTAATCAGTCATGTTTAGTGGTTCAAATAATTTGTTCTCCACTACATAAGAAGAATAAGAATGAGAGAGAGGTGAACAATTTAGAAATTTTATCATATATATATATATATATATCCCATATAAATAATTATCTTCTTTTACTAATTTTCCTATTTTAAAATAAAATAATAAACACCCCAAAAATCCAAGAAGGATGCAATTTTTTTTACCCCGATAATTAAATATCTGATACATGACATGGAGTAGAAAATATACTCACTTTGATTATAATTATATAGTCATGAGTTATAATGTTTAGTTTTAAGGCAAAGGAGAGGATAAAATACAAAATTCTATAAATATTTATAGTATATGTCCAATTTAATAAATTTAGAGCATTATAATTAATAAAAATGCATTTAAAAAAAGGCCCTCAAAATTCCCTACAGATCTCAAGTTATGAGTTTACAAAGATACATTTACAAGGTAGGACACATGTCCTATAGTATAAAAATATACATTTTAAAACCCAACTAAAGTTAAAAATGATGAGATATTATATTTACTATGTCTACATCAGATCCATGATTCTAAAAAAATGATAGGTCTCTAGGCCTCACAGTTCAAAAATTATGGCCTCTAGAGTGAACACTAGTTTGAGAAACCAAGTGGAATGGTGAGAAATAGTGACTAGAGGTTTGTATATTGGTCACATGGGTAGTTAGATAAACTAGTTAGGCCTATATATTTGATTATGTCAATAAGCTACAAGGTGACATCAATGAGCACAAAACCCAATGTGACAAAGTATTGTGGGAATGGAAACTATTGTAGTGGGCACAAAAACCAAGGCATCAAGATACGATTATATATTAATTTTTTTCTATAAAAACATGATCATTATTACATTATTCATTTTTCATGGAAATTTACGTAACACTATTCACTTTATAGAACTTTACTTCATCTATAGTGTACTGGAAACCTATAAAACAACTTTGAAGTAAATTGTACTTTTCTAGAACATAGGCATGTTTTATATCACAATGTAGGTTTTTTGTCCCTTTAAATAAAATGGTGAGGGTTAGAAAGCCTCAAAACACAACTACAATTTTTTCCTATTGAATTTTTAAAAAGTCAAGGGAATTTTCTATATGAGAGGATCCAAAACTCTGGTACCATATCAAACTTGGAAAGAGGTAGAAGTAATCCTGAAGAGCAATCCAAGAAAACAAAACCATAAAAAAATATCTTACCAAAAAATAATAAATACTCAATAATGAGGAAACACAAAATTGAGAATATTATCACTTCAAGCATTATGATACAAGACAAACTAACATTTTATTCTTCACATTGTCTCATCCTCTCATGTGAAATTTATGTAAATGCATAAATATATAGGCTTAATACAAAGTTATCCATATCTAAATAATATCTTGGAAATCCTAATATAGGGGGAAAATAAAAATCCTAGACATTATCTAAATTTTAAATAAAACATATACATGAACTAAGTTTGTTAAAACAAATAACAACTTAGAATTATTTTATATCACTCCTTAAATAAGCTTAACTAGTTTAGTTGTGAACATAAAAGTTAGACTAGTGACATAAATAACTAAAAACACAACAATCTAGTGTGAAATATACTCTATCAAAATTATTCACCACTCAACAAAGTCTATGGTATAAATATATCTCTAATTTATTAAACATTGTACTTATTCTCAAAAGATCGAATCTCTTAAAAATAATAGAATCTGCAAGCAAGCCTATAAATTTATCCTTAAAAATAACATCACATGAACTCATTTGTGGTTTCCATTGTAATTAACATGTTATAACCTACAAATTCCTATGAATTTGATACCATTGGACTAATCTCATAAAATATTCCATTACATTCCTAGAGAAGTGTAATCATTGTCAACCTCATGATGATCTTATCCACTCTCGTCGAACTAATATTTAGGATATTTAATCTCCTTGGTCATTCTGTATGTGTTAATTATATCTCATCAAAAAATTACCTTGGTCACATTATGGTGACATCCACATCATTTCTTCCACCAAATGCTTTACCAAGTGGTTATAAATTATGCCTCTTATTTATGTCACTGATGTAGCTATATAAAAATTCATCCTCAATCAAATAATATGTTATTTTGGGATTACTCACACCATAATTTATTAAAATGGTGTAGTTTTTTTTTTTTTTTTTAAATACATGAAGTAGCTATGCACAAATTTAAAATTATCCACAATTTTTATACACCATATTACCCTTAATGTAAAGGTGAAGTATATGCCAATGAAAATATAATCAAAATAAAAATATTAAAAAATATTATTATTGATTCATTTTTGTATTTAAATATCAATATATACTATACACTTTGGTATTATCATATTATCACTCATATCACCATCGAGGAAACTCCATTTTAATTAGTTTATGGATCATAAGACATGTTATCACTATTAATAGAGTTACCCTCTTTGTGCATATCTCTTCACAACATCATTCCAAATTAAGATCTTTGTGAAGAAAGACTTAAATCTTTATTTATACTTTAGGAATAGCACATGAGTGATTTACAATGTAAATGTCAATACAATAATCACATAGATAAAAAACATAAAAAGGAATTCAAAGTTTGCACTTTTGATGTCAGTTATATAGTATTAAAACTAGATTATACCGAAGACAAAGAAGGAAAGTACACCCAGTGGGGTCTATACCTATAAAAATACATCCTTATACCTATCAATTAGAGAATGATAATAAATTATTGGTACATATTCATAGAACCAAGCAATTGTCACTTTTATAATAAACAATTTTCTTAAATTCATGTCCTTCATAGTATAATTTTATACGATTTTCCATTTCATGTACATTTTACTTGCATGCTTATATATATTTTGAAATAAAATTTATTAAAGGATCTACTTTGACTCTCTTTTATTGAAGCTTAGAATTGTTTCCTTTATACTCCCTTAGGTTTACTTTCACATTAAGACTTGGTACCTATACTAGGTCCTTAATTCTTTTATCATTCTCACACCTATTTTTTTTAGTTTGTGATTTTCATTGTAATACCTAAGGAAGAAAAATAGGCTTTCCTCACAAATTCTCATCAAGTTTATTTTTACAGTTAAGCAATGTTTGTTTTTCACATATATATTCTCAATACATACACTCTTTAGATATTTAGTATCATTTATATATTTCATAGTTTTATCTTATTTAAGACTCTTGGATTTTTAAATTTTAAGTTGAATGGTAAGACCTAAAGAATAAAATAGGCCCTCCTATTAAATTCCCATCATTTTTATACACAAATTTCCTTTTCTCCAAATATTAGCTTGATGTCTTCTTTAAAAGATAAAGCAATGATCAAGAGTAGAGTTTTTCCTCACTTAGAGTAAATCATTTTCTATTGTGGTAAAACTATAATAATCTTTATTAATGTAATTATTCACATTTTACCATTTATTATGATTATGATTCATGCCCACTTATAATTATACCATTTTTATTTACACATTATTTTAATGATTAGGGAAACCCAATTGTTCTATGACTATTCCTATAAATCCATATTTCTCATTTCATTTTGGACTCACCAAGGTTAGTTTTAAGATTTCACTCTTTTCTAAGATACAAGTTTATGATTATTTATGCACCATGGTATTTATATTCTCCTCATTAGTAGATAAGTGTAATACTTCTTCTGATAGACATATTTATCACCTATGTTTGGTTTTTTGAGATTTGTATGGAGGAGGAAATATAAAAATACAAAAAAATTAAAGGCTATATCATAATAAAGGAAATGTTAAAATGGAAATGAAATATTAAAATTTATATCACACTAAAATATGTGATATTTTTGTCACATATCCTATTTTTGGTGAAGCTCGAACTCCACAATGTGCCTAATGATAGAGACAAGGTCCATTGGGTAAAGTAGGCTAGTAGACTAGGGTAAGAGATATCATTTTAAATCATCAAATATTTTAACATTATGGTTACACATATTTTATCATTCAATTACCCAACCTTCATAGTATACCAACAATGATTTAAGGTTTTCTGAGGAGTGGGAAACACATTTTTAGAAAGGTTGATCATTTTATTATTTTATGCATGTTAGCCTTCATGGGATGACATTTATACTTCACTAGTTAGCCTAATATTATCTTGCTAGGTATGGTTATTCATGGCCATTAAAATTGAAAACTCTTAGTCTTGTCAAATTTATTTGAGTGTCTTATATCTAGTAAAGATCATGTTTTCTCCTTGGCAATGCCCTCTTTTCCATCCTTCCATATTTTTTCCTTGATAAGCAAATTTATTCCTATATATTTCCCATATCCTTTACTTCCTATTCTTATATCTTTTCAACATGGCAGAAATATGTAAATTATGGATTTTTTAGCTTTAGAATAGAAGGTGCATCTTTGAGTTCTTTTGGGATGCTCTCCTAGTCATTGTCTTATCTTCCTATGAATTATCCTAGTTATGTTTGGGACATTGATTTTTCTATTCACATTTTTTCAAGACACTAAGTTTGAATTTTATCTTTCATGCTTCTATTTTTTATGAGTTTGGTTTTTTACTTCTCTTAAATTGATTTTCATCATAAATTAGTTTTGTGTCCCTTAATTTATTTTTATTTTTACATATCTTACATTGGAAGAATTTTATTTTGGATTTTAAGTCCTAAGTAGCCTTAGTTTTTTAGATTAAATATTTCCCTTTATTTTTATCTACTTCTTTGGATATATTTTTTCTAACCTAGCCTTATTGATCTCAGCTTACCAACTCTTCCATGTTTTTCAATTTCTAATATATTTTTTTATTTACATCAATTTATTAACCATCCCATATATGCACCAATTTATTTCATCCATTTTTAGCATTATATCCTTAGGGGTTATCAATTTTATTTATTGTTCCCTCCATGATCATGAATATGGTGTTGTCATGCATTGATCTAGTGAAAAGGTGAGTCATTGTATGTATATGGTACTTTAATTTATTCATTTTAAGTTTTTATTTCATAATTTATTTTAATTTATGATCTTTAGTGTTTCTATGTTTATTTTAGTGGGGCATATATACATTCTATATTACACTATTGTGACACATGATAAGATTTTAGTGGGGCATATATACACAATAATATTTTCACTTTGTCACTTTACTAATTGTTTCTCTTGTAGTACCCTGTCAACACATCAATTTCCTTGAGTGCACACCTTAAAGGGTGCACCAATAATGGGGTAGGATCAGCCCATGGGACTTTATGACATATGTTTGCATGTTATCCTATTACACAATCACTACTATCACAATGGCCTTCCTAAAGTATCTGTCAATTTATCCCTTTGATCTACTTCTTATTCATACTTTATAATATCAATATATCATATAGTATCATCCTGGTTGATACTATCTATTTTGTGCCTCTATTTATTATATTATATCAGCTAGTTTGATACATTTATAAGATTAACTTCTAAAATTTATACTGTATCAGCATAATCAATTCCATGTTGTTCTAACTAACAAAATAATAATTGTATTAACCTAGATTATACCATAAACTTAGAGTTTAGGGTTGGTTTTGGTATTGGAATCATATATAGGGATCATATTTCATTATAAATAATATATATAAGATTCATACACTCTACTTGTATTTTAATTTCTATCCTAAGAAGTATTTTGTATATTTAGTGGTTTATAACCTTATCTTGAGAGGTCTTATCTTTTGATGTTAATTAAACGTAATATGAGAGGTCATTAAGAGTTCCTAACTAAGCATATATATTTATTCTTATAACCATTTTAAGTATTCAACCTATAAAAATATCTTAAAAATCTCCACTTAATGCAAAGGGTAATATTAAAGTATAGAATGTTCCATCCCAAGGTAAGTATTTCTATCCATACACACTTTTATTTACTTAGTAGAGTAGATGTTGTTTATTTATTTATGGATATATGTGTGTATCCTTTTTCAAGTTGTTACCTATACCAAATAACTTGCTATAGATATAGGTTTTCTTAGGATTTACATTAATCACCATAGGTTGAATATATCCCCATTTGGTTGACCATTTCACCTTACCTTATTTACAATCACCTAACTCATCATTGATTTTCACTTTGTACCCATGTACAACCATTTACTTTACTTCCATATTTACAATAAAGTTATAATAATTTTCCTATGTTGAGTTCTAGTGATAGATATATCCTTTTGTCAATGAGCATTGATTACATAACTAGTACTCTGGAGAAGTACTTAGAATTATGTAGTTCTCCACTATGTGTTGGATTATGTGTGTATCATGCAATGTTTGATAATAAATTACATATAGTGACCTATCTTATAAATTGGAAAATGTGGCTCATGGGATGATCCTTTAGTATTTCATACCTATAGATATGTTGTACCTATGATTGATATGGAAATAAGTTAAAATATGGAATATTTTCTCATATTAGTTGTTAATTTAATGCCTTTGGTAAATTTCTTTATGATTGTTTTGGTCTATGATAAATTTGTGTTAGAGGAGGAATAAATGAGGGTTGATCTTGTGTGTGTGTGTGTGTGTGTGTGTGTGTGTGTGTGTGTGTGTGTGTGTGTGTGTGTGTGTGTGTGTGTGTGTGTGTGTGTGTGTGTGTGTGTGTGTGTGTGTGTGTGTGTGTGTGTGTAATTTTTAATGAAGGTTAAAATGTAAATAATGATTTCTTAACAATAAATGTAAATTGGGTATCGTTTATTGAATTGGGTGTGATTAAAAAGAGAAATAGAACATTAAAAAATATAATGATATACGTTTGATCCATTATACATAGGTCTATAAAATTAATTATCATTATATATATATATATATATATATATATATATATATATATATATATATATATATATATATATATATATCTAATTTGGATATACATTACTAGTCTTGATGTGAACATTACTCAAGACTTTAGTTTGGAGCCTAAATTTGATGGTCGACCCTATATGTCATATTTTTTGTATGATGGTTATTTATTCAACATTGCCTTTCAATAAAAATATAATTCATAATAGGAGGATGAAATAATAGAGAAAATATATGTATTTATTATAATCTTTTATAATTTTTAATGGATTGCCTAAAATTTTATCTTTCATCTATAGTCTCTTAAAAAAGACTTGTCTTTTATGGATAAAAATGTAAATACATTCATATGACTATAAAATTTAGGCCCTAGTCAGAATGGATATGCTACATGTATGATACATAAATTTATCTTAAGTGCATGTAATATTGTAAGACATGATTTGAATAAAATTAGTATTTAAATTTTTTCTTCTATTCAAAATTATAGCCTATAAAGTTATTTTAATCTCCACATTCAAAAATCATGATCGCTATTATTTTGCCACCATTACTTATTTATAAATAAAATCACATCTTTACATAGATATTTTTACCTTTCTATCTACCACATCACACTGCAAGGACTATAATAGGTGGCCAAGATAGGCTAGACTTGTTTAATGACATCACGAGTAATGACATCGAAGTAGCATAGAGAAAATTTCAATGACATGTCATATCTATCAATGAAATATATACTTTTATTTGAACTATTTTAACCAATACGTGATTGAAACATGTGTCATCTCAATGAAAAAAAGTGTCAAATATCCAATAACTTCTCAAAAAAATAGAGAATGCACCACATGTCTATTTTTTATGATTCCAAAACTGATTAGATGAAAATTATTAATCTTATTATTGAAAACCTAATTATATGAGTTTAAAACCAATTATTAGAAAAATGGAAAATGCTTTTTTGATAAAATATGCCTCTTATATAATCTAATGGACTGATGCAATATGTCATATGCAAATATATATGGATACATATATTTCCAAACTTTTATCATTCTCATTCTCAATAAAACAAACAACAACCATTGTATTCATAACAATAGCACCCAATTCTCTTTATTCAATTAATAAAGGAAAGGTAAAACTACCAATAGGACCATAAATGCTACCAAGCTTAGGTAGTTTATTAGACCTAGGTTCATTGTCCACACACTCTCTCCAAGAATTATGGTGGTCTAATGTGTATCAAATTAAGCACCACTTGGTTATTATAGATTTATTTTTAGAGGTTTCAACTGCCATGTTGAAGAGTTTAAGTCATAAATATTTTGTGAATAAAATTTAAAAGTAGGATAATTGGTAAAATCCTATTGATGGTGGGATTTTCCATTATTGAATTAAATCATGATACCGTATCCCTTTCCTATACCACCTCTTCATTTGTGTCTCAACGTTACTCTACCTTGATTAGATCCTCTATCTTGATTGAATCCACTACCCTAATTATAACATCCCTCTTGGTTTTGGGCATTCCATCCATCTTAAATTTAGTAAAAATACACATCAATTTTAATTAAACATGCAATATTGATCTTGATTATAACCTCCTTGATTTTTATAACCACCTTGATATCCAACCCTATCAAACCTTGAAACAATATTTCTTCACAAGAATTTATAACTTTGCAACCCAAAATGTTCAATGTGATACATATCAAGAAAAATAATTGAAAATTATTTTTTGTATAATGTGTGCATGCATGCATTAATCCATCCATACATACATATACATATATACACACCACTATAATTGGTGGTTCTAAATAACTAATTCATGTCTCCTATAATTTTAGGATGAATTAGAACCACACACGTGTAGTAATTATGGAAAAATTATGTCCAAAAATAGGTTAGATTATATTTTATAGGGTGATTAGAAACACAAATATAGGCATTTTTATAAAATTTTAGTTATTATATCAATGTATATTTTCACACAATTAGCCATTTTCAAAATGGAAAAAATCTAATTATATCCAATTGGCTATATATAACCACTAAAATTATCCCTATCATGGGAAAATTGGACTACATTCTATTATGTGTTTGACTACATTTTAGTCAAGTTTGTTTAGTTTAGACTTAATATAGGTCTTTGATAATATGTTACATTATGATTTAAACTTTTAGGGTTTTACACAATTAATTACCTAAGTTAGATTAAAGGGATGAGATGTCTAAATCGGTTTAATAATATGCAATTATTAATCACTAATTTTTTACAGATTTTGAATTCTTTTGAATTTCTAAAAATAGTAATAAATATTCATAAATAAAGATTTATTTGGAAAGTGATTGTTATAGATTATCTGGGTTTTGAAAACTAGGTTCTGGATAGATTTGAGTGTCATCAACAGATTCACGAGATTTAAATCATCACTAGACAGTAGTCCCCCACCTGGATAGTAGTGTCACACTATTGTAATGTCCTCTTTAAAGGATTGTTCCTATTTTTTAAGAGCACCTACACCTATGTTTTTGGGTCTTGTTCTTGCATGCATGAAATCTAAAACTCTGTGTTGTGCCTAGAAAACCTGATTTAGTGTGTAAACCCTAATCATCCTTCTAAGTATGGCATGAGTTAAAAATGTGTGTTCATTAGTAGGATAGACTAGACATCCTCAACACCCCATTGTTAAGTGAGTTTCCTACATACCAATACTCTGAGGAGGGATCAAGTTCGATGTAGTTCTCCCACCTAGTGTTTGGTTCAAGTGCAAGTAAATGTTAGAATAAGAGTGGTTTTGAATGTCTTGAGTGTTCTTGAGCTTTGAATCTTTGAAATTTGGGCTTAGGGCAGATATAAATGGTAGTATATAAAATTAGGATAGAATAGGGATCAAATATCTTAATTTTTCCCAACTTGTTTCTTATTTGGATAGGCTTTTGTATCTATTTTCCATCTAGTGAATAGGGGTCAAATAGTTTTGTATTTATAGAGATTTGTAGCTTGCATAGATAATAAAATGTACTTAGGCCAACCTTAGGAGGGTCACACATTTTAAAAAGTATCTATTTGACAGATATAGGGAAATGGATAATAGCACCCAGTTAGGGAAACTAGCACCATGTGGTTGTAGTGTCCTTAGGGTGGCACTAATGTCCACCTAGCAGATTGTTAGGCACACTAGGTTGGGATCTGGGAATGCAATTTTGGGACTATGTTTGGGTTGATAAAAAATGTTTTTGGTCTTCACAATGGCTTGAAAATTGTGGTAAAGGCTCTAGGATAGTTCCAAGCCTAAGTTAGTAATAGGCTATCTCAAATAATACTCTTAGCATCCAAATACCACTTTTAGGTGATTACATTTGCCCCCCTTTAAGCTATAAATACATCAAAGTGAAATTAATAGTATAAAGGAAAAATAAGCATACATTGACTTACCTAATAAGTGAATCCCATGTATCTAAGTCTAAGTATGTGAATTTGGGTCTGCATATGTGAAACATGATCTAAAGGAATGTCCTACAATGAAACATGCACAAATCAATCCTTACTTGAGAGATTATCAAAATCAAAACATTGTGTTGAATAAATTAATTGAGTAAAGCTGATTAAATAGATATGAAAGAAGAAAGGAATGAATACACCTCATTGGGTGCATGAACCAATGCATGAACCTGGTGAAAACTTGTGTGTGTGAGTGTATATGATGATTAAATCATTGAATAGCTTGGATTGAGCTGATAGCTTGCTCAATACTCATATGGGTGGCTAAAGAACTCAATCTAGTTTTGACTCCATAATTTTCCACCACTACTCAGTGGATCATGATCTATGAATAACTTGGATAAGACTATAAGTGTGTCTAACCATCTCATGTAGGTGGCTCAAGAACTCAAGTAAGTCATGACTCCATCATTTCCTACCTGTGTGAAGTAGATGCATCTAAAATTGAACTATGCAAAGTGATGAAATTATCTAAATGGGTATATCTAACTATGTATGTTGGCTCCATGACCACTTAGGTGCATTAGGTGGCTCTGGGCCACTTGGGAATGCCAAACACTATATATTGAGTAAGACATGAAAGTGGTGACAACTTGTAATATGATAACAAGTGTATATAGCATAAATAATGACATAGAGTTTGTCTTTCCATCTAATCAACCTGTGTATAACTAAGCATGTGAAAACTATGCACCATACACATACCCCCAATATGATATTTGAGTATACTAATTCTCAACTAAGTATGTAATAATTTTATCTATGTATCTGAACTAAATGTGGGAGTGACCATGTCACACATGATGCCCCCACATCTAAGTAATTGGTATGAATCTGAGTTGAAATGAGTATACCTGAGCAAAATCTAAACATAACTTTCAAACCTATGACTGTATCTATACAAATATGTATTATACCTAGTGTATTGGTCTGACTAATATGGACTACTCTAAATTTGGGGATACTAGATATTAGTGCCTTGTGGTGCTAGTGTCCCAATCTAAGTGCTAATGTCTATCTAGTCTAAAATCTAGGTAATTTGAACTAAGTTTTGAGTCCCTATTTTTTCTCATGTCTAATTTTTGAAATTGAGCATGTGTGTTGAAAATAATCTATGAATAGCAAATTAGAATCTTGATCTCTATGACAAACCCATGTGAATTCCCCCTCTTTTGAGAATAGTTGTGAAACTTGTGCAAGACTCAAAAGAAGTAGCTCTACAAAATGTGTTAGCCATAATATATATATGATAACTACATGATATTCTAATATAATGTGCAAACATAACATCAGAATGTAAAAGTATCTGAGCATAAGTATTTCATGTAAATTTTATGAGGTCCCTCATGATATCAAAAACTGGTGTATGTGTAACAAGAAAACATAAGTGTCATGGTGAAGACGCATACAAGTAAGCATACATACAAAACACATGAGGCACACAAAAGTAGTCCAAGGGCCAAAATACAAGGAATATGGGCATGTGTCACTAAATATGAAAATGGAAGACATATAAGGACATGTTTAAATGTCCACATATGTGAGCACCAAGTAATTTGATTTAGATCCACATTGAAGGACATATCCAAATGTCTACATAAACAGGTAGGAAAGTACATATAAGGGACATGGGCATAAGTCCAAGGCATACAAACATAGAAGTGGATTAGAGCCAAAGAACAATGGCATATTTAAATGCCCTCGAAGATGAAAGAAGCATAGAAAACACAATCAAGTCTAATCTAGTAAAACTAGAAATGAAATCATGTATAATTATGTAATAAAAATCTATGTAAATGTTAGGATGTACATATATTGAGTCTAAGTTGTGATATTCAACAAAAAACCTAAGAAATTAGTATCAAAGATCAATATTAAGATATATCAATGCGTAAACTGGAATGTATATAAGGTAAGGATATAACTTAGTAGTAAAAACTATGTATGAGATGCCCCCAAGTGGGCAAATGTATCAAATTACCAAACTTAGATCAGTGTATATGCCCCCAGTGGGTAGATGATAGCAAGTATAGATTAGTGTAGTGGACTGGAGTCTTGTATGTAATCTGAAAGCATTGAATACAAACAAGTGAAACATATGTGTATGATAAAATTGACTATATTAAGATAACTAGCAATATATAATATCTGATAAGTATTATAAATGTAAACATAACAATGCATAAAATCTATAAATTTTGTGTTTTTGGAATAATATTTGAATATTTTTGTATTTTGACATGTTATATTATTTTTGTGTTTTCAAGTATAAGCTATGTACAAGAAAATAAAAATAAACTATGTATAAGGAGCGAGAGGGAAAAGGAAGTATGTACAAGAGTAGGAACCATACTAACCAATAAGTCTCAAGGGAGACTCACTATCACCACGACCTATGTTGAATAAGGGAACTATGATTGTGTGTGCAGTGTGAAAGGAGTAATCTATGTCTAAATCTACTTATGTAATGATGTTATGGCATTGACTATGATGCCCTATGAACTATAGGGGTCTTAATAACCCATATGGTAGAAGAAGAAGTTGTAGCTGATATAGGTACCCTGTGTTGAGAACCCATATAACCCAATAAAATTTATCTCAACATAAATTGAGTAGAGGAAGGTTCCCTAGAATCTATGATGTATATTTGATGCAAGGGTCTATCTAGTAATGGTCTCTATGGGAGAGCATGCATACGTGTAGATACCATAGGAGTAGACTTGGCCTACACTAATGACTCTATTGAAATTTTTCATGGATGCATAAGATCTATACTCTTAGTTGTAACTGATAGCCATGCAATATATGGTAATGATTTTATAACTAAAATTGGTGTTTATGTTGTAATTGTAGCTAGAAACTATGTTGGAATTGCCTATGGGATGGGTAGAGGATAGTCATATGGGACACCCTCTACCTTAACCACTTGATTGGCATGTATATACATTAGGCATCAGTAAACTATAGATAGGATGGGTCAAATCTATTTTAACCATGGCCTACCCATTAATATATCAAATACACTTGTATTAGGTACTACTAGGAACCAAATGGCTGTGTGCTAGTCTAACCTATAATGGAAGCAAAATCTCTTTGATAGAGATCTAAACATGGCCATTGATACCACTAATGACTATAACTATGAGGAAAATATCCTATGTGTATCATAAATGTTTTAACATTGTCATAGTATACATGCTTATGCTTGACCCATTGTTAACCATAACACTTTGAAAAGGATGGTGGTCTATGTATGATCATATGAAGAGTGCATCTAAATCTATGTCATCATCCACAACCTCCTACTTTGAAAATGTGATAAGTGGTTTAGGTGGCATTATAGTGTGATACATGCTAATAATTTTATACAAGGGATGTGCCTCATTCATAACTGGGTGATATGAATTTGGTGGTGGATATGCTTGGTATGTATAGTGGACACCTGATGTGCCCCTTACCTAATTCATTGTATGCTTTGGGAAAGTATTTGAAAAAATATTTAGTTCCTTAGCCTATGTTTTCTTTTTTTTTGGTACCTTTGTTGGTTTTCCCACATCAATAATATTATCCTCAATCAGATCTTGTATCTTGTGTTGTAGGCTAAGGCATCTATTTATCATGTGGCTTGGTGCCCTATGATACTCATAGAATGAATTTGAATCATATTTATTTAGAAGAGGCCATGTCATATTAATTTTTTTAATGGGAGGTAGAGATATGACATTAAATTTCAAGTTTTTTTGTAGAGCTCATGCTGGTAACTTTGGAAGTTTAGTAAAAACTTTGTGTTGAGGAGAGGATAAAACCAATCTAGGAGATGGATCAAAATCTAGGTTGACTGTGGCCCTTTGATCACTTTTTTTCTCTATGTCCCTTACCTTGTATGCAGGTTTGTTTAAACTCTTAATAGTTTATTTTGATCCGTTTGTGTACTTGAGTTTTCCCATTGATAAGAGCTTAACCTCTCTTTCCTTAATTATGTGGCATAAATCAGTAAATGTAGGAAACTTCTTGAATTATATAGCTTTGTGTAATGTTGGTAAGATACTTTGTTTAAATATATCTTGAATCTCTTTTTCTATCATAGGGCTAGTCAATTTGGATAATATTGTCTTGTATCATAATACATAATTTGCGATAGGCTTATTCTACTTTTGCTTTAACTGTACCACTTATGCATATGATATCTTATCATTGATGTTGATAGGGAAGTGTGCTAGTAACATGTCAGCTAAAGGATTGAATATCATGAAATATTGATCTGGTAAATAATTGAATCATTGAAGGGCATAATCCTTGAGACTACATGGAAATAAATTTATAATAAGCCAATCGTTGGACACATAGTTCAAATATGTTACATGAAAAGCTCTAAGGTGATGCTCTAGGTCACCCTTGCCATCATATAATGGAAGCTTGGGTGCCACAAAACTATATGGAAAGTGAGTTTCCACTATGTGATATGTTAAAGGTGTATGTAAGAGAATGTTAGAATCTAAGGCATGTGATGCCCTGGTGGCTACCTTCTCGATATGTAACACCTTAGACTACAAAGTATGAATCTCATGTATAAGATATTGTACATATGGAGTGGAGGAACGATCCATAAGTGGTGTAGATATCACCAATGGTTGAATAACAATCTTAGGTTATGGTATCTGAGTTCATTGAGTTAGACCCATTGGAGGTGTAATATATTATTAATTGGGGAAATTAAAGATTGACCATTGTTTGTTTTTTAGAGTTTTTATTGAAGAATATTGATGAAATCATCTTTTATATTTGTATGTTTGGATACAAAGTCTTGTAACTATTGCTTATCATTTTCATAAAATCTATTGTTAAATTATGCCCTTGTGGTATGGAACGTAGGAAAATAAGTTTATGTATATTTTGAACCTTTTAAGAATATTAATCTAAAGAAGATTGAAAAAATTAATTATTGTAGCAAATTTGATATTTTTTAAATTGAAATCTAATTTTATATATATATATATATATGATACAAACCCTAAGTGTGTCTAGGGTTAGGTTTTTTTGAATCTAGGGTTTATTTGAAATAATTTAAATTATATTAAAATAAAATGAAACCCTAATATGAAACTGATTTAATTAGCTAGGTTATCTAAAAATCATAAAATCAAAAGTATTCATCACTAATTTATTTCACAAAAATTTAGATTAATGCAAACTAGAGGTTTGAAATAATATTTGAAGTAAGTTGGGTTCACCAAATAATTTAAAATTTTAAGGTTTTACATATGTAATTACCTAAGTTAGATTTTACAATTGAAATGTTTAAACCAGTTAGATAATATACAATAATTAACCATTAATTTTTTATAGATTTTGACTTCTTTTAAATTTCTAAAAATAGTAATAAATATGCATAAATAGGGACTTATCTAGAAATTTACTATCGTAGATGATTTAGGTTATGAAAACTAGGTTTTAGATTAGTTTGAGTGTCATCAACAGGGTCCCAGGATGTGATTCATCACTGAACAGTAGTGCCATACTATTTTAGTGTCCTCAAAGTGGTGTTAGTATCTTGTTTGTAGGATTGTTCTTTTTTTGTGATCACATTTGCTTGTCTTTCTAGGTCATGTTCCTGGATGCACAAAATCTAGAACTCTATGGTCTGCCTAAAAAACTTTATTTAGTGTGAAAACCCTAATCCTCCTTGCAAGTATGGCATGAGCTAAAAATGTGTGTTTGTTAGTAAGATAGGTTGGACATCCTCAACACCTCATTGTGAAGAGAGTTGCCTACATACTAATACTTTGAGGAGGGATCAAGCCTGATGTATTTGTCCCACCTAGTACTTGGTACAAGTGTAAGTGAATTCTAAAATGAGAGTGGTCTTGAATACCTTGATTTTGCTTGAGATTTAAAATATTTGAAATATGTGCTTAGGGTAGCTATAGATCATAGTATGCAAAAGTAGGGTAGAATAGGAATCAAATATCTTAATTTTTCTCAACTTATTTATTATTTGGATAGGCTTTTGTATTTATTTTCCATCTAGTAATAAAATTTAAATAATCTTGTATTTATAGAGATTCATAGCTTGTGCAAATAATAAAATGTACTTAGGTTAACCTTAGAATGGGCACACATTTGAAAAATTATCTATTCAGGAGATTTAGGGAAATGGACATTAGCAACAATTTAGGGACACTAGCACCATGTGGTTGTAGTGTCCTTAGGGTGGCACTAATGTCAACCTAGAAAACTTCTAGGTATACTGAGTTGGGATCTAGAAACATAATTCTAGGATTGTGTTTGGGCTAACAAAAAATGTATGTGGTATGTACAATGGCTAGAAAAGTGTGGTAAATGCTCTAGGATAGGTCTAAGGATAATATAGGAATAGTATATCTCAAGTAACACTATTAACATCTAAATACCACTTTTAGGTGATTACACATTACCAAAAATATGTTGATAACATTGAGGAATAATTTAGGACTATTTATTTCATTATATATGTTTGAAAATTATGCCCAATTAGTATTAAAACATTAAAGCTATATAATGTGGTTAATATTATTTGGATACTTCATTAAAACTATTGGAATGACTTAGTGGGATTATTACCATTACTATAATTTCAATTTGGTTTTTCTTCTCATGAATTCATGAATCAACTATATTTTATAAATTGAAATGTTAAGAAATAGGAAGATAAATATGATTGAAAGGATAGAAAGTTTCACTAAAATTATCTAGAATCAAATATGAGTGTGCCATATGGAATTCAAGTTATCAATATTACAATAGTAAATAAATAAATAGAGTAGTAAAGTTTGAACCATGATCATAGTTGGAAGACATTGAAGAAAACAAAAATATCTTCAAATTAGAAACCACATGGAATTTATAATTAGAGCATGGCATAATTGTATATCCTAATTTATCTACCTTATTCCAATTTAGTTTGTCATACATTTAGGCATATTAGATGATTCATATTCTACCTTTTAATACATTTTGGGTGCATGATTAGATTCATTACATGAGTAATAAATTATCAATAGGTTGTATTTTAACATCTTGTGATGGAGAAATTGTATCTCTAATTAAGAAAAGATTTTGTATTTTTGATAAAATTACTTTTTATTATTATTTATTGATTCATACAACATTTTTAATAAACATATAAAAATAATAAATTGTTTTACAAAAGTCCAAAACCAGTTTGTAAACCTTTGATGATGTTAAACTAAGATTAGTAACTTGATGTTTTATTATTTCTCTATAAGGATTATTTAGACTTTTATAAAAATTTATTTAGAAGCATTGGGTTATTTTTTAAATTATATTGATGAACATAGTGTGGATATTTGGTAAATTAATAATTTTATTTGTATCTAGGATCTACCAATACATAACGATAGACTCAAAGGGCACTAATAGTGAGATATTGATGCTAGGAAATAATAGAAATCTTGTTAAATGGAAGGCTAATTTGGTTATGTTAAAACATGAAGCACAATTTTTAGATATAATAAAGGAATAACATTTTTTATGTGGACTCTTGTTAAATAAATCATGGAAGCTCCATATTAAAAATATATATTATATGTTCTATAGTATTAGTAGAATGTGTGGTTCCATGCTTGATTAGATCAATGACCCTATAGTAAAACAAATCAAAATCATATTCTTAGTAGAGTAAAGGATATACATTGGAATAAAGTGAGAAATTACATAATGGATTATGTATTGCAAACCTAGAGCCCACTCATGGGGTACATAGGACACAATGTTTTTTAATAGAACATGTAAATCTATCTTAGAATGGGTTATCTTATTAAGATGAAAAATAATACAATAGTTATTGTGCATACTTTATATAAATATAAATGTTTATATTATATATGAGATAAAATGTTTTAAGTGCATACTATATAAAAATATAATTATGTATATTGCATATGAAACAATATGATTTAACTTGTATATTATATATGAAGTAGTGTGATTTAATGTGTATATTGTATACGAAACAATATAAAAATTATTGTTATTAGAGGTACAATTACTGAGAGGGGGGTGAATCAGTGATCCCAAATAATTCAAACTTTAATTCTAAACTTTATAATTACTTAACCAGTTATCACAAGCATTCATGAAGTATACATATCATTCTAAGCAATAAGCAAGAGAGACAATGCAAGATTAATCATACAGCACAAGACATATGTGGAAAACCCTCTTGGGGAATAAAACCCACTAGAACCTATAATTGGAATATTATCCTATATAATAAGATCTAATTTAGACTAGCTACAATTGATCAAGGAACTAAAATCCCTATTTAGTGAGACTCCAATCACACAAGGTGCCACTACACATATCTAGCTGAGCTGCAACAAGAACTAGACCTCTTAGAAAGTTTTACCTTACAAGGAGGATACAACCACCTTACAAGGAGGATACAACCACCTTAGATTTTTAGTTACCAAAACAACACATATGAAACACTTCCACCTATGAACTAATGTCAACAACACCTGATGATGGACCTCAACTTATCACACTTCACCTTTGCTCACACTCAAACAACAAGTGCACAATTATCCCAATAGAACTATGACCTACAAGTCATTCAAACATTCCACAATTTATTCTACTCTTCAACTCATCCTCAAGGCTCTCTACCCCTCCTTCACTCCATGAAACACACACAAGCCTCTCTTTTATTGCTCCTTAGTATCTCACTCCTAGTCTCTAGAACCCAACAAATTTGGTTCCACTATTTATAGAGCAATATTGATTAACAACATCTTGGTCGGCCATTAGGTATGTCTTAATCCTTAACACATCTATCATATGAAGATAAGGCTCAAAAAAATATACATAGGTTGGCCATAGCATCTATGGGTCACTCTTAAGCAACTACACCTTTTAAACAAGGCACTTGTAGCTCTTATAGACCTCATGGAGACCTATTTACCCATTATCACTCCCTCAAGAAAAAAACAACACATGACCACTTTTAAATACATAGGTCCACTCCTTATGTCCCCTAGGACATACTCAAATGATCATAGTCAACTTATCTCACATCTACATATGCTCAAACAACTCAAATAGAGACCTTAAGCACACAATCACCATGAACGAACACAATCAACTTCTTAAGCATTGTTCATACTCAAGATAGATTGATCTCACTTCTAAAATCTACACAAAGTATCCTCATGGAGTCAAAAATACTCCTCAATAGTTATTTCATCATGAGACATATAAATAGCACCAACACAATCTTAAATATCTTTTTTGAGTCACTTTTAGAACACACATGAACACATATTCAACTTTGAAGATTAATATATTTGTCTCCACACACTTATATATCTTCAAATTAAGTTCATTAGATGCACCATGGAGTCCTATTCAACTTTTATTTTCACTACATGAGCAAATTCATCTTCTATCAAAATATATGATTGAAATATAGAGATCTAGTTTTTATTATGTTAAATTCAAATATTTTAATAATAATGGTCACAGTTAACCTTCGAACACAATGCTCAAATTTCATAGACTCTCAACTCAAGATCAATCTCACACCATAGATCTTGTCCAAGATTTAATGCATATACCACTAATTTCAAACATTAAACAACTGTCATGTTGACCTCATCTTGTGCCATCTCAAAATGTTGACTTAATGCACTACATTGATCTCTATGGATCAACAAGGACTTTAAAAATCAACGTTCACCATTTGATCAACTGTAAAAACTCCCGCTCACCATTGGATCATTATCTTATACCTTTGTTCAGTCATTAAACATCATGTACCTATCCTCATATTGTTGCCTCCTCACTCCTTGGAGGCAACACACACCATTGATCTTTCTCAAGCTTTAGCACATTCAAAAATTACTATGGGGACCCTGTCAATATGAATGAGTAGCCATTTTTACACTTCAATAACTTATTCTATGTTTTGATGCATGACCTCAAATTTAGACCAGATGATCTCCTTCCATAGGAGAATCTAACCATGTGATTCACTACTCTTGAAGCTCTTTCACATGTGATAATAATTACATTAACATTTATTCTCATAAACTTCTATCACAGAGACAACCATGTCCAAATTTGCTTGAGAGGCCAACTTTGATCATCCATAACTTTTGTCATGGTTTAGTGCATGATATCAAACTTAGTAAAAATCATCTCTACTTAAAAATGAATAAATACATATGATTAGATTATGTTATACATTCACATGTGAAATATATAATACCATCAACATGATCAATTATCTCTTTCTACCACACATCAAAATTGGCTAAGTATGGGAAAACACAATCAATTTGCCTGGGAGCCCAACTTTGCATGTGCATATATTTTGATGCACTACATCACATGATCTAGAAATTAGAACAAATAAACTAAGTATAAGAATTAATAAACCCATATGATGACCTTCTCTTTAAATTTCCATGCATGCAAATTTTAACCTCATTAACATGCTTACTCAGCTCTTTCTAGCCACTTTGCAAATCTGGCTAACTATGGGAAAATAATGAATTATGACTGAGAAGCTAACTTTGTACCCTAATAAATTTGACTATGATTTGATGCATGACTTGAGATTTAGTGCATAATAACTATGGATATATTTATTATAACCATATGACCAGCTCCCCTTGACTCCTTCCCATGTGGCAATGGTGATGTCATCAAACTGCCTATTTAGCTTTTCTACCACTGGACCTAAAGTGTCTAGATGAAAACTATGATCAACCAAATTAATTCCACTCATGCACACAAGATCTCAAAGCATAGATAATAACATAGGGACCTTTTTCACATAATCAACATACCATACTCATCCCTGATCCTTTCAAGCTATGTTAATATTGAAGATCAACCAACCATACATAAAGCACACTGGAACAAGTAAATTGCACACTTTGTCATTATAGAACATGCACATTACACACCTTTTTATTATCATATAGGCTATTAAATCACTTCATCCACTCACTAGATCATCTCCATGACACCACCATGACATCATCATGATAACTCTCCAATAATCTCCCCCTTTTCCATTGATGTCAACAACCATCATATACAACAACATTCAGCTCACTAACTCTCTCTTTAAAGCACTCATACACCATCAACTTTCTCCCCAATAGGAACTTTCTCCCCCTTTGACACAATGACAAAGTGGGTACACCCTAATCTTGATGACCTAAAAAGACTATCAAAATAGGAAAGGACCATCTTAGAAAGATGATACAAACTCCCCCATACCTTGAGCCTACCTTTTCTTGTCTTGACAACTTCCTCTTACTCCATTCCAACACTCTCTTCAATCAATCACGGTAACCAATAAAGATATAACACATAAAATAACTTAAATCTGATGTAACTTAGTAGTAAAATTTTGAGAGGGACTCCCCCTAAGAACTTTAAGCAATTGCACCTTATGAGCATCTTTAGATCTCCACACACCATGAAGAATCATCACATATGCTAACTAGACTCTTTTCTTAAGATACTTCCATGACCACGAAATTTGTATTTACACTATAAAATATGTATTGAACCAACCTAATAACATACCTTTGATACTCATACCTTGTTCTTTTGGAGAAATAAAGTAAAAAACACTCTTGTTTAAACTAGGCCTATCTAGCATCTTTGTATCCTTACCTAAAACTTATAGAGCCCATAATTTTTATTAAACACATATTCAAGACTTGAAACTATCTAGAGCATTCTCATATTCCCCCTCAAGCACACCAATTTTCATCACTAGGCACATCCTTTGAAACATACTTCCTTCACAAACCTACTAGTCAATTAACCCTCCATAATGATAAAAATTTGAATAATAAGAGAACCACAAACCTTCAATTCTTTGTTAATATTAATTTGACCACCCATTTATCCCATTCAACATATTATGAAGCCTCAAACCTCAATTTTCAAAGCAACCCACTTTTCTAGCAAAGCCCAAAACCCTAAAAACTCAAAGCAAATAGGGTCAACAAACCTCATGCTGGTCAATGCACATCTATGAAACTTCTTTCACACCTAGAGACACCCATAGCATACTTCTAGACCAAAAATTGAGCTTATATACCTTTATAAACCCATACATCTTATAACCCACTTTAGGCCTACTTGCCCTTAAACCAAAAATAGAGAAAATAAAGAGCACTCACAAATATTTAATTGGCACATACATATCTTTTGACATTAAAAATACCTGGATCACACTAAAAATAAATTCACAAACCTTTATGAGCACCAAACACTTCATGACAAAGCATCAAACACATAACCACCTAGAACCACCCAATCTGACTTTGTACTTTAGCTCCTTCATAACCCTCTAAAATAGGCTCATGAACTTTTTGCTCCCCTTAAAAAAGAGACCTTCTCTGATTGGCATTGTCATATTGAGCACACAAATTTGATTCTCCACTAAAAGGAGTCTCTTAAGAAGCATATATAGAGATACCTTATATTCCTCAATGCTCTAAAACAAAAACAAAACCTCATCATATTCCATCTCCTCCTTGCTCATCTTATATTTGGAGTTCTTCTTCTTTGGCTTAGGAGAAACAACTTCCTCATCCACCACAACATTCTCATTTTATTATATGATTGAATTGACAAAACATGTAGACAACATAGATTCATTGCATACCTTTTCATCTAAATAATCTTCCTTGCATCATAGAACCTCATCATTAGGCACAAACAATTGATGTTCTTTACATGATATATAATCAACAATAGCATGATGTTTACTTAGATCCATACATACCTCAAGACTATCCTCAACCAATAACTTGGTCTTCTCCTTGAGCTTGATTTCTTCATTCTCAACATGAGCAGACAATGAGACCTCTTGGGACTCTTCAACTTTAGAATCATTCTCCACCTATTTAATTATTTTCAAAATAATGGGGTTTTATTCCTAGTTAAATAAATAGGTTTAAGCAAAGTAAATCAGTAAATAATATGTAACAATTAAGCTACTAATTTGTGTAAATAGATTTATATTTTTTCCTTTTCTAAATATAGTAATAAATAAGATAAATCTAACTTAGACTATTCTAAATGAGCTAGACTTAGTCAGGTCTAATACTAGAGGAGTAGGACTAGGAAATTGTCAAAAACTAGATCTTGAGGTTTGTTTTTGGATTGGATAGGAGTTGAAAGTGGGACACCCTATTGTCTAGTGTTGTATTCCTTGTCTAGAATTGTTGTCCAAGTGATCTAAGATTTTTGGGTTCTATTCGATAGGCCTGTGTTACCTTGTTAGTGAAATATTAAATCTTGGAAGCCTGAGGAGCTTATTGTACATCTATTTTTAATCTTCAAAGCCCTAGGATCTCTTTGTACTTGAACTTGAATGGAAACTTGGAAAAGATAGAGAAGGGATTAGTGTGTAAAGGATACGCTGGATTCACTTCACACCCTATGTGTGGGCACACTGCCTACATACTAATACTCTGAGGGACCAAGCTAATGTAGTTTTCCCATTGAAGTGCTTGGTGAAATTGAGTATGATAAATGTAACTAGATTTAAAACTAGATGTACTTCAAATGGCTAGGGACTGATTCAAAGGATTGAATAATCTTGAAATGATCTTGGAAGGCTATATGCAGAGAATAGGGAAGAGTGATTGAGTGTACTTACTTGTATTCTTGCTTATTTCCTATGAATGAGTGCTAACCCTTCTAAATGGACTTTGAATGGAATTTTATATGGGAATTAATGATCATGGGTTAAATGAATTTGTGTTAGGCTGACAAGGAAAAGGTTAAGGATCCAAAATAATCTAATTGTTAGGGATAATTTTTCACTTGGACAATAGCACCAAAATCAAGATACCCTAGGTTTCAACACTCCTATCCAAGTTGGGTACTATTTTACTAAGGGAATGAAACTTGGGGGGATGGATCTGGGATTGAAAGAGCTATTGGGTCTGAAAGGGTTAAGTCTAAAAGGCTGGGGATGATGGGAATTAGTGAAAGAATATCTTAGAAGGGTTATGTGAGTAAGAAAGAGGACCCATGGATTGGGTGTTATTAGCCATGTTTAAGTCATCCAATTTCACATTTTATATGACTACACCACCATAGAAAAAAAAATTAATTGGACTTGTAGTCTCATCATGACTCACACTTTTTACCTTTGGCTTCCATGTGTTAACTTTCCTTCTTTCTTGAACTCTAGGATCTTGATTAAATATATTCTATCTTATAGGCCTTTTCTTTCAAAACCTAGCAATGTGACCTCTCTATTCAAAATTTTAACACACCATACCTTTTTCAATAAATTTATTTGGACATAAATTTATAATGTGTCTTATGTCATGACAAACAAAACAACCTTCTCCTTTTGAAGATGACTCACCTTATCTAATCTTATGTGGAAAATGTTTGCAAAGTGTCCCAAATCAAGATAGTTAAATCACTTGATTCTATTTTCACCTTTTGACTAATGACCCCCATCATAGTCCCATGCAAATTCATTTATAATAGGTCTCTTACACTCTCTATCCCTATGACTAAATTTATTACATGTATAATAGTAACCATTGAATCTTGCATACCTCATGAAATTTATCTACCTGATCTGATTTGTCTTTACTATGTCAGCACCTTAATTCCTTATCTAATGATTTGTCTTCAAATTATGATTATCCTGGTTCATATTAGTCTTCATCTTGTCTTGAGTTGTTGTCTCTAGTTCTTCTTTGTATCCAAAACCAGTCCTATCACTTGCATGCTTTTGATCATTTAGAATGTTGTCTAGATCACTTGTACTCTTTTCAAATATCACAAATGACATTACCTTACTAGATACCTTCTCTAACTCATATTTTAATGATTTATTTTCACTTTTATACCTTACACATTCATCTTCTTTAGCCTTTAGGCTCGTTGACAGGACTGCAAATTAACAACTTAGATTTTTGACCATATCTTCATGCTCCTTAGCATATTCATCCATTCTTTCCTCAAACACACTAAATTTATCCCCAAATTCCTTGAGTTTAGATTTCATCTTCTTAATGATCTTCTTCTCAATCATCATTTCTTCATGAGCATTAGTCAATGTAGTCTCATAGTCTACTTCATCATAATCTAAGTCACTCCAAATAGACCCCTTTTATTATCAGCAATTTCCTTCCTCATCCATGAACAAATCTTCATCTTCAATAGAACCATTATCTTCATGATTATATTCTGAGTCACTATTTTTGCTCTCATCTGATGAGCTATAATATTTTTTGGTGTAAAGACTCTTCTTATTCTTGAAGGATATTTTCTTGTTGTTATACTTTCTGAATCCTTTTTTCTTATATGTCTTCTTGTTTCATCTTGTCCTTCATCATGATCTTCATCATCTTTCTTATCATGCTTATGAGCGAACTTCTAACCAACATGTCCTATCTCTCCATAGTTGAAACATTTGAAGGGTAGTTTCCCCTTATACTTCCCTAAACCAATGTTTAATTTCCTAGTAATCAAATCAATTAGTTCATCATCATCAATATCAGATATGTCATTCTCTTTCGATGTATTACCTTGGAACTTCTTCTTAGGATTCATTTCTATCTTTAATACATCTTCCTTATTTTGTGGTATATCATCAATCTTTCGCATCTCATAGGCAGTAAGGGTGCCATGTAATTGATGTTAAGGTGTGGAGCCTAAAATATTCACATATAAGCACATTACCAAAGTTGCAGGTTTACACAGTCACCGGCATCAATCAGGTGCAATTGAAGAGACGCCGGCATCGGTAGGGGATCGACTGATGTTGGTCATAGGCAAGTAGGCAGGAATCAGTGTCGGTTACCTGTGCATCCAGAATGCTATTTCCATGGACAGAACCAAGTGTTTGCATGATGAGTTTAAGTCTTAGTCTTAAGTTCGCGTCTCTATTATTAGTAAGACTATTTTTAGAGCCCTTGTTCAAGAGGCTTAACTGTTGGTTGTAAGTGCATGCTCAAGTCTCCTAATTCTATATGTAGAATTAGATCTTCTTAGCTTAGTGTGGTAGTAGTTCATTGTATTGAATGTTGAAAGAACAGTATAGAATTGTATAGGTGAATCAATCCAGGTTGTTGGAGTTGATTGTACTTGAGAGAGAGAGCTCTTGAGGGAAAGATATCTAGAGAGAGATCTTGTGCATCTAAGAGAGGTGTGGAAGAAAGAAGTTTCTTCAATTGTATTCCTTCTATAAAGAGTTTAATACAAGTTTTTAGGGTGGTTTCTTGTATCTCTTGTTCTTGCTATTTATCATTCTAGTTACTTATCTATCTAATTTAATTCCACAGTTTATTGCTTTCATAAGTGTAATCATATTGTTGGTTGATCCCCAACAAGACTGGTCTTTATCATGCAAACTACGCATTCACTTAACTGACTGTTTGTCAACAGCAGTTCTGACTACCACAGGTGATCGACGTCGGTCCCTGCCTGACTGGAGGTGACCAATGTCGATCGATCTCCTATCGATACTAGTTTCCTCTGCGCTTCCCCTGACCGACGTCAGTTGTGGCCTGTCGATGCCAGTGACTGCATATGCTCAGAAACCTCCTGTTTATAATAAGGTGAAGCTTTTAGCTCCACACCCTAACAATCTCCCACTTGGAGATAAATAGCTGCACCTATACCCATACCAGTGCTCTATCTAATCTGCATCCTGGCTTGTATTCCTCTTCAAGCTCCCACTTGAAGACAACCCACGACACTCCTTGTGGTGTTAATCATGTGCCTAAATTTTTTCATCCTCAGCTTACCTTCTTCTGTCATTGCTATACTCCCACTCAATCAGAAACTCCTGTGAGTAACCTATAATCAACAAACCACTAACCAGATCTGGCCATCTGTTAGTCAAACTCACTCTGAGAACATCCAACCTCACTCTGATACCATTTGTTGGGACCTAAGTTCCCCAAAGCTCTGACACAACTTGTCAGAATTAAGAGCACACATGATTACCTTTGTATAAGCAACTTACATGCGAAAATAACCAGAAGAACAAATAACTATTAATGAGAAAACACACAGAATATGAGAGGCAACACACAATTGTATTCAACTCATTACAAAGGAAATTACAATAAAGAGATCACACTCTTCTTCCACCTCCGTGAGGCTTCCTCCTCAAGGGCTCCGAGTAATCTTCCCACCTGAGTAATCTTCTCTCATAGGTCACAACTAACAATTGATCCATCCTCAATTAAGTAAGGTCATGACTTTCTTCTAAAGTAAACACTTTTGAATCAAACTTGGGGGAAAGAGACCTTAATACCTTTTGAAAAACATTAGTCAATTCAATATTCTCTCCAAGACCTATGATGATGTTCACAATCTCATCAAATCTCTGCAAAAAGGATGCCATAATATCTTCTTCATTCATTTTTAGAATTTTAAATTGCCTTCTATGAGTTTGCAACTTAGCAAGCTTAAATTTTGAATCTCTTTCCAAAATAGACTTCAATTTATCCCATATTCCCTTGGAAGTTATGAAATGAATTACTTTCATGAAATCAATTTTTTTAAGACCACAAGTGATGGCATTCATTGCCTTAGAGTTGTTCTCAAATACCTTCTTATTTATAATACTAGATGGAGGAATAATAGGAGCATTATAACCATCCAAAATAGATTGTCATATATCAAAACCTAGGGACGTAATGTAGGTCTTCATCCTAGCACTCCAAAATGCATAATTAGATCCATTGAACATTAGTACTTACTTATTTACACATTCTGATTAGCCATTATACCTTGGATCACCTTCAAGTTGTTAAGATTTTACCAAAGGACCTCACTCTGATACCAATTGTTAGAGGTAAAATCACTAAGAGGGGGGTAAATTAGCGAGCCTAAATAATCCAAAATTTAATTATGATCTTTATAATTACTTAACTAGTTACCACAAGCATTCATGAACCATACATATCATTCAAAGCAATAAGTAAGAGAGACATTGCAACATCAATCATGTAACACAAGATATATGTGGGAAACCCTATTGCAAAATAAAACCCACTGAAACCTACAATTAGACTACTATCCAATATAACAAAATCTAATTTTGACTAGCTACAACTGATTAAGGAACTATAATCCTTATTTAGTGAGACTCCAATCCCATAAGGTGTTACTACACCTGTCTAGCTGAGCTATAATAAAAACCAGACCTTTTATCAAGTTTTACTTTGAAAGGAGGTTACAACCACCTTAGAAGCTAAGCTACCAAAATATCACCTATGAAACACTTTCACCTCTGACCTAATGTCAATAGCACCTGATGATGGACCTTAACTTATCACACTTCACCTTCACTAACACTCAAATAACAAGTGCATAATTCTCCCAATAGAACTATGACCAACAGATCATTCAAATAGTTCACAATCTATTCCGATCTTCAACTCATCATCAAATCTCTCTACCCTTCCTTTTATCCATAAAACACAAACAAACCTATCTACTATTACTCCTTAGTCTCTCACTCCTAGTTTCTAGAACCCAACTTTGGTTCCACTATTTATAGTGCAATCTTGATTAAAAACATCTTGGTCAATCATTATGCATGTATTAATCCTTAATACATATATCATATGATGATAAGGATCAATACAATATACATAGTTTGGCCATAGCATCTATGGGTCACCCTTAAGTAACTACACCTTTTAAACAAGGCACTTATAGCTCTTATAGGCCTCATGGAGACCTATTCACCCATTAGCACTCCCTCAAGTAAAATAAGAACACAAGACTACTTTTAGATACATATGTCCACTCTTTATGTCCCCTAGGACATCCTTAATTATCATAGTCAACTTATCTCACTTTTTTATATACTCAAATAACTCAAATAGAGACCTTATCCACACAATCACCATGAATGAACACATAGTCAACTTCTTAAGCATTATTCATACTTAAGATAGATTGATCTAACTTCCAAAATCTACATAAAGCATCCTCATGGAGTTTATAATATTCCCCAATATCTAATTCATCATGAGACATTGAAAAAACACCAACACAAGTTTGAATATCCTTCTTAGGTCACTTGTAAAACATGCATGAACACATATTCAACATTGAATATTAATATCTTTGTCTACACACACTTTCAAATCTTTAAATTAGGTTCATTAGATATGCCATGGATTCCTCTTCAAATTTTATTTTTAATACATGAGAAAATTCATCTTCTATCAAAATATATGATTAAAATATGCAGATCTAGTTTTTCTTACGTAAAATTCAAATTTTTGAATAGTAACAGTCACAGTTAACCTTCAAACACAATGCTTGAATCTCATGGACTCTCAGCTCCAGATCAACCTCATATCATTGATATTGTCTGTGATTTAATGCATATATCACCAAAGACAAATGTTAAATAACTATCATGTTGACCTCATCTCATACCATCTCAAAATGTTGACTTAACATGCTCCATCAATCTTTGTTGATCAATAAGGACTTTAACGATCAATGCTCACCATTCGATCAACTATACAAATTCCTTCTCATCACTAAATCATTATCTTGTACCTTATCTCAATCATTAAACATCATACACCTATCTTTATCTCACTACTTATTGAATCCTTGGAGGCAATGCATACCATTGTCTTGCTTGAGATTTAACACATTCAAAAATGACAAAGTATGGGGACCCTATCAATATGCATGAGTAGCCATTTTTGCACCTCAATAACTTCTGCAATTCAATGTAGGATCTCAAATTTGGGACAGATGATCTCCTTCCATAATAGAATCTAATGATGTGACCCACTACTCTTGAAACCCTCATACATGTGAAATATAATACCATTAACATTCCTTCTCATAAACTTTTATCATAGAGCCAACCATGTCCAAATCTACCTGAGAGGCCAAATTTGATCATCCATAACTTTTGTTTTGCTTCAGTGCATGATCTCAAACTTAGTGCAAATCATCTTTGATAAAAAATAAGCAAACTCATATGATCAGATTATCTTAACACCTTCATATGTGTAATATATAACACCATAAACATGCAAACTCAACACTTTCTACCACACAACAAAATTGGTTAAGTATGAGAAAACACAGTCAATCTACTTGGGAGCCCAACTTTGCATATGCATATATTTTGATGCTCTACATCACATAGTCTATAAATTATCACAAATAACTAGGTCCAAGAATGAACAAACCTATATGATCACCTTCTCCTAAAATTTCCACACATGCAAAATCTAACCTCATCAACATGCTTACTCAACTCTTTCTAGCCACTTTGCAAATTTGGCTAATCATGGGAAAATAGTGAATTCTAACTAAAAAGCCAAAATTTCACCCTCATAACTTTGATCACACTTTGATGCATGACTTGAGATATGGCACATAACAACTAGGGACTAAATTTATTATAACCATATGACCAGCTCCCTTTGATTCCTTCCCACATGGTAATAGTGATGTCATCAAACTGCCTATTCAACTTTTATGCCACTAGACCTAAAGTGTCTAGATGAAAACTATGATCAACCAGATGAATTAAACTCATGCACACAAACTCTCAAAGCATAGATAACAACGTAGGGACCTCTTACACATGATCAACATACCATACTCATCCCTAATCCTCTCAAGCTATGTCAATACTAAAAATTAACCAACCATATATAAATCACACTAGAACAAGCACATTGCACACTTTGACATTATATAATATGCACATTCCATACTTTCTCATTGCCGTATAGGCTATCAAATCACTTCATCCACTCACCATAGCATCTTCTTGACACCACCATGACATCATCATGATAACTCTCTAACAATTATGTATATTATATCACATTAGATATTATAAAAAAAGTGTCATCAACTAGTTTTATTGATGCAGGGCTTGGACTAGGCTTATGGGGAGATCCATTCTTGTCTATATCACTTGAAAAATATGAATAAAACATGTCAACACATGCATGTTTTAACATCTCTAATGAATCTAGTTCCTTGCCTCTTACTTAGAAGAAAAAGTATGTATTTAAACCTTATAGTGATGATTGATTTATTGGTTATCATCACAGATGTCTCTCTTAATTCAGTTAAGTACATCCCCAAGATCCTTCTCACAATATTATCTTTGAAATAAGGGCCTCTTGTGGATTGTGTTTCATTCAAACACCTTACTAGTTTATGCTTTTCTAGGGATGGTTGTAAGTTAAACTCGCAAAGGAGATGCCAAGACTTTAATCAACTACCAAATCTTGGTATTGAACCCTATGATAAATATGTTTAATATGAAGGATAACAACAGTATTTATTTTTTGAACATTTAATCTATGTTTTCTAATTAGAATCATGAACTTAAGGTCTTTAGGATGTAAGGCAATTCCATTTTTGAATTTCATCACCATATTTTAAATTATGAATTATTGATTAAACATAAGGGTGTGATTTATTAATGCTCCTAATCAGCTTTTACAATTTCATTAAGGTGTATAACTCATCCTTGAATTGACACATTGAAAATATCACTTTCATAAATAGTGTGGAGCATTTAAGTGTGATGTTATCACTTGATCAAAAGATACTATTTTTGCTTATCTATGTTAATCCCAAGCTACATGAACATTAGTTTTAATCTTAAAGAATTCAATGCATTTATAATAAGGATTTGGATTCATAAATGAATTAAGGAGATTATCAAATCTTATTGGATTTTATCCTCACATCAAGAACTGTAAGATATTGACCAACTATCAAATCATGAAATGGGTTGATTGAAATGTTTTAATATCCATGGATATTCATTAGGATAATAAAGGAAATATAATAAATTTATAAGTTATAAATTATTTAAGCATGAATTATCCTTTCTTAATCCATAAATATTGTATCATTGACAAATGGCATTTTATCTTTATATGGGAAATCTTAACATGACATCTGGGGAAATTGTGTGTTGGATTTGTTTAGTACAACCTTAAAATATCTATGGAAGATAATCAATCACTACCTTTTTGTATTGAAGGATAATTCCTTAAGATTGGGAAACATATATCCCACACTTGTATGTTAATCTAACAGGGGATAATGAAAATTAATTCCATGTTAAGTAACTGAATATCATTGGGATTTGTATTAATCTAAATATATATGGTAAATCCTTTATTAGCATTTCTATGGGAATCAAACAACTTTAGAAGTTGGTATTTTGGTTTAGATCATGTTATTGGGGGAACACCTTGGATTGCCAATACAATTATGCTTGTCATTATTGGAATTTGTGGTAGGTCTTAGTTTGGACTTGTAATTACTACATTAGTAATATTTTCCTATGTACATAAAAGTAGATAAATATGATTGAACCCTCAGAAACTATTACTGCATGGAGTGGTATGTTAACATTTTACTATGGGGAGTAGTATATCAAACCTATTTTATTGCATGGATAAGTATGTCAACCTATTCTATTATGTGGAATAGTATGTAAACCTATTTTATTGCATGAATCAATATGTCAACTTATTTTACTACATAGATTGGTATATTAAATTTTGTCTACTTTCTAGGATTTTATCTACTCTATTGATTATCTATATCTAATACCTTTGTGGAAGGGAAGGACCACTCTCAATGGATTGCAGGATTGAAAGGGATCTAAAAGGATCTATGGTTGGATAAAAATCCCTCTAGTGATTCTCTCCCTATTTTATTTTCTTCAACAATAATAATGGACTACATAACTCAGATGATTACATTATGAAGACTTCCTATTATGATCAATTGGTGATTATATTATTGAATGTTATATTTTATACGGAAATATTTAATTTATTTTTAAGTAATTTTAATTTATTTATTTTAAGATTGTATTTTATATTAGAATTAATCTATTAAACTTCTAAAAGATTAATGTGTTTTGCTTGCTTAGATATTATTGAATTTAACTTGCAGAGATGTACCCTTAGTCATTTCTTATAATGGATATTTCAATTACTACAAATAAATGCAAAACTGTGTTATGAATCCATATTTATTCATACACTCAAAATGGTCATATATTTCACTATGCATGCTTTGAATTTAGCATTAAGTATAATTTCTGATTTGAATCTATAAACACATAATTAAATTGATGTGATGAAAATCAAGAGCATAATTGAATTGATAACTATTATGTAAATGGAATTGTGAATTTATTCTAGTTTGGTTATCTTGTATGGTTAGTTTATGACAAACTTATTTACGAAACTATTTACTAATAAATATAATGAATAAGAGACCTTTCGAAGTAAGATATTAAAAGAAAGAAAAGAAAAATAAAAATAAAATTGGTAGATTTTCCAATACATGACATGAGATTTCTTATAAATTATTAAATCAAAAAAATAAGTTTCTAGTGACTTACCATCACTTCTTAATATTTTTAAAGCTAATTTGGAAATAAATAAAAATAAATATCAAAAAAAACCTCCAAATCCAAGGTCACAGTGTAACGTGGATGTTCAAAATCACCAAAATTTTGATTTTTCACTAGGTCTAACGATTGTATAATGACAACCTAAGCGGCACCGATGGGATTTGTCTTAGAATCGAGACCTATATAAGGTGGGTATTTTCATTAATGATTTATATATTATTACTCATTTCAATTCAAATTTAAATTGAAGACTAATACTATATATTCCAATTTTATATTAGGTGATCACTTGCATCAACATTTATCATTTAACATAAGCACTTAATGCTCCAATGACCATCATATTCATCCTGCACACCCCACATATGTTGTGAAAAATATGAAAAGGGATATATCACATACACCTTGAAGTGTTGGTAAGTTATATTACATTTAACTTTTGCTAATAAAACTTATAAATATTAGGGATTTATATGACATGTTATTTATGGTTTCTTGAAATTTTGTGAGTGTGAATTCATGTTATGGATAAATTCCCTAAAAGTTGTCATTATTTCCTCCTTCTATATCGTTGTATCATAGTGACAAATACCATCATTTACACCAATCCAATGATATCTTCAGGTGATTATAATAAGATTTTTTTTGTTCAATGTCTATCATTTTGTTTAGTTTAATTTTTTTTACCATATAAATTTTAGATAATTTGATTTATTTTCATATGATAACTAACAAATGATTTTTTCATTTTTAAGACACATTCATGATGATGTTCGACATCACCATTTATTATTTGGAGCTAAAAATTCAACACAAAGATGATATCATTGCAAGACTTCCATATACTTTAACATGGGTCTATGTCTTTGTTCAGAGCATCTATCTAACATTATTCACTATGTTACTCAAGCTAGTCAATTTTTAATACCTTGTGGTTGTCATGTTTTTATATAAAGTTAAAAAATCATACTTATTTTGAAATATTTAAAGATAAACTTATTGTTTTCATTGAATTGACACTTTGAAAAGGGTAGTCAGTAATAAGTCATATATAAAAAATATAAACATTGTCTTCCCATTTAATATTCAATTTCACAGGGGCAAGTGATAAGATTATATGCACTTTCAATTGATATGTTAATTTTTATGGAAACTAATGCTTAATTAATTTTGGGTATTTGAAATAATTACTTTTTAACCTATCTTTATACATGTTTTATTATGCACTAGCTCTAGTTTAAGACTGATTCAAATCCTACATTACTTGGGTTCTATCTATTTTATAGTCTATAATTTTTTTAAGCAATTATGTATAAGATTAAAAAAACTAAAGTTAAAAAAAAGATATAAAAAATGAGATAAATGTATAAATCCTATTCCGTTATCAATTAAATGGTATAGTTTTCATTTTAATTTAAATTTTGAAATTGGAAATTGAATTTTATTTCCTTCTTATTTTACATCATCAAAATTCAATTCATATTTTTTGATAAAAGGAATTCACTTCATCTCAAATACTTATACTAAATAGGTTCATATTCTCATGCATTCTATGCGGCAGTCTAAAATAAAGAATAAAGATTTGAGATTGTTTTTGTCTGTTAAATGTCATGTAAAAATTAAATACAAATTCAAAATATAAAATTTAATAAATTTCTAGTCAAAAATCAAGATTTAAAAAATCTATTTTTTTATCCATTTAAAATTCAAAAATTGAAAAGTTTACCATTTTTATATATAAGATCATTGGATAGGTATGATACAACTATTAGAACACAATGAAATTTTTACCTAAAATTTAATGCCAAATTTTAACTTTTATAATTAAATTTTAGTGTGAATCTCAATTTATGAATGCATCACTTCACTTTAACAATATTAAAATTTTCAAATTTTTAATTATTCTACATATTGACCCTTGTGCCCAATTTTATTTTTTTAAATGTTACATTTATCTATTTTAATTATTGACCCCTATGTGTATTGTGAAAATATTTAACATTATACACATTTTAATTTATAAACCATCAAAATCTACTTTTTCTACTAAAAGTCTATGATGCTCAATATCTCCCTAACCACCATATGCTTATGAAATATTTTTATACATATTTGTCAAGAAAAGTATGAATAATTTGCAGTGTGGATCTCAATTTTTTTAAATGCAAGCTTTATCCTACAAAGCATTTGGATGATATGAATAATTCCTAAAGTGGATATGAATATGTGGAAACTATTGGTAAAAAATTTTATCATACAATATATAAAGTATCATCAAAAGAACTTTATAACTTTATTTTGATTTCTATATTCTATTCTCAGTTTTTATAAAACATGTAAGATGTAAATAACCTAACATAAATAAGGAAATTAAACCAGAACAAGATTCAAAATGGATAATAATTGTAATGCCATTATAAATATAAAACCTCTTAGATTTTTTTAAAAAGTATTTAAAATATACAAAAAATACATTTTAATGTATGTAATGTCATGATTATTAGAGGAAACATTGAGCTTAGTTTTTTTTTTATAAGTAAATGTTTTTGGTTGGAGCTATGACCAAAACCATTAATTTTGATTTTAAGTAATGAAAATAAAAATCAGATTTCTATTAAGGTAGTTGACCTTAATAAAATACAATACAATTACTTACTTTTGAAAATAAAAAATTGCAATTAAAACTGATAAGAAAAGATGAGCTTCATTCTTTCTTATTTAGAATATAGATGAGAATGACGAAGACATTTGACTAATATTTATTATCAAATCAAAAGTGTCATTTCAAACCAATTAGTTAGCTATTATTTTGGCTTACTCATAGAGATCAACTATATGTGTGTATTTATAATAACTAAAACATTAAAAATCTATGTTGGATACAGAGACATACATTTTCATCTCGCTTGAGTTCACCTCGAAAATCATATGATTGATCAAAAATACATAATTAATATCACCAAATAAGAAATACATAAACATAGATAATGTAAACCATGATAGTTATACAAATTCACAAAAATATTTGGAAGCTTAAAAACCTGATTGCTTGAAGATTACTTCATAAATGATATAGATGTAAAAGAAAAGTACAATTTATTCACCAAATGCTATAAATGATAAACAAATTATTATGCTTAATCCGGTCAATCTAGTACTCACCGAACTTATAGCTCAAGGGATTTGTTGTCTACATTTTTTATCATAGGATTTTATTAAGCACTTACAAAATAAGTTTTAAATGCCCTGGTTGAAATATATTTTGATTCTAATTCTAAGTTTTCATATAATAATGTGACTAAAATTATGAAGCTAATATTGAAAACTAATATTTCTATGAAAAACTATTGTTTTTGCTCCCATATATCAACTTTAATGACATATGATTCAATATTTATTTGGTTGAGATCATAATTGCATGACTCAAACTTGATCACAACTCAGTAGGCTAAAAAGTAAGAATAAGGCTGAATAAAATATTTGAACAAGTAAAATAATCTTAGAATAAGTCACTTTACCTTGAAACAACAAAGACATTGTATTTAAGATGACATATCATGATAAATAATTTAATATTATTGAAAATATTATTTTAATTGAACCTAGGTTCTTATGTTACTAAAATAGGAATTTTCAAACCAAAGTGTTAATGATTTTAAAGTAAAGACATTTAGAAAACACTCTCAAGTTTGGAAAAACCAAATCAAACTGATAGTAAAATGACATACATGTTATATTAAACTTTCATATTCAAAAAATTATCCAAACCAGATAGTTTGGAAAAAACAAATCAAACTGATAGTAAAATGAGATACATGTTATATTAAGCTTTCATAATCAAAAAATTATCCAAACCAAATATTAGTCATTTGATCATTATATTAACATAATTTGATCTTTTTTAATTTCCCATATATCCAATTAATGATCATATGTACAATTTTAAAATATGAAAAAATACCCAAAATTATGAAAATATACAAAAATGAAACATATGTGAAATTTGATAAACTCAAACTATAAAAAACTCATATATTAAAACATTAAATCATAATTATTGAATATTTCACATTTTTAAGATCTTTTTTTTTTTAAGTATTATATATAAAAACAAACTTGAAATATAGTCAAGTATTGTAAATTTTAATGAGACAACTTAATGTATTAAAAAAAAAACCTAAAGTACTAAATAAACTCCCAATATATGAAATACCAAATAAACTCAACATCCATCTATCAAATAAACCAAACCAAACCAACTCAGTATCCATAACCATAAATTTTGGTGCTTGGTGGTGAACCTTGCCTTCTCATTAAAAAACATAATGGTTTCCCCCTTCCACATACTTGTTTTGTTTCCCTATTCTCCTACCCACCACACCTTTTAAAAATTCTTCATTTTTTCCTTTGAACTCAAAATAATATGGGTTCAAAATAATATGGGTGTTCTATGTGCACCCCATAAGTTCCATAAGACGTCAAGGGATACCATGCACCAAAAATTACATATAAGGGTTTGGGTGTTTCATTTGTGCCATTGGGAGATATATCCCATAATTCATGGGATGTTATAAGATCATCATTTGGACATTAATTTTCCCACCAAACATTTCATACAACTGCATGTGCCACCAAGTAATATTAGCATAAGCCCAACATTACCTAAAATTACATAATTATAAATTTACCATAACTTAGGAAATAATTTGAATTAAATGAACATATCCTAAGCATACCGTACCTTATCTTCCATGTCATCTAATGAACTTATCTTTGTTGTTGTGGTAATGATTTATTTTGCTTCCCTAGATGAAAAAGAGTAAAATTTTAATTTTAATTTTAATTATTTTACAATAAAATGAAACTCACACATCAAAAACCAAAAAAAAATTTATAAAAAAATTAAATATTTAAATTGAGTTAATAAACCATTTTTTATTAATTAAAAAATTAATTAACTCTACAACAATTACAAATACCTCTTCCCCTTTCCCTTGTGACACTTTGAAATTTCCCTTTGCCTCTACTACTTTCAAGGTATCCTAAAAAATCATCTAAGAAATTATATCCCAACCCTATAAAATATTAGATTTGAATTGAATAAGTCAAAGCACTACCCTACAATTCTAGATTTAAATTGAAACAACTCATATAAAAGTATTGAACTGCTCTATCATTTTATTCAATATTTTTTTTTTTTAATTTCAAGAACCCATAAGTTTGAATATTTTAGATAATATAACTAATAATAAAGGATATATAAATTCATCATACCAATTAGTTCTTATCATGCCCAAAATTTACATCTAAAAAACCCAAGTAAAATATGATAATTTTTTTTTTTGATTAATTTAATAATATGTAAGTGTAGAATTGATGTTGTCACTCATCCAAGATTAAAAAAAGAAGTGCAAAAAAAAATCACATGGTTCATTTGATTTATTTTATTTTTTATACCCACAACAAGACTTCCCATAAACATAGACTATAAACATATTTGAGTGAGATCTAAGTTCAATAGTAGCTTCTAAAATTATCACACTACATGAGAGTCTATTTAATCTCAACTAACTATCCTTATTATGAAAGAGGAAAAAAATATAAAATATGATATATTAATAAGAGGATCTATTTAATTATATTTTATTTGATTTCTTTAGTGCAAAAAGGCAATCTAACATTATTATAGTGTCACCATACACAAGTGAAAATAATGGTTAACTTAGGTTACATATATAATTGGTAGCGCTACCACCCTAAGGCTTACCATGGGAGAAATCCCTAATATAATACTACACAAACATCATTCCTTGAGAGATAAAAATATAAGAGAAATTTACAATATTATATTTATCTTAAGAAAAATAACATCAATACAAACTGATCTTAATATACAAGTTAAGAATGTTCAAACATAGATCAATCCTAATAAATTTATTTAATTGTTATATATAAGTAATTAAACAAAAACATATTAAAATAATGTGATGAATGATGATGAGGTAACCCTAACCTATCATATGACCCATGTCCCATTACCTCTACATCTTGGGTAGCCTACATATCCATTCTTCAGAATCAGGGAAAGATGTAATTCTGCTTGAATTTGTGAAGAGTCTCCTCCACGAGACATCATCATCTAAAGGGTTGATGATATAAGCCAAAAAAGAACTAACAATCACCACTAAAGTGATCTTATATAATGTCTAGACATCAACAATCAAGAACAAACCACACACTCAAAATAATTATTTATGTAAAACACCTTAACATTCTAAAGTTTGTGTGCTTACCCAAAATCACTATCTAAAAAATTAAATATGATGCTGAAGGAAATGATAAAGGAGATTTAGTTTCTTTGACCTAACTAATTTATAATTATTAGATAAGCTTTATCTCTTGAGAGTGTATTTGTCAACAATAAAGGTTCAGCTAAATATATCCAAGATCATTCATTAAAGGTACAACGAAGATCATCACCTAACAACTAACTATAATCATACCTATTAATAATCCATGCATACTATGACGTTAAAAAATGAGAAATAATTTTAAATTCATAAATAATGATACCCTAAGGTTAGTGACTAGAATTGTGATAAGGAAAAGCACCCTAGGGTTAGTAGTTAGTGCTCACACTATGGAAAAATGCCCTAAACGTTAGTTACTAGTACCTGTGCTCAATTCTTGAGATACTTACATATCTGATATGACCACCTTCATAAGTATAATATGGTAGTTTATAACTCACTTATTACCAAAATAAGTGTTAGTTCTATTATGAAGGCAACCAACTCTCACCACTCATCCATATGAGTAAGGTTTACCCAGTTACCTTTGTAGGTAACATTGTGGCCACTAATTAGCTCATGTCTATTTAGATGTTGTCAAGGATTAATATGAGATACACCAGTATGAAGAATAAGGTTTGTTAAACTATCTAAGTCTGACATAGGGTAATAATATTTCAACTTACTCTTCCACTCATTGATAGCCTCTTTAAATCAACTAGCCCAATATCAAAAAGGTCATGATAAGGGTATTTTATTTTGGACTAGGGTTTGAAAGGTAATTTATATACTAGTAATAGTATAGACTAGTCTCCATCTAGTTACAAGAGATGAAATGCAACAATAATTAAGAACACTAGACTTGATACATCTACTCATGGTAAGGAAAAGGCTAGAGAAATGATGTCTTAAAAAATTACCCAATAATACTACTAGATTATTTTAATGGTTTAACCTTACATTAATATCAAAATAACATAAGGAAGTATCCCATACATCATAACCAAAAAGGGAACACAAAAATGTCAAAGTAGAAAAATATCGATTCAAAACATTAATATTTATTCTAGTTTCTAGTTTAAAAAATGGGTTTGAAAAAGTCTCAAAATAAATTCATGGGATAGGTAATAAAATTTTATAATAGTTTTCAGGTGTTTACCAAGCTAGATGGAACATGTTTCTAGCCTTAGATAATTTTTATATGAGATTTAATTGAATATTTTACCTATCATTTTGAAGTGGTTTTGAAAAGCATTAAGTTTCCTACTAATTTTATCTCTGTGGAACTAATTTTAAAACCATTCAAATTTTATTGAAATATCTAAGAATAAAGTTTCTTGTTTGTTTTACTAGTAAATTTTAGTTATTTTTAATGCATTTAGTTTTTTTGTTTTAATAAGTTTAACCTCTAGATATTTAATTTAGTTATTTAGTTAGATTACAAACCGACTTTATAGATAAATAAAAGTAATAAACAAATTTTTTTATGCAAATGACTTCCAAAAATGCCTAAAATAATTGTTATCATTAGAAACACATAATATTTAATTATTGTATGAACATTTCACATCCAAATCAAATTTGGTTAGGTTTCAGATTTAGAAAGTTTCAAATTTAGGTAATTATTTTCTTTAAGTTTCAAATGGGTTTTATAAGGTTGAGAAGGGATAATAAAATATTTAAAATATTATTTATTAATCAAAAGAGTTCAAATTTATTTGCTTCATGAAAATTCACTCACAATGCCAAGGACTAAATTTGATGGTCCTATGCCTAGATTTTATATTTTTAGTTAATACTATTTCTCTTTTTATTCATAAGATGTTACTGGTTAAATATAAGTTTCTAATAAAAATAGGAAACATTTAAATTCCACCTAATGGAATTTATATAAGCATGTTTTCATTCATTTAATGTATCTGATAATGGTGTCCTATAATATGACCTTACTTCAACATATATATATATATATATATATATATATATATATATATATATATATATATATATATATATATATATATATATATATAAAATTTTAACCCAAAGACAAGTTTATTAATAAGATATATTTTTGGATATTATTTGTGAACTAAAAATGAATTTCAAACATCAATTCTAACTCAATGATCTAGAAGGATCATCAAGATAAAATTGTATATATATCAAAAAGTTCAATTCAACTCAATTCTTAAGGAAAACAAATGATGTAGAGAAATTAAAATTACATTAATTTAAAGTTTAATAAAAGTGGCTAGTATCAATGCTTTAAATGGTGTTCAAATTTTCATGAAGCAAATAAATTTTACGTATTTCAATAAATTTTATGGGCATATGTCTATATTTTATATATTTGGTTAATATTTGAACCAGATGGATTAACCAATAGTGGATCCAACATTAACATGGTGGAGAAATTTCTCTGGTTTGTATTGGTCTAAGTGGATCCACATCATTAGATTTGAATTTTTACATTGTTGATGCTCAACTAGGTCTATGCTAATAATAAAAGATTCTTCATGGGGGTTAGCACATACATGCCAACTCTCACAATCTAGTTTCAACACTATGTTACCACATAACTCCTGCAGTGTTAATATTATAGCTTGTAGCTCACCAGTAATGGTAGTTGGTGAAATCAACATGTAATCATCAAAGATTATGATTCATACATTTAAATGGTTCAAATTTCATAATGTCTCTCAAACCTCTCAAGTTGTAAATTTGTATATACATCTGTAACATTAGATAGATTAGATATTTAAAAGCATTTAGGCTACAAGATAACATCCATACATATTTATAAAGAGTATGTAATATACATGAAAAATAGATAAATAAAATACATTTACTATTTTAATTATGAATCTCTCTATTTTTGTGTTATCTCTTTCATAAAGCTTCCACACATGCACACAACTTCATCTAGATTCTCATCTATAGAGTTGTCCATTGGTTCACCGCATGGGCATTATATTAGTGGTATAAGAGTGATAAATATTATGCTTATATGACCTACTAAATTTTATAACAAAATATCATTAGACTACCTAATAGACCATTTTGACAAAATTCCCAAACTAATGCAAGAGGAGATTCATGTAGTGATAAAAACTGAAATCATAGAAGCACTCATGGAGTAAATAATTTTGTTCAACCAGTTTTCACAAGTAATTGAATGGGTAGTTCTATTAACTTCATCATCAGGTAAAAATTTTGTTGGTCGATATCCCCTAGGTTTTAAGTAAACCTAGACATTTCAATGTTTGAGAATAAAATTCATGAAAATGTAGTAGATACCTGGTTAGATCAGTTATAATCCTTTTTTTCCATGTATGATTTTTATGATGAAGAAAATATTAATATTTCACTTCTTAAAGTGTCTTCCCCTATCAAGAAGTGGTGGTAAGCACATTCTTGGGCGAACACCTTGGATTGGCAATACAATTATGCTTGTCATTATTGGAATTTGTGGTAGGTCTTAGTTTGGACTTATAATTACTACATTAGTAATATTTTCCTATGTACATAGAAGCAAATAAATATGATTGGACCCTCAGAAACTATTACTGCATGGAGTGGTATGTTAACATTTTACTATGGGGAGTAGTATATCAAACCTATTTTATTGCATGGATAAGTATGTCAACCTATTCTATTATGTGGAATAGTATGTCAACCTATTTTAGTGCATGAATCAATATGTCAACCTATTTTACTACATGGACTGGTATATTAAATTTTGTCTACTTTCTAGGATTTTATCTACTCTGTTGATTATCTATATCTAATACCTTTGTGGAAGGGAAGGACCACTCTCAATGGATTGCAGGATTGAAAGGGATCTAAAAGGATCTATGGTTGGATAAAAATCCCTCTAGTGATTCTCTCCCTATTTTATTTTCTTCAACAATAATAATGGACTACATAACTTAGATGATTTCATTATGAAGACTTCTTATTATGATCAATTGGTGATTATATTATTGAATGTTATATTTTATATGGAAATATTTAATTTATTTTTTAAGTAATTTTAAGTTATTTATTTTAAGGTTGTATTTTATATTAGAATTAATATATTAAACTTCTAAAAGATGAATGTGTTTTGCTTGCTTAGATACTATTGAATTTAACTTGCAGAGATGTACCATTAGTCATTTCTTATAATGGATATTTCAATTACTACAAATAAATACAAAACTGTGTTATGAATCCATATTTATTCATACACTCAAAATGGTCATATATTTCACTATGCATGCTTTGAATTTAGCATTAAGTAAAATTTATGATTTGAATCTATAAACACATAATCAAATTGATGTGATGAAAATCAAGAGCATAGTTGAATTGATAACTATTATGTAAATGGAATTGTGAATTTATTCTGGTTTGGTTATCTTGTATGGTTAGTTTATGACAAACTTATTTACGGAACTATTTACTAAGAAATAAAATGAATAAGAGACCTTTCGAAGTAAGATATTAAAAGAAAGACTAGAAAAATAAAAATAAAATTGGTAGATTTTCCAATACATGACATGAGATTTCTTATAAATTATTAAATCAAAAAAAATAAGTTTCTAATGACTTACCATCACTTCTTAATCTTTTTAAAACTAATTTGGAAATAAATAAAAATAAATATCAAAAATTAAAACCTCCAAATCCAAGCTCTTAAATGTTTTTCAAATGGATAAGTGTCACCAATCCTTTGGTCAAATAAAATCATTACCTTTAATTTTAAACAAAATCAACAGATTTTTAAAATTGTTTTTACAAGTGGGATTTTGATACCATTTTTTGGTCTTAGAAGTCAATTAGGAATTGGTGTTAAATGAATACCTAAATTTCAAGTTTGCCCAATCAAATACTTGGACCCATTTATTTTTGGATTTTAAATATGCAAACATTAATTTTAAAAAAAATTCCTTCAGAAATGATCTTTTTGACCAATTTTAATAGGCATTTTCAAGAGTAAACTTTTATTTATTTTTCTTGCCTCCAAAGTCAATTTGGAATCGATGAAAACAAAATATAAAAAAGTAAAAAATTTAAAATCTAAAAGTTGACTAAATTTCAATAGCTTAAAATTATTAATCATTAAATCAAAAAAATTTATTATATTTTTGTACTATTTTAATGAGGCTATTTTAAAACCTATTTGCGCAAAATTTTGTAAAGCATTTTTTAACCTATTAAATTCAGTTCAAAATGCTTAATAAAAATATTAGTTTATTCTAAATAAAAATGTACCAATACCTAAAATTGCATTACCTCTAGTTTAGAAAACATGTACTAATACTTATAAAATTTTCTCCTTCTTATGAATTAATACCATGGGTACTTTTGTAATTAGTTTATCAATTTAGAGATTGGTGTGTTTTGTATTGTTTAGTCATGCATTTTGTTATGGTGTTTGTTAAAGAGCCTATTTCCATATTTAAATTGGTTTGTGACTATCCTACACCCTTATAGCCTTAAATATATAATTATTACCTTAGAGTTTTAGGCCTTAAATGTAACTATTTATATAAGGCCTTAGTTTTAATGATTATATTTAAGGAATATGCTATGTTACTATTAGAGTATGTTATTAGTTTAATCTTGTTCATGATTTATAAGACTAGACGCACTTAGTCCCATATGTTTAGATGTTTCCTATAATATATTGGTAATGCCTAATTATGCTTGGGCCTATTAGTGGTCATGGAATTACCCATAAGGGTGACTATCTTAACATAGTTGTATAATTGAATGACAAAAAGTGGGATGCCTTCACATTCAAACTAACACTTTTTTAGGAATAGATGAACTATAAACAACCTTAATTATGTATATGAAGGTGATCATCACAGATATTTTTTTAGCCTAAGGAGTGAGCATAGGCATAGAGAACTAACCCTTAGGATGTTCCCCTAGTATGGACATTATTAACTAATTTGTAGAGTGCCATTTTAACTCAGGATTAACAACTAACCCTAAAAACACTTATTTTTAGTGCAAATTTTAGGATGATCTTCCTTGTGTAATTGTATCCTTATTATTTCTAAATTTGTAATATGTTTAGTTGTATAGTTATTATGACTATAGTTATTTTTTTGGGCAGTGACCCTCATTATACCCCTAGAAATTAAGCTTCTTTTATTTCATCTTGACCTTGGTCATCATTAGAAAACACTCTCGAGAGATAGAGTTTCTCCAAAAAATGTAAGGAAAATATTATTGAGACTTATACTCTTATTGGGTAAAATTAATGTAGGTTATTTTATCATAGATTTTGATCCCCATTTATTATATTACATTATGGTTATTTTGGGTAAGCATTTGCACCTTGTGTTGTCAAGTTGTTTTTTTATAAGAAATTTTTGAGTGTGTGTTTTTATCTTGAGTTTGACATATAGATATTATATAAACTCACTTGATTCACGTTAGATTGTTTCTCATTGGCTTAGAGTGATGACCCTTTTCAGTGTTGATGCCTCATGGAGGAGACCCACCACAATTTAAAGGATAACTACATTGGACCCTAATTCTAAGGAGTAGATATGTAGGTTTCCTAAGTTATGGGGGCATCAATTCTAAGTCATAGGCTAAGTTAGGTTTGCCTTGTTTTCATCCTCATGTTAGATTAATGCATTTTTTTATACTTCATTTATAGTTTGATATTTTTTTAATTATATTGATCTTTTTATTATATTTTTTATAGAGTTGGCAGTTCTCTAAAGATGAACGTATATTTTTAACTATTTTTGTTTTGTGTGTCTTTAGGAGTAGAGTTTGAGTAGTTTTAGTAGAGACTCTTCCTTGGTGAGCCTTATGATAGTAACCATATTATAAATTAGTTATTTCCCTAGTTTTCTATTGCTTCCACTTGTGTGTGTTAACTCAAGATGAATGTTTGAGTGTCTTCTTGAACTATTAAATCAAGAAAATATAATTAAAAAGACTTTCCTTTTTTAGACATCATACTTATCCCTCTCACTAAATAGGGATACTAAGTTAATGATTTTATAAACCACTATTGAAATTAAATCTCGTGTAAACATGTTTGTATTTCATTTTCATAAGAATCCTTATTGAAGAATGGAAAATAAAATTAATTAAATCGTTGAAAAATTATGTGTGTCACACTTCAGTGGTAATGTTGAAAGAATGAAAATAGTTAAGTAATTAAACATCGTTACAATTAAATAACAAAAAAATACTTTACTTGGGTTTTCTACTAGAAAAATTGGGCATGATAAGGCTGATTCAGTACAAATGTTAGAAGAGATGCTAAAAACCACATCAGGTTGGCCGATATAATATAGGAAGAGGAAAATCTACTAAACGGACAATATAGGGCTAGTTGATGTCATAGGATATAATGGAAACTAACACAACATAATAGGATAGGATGGAAGGAGTAAATGTTAAGACTATGAATAATCTAAACTAATGATAAGAAAGGTGTAATCATGATATAATAACATCTCTCACAAACCACCAGAGCTTGTCCACACATTTCTTGATGCACCCTTTAAGGTATGAACTCAAGGAGACTAATGCTCAAAAAAGACGATGCAAGAAAAAGTGTCAGTAAATGAAAAAAATGGAAAATATTATGTGTATACAAATAGCATATGAAAATCAGCATTGGAGAGTGATGTGGATACCTTGGTTGTTGTAATAACTGAACCATCCCAATTTATAAAGTTGAATATGAGGCATGTTTAAAAAAATTAGTCGCTTAATAATTGCTCTAGAAATGAGGTTATTCATTTTACATCCATCAATCATAAAATCTAGTGCTGCCCTTGTACCCACATCTTTGAATGGAATAGGCATTCTATTTTACATCTAGTATTATGGGGGTTACTTTTGTAATGTTTAATATAATTTTTGTATCTACATGGAATTCACTCCATCATCTTATGTTTTTATCCATATAAGTAAACTCTTTTTTTCATGGATTTTTGAGTTGAATTGGTTGATACTTTTATATTTATCACATAAATTACCTAGCTTAGATGATTTGGAATTATCTAAAGCAAGTTTATTCTTTGGATTAGAGGTTGTCTCCTTAATCCCTTTTTGATTCAAATCCTCCTCAAAAAATTTCACATAGAAATAATCCTCACCCGATGTCTTGACATTAACTAACTTCAATCTAGATTATATAGATGGTCATAAGCCACTATGATATTTGAGGACTCAATGTTAATTTATCTCAAAAGAGCCTAGTATTACATAGAGAATATGGAAAGCATCGATGTGGACTTAGAATTAATATTTAGGCCCTTCCCATAATTTTTAACCACTCTCATCATAGACATATTCAAGGTAATATTTACCCTTGAAGGATTCCACAATTTATTTTAAGGTCTACTTTTTTCTTAGTTTTTCTCCAAAGAATGTGCTTACCACCACTTCTTGATAGGGGAAGAGACTTTAAGAAGTGAAATATTAATATTTTCTTCATCATAAAAATCATACATGGAAAAAAAGGATTATAACTGATCTAACCAGGTATCTACTACATTTTCATGAATTTTATTCTCAAACATTGAAATGTCTAGGTTTACTTAAAACCTAGGGGATATCGACCAACAAAATTTTTACCTGATGATGAAGTTAATAGAACTACCCATTCAATTACTTGTGAAAACTGGTTGAACAAAATTATTTACTACATGAGTGCTTCTATGATTTCAGTTTTTATCACTACATGAATCTCCTCTTTTATTAATTTGGGAATTTTGTCAAAATGGTCTATTAGGTAGTCTAATGATATTTTGTTATAAAATTTAGTATGTCATATAAGCATAAGATGTATTACTCTAATACCACTAATATAGTGCCCATGCGGTGAACCAATGGACAACTCTATAGATGAGAATCTAGATGAAGTTGTGTGCATGTGTGGAAGCTTTATGAGAGAGATAACACAAAAATAGAGAGATTCATAATTAAAATATTAAATGTATTTTATTTATCTATTTTTCATGTATATTACATACTCTTTATAAATATGTATGGATGTTATCTTCTAGCCTAAATGCTTTTAAATATCTAATCTATCTAATGTTACAGATGTATATACAAATTTAAAACTTGAGAGGTTTGAGAGACATATGAAAGTTGAATAATTTCAATGTATGACTCATCATCCTTGATGATTACATGTTGATTCACCAACTACCATTACTGGTGAGCTACAAGCTATAGTACTAACACTGCAGGAGTTATGTGGTAACATAGTGTTGAAACTAGATTGTGAGAGTTGGCATGTATGTGCTAACCCCCATGAAGAATATATTATCAGCATAGACCTAGTTGAGCATCAACAGTGTAAAACTTCAAATCTAATGATGTGGATCCACTTAGACCAGTACAAACTAGAGAAATTTCTCCACCATGTTAATGTTGGATCCACTATTGGTTAATCCACCTGGTTCAAATATTAACCAAATATATAAAATATAGACATATGCCCATAAAATTTATTGAAATACATAAAATTTATTTTCTTCACAAAAATTTGAACACAATTTAAAGCATTGGTACTATCCACTTTTATTAAACTTTAAATTAATGTAATTTTAATTTCTCTACATCATTTGTTTTCCTTAGGAATTGAGTTGAATTGAACTTTTTGATATATATATATATATATATATATATATATATATATATATATATATATATATATATATATTTTATCTTGATGATCCTTTTAGATCATTGAGTTAGAATTGATGTTTGAAATTCATTTTTAGTTCACAAATAATATCCAAAAATATATCTTAGTAACAAACTTGGCTTTGGGTTAAAAAAGTTTATATATATGTTAAAGTAAGGTCATATTATAGGACACCATTATCAGATACACTAAATGAATGAAAACATGTTTATATAAATTCCATTAGGTGGAATTTAAATGTTTCCTATTTTTATTAGAATCTTATATTTAACCAGTAACATCTTATGAATAAAAAGAGAACTAGTATTAACTAAAAATATAAAATCTAGGCATAGGACCATCAAATTTAGTCCTTGGTACTATGAGTGAATTTTCATGAAGCAAATAAATCTGAACTCTTTTGATCAATAAATAATATTTTAAGTATTTTATTATCCCTTCTCAACCTTATAAAACCCATTTATAACTTAAAGAAAATAATTACCTAAATTTGAAACTTTCTAAATCTGAAACCTAACCAAATTTGATTTGGATGTGAAATGTTCATACAATAATTAAATATTATGTGTTTCTAATGATAACAATTATTTTAGGCATTTTTGGAAGTCATTTGCATGAAAAAATTTGTTTATTACTTTTCTTTATCTATAAAGTCGGTTTGTAATCTAACTAAATAACTAAATTAAATATCTAGAGGTTAAACTTATTAAAACAAAAAAACTAAATGCATTAAAATAACTAAAATTTACTAGTAAAACAAACAAGCAACTTTATTCTTAGATATTTAAATAAAATTTGAATGGTTTTTAAATTAGTTCCACAGAGATAAAATTAGTAGGAGACTTAATCCTTTTCAAAACCACTTCAAAATGATAGGTAAAATATTCAATTAAATCTCATATAAAAAATTTCTAGGGCTACAAACATGTTCCATCTAGCTTGGTAAACACCTGAAAACTATTATAAAATTGTATTACCTATCCCATGAATTTGTTTTGAGGCATTTTCAAACCCATTTTTTAAACTAGAAACTAGAATAAATATTAATGTCTTGAATCAATATTTTTCTACTGTGACATTTTTGTGATCCCTTTTTGGTTATGATGTATGGGATACTGACTTATGTTATTTTGATATTAATGTAAGGTTAAACCATTAAAATAATCTAGTAGTATTATTGGGTAATTTTTTTAAGACATCATTTCTCTAGCCTTTTCCTTACCATGAGTAGATGTATCAAGTCTAGTGTTCTTAATTATTGTTGCATTTCATCTCTTGTAACTAGATGGAGACTAGTCTTTACTATTATTAGTATATAAATTACCTTTCAAACCCTAGTCCAAAATAAAATACCCTTATCATGACCTTTTTGATATTGGGCTAGTTGATTTAAAGAGGCTATCAATGAGTGGTAGAGTAAGTTGAAATATTATTACCCTATGTCAGACTTAGATAGTTTAACAAACCTTATTATTCATACTAGTGTATCTCATATTAATCCTTGACAACATCTAAATAGACATGAGCTAATTAGTGGCCACAATTTTACCTACAAAGGTAACTAGGTAAACCTTACTCATATGGATGAGTGGTGAGAGTTGGTTGCCTTCATAATAGAACTAACACTTATTTTGGTAATAAGTGAGTATACTTATGAAGGTGGTCGTATCAAATATGTAAGTATCTCAAGAATTGAGCACATGTACTAGTAACTAATGTTTAGGGCATTTCTCCATAGTGTGAGTACTGATTACTAACCCTAGGGTGCTTTTCCTTATCAGAATTCTAGTCACTAACCTTAAGGTGTCTTTATTTATGAATGTAAAATTATTTCTCATTTTTTAATGTCATAGTATGCATGGATTATTGATAGGTATGATTATAGTTAGTTGTTAGGTGATGATCTTCATTGTACCTTTAATGAATGATCTTGGATATATTTAGCTCAAAATTTATTGTTGACAAAGACACTCTCGAGAGATAAAGCTTATCTAATAATTATAAATTAGTTAGGTCAAAGAAACTAAATCCCCTTTATCATTTCCTTCGGCATCATATTTAATTTTTTGAGATATTGCTTTTGGGTAAGCACACACACTTTAGAATGTTAAGGTGTTTTACATAAATAATTATTTTGAGTGTGTGGTTTGTTCTTGATTGTTGATGTCTAGAGATTATATAAGATCACTTTAGTTGTGATTGTTATTTATTTTTTGGCTTATATCATCAACCCTTTAGATGATGATGTTTCGTGGAGGAGACTCTTCACAAATTCAAGGAGAATTACATCTTTCCCTGATTTTGAAGAACGGATATGTAGGCTACCCAAGATGTAGAGGTAATGGGACATAGGTCATAAGATAGGTCAGGGTTACCTCATCATCATTCATCACATTATTTTAATATGATTTTGTTTAATTACTTATATATAACAATTAAATAAATTTATTAGGATTGATCTATGTTTGAACATTCTTAACTTGTATATTAAGATCAGTTTGTATTGATGGTAGTTTTCTTAACATAAATATAATATTGTAAACTTCTCTTATATTTTTCTCTCTCATAATATATAAATCATTAATGAAAATACACACCTTATATAGGTCTAAATTCTAAGACAAATCCCATCGGTGCCGCTTAGGTTGTCAATATACAATCGTTGGACCTAGTGAAAAATCAAAATTTTGGTGATTTTGAGTATCCACATTACACTATGTAGGAATACACTCCTAATCCCCACTGTACTTTTTTTACCAAGGGATTTTACCCAATTGGTATTTATTTTTTGTTGATTTATTTATTAAATAAAACATTTTTATATTTTATTATAACTGCTAAAAAAATCTTAATGCTTATGATATATGATTTAGGTTTGAAAATATGGTAAAATTGATGACCTTTTTTCCATCCTTCTCATCCTTCATCTTAGAAATGATGTCAATAAATCCTTGCATTTGAATTTCATTAAGTGGGAGGTTTTCCATCATTGCATATAAGTATTCCATCATATTATCAAATTTCTTTCTCAAAGTTGGATGAACCAAGTTCTTTTCATTTTCTTTTCCATGACCATCATCATCGTACTTTGAAAATATATATATATATATATATATATTTTTACAAAAAAAATTATAGTGCTAGTATTTTAATATTGTTCACATTTTCTCAAACAAAAAAATTGATTACTACTTTACTTAACAAAAATGTATCATCATCAAAACCCTTGATATCAACACCTCCATCTTTTGAGTGCATATATTGTTAATGTATTTGAAAATTCACACTTTTTTATGGTTTAAGATGTACTTGTAATATTAATTTTAAATATAGATAGGAACTACTTGGTGAACACTTATCCATATCTTATTAATAGAGAAGAGTATCAACAAATAATTGACTTAACTAACTTCAGATATTAATACAAAAATCATTGATTTAATAAACCTTGATCTAGAAGTATATTTTAAATAATACTTGTTCTACAAGCAATATTCTCTCTAAATCTAGCTCTACCCTCCTTATTTTTATAAGATCATAGAAGGATAGAGGATAAGGTAACTTATATGGATGATAATTACTATTATGATATTGACATTATGTCAAAAAAATTATATAAATAGCTAATAAATCTACCCAGATAAATCTATATGTTATTTGATGCAATCATGGTTATGGGGTTCAATTAAAAACTTCATTAGACCATGTAGCTGGATTGACACACATGAAAACACTCAAGACTTTGCACTAAGATTTAACTTATATTGTTAATGAATTGAGGATAACATGCATTCACTTTTAGAGATTAATTCATAGGTTTATCTTGATTATGAAACACAAAATAAGTAGGCTTATTATTAAAATAATGGAATAACTCTCATGCAATTATATACTTATGCTTTCAAGTCTATGGACTCTAGCTCACAACTCACATTAGCTCTTGGTCTCAAAATTTAGGTAGAGTTTCCTTAGATTTATTGACCATCCTCCCTCAAACATTAACCTTACATCCTCTTATATATATTTTAGGTCTTTTGGATTCTTATTAATTTGGCCCATTACTATTCTAGTGGATTTCATTATGTCAAATTTCAATCCCACCTGTTTTTCAAATTTAAACTTTCTACAATAGAGGGTAGGTATGTGGTATAATTCCAACTACATGTTTGATGATCATAATTTGAATTTAAATTCACTAACTCTGCCTTTATAATATTTTTGTCCTCCACATATCTAACTTAGGTCTAGGGTAGCTATGTGTGGGTCCACATGGCTAATCTATGCCCAACCATGTACTATGATACTCTACCATAGTGTCATTTAGTATTTATATTGATTATATTATCACATATATTTTGATTGAGTGCTTGACACTTGTGTGTGTGTGATGTGTGTTCCCTTTACTAGGTGATAGAGGTTAGCCCACTATGCTTGTGCCATGCAACCTTGCACAATTGGGCACAACCTACTTTTTAAAATCCTGCACAAATCATGTCTTTGAGCCTTCCTTTTGTGTCTCATTTATTCGTGTGTGTTTATTCCTCATATACATCCATGCATTACCTTATTCACTCTCATTATATTGTGCCTTTGTTGCTTGTGCTTTACAAAACTTTACTTAGTGGATTACAGGATTACTCTTCACCCAGGATGCTCTTGCATCAGTATATATTTTTTAAGATTTAATTTGATTTGTCATTTTTTATTTATTGCATGCATGTGAGTGTTTATCTTAATTAATTAAAACTATCCTGGAACCTCTCTATAAATTTAATATAAATCTTATTTCATAGATCAAATTAAATAAGACAAATACTCTAATAAGGTGTTGTAAAAAAATTGTAAGAAAAATATTTTAAAAAAATCATTTTCTACCTATGTAATCAATGTTGCAAGAGGAAGACACTTTTTCATCCTTTGAGTCATCTATTACTTCATTATTAAATATAAGAAGACAAACACCAACATAATCGTCACAACATTTGAAACTTATTATAATATCATCAAATTAAGTTACTTTTGGTTAATGCCATGGAGATTAAAAAAATGTCTTTATCGTCATTTGTATCTAAATATGTTTCTTTAGCTCTTACCTCTTTGACACTAGATGGAAAGTCCTCATTGAGGTCAAAATTATGATTATCTTGATGATCAACCAAAATTTCTAGGGTAGGAAACATTGTTTTAACTTTAACAACTTTTTTATAATCCTTTCCTCTCAATGCCCACCTACACTCACAACCAAAGAACTCTACAAGCTTTTTCAAACCAAAAAATCAATTTATTAGTCTCTTAATTATATAAGTATGTAATTATAATTATAAATTCTTCAAGTAAAAATATGGTAAGTTTATACCATGATCAAACTTCATGACATTGTAACTAATGGGCCTATTTATTTGACTTCTAACCCAATATATTGAAGGCATTATGATATCAAAAAATGGCATCACTATAGATAATTTATTTTTCCCTCTTAATGTCAAGAACCCTTTAAAAATTTTAGTTTATTGTGTCTCCTTTATTCGTGTGTGTTTATTCCTCATATACATTCATCCATTACCTTATTCACTCTCATTATATAGTGCCTTTGTTCCTTGTGCTTTACAAAACTTTACTTAGTGGATTACAGGATTACTCTTCACCTGGGATGCTCTTGCATCAATATATATTTTTTAAGATTTAATTTGATTTGTCATTTTTTATTTATTGCATGCATGTGAGTGTTTATCTTAATTAATTAAAACTATCCTATAACCTCTCTATGAATTTAATATAAATCTTATTTCATAGATCAAATTAAATAAGACAAATACTCTAAGAAGGTGTTGTAAAAAAATTTTAAGAAAAATATTTAAAAAAAATCATTTTCTACCTATGTAATCAATGTTGCAAGAGTAAGACACTTTTTCATCCTTTGAGTCATCTATTACTTCATTATTAAATATAAGAAGACAAACACCAACATAATTGTCACAACATTTGAAACTTATTATAATATCATCAAATTAAGTTACTTTTGCTTAATGCCATGGAGATTAAAAAAATGTCTTTATCGTCATTTGTATCTAAATATGTTTCTTTAGCTCTTACCTCTTTGACACTAGATGGAAAGTCCTCATTGAGGTCAAAATTATGATTATCTTGATGATCATTATCAACCAAAATTTCTAGAGTAGGAAACATTGTTTTAACTTTAACAACATTTTTATAATCCTTTCCTCTCAATTCCCACCTACACTCACAACCAAAGAACTCTACAAGCTTTTTCAAACCAAAATATAAACCAAAAAATCAATTTATTAGTCTCTTAATTATATAAGTATGTAATTATAAATATAAATTCTTCAAGTAAAAATATGGTAAGTTTATACCATGATCAAACTTCATGACATTGTAACTAATGGGCCTATTTATTTGACTTCTAACCCAATATATTGAAGGCATTATGATATCAAAAAATGGCATCACTATCGATAATTTATTTTTCCCTTTTAATGTCAAGAACCCTTTAGAAAATTTAGTTTATTGTGTCTCATTTATTCGTGTGTGTTTATTCCTCATATACATTCATGCATTACCTTATTCACTCTCATTATATTGTGCCTTTGTTCCTTGTGCTTTACAAAACTTTACTTAGTGGATTACAGGATTACTCTTCACCCGAGATGCTCTTACATCAATATATATTTTTTAAGATTTAATTTGATTTGTTATTTTTTATTTATTGCATGCATGTGAGTATTTATCTTAATTAATTAAAACTATCCTGGAACCTCTCTATGAATTTAATATAAATCTTATTTCATAGATCAAATTAAATAAGACAAATACTCTAAGAAGGTGTTGTAAAAAAATTGTAAGAAAAATATTTTTTTAAAATCATTTTCTACCTATGTAATCATTGTTGCAAGAGTAAGACACTTTTTCATCCTTTGATTCATCTATTACTTCATTATTAAATATAAGAAGACAAACACCAACATAATCGTCACAACATTTGAAACTTATTATAATATCATCAAATTAAGTTACTTTTGCTTAATGCCATGGAGATTAAAAAAATGTCTTTATCTTCATTTGTATCTAAATGTGTTTCTTTAGCTCTTACCTCTTTGACACTATATGGAAAGTCCTCATTGAGGTCAAAATTATGATTATCTTGATGATCATTATCAACCAAAATTTCTAGAGTAGGAAACATTGTTTTAACTTTAACAACATTTTTATAATCCTTTCCTCTCAATTCCCACCTACACTCACAACCAAAGAACTCTACAAGATTTTTCAAACCAAAATATAAACCAAAAAATCAATTTATTAGTCTCTTAATTATATAAGTATGTAATCATAAATATAAATTCTTCAAGTAAAAATATGGTAAGTTTATACCATGATCAAACTTCATGACATTGTAACTAATGGGCCTATTTATTTGACTTCTAACCCAATATATTGAAGGCATTATGATATCAAAAAATGGCACCACTATCGATAATTTATTTTTCCCTCTTAATGTCAAAAAATCCTTTAAAAATTTTAGTTTAATAAATATACATGTTCCTTAAATGAATCCTTGTTTCTAAAATATGGCTTGGCTCACTCCAAAATAGAGTGGCTTACCCAATCTAATCTACAAGAGAATTTATTTTGACATTCAATGAAGAAATTTCTTTTTATCAAACAATGATACCTCCCACCCACTAATTCCCCAAACATATGAACAAAGCATGCATATGTAAAATATGTTACCATATCTATGGTCATTTATGTGCTCGACTAGTATTAGCATACGCAATTATCATTGGGTGGCATCGATGTAAATAAAATAAGTTTTGTGACTAGGACTTTAAAATTTAGGTCACCCTTAGCCATATTATAAAAAAAAATTATTGGATGGCATGGGGAAATTATTGAAATGCAAAAGCTCATAATTTTATATGTATTTACATATACAATATATAAGCATAGTGTAACCATAAATACAAATATTTCTATAAAATCTAAATCTAAACAATCAATTGTTAGGATAAACATATACAAGATGGGATAATAAATATTATAAATTTTTCCCTCCCCATTAAACCAATTATTTTTAAATTAGGCACAAAAATTTTCTTCATGTGACCCATAAGTCCAAAAAAATATCATATGTAATACAATACTTCTAGACTATCCTTAGCACCATGCATCATGTATCTAAGTGCTTAGAACATATTTTTCCATATCTCATTATCATGCACATCACTAAAAAAATGTTTGAACCATGACCTATGTATGTGGCCATTTTAAAAGGATGTCATGGCATTGGAACATAACCCCATCATAATCTAAAATGAATTTAATAAAATGTATCAAAAAATGGAAACATTAGTCAAATGTTTGAACCACTTAAATTTTATTTAGATAGAAAACCTTATTGAATGAATCTATTTATCATCTTCATATGTCATGAAAGTTTCCAATATCGATGATGGGAACACCCAATATCTAAAACATGCCTCAACTAAACCTGAATGTCTTTGGCAATGTTGTACAAGTAGATTTCTAATGCAACAAGTACCTTTCCTTGTTGGAGATCAAATACAATAATTGTATACAATTATTACTGTAAAACATGACACATATTTGAATTATTCAAAAAAAGAATAAAAAGTCAAAATTTAACTTGCAGAAACTACATACCTCATTTATTTTTGGAGAATGTTACATCCATGGCTAAGATGGAGTTGTGTGAATGCTCAATCATAATATTTTAAATCCATAATGTTTGTATACCAATGATGAAAGGTTTATTTTTTGTAACATTAGGTTGATCATAACACAAAAAGGACTCCATATGTTGCACATGTAATGCATTCATACTTATTGAGTCACTAGCATTAAATTTTAAACACTTTGATCTATGTTTCAACCATATATTTTCCATGCCTGGTCTTATCAAGTATGCATATATCAATGTGGAATTAAGTTTTTTATACTGGCCTTTACATATGGTATCAATTTTAATGCCCAATTGAAAAAAATTTGTTACATACTCATTCAATTATTTGGAGATGTGTGGGGCATACATTTCCTTCCTATTATCATGTGATCCTTCAACCCTGTGGCATGGTACTCCTTGATTGTCCTCTTGGATATAATTTTTGTAAATAATATACACCACACCAAGCATCCCAAAATAATTTTTGACAATAAAATTCATTAAACAACCCCTCGTTGAATATATTTCAGTTTCCTCATTTTAGAGAAAGGTGTATTTTTCTTATCCCGAGGGCCATAAGCACATTGGAAGTTAATTTATGTAAATGAAACATAAAAAAAATCAGTTGGATAATGGAATTGATTTAACCTTGACATTAAGTACTCAAACTCAAGTATAATATTAATTTAATAATGAATTTTAACTTTATATTGTAGATCCAATACACTCTCACTTCGTATTATTTTATGGTTGACTCTGCATGGATTTGATAGTGTTTTTCATCCTAATAAAAAATTTATTTTTATTTATATTTTTTTCTTCACCTCTTTTAAAATACTCTAACCATGCATAAGGAATGGTTGTTACTTGATTTGACTTATTGTTAATAAATTATCACACCAAGCTCCATTAATTTTTGACTTAATTATTTTAAGGATTAAATCTTTATTTATTGGGCTTAAATAGCTCTATTTATATTTTAATGCTAAGTATGCATTTAAATAGTGAGATCACCTCACTTATTTAAATAAGATATTTTTTCAAAAATGAACCCATGTATTTAAATATGAAATTTAGATTAAAAGAAAATTTACAAGCACCATATTTAGTTAAAAAAATTATCTTTTATTTAAAAGAATAGAAAATAAACCAACTAGATTTTATAAAAGTTATGTTTTAATGAAGTAAGCTAAAGAAGAAGTTACATGTAGTACAATTACTCACCCAAATCTTTATTTGAACATTTAAAATAACAAAGGGGAAATTAAATTCAAACTTAGTATTAAAGTATAGACATGTACCTTTAGGACAAATCGAGGAAGATTTCTTGAGTCACAAAAAGTGAAAAAAGAGTTGACAACATGGGCAAAAATCAAATCTTTCCAATTAATTTCTCTTATAATTTGGCAATGGGCAATTTATATTGAACAACCTTCCCTCTATTTTCTCTTCTCTCTTCTTCTATATATGTAATTTTTATCATTTATTCATAAGGTTGATTTCCTAGACTTGTTTAGTCTCTATATTCCCAGAATTTAGATCTAAAGTCTATGTTGTTTATTTTATATAAGATTTTATTCAATATACTTATAGTGACATAATGCAATTTGTGTGTATATTCTTACAAATGATAAAATTGGTTGCGATTGTAAGTGTTCATCCCTCTACTTTATTATTATTTCTCTAATATCATTTCCATATTTAGATTAGATCTCACCTCTTTGATCCAATTTCTTTACAATGTGTTCACTTTCCTTTATACATATATAAGCAGATCCATGTTTATTCAGATAGGGAGTCAATCCATTTCCATTCTAATACATCACCATTTTATTTCATGAATATTTATTCCCTTTTCCCTAAAAAAAATTCCTTTTGTGTAGTTATTGTAGGTAGATTATCACTACATTAGGAAATAGAACAAGTTGGCTCTAGAGGTTATCTATAAAAATTAGTCCCATATTGAGTAGAGATCTCATTGTTGTGTTTAGAATGTGGGTTGTGACCAATCAAATATTTTAATGCATTAACACTAACTATTTTTGAATTTTATCTTTGTCCATTGTATATCATCTCATGAGATTTTTTTTTTTTTTTGACATCTTAGACACATAGTTCAATTTTTTTTTCTACAAATACATATTGCACCAACGTAATAAAGGCAGATTGAAATTAAGAGATAGTGTTACTACATTTAGTAGAAAATAAAACCCTTAATATTTATCCTCTTTGATTTCAACATATATCAACACTTTTGGGGACATATGTTGCTAATGCTTTTTAGGGATATTTTAAATATAACTTAATTTAATCATTCTACTTATGACATATATAACAAACATCTTATTGTATGTTATAATGTATTATTTGACATGTCATGCATGTAGATGATCAAGTCTTATACATTAATAGTTATGATTTAATTAAAAATAATTTATACTAATTTAATATGTTCAATTAATGTAACCAAATTCCCTTCTGCATTTATACTACCAATAACATGTCATTACACTAATTTAAAGTAGCTACAATTTCAATTGAATAATTAAAATCAAAACTTATGGATGATAATTGCCACTATCGATACATTGCTTTAGTTTTTTGGAGTGTAATTATTTATTATTTGGATGTTTATTTTTTATGCTTCTAATGAAATTATGGTAGTGGACCATCATAAATGAATAAGAGCTCAAACATGTTACCTATCTCCATCTATCATTATTGATATTGATCTAATTGAATGATGAATACTAAAAATCTTTCTCATCTTCCTTAAAGAAACTAGAGTGGATTTAAAGGCAGTTGAGATGATTGAAAAGGATGATATAAACCATATTAAAACAAAATACCCAAATGGATTACCATGTGGGATAAAATGTGCTCAAAATCACCGTAGTCAGAATCTTATCACTCCAAGGGTGATCAGGTTTATCAAAGATAAGGTTATACAAGGAGGGTTTGATAAAGGGTGTATATGGTCTATGAGATCACATATATATTGATCTCATTCATAAATAATGTCAGTAAGATGTTTAAGAGATCTAACTACAAATTATTTAACCATTTTTTATCCCATTATTCCATCTATGAGATACGATGCAACTAACTTCTAGGGTTAATATTTATCGATGCACCATAAATTACATATGGTTGAAGGTTGCCTAGGGCTAGGTTTCAAAAAATATATTAGGTCTTCCTATATGCTCGAGGTTACGTGGAATATCAAGGCCATAAAAAAATGTTGTCTAGGGGTCTATGATGATGAATCAAATCCCACCTCACTTAACACGTGATTCTCATGTGCTTAGTCATAAATGATAGCTCTCTGACAATGATTGAAATCCCCCAACACATGGTTTTTAGCCTTAAAAACAAATAAATTGACAATAAAAATTAAAGGATTACGATTATTCATTTGTCTCAACCATCTTCAAGAAAGTAAAGCAACTTTGAAGGTAGTTGAGATGAATGAGTGGATTGTCAGTATTTATTAATCAATTGTATTATGTCAATAATGATATATATAAATAGATAAAACTTCTGATCTCCTTTTCAATTATGATGGTCTACCACCATAAAGTCATTAATAGGTGGAATTTTAATTCAATAAATAAAATTGAAACATATGGATGATAATTATCACTATCATTACATTGTTTTAGTTTTTGGAATGTATCAATAATGACAAGTATCATCCATATGTTTCAATTTTTATTTTTGAATTAAAAATCTACCTATTATTTACTTTATGGTAGTCAACCATCACCATTGAAGAGGATCTTAAATGTTCCACCTATGTTCATTTGTCATGATTGATAAACTGATTTGATTCAATAATAAACACCAATAATTATTTTCATTCATTTCAAATACCTTCAAACAACTCTACTTTCTTTAATTCAACTTATGGGGATATTTGGATTTCATTTTAATTCCCTAATTCATTCCTCTTAAAAATAACACCTCGTTTCACTACTTCAATAAGAATTGAAAAAATTGTATTAAATAATATTACCAAATGTCAACTTTATATATGTTGATTGGTGTCGTGTCTTAGAGTTATGAATCTTATAAAAATTTAATGATAATTCAATAAATGTGTGTGAAATATATTAAATTAACATAACAATAAAATAAAAAAAATATTAATTAATGTTTTAAGATTATATTACATTTCAATGTTATAATTATATAATTTAATTATTATTTTAAAATTTATTTATGATAATTTAGTTCTTTACATTTCTCACTTTTATATATATATATATATATATATATATATATATATATATATATATATATATATATATATATATATATAAGTGAGAAATGTAAAGAACTAAATTATCATAAATAAATTTTAAAATAATAATTAAATTATATAATTATAACATTGAAATGTAATATATATATATATAATGTGGGCCACATCACAATTTTAGAATATATAAAATGTCAAAATTTATTTATCTGTGATTTATTTAGTTAGTGGAGGAAATGTTAAGCGCAGATCATGGGACTTTATATCTTTTAAAATAAAATAAAGTGACCCACAAAGACACCATTTATTAACATTCAATCGTAACGAACATTGACATTTGAACGTGTTTTCATACCCACCCACCTAATAATAATAAATAAATAAAATAATTGTTGTTATTAAATAAGATTGTGATAACATTTTATTGATCGAGTTTTTGGACTATTTATTTTTTTGAAATTATTACAAAATATTTAAGATGAAATGGCAATTTGTAAAGAATTTTGTTTAACTTCCAATTACATTCTAAAATGAATCCGATGGTGCTAATGGAAGTTTTGGTTCTTCAAAATTTTCAAAATGTAATGCAAGATGTTAACAAGCTTTAGCTTAGATTTTCCTGGTTTATAGATTGGTAGTTTTATGGCGTTAAGAATTGTGATTGATGTTTGTAGACACAGGTAATATGGAAAAAAAAATTCTAGTAATTAACAATTGAAATACCACATCTAAAATTAAAAAAATTGAATATCTCCACTGACATTAAGATGTGTTGATGTGGGTTTCATGTGCACCCAAGAAATATTTATGAAGTAGCCTCTAACATTTTAGGATCTCAGGGGAGTTGAACTCCACTCCAGGGTATTGGGTTTTACAGTAGCCTTTGGTGGAATGGTGGGTGGCAAATAAACTGTTAACCTAAATGGTTTAGAGATTGATGTGAATCTTAGATCTAATAGAGGTGTATGATGATGGATTTATTTTTAAGTGGGAAGGACGGAAAAAAACTAAAAACAAAGGGAAAGGTAATGTATAAAAGAGAATTTGTAAATAGAGAGCATGGGTTCTTATAAGTGGCTTTAGAATAAGGACAAGCACTATAGACAAATTCTTGCAGTTTGTTGCTTTGACACTTAGAACTAACAAACACAGTAAATGAGTCTAAGGGATAAAATGCAATTAACTAAAATTCATTAGCTAAAGGTTATTGTTACTAAGATTTTTGTTGCATCTCCTAATAAAATATTGTAGATAATAAATAGAAAGCACCTTTAATTAGTTATAGCTCAATCTAAGAAGTTGCATCAAAATGGTGCTTATATACAATTCTAAAGATTAGCCTAACAAACTTGTTACATGAAAGCAAGATTTATCAACCTAAAATTGCTATTGTGCATTCTTAATTGATATAATCCTATTAATTAACCACAAGATACTTGAAATTACTAAAACACATATCAAGAAACTAAACTACCAATTAGATCAAAACACATAATCAATATAACACAAAAATGAAAGAAACGGTCATACAACACAAACTTGTAGAACAACCTAAAGGATTTCTTATATATATTGAATGTTAAAAAATTTCTTCCCTTTGAAATGTGGGAGATACATGTATATATAGGCTTGGGATGGGGATGCCTCATCTCTCAAGCCATGCTCAAAGTTTCACCACCATTAGGACATCTCTAGAAGAGTCATGCATGGCATTCATGGCCACAATGTATCCAATCATTCATAATAGACATAAATTGTTACAACAACATTATATTATATTAAACTAAATTAATTACAAAGGAAATTTCCTACAAGGAGGCAATTATATTTTTTTGACAATTGGGCTCTGATAATTGTTGTAGTTGTAACTAGAGTTGTAGATATGGATAGTCTTATCATTTGAGAAGAAGTTGCAAATAAAATATATAGTGGAGGTAATGTAGCTAGGGATGCTTGTTTGCTCACCTAATTTTGCAAATAGAGAGTGTGGATGACCCGAAAGTCCATCTCAATTGCTTCAAAGTCCAATTAAGGTTTTTTAAAGATATAAGGAAATCTATCCATAAATTTTCTTTGTGTTCAATGTAGCCCCAAGCTCCACATAAAGAGTCTCTATGTTAAGGATGCTACTTCTAGCAAAATTCATCAATTACATCAAGTCATCATGGGTCTTATATACTATGCCCTCCACATCTACTTTGAAACTATTTGTTGTTGTCTAAATAAGGTCTTTAAAGATGGCCACGAGGACCAATTACTTACTTTAGTTAATCACACCATTAAATCTCATCTCCCCTAAAATTTTAACATATTATGCTTCATAGTTGATGAGTTATAAAACTAAATTTTTCATCTCTTTATGCCACTTAATCAAGCTATCTCTCCTAGTAGCTACATATTTCAGGGCCCATATTACATCTAGAGTAGTTATTAAGTTCAAGTGGTCATAAGTCTTGTTATAGGCTACTTGGCTTAAGAAATGGAGTCTAGCCTCCATTTTTTTCATCTTATCAACAAGGCTTATACATCTCCTCACTTAGGTTGTGACTCCCTCTTTGCATTTCTTATTAAATAGACAATGTCATATAGCTTTTAAGTTATTCCTTGTATATTATCCATGATGTCCCTCAGAGGCTATATGGTACTCCTTTCTTATAGTGATTCTACATCTTAATCAAATCCTCTAAACATTTCTTTTATTACTCCCTTTGTAGAGTCTAAAAAAGTGTAGGGGTATTTTATTTAATTGCCAGTATCAAAGGGGAGAATTCTTCTTATCTTGGTTAAACATAACACATCTTCTCTTTTCTCCAATTCTACCTTCTATCCTTCAACCATTATGGTTTTCCTTTGGACCTTCCTCATAGTCTTAGTTTCTATGTCAAAATGAATCTTGACCATTGGTTGATCTAAAATGACTAGGTCATGCCTGCCTTCTTATGCTCATTGCATTTTTTGGATCCATTCAAGAACATTCAATCCAACTAGTTATTGTGAAGGTGTTTCTTACTCTATAAGAGTGGTATATGGGGATTGTCCTAGGAGAAACATGGGTTTGGGAGAAGAGGTTTCTAGTTGAGGGAAAGGGGGGATGTATCTCCTCTAACCAAGGACATTTTTGGGGGCCACTATATTAATTATTACTTTCCCTTTCTCTGACCCCTTTTGTGTTGTAATGGTTATATACTCTATTTGGGATGCATGACCAATTTTTAGGCCCAATTGAGTGGATGGTTTGGAGGTAGTAATTGGGAGAGCTAAAATAGTGGTGGAGACCAAATCTTCAAAATGCCCTTGTTTATTGAGTCCATAGGACTGATTGCTTGAGGAAGAAAAGAATGAATAGGTAGGAAGGGTATTGAGAAAATTTTGTAAATAATCTATTCCCAATGTAAAATCAACCCTAGTAGGGAATATTAAAGGTTGGATGGGTGGTGCCACGATCTTGATTATAGGGGTTAGGATCAATTTTTGAAAAACATGCATTGTAGAAGTTTCACTAACTAGAACAATAATAGTTTCAAAAGTAGGTGAAGAATAAGAAGCTTGTTCTCTTACCCTTTGTGTAGTATCAATCAGGGGAATTTTTATTGCAAATGTCATTATTATGTTAGGAAGTGCCAAGGATAGAGATAGATTCATTTATTGGCCATGTATAGAAGCTAGAGGATTTGAATTTGCTCCATCTTTATCTCCATCTAGGTCCTAAAGTAATTTAGTTAAGACTTAACTAGTCTTCAAAATATCAGTGTTACCTGACTAAGCCTCTTCTAGTAGCTATCAACCTTAGGATAATTTTTTGTGGTCTCACTAATGGTTTTAGATGATGATGTCTTTATTTTATATTCACATTCCTCTTCGGTGGACCATTCCTAATCACTATCTGAAACTAATAAGGGTTCTAATTCTTTAGAACCTTTTCTTTTATCCAATTCTTCCCCTCACTTTTCTTTTATTGGAGTACCCTAAGGAGAAAATGAAGGAGTTTTTAATTTCCTCTTATAGACAAGTGGGGTCTAGTAGGAGGAGTCGGTGTTGGATGGGGTGACATAGTAATATGTGAATGTGATGGAACAATAGGTGGTGATGAGGTGAGAGCAACAATGACCGTTGGGGGTGAACCTAGGGAAGTGGACATTTGTCTAAGGAAAGGAGATATTGATAGAGGTGATGGTGCAATGGTTTGGACTAACGATATGAGTGGAGCCAAACTAGAAATAGGAGGAAATAAATATAGGAGACTCACTTGATGCATTATTGTGAGTGGAAGAAAGGACAAATAAATAACTATCCACTAGACTGAGTTACATTTATGGGAACCTGTGTAGTGGCATCCGATTGAAGAGGGGTGGACATTATGGTTGTCAATGTAATGGTAACCACTAGGATGTGATGTTGAAGAGGCCCATCACTGATTCCATCTCCACTTTTTATAAGTGTTTGTCTTGATGGACCAACATGTTCTTGTCACTATGCTTTATCCTATGGTAGGGTTCTTTGAGGAGATTTTGTAACCCAATGCTCCTTCTCAATTATCTTAATCTCTTCCTTGGTGATCTATGGATGACATTGTATATTCCTGGATACCATTGTGGACATATTTACCTTATTCATTCTTGTGTGGACCTTTGTATCATTTAAAGCATTCATGAATACTTCATCATATGGATATGATATATGGTTGTAATCAATCTTCACCTTCCCCCTATCTCTATTTAGGTGATGTCTAACCCTTTTTATTGGATCCCATTTCTTGTAAAGTCCCCACTTGAAATCATAGTACATTCTGATTTTGCCCACTGGTTGAAAATGATCCCATCTAGTGTATTGTATTCTACCAATGTTAACAACAGGTGGATGGACATCTCCTTGTCTTGCATTTATTAGTGTCACATCTATAGAACTATCTAGTTGAGATATAATTTCCTACTCTACCACCTTGTCTTAGAACAACCAGGGTAGATACATAGGATGAGCCCTAGTTTGCTCCATTTTGATGACTGTAAAGTCTAGATAACGCCAATAGTCATCAATATTTTTAATGGTTCTTCAGATTTGATCAAATAATTTGGGCATGTCTTTGTGATAAATGGATTGGTATACAATTGGGTAGGTCTCGATTAGTCTGGTCATATTCTTCCTAAATTTGTGTATATGAAGAACATTAAATTCATCATAAATTTGGTTCTTGGGATATTCAATTGATGGCTCCTAGGGTTCCTCAAAAGTTGAGTGAACATTCCCTGTTATGGCATATACCAAATAAGACATCATGTAGAAGTTATCTTTAGGTCTATTTGCTGAATTGAAGACTTGGATGATCAAATTGGTACTAATAATCTTGTTAATAGCTATGATCTTGGTGAAAGTGAGGATGGTTTCCAATAGGGGAATCCATACCTCATTAACATAGGCTATACTGGGGAAACCATAGATTCAGTTTAGCAAGGTCATAGTGATCCTAATTCTAGGACTAAAGATGGCAATGGGGATAGCATACATGAGGCCTTTAACTATGAAGGTATTGAGGTCACCAACCCATTCCTGTAACTTATTGTTGCACTATTTACATACATCCATGAGTTGACTAGGGCTTATTGTAGGCTATTTTAGGGAGGGGGAGTCTATATTAATTTTCAAAGGTATTCCCATTAATATATGATGTTGGGGTGTTGCATTGGTAGAAGTGCATAATTTTGACAAAAATTGGCCATTTATAAATAAATCAAATAATATGTCAATGTAGAGCATTAACTCTAGTTTTATTGCATGATTATGTATGCCCACTGATTTATTGCCACCGGGTCTTCTCTATATCTTCATGTGAAATTTAATAGTTGATCCTCATGACCATAAGTTTTTGCTACTTCAACTTCCTTCCATATAGAAGAATAATGCTTGAATTCATAGTTGAGGACAACCTCATCGAACCTTGTATTTATGTACGGATCAGGTCCTACAATGGAATACTCAAAGGGGGGATGTGGAACACATGAAGTAGAAGCCATTTTTATGCACTTAAGAGGTCTGGTTCTCTAAAATTATAGAATTACTTGGCCATAATAGAGCTCAAATTCATGTTTACAACTACTAGTTAGATGGAAATGTAATTATAATGGAATTTGTCGATTGCATATATGACTTTTGAATTTTCTACCTATGCTAAATTGAATGCATTTAGTTGGCCAATTTGTGCAAATTAATGGCATCAATGGCCCTATCTTCCTATGCTTTCTTTTATTTTCATATTTTCAATTTTCCTAATGAAGTGTCACTCCTTTTGCAATCCTTGTTGCTAGGTGGCTTTTATTTCTTTTACTTTGGGTGTTTCATCATCTCTATTTGACACATGGTGATTTTCCACTTCATCCAAAAGTGTTACCTTTATGTTACCTAACCCCTATGTCATTTTAAATGCATGTGGTATAGTTTCATCATTCTGTTATTTCTTAGGCCCTTTCTTTGTTGCCATTTGCTTCTTCACCACCTTAGGCTTGCAAGATCATGACACATGGAGGGATGCCACTGTTCCATTATCCTGAGAGTGGCGTACCTTCTTTCTTTACTATGTAGGTTTTGGGTGAGTAGGATGATGACATGTGGTAACATCTCAATGCTCCAATTTTGTAGAATACTTAGAAACTTCATAGAATACTCTAACAGTAGTGTGGTTGTGGGATCATGACATGTGGAAGATTGTCACCAATCCATTGGCTCAAAAGTTTCATACACTGAAACTTCAATCTATCAATCATCAAGTGATTGGGATGATGACATGTGGAAATATATTTCTATTTCACTTTCCCAAGAGTCCCTTAATAAAATTCTAGTGCCAAAAAACTATGAGTTAGTAGGCTATCACTTAGCGGCATAAAACTTTTAGAACATTGAAGTATAATGTATACTTCACTTGCCTTTGGGGCTTCGGTAAGGTGACTGAATGACAAGTGGTAGGCTTTGGCAACTTGGAAGGTGTCTGGGTGAAAAATAGGAAGATTAAATAAGTAAAGAACAACCTACACAAGATAAAACACAATCAACAACACTTTGAAAAACATGTAACTCAGTTAGTTTGAAAGAGGCAAACCCTAACATGTTTTTAGATAAACAAGAAAACTTCATGAAGTGTTATAATTTAAAAACTTTGGTAGACATATTCAAATTAAACCAAAGGCTAGAAATATAACTTGAGACAAACCTAAGCATAGCTTCAGTTTGTTATAATAAAAGTTTCAACATGCAAGTCTAATCTTTATGAAACAAACTTAGGTTACCCCACCGATCTTAGAAAAATAAAGGCTACTTGACAAAGTGGGTCCATATTTAAAAATTTAAATTTGGGGGTGTTGGAACACAACAAATGGTGAATCATAGGGGGAATACTCCAGAGTATTCAAGAACCTAGAATCTTTGGTTAACAATTATAAATTGAACATAGATCATACCCCAGAAATATAATTAAACCAAAAACATGAGTCTCTCAAAACTACAAGTAACATACTAACATTTCACATACCTTGGGTTTGATTTTAATTTATCCTTGTTTTGAAACAATTTAGCAAATACTTGGAATAAATTGTAGGTTTGAAAATGGATTCCTTGTAACACAATAAAAAACTCAGGGAGCTTAGGCATTGCTCTACTGTCAACTAAGCATTTATAGCCCCGATAGAGATACCTTTGATTCCCCCCTTTTCTCCCTTCATAAACTTGTATGATTCATGATACATTGATTTTATATTATCATGTGAGTCTTTTATCATCTTTAGATTTTTATTTAGGTTTATTTGATCACTCTTTAGGATGCATTGGTCCTCTTTTTTATTTAGAATACGAATGGAAGAGAGGGTCAAGAACCATTATGAGCTAATGTATGGGAGAAACAAAACTCAATTTACCAGAATGTCCCTGCTAGTAACATCCATATCAATGGCTTTTACCTCAAAATAATTATTAGCATGGAAAGCGTGTTTGACCCAAGGAATGGAAAAAAAATCTTAATTTGCATTTAGTAACAAGAAAAGATTTTACATACTTGATAAAAGTATTCAATTATGACATGACTATGGTCCATTTTTTATTGCATACCTAAATTTTATAAGTCTCAAATACAGGGGTGTAAGGACTTGAAAATCAACCAATATGTGTACTCCACTTAGGCTCTTGCTTCACTTAATATCTCTTTAGGACCTATTCTCATATATTTAGTATATAAGTTGAATCATGTATATGAAGCATAGTAGATTGGATATTATTTTGATCATTCATGAAGGAGTCAAGCCGGTTATTCCAAAATAAAAGATACCTACTCTAGACAATAAGGAACCTAATCTAAGGAAACAAAATGCTGAAAGAAGGAAAGGCTAATCTAAAAAACACGAACACTACCCTAACTAAAGTGAAAGATAAAAAAACAAATAAATATAACTATGAAAATAGTAAAACCTATTCTAATTTTACCTCTACCATTGCACCTGGTGTTACTCAAAGACATCTTTAGTGGGAAGAACCATGAAGTAGTGCTTCAAAAACTACCTATTGACTAGGAAGGCTAGGTTATTAGCTTCAAGGCCCTTCAAATAGAGGACATTATTGCCTAATATCTCAGATACTTGATATGGTCCGATCCACAAGGGACTGAACTTGTCATGTTGGCCCTTCTTTTTTGGATCTTTATCCCATAGAATAAATAGGTCTAAAATCTGAAAGGCCTTGATCTTGGATCTTTTTCTAAACCATCTTTTAACATCTTAGTGTTTGTTGAATCTTTGTAGTGCTTAAGTATTTACATCCTCAAGATGGACTGTTTCCAATAATCTAGACTGAATCCTTGGATCCTCTTCCATGTAGTCTTGTATAAATTGATAGGTTGGGAGTTTGAAAGACATGGGGAAATATGTTGTTATCCATACACTAATAGGAAATATGAAGTCTTGCCGACCTGTTTCTACCTTGTTCTATCTACCCATAATGCATATTTTAATAATAGATGTCATTATCTTGGTTTCTCTTACGCTGAATTTTTAATGGCATCCATCAAGTTCTTATTTGCAGATTCATCTACTCCATTCCCTTGGGGGTAATAGTTTGAAAAGGACTTGGTTGTTATCTGATTATCATAAGCCCACTCAATGAATTCAGTATATTGAAATGTTGGGCCACTATCATTGACTAAATATATGGGAGTACCAAACCTGGTCAGTATATACTCTAAAAATTTAATGGCATATTGAGATCTAGAATTCTTGATGGCCACCACTTTAGTCCACCTAGTACAATAATTAGTGGTGGTAAGGATGAACTTATCTCATACTGAGGAATTAGGATTGATTACTCCAACAAATTCAAGACCCCATTGTGCAAAAGGATGACCCTCAATGACAAGGTGTAGTGGCATAGTAGCATTAACCTCTCTCTTCCCAAAGACATAGAATTCATGGAAGGTTTTAACATGGTTGTGGGCACCTCTAAAAATATTGGGCTAATAATACCCCATTCTAAAGATCTTGTGGGTTGTTGTGGTCCCAAAAGGGTGACCACTACCTACTTTTTGGTATAGGTTATACAAGATATCTACAACTTCTTCTCTTGAGACACATCTTAGGTACATTCCCTCATAGTTTTTATGGTAAAGGACTCCCCCTCTTATCATGTAATAGACAGACTTGAGCCTCAAATCTCACCTTTGTTCTTTATTCAACTCAAGGGGCATGTTCTCGAGAGTAGATGATGAATAATCTAAGCATACTCACCTCTTACCACTTGGACTTTATATACTCATTCAATCCAAATGCATGGATATGTTTTAGTCATGAGCTGGACTATTCCTTGGCCTTTCACATCTTGTCTGGTTTAATCTCGACATCAAACTCTTCCATTTGCCTATTCTTTCATCCAGTCATTTTGATTAAGGGTGAGCTTAACTATTGAGTCTGGGACTATGAAATAGATTTTATTCCTTAAGATATAGTGCCTAAACTTCTTTGCACCCTTGAGCAATGCATATATTTGATTATTTATCATTGAATACTTCAATTCTACATCTTTTAAATTAGTACTCATAAAATCAATATGGTGTTCAATGTCATTTACCTTTTGGGTGAGTACTATAGAAATGGTATGTTTTGAAGCAAAGGAATACATAAATAAATCCTTGGTGAAGTCAAGACTAATCAATACTAGAGCCTAAGTAATATCTATATTTATGTCTTGGAAGGAAATCTTAGCCTTATCTACCCACTCCATCTTGGTGTCCTTTTTAGCATGGCATTCATGGCTTGAATTTTTTTTGCAAACCCAAAAATAAATTTGCATACAAAATTGATTTTACCAAAGAATGATTTCAATTATTTTCTACTATTAGGAGGTGTTAGATTTGAAATGGCCTAAATCCATTCTAGATCGATGGAAATCCCATCCTTAGTGATGATATGGCCAAGAAACTTGCCTTATGTGACCCTAAACATATTCTTATTTGGGTTCAGGGATACTTTGTATCTTTTACATATATTAAACACTCTCTACAAGTGATTTGAATGATTTATTCTATTTTAAAAAAATACAATGAGTTAATCCATATAGATAATGATATACTTACCAATAAGTCCTTGGAATGCATAATCCATGGCTTGTTGGAAGTTTTTTTTGACATTGATGAGGCTGAAAGGAATCCTTTTATAAGAATAAGTTTCCCACTTTGTGTGGTGAAGGTTGTCTTCATTTGATATTCTACTTCTACCAGCACTTGGTAGTATCTCGATAAACCATCCAAGAAGGACATCATCGTAGGCCCACTAATAATCTAGATTAATTAATCTAGGGAAGGCAGAGGATAATTATCTTTCTTCGAGGATCTATTCAACTTCCTAAAGTTGACACATACCCTGATCTCACCATTATTCTTCTTGATTGGTACCAATTTCACTACCCAAGAAGAATGTCTGATAGGAAATATGATCTTGGTGTCCAGTAACTTTTGAACCTTAGTTTGAATGAGAGGTTCTAGAATGGGATTTACTAATCTCTAGAATTGCTTAAAGGTTCTAATCCCTTGATTCAAAGGAATAGTGTGAGTGATTACCCTACAAACAAAAGCCTTCAATTCTTTATAGGTCCAAGTAATTACGTCCTTATATATATATATCAACTTTTAAATCTTACCTTCAACATAATCTAGGCCAATGTTAACATACCGAGGGTGTTCTTCATTCCCAAATTCTCTTTGACAAAATTATTATGATTTGTCTTTAGTTTTTTTTCTTTTCAGATTATGGGTCTATGTCAACTACTCTTTCCAAGGACACCAACCCCATGGGGATTCTATTTTCCTTGAGCTACATGATACCATAATCCCTAAAATATTTTGCTTCTAGACATCCAAAGTCCTCATCTATAATTTGGTCTTCAAAATCCCCATAATTATTTATGAATTGGACAATCTATTGATCATCCTCAAAAACCTATAAATTCTCTATATTGTTGGGGATCGAAAGGCAAGTCACCAACTCCATAGAAAAATTATGCATCTTGGACTCTTGGAGCGGTGCTAAGTTGGTGGTTGAAGTCACCAGTGAATATAACACTTGGTTTTATTCTCTTTGAACAACTCTAATGTTTAAATCCTCAAAAGATTCAATTAGGTCCTAGGCTCTGTATTTGTATTTCTTCAAATATGATAGCTTGCATTGATATTTTATTCTAATCTAATTAACCACCAACTCTAAATCACCAAATATTTGTAGCTATTTAATAACATGCCTTAATTTAAACTATGGGCCTAAGATCAGGGCTTCATATTCAACTCAATTATTAGTGCAATAGAATTTCAATCTATATACAGATAGGTATTGCTTACCATCTAGGTCTGTTAGAGCTACCCCAACACTAGATCCTTGTTTAGATTAGGCACCATCAAAATGGAGAGTCCATAGCTGTGAAGGGTGTTTGAATTCATTCTTATAAGGCTCATGCTCTATGGTGAATGTATAGACACCACTATGTGAGGATACAAAGTTGAGCATCTCATTTTGGCATTGTACTCTATAATCGAGTACTTCATATTTGGTTCTCTCTGAACTTGGATTTTATTAGGCATTCCCTTCCACGGCAGCCACATATGTGATAAATCAATGGCCATGCACCCATTCAATGTCTTCAACTAATCTTGATTGAGCGAAAAACCATAAACTTCTGGAATGTCAACTACTAGGATGTCTATGTATTGTTGTACATGTGGCTTAGAGGCCAATTGTATTTATACATCTAATTGTTCCCAAACACAAGGTATGAGGACTTGTCAAGTTACAGTACCACTCTTTTATACTTATCTAGACTCAGCGCTAGTTTCTTATTGATAACCATAGGCATCACATTAACCAAAGTTCCTCAGTCCACCAAATAATTATGAGCATTATTACTAAACATTCTCACCATCAACAATAAGGGTGGGACCTTAGGCTTGTCTTTGTAAATCATTACATTTGTATGTGTAGCCTTTGACTTGTCAGATACAGAGGATATTCTAGTCAAGGATTTGATTAATAGTTCCCTTTGCTTAGTGATCTGGGCTAACTTATGTAGAGTGGTATTAGCTTTGATCTTCATGTCTTCTACGATGTTGTGTCCCCCTTTACTTTGTCATTATCTAGGCTATATCTGATCTTTTTCCTTTAAAGGAGGTGGATTATTGTCACCCCTTGGATCTAGAGGAGTAGTGTTATTTTTGGGAGGCATAAAAGTAGTGAGATTTTTTTCCCTCGTATTGTAGTTACTCCTTTGAAACTACTGGAATGCATGGATCTTGTTTGTGTTATCCTCTGGCTCATTCTAATTTTCCACAGGGAATGGAAAGTCATAGGTATCAAAGACCATTATTGTGTTGGGGTGACCTGAAGCGTCAAATGGAGATGGCTTAGGTGGATTTTCCAGTATCTCTTTTCTATCTATCTCTATTTGAAATATCTCAAAGGTTGTGTATAACTCTATGCAATCCAATTCTCCATGCTTGGTTGTGCTATAAACCCTGCACCAATTGGGAAATGTTGCCTCCAAGGTGTTTATCTTAAGCATATTATTATATGGATACTTAGTATTATTCCCTAGTCTATTGAAGGGTTGATTGTACTTTTGATACCCAAAAATTTGATTGGTATTCTAACTACCAGCATTTCCCATATGATTATGCATGGTCAAAAATTCATTACTCAATTTCTATACCATCCTCTAGATGGTGTCTATTTCATCTTTATTATAATCAATAACACCATCTTGGGTGGTGGAATTATTGACTATAACTAAATCTTGACCTCTATGGGTATTAGTTGTTTGCATAGGATTATTTAAGAAATTCATAATTTAGTTAGACACAATGTGAGACAGGGGCAATTGCATATAGTTCTGGGTCTGATTGTGAGCCATAATATTTTGGTTAGCATTTGGGACTGGATTTAACATTGGGTATGCTTAGTAAACATTTATCCTCACGAAGCCTTGTAATTGAGGATTCATTTCTCTATTGTAGACACCTAAAAATGGCCACAATTGGCTTTCAACCAAACTTCAAATTGATTCCTACCAACCATTACAAATTAAGCCTAAGAATTATTGAACATCCCAAATTTGCTTGCACATCAATCATCAAATCTTAGAATCACATTGAGTCGTCCCTAATTGGGGTATCCTATCGTATGCAATAATAACCTCTCACAGATTCATCCCTAATCATCATGTAGTATAACAACAATCTATTTGCCTTATGGACCTATTAAGTGTAGTACATGAACAAATATAAAACCTTGAAAGAGCTAAATGGCTAATCAAAATTAATTAACAAGTTAAACCAAATTAAATGCCTAGTTGAATGATCCATTTGTAATTAATGAGTATCAAAAAAGGAAATTCAAAAATTCAAAATATCATAGGCTTTCATCATTGCCTTTATGATTTATCAAGCTCTTTAGAAATATCCTCGAATACCTATTTTGGATATTCATGCCTATAATTACAAATCATAATTACTTAAAAACTATTAACTCTATTGGGGTTATATTTGACTCACCTAGGTTATGTTTGAACCCATTTCAAGCCTTAACTCAACCCTAACTCACCTTGGATGAGAATTAAATCCTTAGGCTATAAATACAATGTCATCCCTCTTCATTTTTAAGTTCTCATAAGCCAAAGTTATAATACAAATTTGGAGAGAGACGTAACATAATTTGTTAAAGCAATGTTATAATGCTAAAATATTGAGCCAAGCAACATCAAAGCCACATCAAAATCCAATGGTGCCAAGGAGAGAAGGAGCCAACAATATTCATTTTCCAAAGACTACTTGATGCACAATCCAAGCAAGCCACTCAAAAAAGCACGTGCTCTCAAGGAAGGTAAAGGATTTGTTGTCTTCTACATTTTAGTTGTGCTTTCAATTATATTTTGTTACTAAGGTCCCCCTAAGTTATGGGCTTGGAATGTAAGTGTTAGTGTGTTTTTATTTGATTTTTCATTACTTAAACTAACATATTACTAACCTCCCTTCTTGGATTACTATGATCACATCTATCAACCTATATAGCCTTGGTATATACATGGGTAAAATCAATAACTTTGACTACTCTATATACAAACACTACAATCATAGGATCTAAAACATGTTTTTACATTTCAAGAGTTGATACCACATTTGGATTATATGATTTATCTATTCAGTTATACATTTTTTTAAATCTCACATTAAATACCCTAATGGGTTCGTTAGGCTCTCTTTTCATGCTAGTGAAGATTTGGTACACAATGTTAGGGATAGTGATTTGGCCAAACTATCCTAAAAAGGTGGTTTGGCACTCATCCTAGGATCTAATTAATCCCTTAGTGATACTAAGAAACCAATCATAGGTGACATCTTGTAGCATAAAAGGCAAGATCCTACAATCTATGTCCTCATGGACTACATTTAATATTACTAAGGTGGTCCTGAAGGCTTTCACATGCTTTTCAATGGTCTTGCCTCCTGAGAGAGAAAAGGTAGGGAGTTTTTTTTTTTATATTTCTTGGCAGATCATGGATATCTCTTGAAATGTTAAATTCAAAACCAATTAACCAAGGCTAGGCCATTGGACATGGGAGGGGCTTCCTTCTTGGAGAATATGATTGAGCTCAAGATCTTCTCAAAACACTTATATATGTCTTAACCTTTCTATGGGTTTAAAAGGGTGGATGTAGTAGGTTATTGCCAGAGGTAGACCTAGTCAATATTTTAGACATATCCAGTGCAACTCAAGTGATATTCATGTCTTGGGAATGAAAGAGACCCTCCTTCTAATTCCAAAAATAAGTTTATCTATTGAGATGGGTTTTATGTACACCTAGGAAACCATTACAATGTAGCCTCTAACATTTTAGGATCTTAGTAGAGGTGAACTTCATTCCAAGGAATGAGATGTAGGGTATTAGGTTTTAAAATAAAATTTGGTGGAATAACATGTGGAAAAGAAACTATTAACCCATATGGTTTGTATATTGATGTGATAATATTAGAGGGAAGAATTCTTCTTCTCTTGGTTAAAGAGAACACATCTCTTTGCTCCAATTCTACCTTGTGTCTTTTAGCCATTATGGTTTTCCTTTTGACCTTCCTCATAATCTTAGTTTCTATGTTGAAATGAAATTTTACTATTGGCTACTCTATAATGACCAAGTCATGCCTACCTTCTTCTACTCATTGCATTTTGTGGATCCAAGAATGTTCAAGGTAACTAGTTGTTGTGAAGGTTTTGCATACTTTTTAGGATTGGTATATGGGGATTTCCCTAGGGGAAGTATGAGATTGGGAGAATATTTTTATATATGAGGGCAAGGGGGAATATCTCTCGTCTAACTAGTGACCTTCTTGGGGGCCATTGTGTCAATTATTAGCTTCCCTTTCTTTGGCCCCTTTTGTGTTATAATAGTTGCAGAGTCTATTTGGGATGCATGACCAATTGGTAGGCCCAATTGAGTGGATGGTTGGGAGGGAGTAATTAGGGGAGCCAAAATGGTGGTGGAGACCAAATCTTCAAAATGCACCTATTTATTGATTCCAAAGGATTGAAGGCTTGAGGAAGCAAAGAATGAATAGGTAGGAGTTGTATTGAGAAAATTTTGAAAATAATTTGTTACCTATGTAAAATCAACCCCATTAGGGAATTATGAAGTTTGGATGGGGGTGCCATGGTCTTGATTACAGGGGTTAGGATTGGGTTTTGCAAAACTATCATTATAAAAGTTACACTAGCTATAATAGTAGTAGTTATAATAATAGGTTAAGAATAAGGAGCTTGTGCACTTACCCTTTATGTAATAGCAATCAAGGGAACTATTGTTACCAATGTCATTATTGTGTTAGGAGGTGCCAAGGCTAGAGATAGATTCACTGATTACCTATGTGTAGAATCAAGAGGTTTTAACTCTACTTTGTCTCCTTTTTTCGATTTGGGTCCTAAAGTAATTCAATTAAGATTGAACTAGTCTTCAAAATATTAGTGTAAACCAACTCCAATTGGGCCTCCTCTGGTAGTTTTGGTAGAATAGCAGGTGGAAAATCAAATGTTAACCTAGATGGTTTGGATATAGATGTGACAACATTATAAGGGATAATTATTCTTCTCTTGGTTAAAGAGAACACATCTTTTTTCTCAAATTCTACCTTATGTCCTTTAGCCATTATGGTTTTCCTTTTGACCTTCTTCATAGTCTTAGTTTCTATGTTGAAATGAAACTTTACTATTGGCTACTCTATAATGACCAAGCCATGCCTGCCTTCTTCTACTCATTGCATTTTTTGGATCCATTCAAGAATGTTCAAGGAAACTAGTTGTTGTTAAGGTTCTCCCTGTTGTTTAGGATTGGTAGATGGGGATTGCCCTAGGGGAAGAATGGTCTTAGGAGAAGATGTCCCAGATAAGGGTAAGGGGGAATAACTCTCCTCTAACTAGTGACCTTCTTGGGGGCTAGTGTGTCAATTATTAGCTTCCCTTTCTCTGACCCCTTTTGTGTTGTAATGGTTGCAAACTCTATTTGGGATGCATGACCAATTGGTAGGCCCAATTGAGTGGATGGTAGGGAGGGAGTAATTAGGGGATCCAAAATGGTGGTAGAGACCAAATCTTCAAAATGCACCTATTTATTAATTTCAAAGGATCGAGGGCTTGAGGAAGCAAAGAATGAATAAGTAGGAGTTGTATTGATCAAATTTAGAAAATAATATGTTACCTATATAAAATAAACCTCAGTAGGGCATTATGAAGTTTGGATGCAAGCACCATGGTCTTGATTAAAGGATTAGGACTGGGGTTTGAAAAATTAGCATTACAGAAGTTGTACTAACTATAATATCAGTAGTTGCAATAATAGGTGAAGAATAAGGATCTTGTGTACTTAGCCTTTATGTAGTAGCAATCAGGGGAACTGTTATTGCCAATGTCATTATTGTGCTGGGAGGTACCAAGGAGATAGATTCATTGATTTCCCATGTGTAGAAGCAAGAGTATTTGACTCTACTTCATCTATTTTTTCTCAATCTAGGTCCTAAAATAATTCAATTGAGATTGAACTGGTCTTCAAAATATTGGTGTCACCCAACTGAGCCTCCTCTGGTAGCCATTCATCCTCAAGATCACTTCTTATGGTCTCACTAATGGTTTTAGACAATTATGTCTCTATTTTATCTTCTCATTCCTCTTTGGTGGTGTTAGCAACCCAAGTTGCACCCTATGAAGGAGACTTTTCAAGCCTACTTTAACTTGGACTAACATGGGAATGACCTAAATGTTGTGGGTGACCTTATAACTAGATTAGACCTCTAGATTATGGGGTTAGCCCCCCTAGTACATCACTTATGGCTCAATTCACTAAATCCTTCTACTATTGAGGTGAAAAGAGATAGAAAGTAAAAAAAATAAACCTACTCTAAGGTATGGTGATGTACCAATGTAAACACTCGTTCACTCAATTTGGACTTCAACTAACACTATTAAACAATATAAATTACTAAATCTTACAACTCCAAGGACTCTCATACAAAAGTGTTCCACATAAAGGTTCCACTAAGTGATTAAAGCATGAGGGTAATGATGCAAATTTCTACTTCGAGCTTAACCACTCAACATTCAAACGCTATATGTGACCTACATAAGATCATCTACTAGTAACTTGGTGAGACTAAGCCCTGCCAAGGGAGAAAATTCTACCACGTGTGCAAATAAATTTAATTAGACATACTAAACCTGTATCAAGGAATATGAAATTAGTCATTTTATTCACTTAAGAGGTTACAAAGTGCAATATTGGCAAAGTTTCATCATGCCCAAGAGAGAGATTACAAATTAAGGCCTCAAGGCCTGAATATATAGTAGAATAAGGAGAGTGGCATGGAAGAGAGAGAAAAATATCTTCCATGACCATAGCACATTCATACTTCAGTTACAAAATAGTTATAATAGTCTTCCAAAAGACTCTCCATGTTTGATGCTCTCTTTGACTCCTTAAGCGTAGAAGTGGAACGGTGGAGGATGTGGTTGACTGATTCACCTTCCTTCAAGCATGATAAGACCCTATTTGGGTCAAATAACCTCTGTTATTTGTAGATACAACTTGAATGAAGTGAAATTAAGTCATCATAAAGTATATAATAGTCCATACTCCTTTTGAGCATATGACCAAGTCAAGAAACTGACCTCTTTATTTATTATGAACATTGAAAGTACACTTGAATCCTCTAATGTAGTTAGTTATTCGGTCTGATTAATCTATATTATATCATTCATCAGCCCTCTATGCCATTCTTCAACTTTACTTGTTGATCAAGTAGGTTAAATAGTCCAATTAGGCCTAGTAGCATAACTAATTGCATTTGATGGCCATGAAACATTGAGAACCTATGAACAAGGGAGTTTTAGGCCTAAATCAATGCCTTAAATCATAACATAGGTCTCCTTAAGTAGTTCATAATTGTAAACTTGTCAAACTAGGTGACTAGGTCACCTTGTCTTTCACTCCTACAGACTGGCTAATTGGAAGAGACTCACAGAGGTATTTCCAAGTAAATCCTTGGACATCCAATGTCTTGAGAAGATGAAAAAAGTTCTAAACAAACATATTCAATGGTTGGCATCTCTTTAAACTACCTTATACCTCTCTTTCTGCTCTTTTTCCTCAAAACCCTTTATTTTTTGATAGGTCTGTACACCATCTATACAACAAAGTACCATGTTCATGACCTTATCTAAGCATACTAGATGATCCAAGTGATAATTAGATGATTTCAATTTCTTTGAATGCCTTTTCGCTCAATTCTTCCCAATCGGGTCTTAACTAGGTTTTAGAGAGGTTTAAGAGTGCTCAGGACTCTTAGTAATGATTCATAAAGTTTAGGAGTTGAATCTATGAACCAATTCCTCAAAACACTAGTATACTAAGCCCTCCACCTCTTCCAAAGTGCCCAACCTGCCATGCAAAATATTCATACAATGGTGAGCATGTGAAGTCACCTCTCAAAGAAAAAACATGCTTTTTGAGTAGTATTAGGTATCTTAAGTCCAAATAACCAACTATGGTGTTTCCCCTATAGCTTATATATGACATACAACCCTCTAAAAACTTGATGATGTTGTTCATGAAGATTGGAGGTGCCCTCATGACCTCATATTGCCTTCTATTGCCCCTTCTAGATGATATTATCTAATGAAGCCAATAGATAAGCATATGTATATGTAGGGTTATTAGAATTCTAACCTCATTATGAGTTTAAAATCTCTTATCCACTGTATACAACTTGAATAACCTCTATGAAGTCCTTTGGATCAATGGTATTAGCTTGAATGAGCCATTTGCCCTCTATATGCATGCATACAATCTCTTGTTTGAACACCCAGACATATCTACCCATAGAAACAATCATAAATACCCCTATAAATGGTTCTTTCAAAGTTTTTTAGGGAGTTTAGGACCCATTCTTTCTTCTGTAGTTCATTACATATGCAAATCCCCTTCATTTCCTTGCTCACAATCTTAAATTAGTCTTCTTAGGCCTAGTTCGTACAACATGACCTCTACCCATGCCAACCAATAAGCTTATGTGATGCTTAGGAGATTTAGGAATACCAAAAACATCATTTCAAGGCTCAAACACTTCATTTGGATGCACTTTGAGGCATCTTTCCTTCATCAGGTGTTTTTCAGGGTTTTTAAAGGGTTTTAGAGGTCCACAACCCTTAACAATGATTCATAAAGTACAGACCTAAAATGCAAAACTTCTTATCATGGATTTTAATTACACTGAACCCTTCAACTTCTTTAACTAGCTCAAGTTCCCATGCAAAAGATGCATCAAGATATGTACATAAATGTGCCTCAAATTTATTTTTAGATTGTGCAAGCAAATGAAAGGCTTAACAAGCATAATGATATGTTTATTACATTCCCCTCACTCCAACACCTCTCTCATGATTGAATTGAATCTCCACACCATTTCTATGACCATCAAAATGTTAAAAAGACCTGGATATGTCTCAATGTGATAGTAGGGTATGTTACTAGGTTTAAGTTATGTCTGCATCTGCTAGCCCTCAAGGGCATATTGACATGACAACTAAATGTGACTAATACCATAGGGTGTATGAACACATAAAATCACCTTTTATTGCCTCAAAAACCTCTTCATGAAGTTTAAACCCCGTGTCTTATTCTCAAACCTTCAAATAATGCACATAGTCTCATCATAGACTACTAGTAGACTAGGGTAGTTCTGAGACAAAATAGTGAATATCTCCACTGATTGTCTAACCTTTAGAATAATATGAACACCTTAACATACTTAAAATTATCATATTCACTAAATTTTAAGACCTAAATACATGTATAGAGTCTTTAAAACCTCAAACTATCCCAAAACTATCTATGGTGTTGATTGTGTGTGCAAGGTTTCTTATGCTTCAATAAGTCATAGTTTCACTCTAATCATTTCATATTTATAAGGTGTGATTATTCTATGTGTTTTAAGTCATATATAAACCATTCTCAAATAGGCCTCACTCCCCTCAACATGTCCATAGTCCTTATTTTCCCTCAATCCAAACAAGAGTCCTTAAGAATAAGCAAACTGTAGCTTACCTTTTTGACTATGTTTTCATGTTTTAAGGTCCTCCTCAAGATCACTAAGCTTCCAATAGTCCTTTAAATAATTTAATTTCTCAATAAGTTTCAACTATATCTTATATCTTTTTTTCCAACACTTCGACATACTCACCTCTACTTATTTCACATAGTATTGTACTTGGTACCTGTAGGTGTCTTTGGAAATGATTGACTATTGTGTTTAAGGATTAAACCATTTCAACCTCTTCACTTGTTTTGAACTTGCTTAGAGATCCTATAAGATTCAAACATCCCATAATGTTTCATACACCACAAGTTCACCTTCAATCCTTGGTCAAAATTGAGTTTTACTCCACATGGTTACATAACTCCATTAGGTTGCCTATAGATGCACACTAGTTATCTCATTTGGTATGGGACATTATTACCACATTATTGAACTTGTTTGAATCTTGAATGGCTTATAAATTTTAGTGACACAAACTATATCTCCTCATTCTTTTAAACAAACCTTGAAGAGGGAGCCTAACTATGTCTTGGCATGACTTTAGGTGATGATTCATTGTAGCTTGTATGGATAAAGATGGAATGAGACCTTGAGAAGGTCAATAACATGGTCTATGATCCCCTTCCATTCATTGAAAAAAACTTAGGGGATAGTTCAAACTCTTTCATTGAGATATCTCCTTTCCTCTCCTTTTTACAACTTTCCATGAAATGTTCTTGACTGTATTTTGCCTTGGCTATAGGTGATGATTCATCCCTTTAGCAATGTTTAAGGCTGCATAACTTACTTTCATGACCATGATAGTTCACAACACCCTTGATTACTCTAAAATAGTGGATCCATGATGTTAATGTGGATAGTTATTATTGATGGTATGTATGATAATAATGTGATATGAAAATTCGAGAATGGAGATGGAGTGATAAGATTATACAATGGTTGAATGGTAATGTGAAAGTCTATGAAGATGAAATGAAACATGAATCCAACATCTAGATAGTCATTAAGGATCTTAGGCAATCTTAAACATATGATTTAATAATATATCATTTTGAAGTTCCTTGAATTAGCATACATCATTGAAGGAAAAACCTAGTCATCTCCAAATTGCCTTAACATATGTTAAGCTACCTTAACATATGTTAAACTAAGACTATGAGGGTTTTGAGGGAATATTGATGGTTTCTATGCCATGAAACCTTGCGGAAACTTTGAGACACCTTCAATAAATACACATGATCATGAATATAACGTCTCAAATAGAATATGTTGTGCTTGACAACTTGAATCACCCATTAAACTGTACACCTTCCTCAAACTTCCCTGCAAACTATAGATTTGGCAGCTAATGTCTTCTTGAACTCTATGTACTCACACATATGGATCAAACTATTGGGGAAGCCATGAAAATTCTCTTCAAGACTTGAATAATTAGGAACAACCACTAGTTTTCTCAAAAGAGTCAGAAACTCCACAAAACTGTACCACTTCTCTTGCCTACTGCAGATGTGAATGGTGACAAGAACCCTGAAGTTCTTAAAATTTATTCACAATGTTTGAAATAATAAACTAATAAAAAAACACATGAATGGAAGGTCATAAAGTCTAGTTTATCTAGTCAAGAGCTTAGATTCCCATTCTCTATCTCTTATATCGACTGAGCACAAACCTAAGGTCCTCTTGCTATCTACCAATGAATTGAGCATGGAAAACACATTTGGTTTTATATTATCAAGCCTCAAAACATTCTAATATATTCACCATGTGTCTATAACAATACCTCCATGCATCTCCAAGACTCCTCCTGAGCAAATCCATACAATACATATCTGTACCACCTAAAAACAATATTAAAACCTACAAAATCTCCTTCATTTCATCTTGCTTCGACTTCAAACCACCATTTTAGGGAAACATGAAGGAAAATACAGGTCAAAAAGGCATCTCAAATTAAGGAAAACTTATTGGAGAGAAAAAAGGTAGTTGATTTCACATGTGCAAGTCTATTCGATGGCAAAACAACCTTCTAGGCTTTTAGAAAATACATTTTCAAAGCATGAACCATTTGACTAAGCAATATAAGGACCATGGGGGTGATTTAAATATGTCAGTGATGCTTTAAAGCCTTATGAGGTAAATAATTTATCCTTTCAAGACCAAAACTTTCTTTTAGATAGTATACATAGAGCCTCATAAGAAGAAATGCTAATGAATATCACAAAAGAATACCTTCTAGTTGCTTTAAAGGTTTGAACTAGACTTCCATGTATCTTTATCACCCTTTCAAGGCCTATACTTCACCATACCTCATAATAGTTCATCAATTTCCACCTTAACCATTTACATCAAGGCATTTTAGTTCATAAGACCACTTCAAACCATTATCAAGACATCCAAACGTACTCAAACATCATGATGATACTTAACACCAATTGTAAAGAGGTATGACAATGATAAGACACTGAGACCTACACCCTTCACTTGATATTCAAAGGCATCATGATGATTAAGCACATCATCTAAGAACCCAAGACATCTAAGAGATATGGTGATCACAAACAGAATCATCGACACCTCTAGGAGTGTTGAATGACTTCGAGAATCAATTAGGAGACATCATCTTTCAAGATAGCACCATGTAAAGTCTTAAGTGGGTGCCATGAAAAAATTTCAGTTATAAGGGTTGGAATTTGGTCTTAGGAGGCCAAATTTCCAACATTTTTGGCAACTCATAAGGGTTGACCAGATTTCTGGTCAAGGGAACCCACTAACTTTTCATGACAATAACAATAATTAAACATGATAACATGGTTTTGGTGACTACCCTCCTTGACTGCCAAAAATATTTAGTACTTTGTGACACCTTATGACTAAAACAAACTAACAGGACTTTATAGAAAAACTAAAGAAACACACCTAAACTAAGAAGCACACCTAACCTAAGGAAAACAACAAGACAACAAAGTAACAAAGCAACAAACTAAACTTGTGTTAACCACTTATTTAAATAAGACAACAAAAAACTAAAAAAACTACCCTGAGGTCAAACTCTTTCCTCCAGGATCAAACAAAAAACTTTTTTGGTCACTATGACACCATGAGGTCTGGTTGCCACATCTTGATTTGAATTCAACTAAGCCTTGCCCACTACATAAAAACTCCCACTTGTCGCTGAAGGTATTGGCATGTTTATGGCCTCTTGAGAAAGTAGTTGGACCTTCTAGTTCCATCTCCAGATGTATGGGTTGTACATGTGAGTCCAACACCTAATCATACTCCTCCCATATCCATCTTTCTTGGATGATTAGCCTTATCTCTACCTCAGTCATAGGTTGCTCCTAATTCTACCTATGAGACTCAAAATAGTCATCTTCCATAATGTTCTTTCAAGCCTCTTCTCAATATTCTCATGGGGTAGAGGTGGATTATCTAAGATCGAACAAAAATTCTCTAAGTCCTCCAAAAAGTCCATGTCTTCATGATCAATTGGAAAGACATGGAGATCATTCTCATCCTTACCATTCACTTGTGGAACACTATGCTGATCAAACTCATATTCTATTATAACTTGGTTATCCTCATCTTCTATGGAGAATGGCATCTCATCAACCCACTCAAGCTCTAGCTCATATTGGTGCCCAAGAATTGGTCCTTTATCTTTAATGAAACTAGAGTTTTCTTGAACACATACCCTTTTTTGGATGTTTGAAGACTCTATAAGGTCACCTCCTTACCTTGCAGATGCTTCAAGTTGAATAGATACTTCACTCTCACACTCATTAAGGTTGACATGACAAAGAGTGGTTGTTATGTCATCAAGGAGCTCTTGGGAACCATCTTCTTGTTCAATTGGATTGTCTTCCTCTTGCATATTATCTTGAACCCAATCAACTTCTTGTAGCTCATCCTCTTTTGCATTGTGAAAGATTGATTCACACTTATCCTTGGCAAGGGGTGTCCCAATGATGATTTCCTCTTCTTCCTCGCTTGAGTCACTCTCGTCTTCTATCATTACAACTGAATCTTCCTTATTTGTCTCATAAAGGAGAGACTCCTCAAGGAATGGCATGGTGTATCCTTGAAAATTTTCAAGAACGTGAGTCAAATCCAATGGTGTTGCCATGGATGCTTCATTCTCATTACTCAACTGCTCACCTTTGAAAACCATCACTTCCTCTTTCTACTATATATATTGTCTTGAATATACTTCCATGAGGGAAATGCCTTGGACTTTTGAAGAGGGAGGGGTGGGGGCTAAATGTTTTCTGACTTATCCTTGACTTCAACATCTTGGCTTATGTTTGACTACTCTTCTCTCTCCCTTGACTGTTACATTTGTTTCCATGTTATAAACTTGGATTTAGGACTTATTCTTTTGCACTTGGTATAGCCTTGGGCATGATTGGAGGAACCTCTTGCTAGGATGGGATTGATTTTATAGCTACCACTAACTGGTATATGAGTTGGTTTGTAAGCCCAACTTGTTTAACAAGGTGAGCCTTAAATTCAAGCACCATCTCATTGGAGATCTCTTCCTATTGATCAGAGGATGAAGTCCCTTGCATAATCTGTTATGAAACATGTAACTCAGCCTTCTCAATACATACTTCTCTTTCCCTTTGAACTCTCTCTTGGATAGACCTCCAAGTAGGAAAAGTTGGCAAGACTTGAGAGGAACTTTGAGGGTTGTGACACACATTTGTTTGACACTCTTGAGGGGGAAAGGGAATTTCAATGGAGGATTGATGTAGAATGGAAGAAGGGACATATTGTTGATATTGGCAAACTTGTTTCCCCTTATATACTACTAATCCATACTCAATCTTTGAAACTAGACCCCTTATGTCCAACATGTCATTGTTGACCTTTGAATGACCCTCTTATAAAATATGCCCACACTTCTTTAGCCTATTGTAATGAATTCCTCATGTTCTCAATCTCATGCTTAGGGATATCTTGTCCATAGATTCTCAAGGTGTCAATGCTCACCATGTGATTTTCATTTCCCAATAACATATTTTTGAAGCTTGATATGGATTGTTTTGGGACATGAGTACGATGACCAAGAACATCATGATGTTACCATGGTTGATTAGGTTGATAAGAAGGTTGCCAAGGAGGTGAATGAGGTTCACAAGGAGGGCTAAAGTGGTGTCCTTGGTATTGAAAAGGATCATAGGCCTAATAAGGGCTCTCATATTATTGATCAGGGTGAATGCAGGGCTGGTAGGTTTCATAATGGGACTGATAGGAATCATATTGGAATTGGAAAGGATCATAAGACTGGGAAGTGAAAGAAAAAATTCTACCCTATATGTAGCCATAGCTCATCACAATGCAAATGAAAAGGAATGAACTATGAACAAGAACATTCCTTACCTCAGAGATGATGACCATATGAATGTTTGAAGCTGCTCAAGATAACTGCAATGTGCTACTATGAAGGCTCTAATGATTGAATTTATCCAAGTAGGTGTGCTAGAACTATTAGTAACCTAAGTTGTACCCTGTGAAGGAGACTGTTCAGGCCTACTTCAACTTTGACTAACATGAGAATGGCCTAAAGGATGTGGGTGACCTTATAACTAGACTAGACCTCTAAATTATGGGGCTAGCTCCACTGGTACATCACTTATGGCTCAATTCACTAAATCCTACTACTACTAGGGTGAAAAGGGATAGAAATTATAGAAAATAAACCTACTCTAAGGTATGGTGATGCACCAATGTAAAAATTCATCCACTCAATTTGGACTTTAACTAACACTATTTACAAATCCAAGGACTCCTACGTAAAAGTGTTTCACATAAAAGTTTCACTAAGTGATGAAAGCATGAGGGTAATGATGGAAGGCCTAATTCAAGGTACTAACCAATCGGTATTTCCACTCCAAGCTCATCCACTCAATATTCAAACACTATATGTGACCTACATAAGATCATCAACTAGTAACTAGGTGAGATTAGGACCTTCCAAGGGAGAAAATACTACCACATGTGCAAATCAAACTAATTAGACACACTAAACTTGTATTAAAGAATCTAAAAATAGTCATTTTATTCACTTAAGAGGTTACAAAGTGCAATCTTGGTAGAGTTAACTCATGACCAAGAGAGGGATTATAAATTAAGGCCTCAAGGCCTAAATATATAGTAGAATAAGGAGAGAAGGAGAAGGAGAGTGGTGTGGAGGAGACAAGAAAAGGTATTCCATGACCATATCACATTCATACTTTAGTTAAAAAATAATTACAATAGTCCTCCAAAAGACTCTTCATGTTTGATGCTCTCTTTGACCCCTTAAGCATAGAGGTGGAGTGATGGAGGATGTGGTTGATTGATTCAACCTCCTTCAATCATGTTATGCCCCTTATTGGGTCAAATAACCTCTATTCTTAGTGGATACAACTTGAATGAGGTGTAATTAAGTCATCATAAAGTATACAATACTCCATACTCCTCCTTTTGAGGATATGCCCAAGTCAAGCGACTGACCTCTTTCTTCATTATGACCATTAAAATTGCACTTGAATACTTCAATTTAATCAATTATTGGGTGTAATTACTCTATATTTACTCATTCATCAACGCTATACACCATTCTTCAACGTTACTTATTGATCAAGTAAGCCAAATATGTCAATCAGGCCTAGTAGCTTAATTGCTTGCATTTGATGGCCATGAAACCTTGAGAACCTATGAACAAGGTATTTTTAGGCCTAAATCAATGCCTCAAATCATAACATAGGTCTCCTTGATTATTTCATACTTGTAAACTTGTCAAACTAGGTGTCACAGGGCCAGCTCTCCAGAGCTGACCACCCGTGCGACACCACTTGTCCAAACCTAAATCCCTCATTGCGATGGGACTCTACAAGAACTACGAACTACGAACTACGCCTTCAGTGTTTACCTACACAAGTACACCCACAAACACAGTAGACAACAACTTGTATAATAAAGGATTAGCAGTGGAAAGAAAAAAACACACTAGCAAAAATCGGGAAATTGACTCAAACACACATGAGCATTCACACAATGCAAGAGAACTAGGAGTAACATGTATTTTATTAACTCTTTAGGATAATCTAGTCTAAATTACAATAAATAGGCCAACTAGCCAACATACACAACAACCACCAAGTCAGGCTCAGTTGATAATGCTCGAAACCACTCGAATGATTATAATGAACAACTCCCTCCCAAGGTCTGATTACTCTCTGCCTAGGACAACCCAACGCCTACTTCATGAAATTTGAGACCAACAGAACTACTCACAAACACCAACATAATTCTTGCATAGACACGTGCCCACAGTCCACATAAACTTGGGATTGACACACACACAGCGTCAGAATGATTCACTTTTCACCACTTTGACAGTTCAGACTTGCATTCACCCAAATTACTGCACAAAGAAAGCTAACCATTCATTTGATCAAGGCAGACCAACTTGTGAATGTAGATAGGGATGTTGAAGCAACACATCCCTCATAGACTCCCCCACTTAAAAATCGATGACATCCTCAGCGTCGGTATGACTCCACTAGTAGGAACCCATGAGGCAGTCTTTTATTCAAACTCAACCTAGAACCAAAATATTAACACATCCCTTCTTCAGACCCAATCCAAGCCAAGAGGCCAACACTTCCCCTTTCCAAGCTCTATCCAGAATCTAGAGTCAAGAGACCAACACACCCCCTTTTCAAACCCAAAGCTAAGAAATAAATACATCCCCTTTTCAAGCTCCCTTCAGAGTCAAGAGACCATCACAACCCCTTTACAGACCCAAAGCCAAGAGATAAACGCATCACCTTTTCAAGCTCCATCCAGAGTCAAGAGATTAGCATGCCTCCTTTTCAAACCCAAATCCAAGAGATAAACAAATCCCCTTTTTAAGCTCTATCCAGAGTTAAGAGACCAACACGTCCCTTTTTCAGACCCAAAGCTAAGAGATAAACACATCCCCTTTTCAAGCTCCCTTCAGAGTCAAGAGACCAACACAACCCCCTTTTCAGACCCAAAGCTAAAAGATAAACACATCCCCTTTTCAAGCTCCATCCAGAGTCAAGAGATTAACACACCTCCTTTTCAAACCCAAAGCCAAGAGATAAACACTTCCCCTATTCATGCTCCATCCAGAGTTAAGAGAAAATGGCAAAGTATTCAAGCTTCGGGTTTCTTAGGCCATAATGCAAATCGAGTTTCCAACGGTGCTTGACTTCTAAATGTTTTATAAGTAGAAGTAATTCGGTTTTACGAACGCAAATTACTCATGGACAGTGTAGATCGGATTCTCCAAGGTGAACGATTTCAAGCTTTCTCTTAAAGAAGGCTTCGGGGTCTCTAACGAAGGCAACTTTGGGTTTCTAGAGGAGCACTGCTTAAAAAAAACCTTATAAGTAATCAATAGTCGAAACCCCAAAGCAAGTAAGAAGGCTTTGGAAAGCCCGATTTGGTTTGGGCAGTGTATTTCGGGTTCTCCAAGGAGCACTACTTAATTACTTCATAAGTTGAGCAGTCAGAAACCCGAAATAAGTAATGAGACATCAAAAGCCCAATTTGGTCTTAAAAGTGCCTCTCGGGTTCTTAAAAAGACAAGTCCTCTCCAAGCATAAATCCAAAGGGCCAATTAGTCAAGGACAAGTGGCACAAGTACATACAGCTCACTCCCAGAACATGCAAAGTGGTCAAACAAGGATTGAACGTGACCAGATGGAGCAACAAACATGCTAGGACCGATTGGGATAGTCCAAGTTGCAATAAAGAACTCACCAAGCTTTAATGCAAAGATCAAAACACTCGGACTTGGCAGCGACATCCAACTACCCAAGACATAGCTTCTCAAATGCGCCAAAGGGAGACTTGAATGCAGGAATGGCTCGAGGAGTTTAGGATGATCTTGGGTGGCGCGTTTCATGGTCAAGGCAGTGGCGACAGTAGCGGTCCCAGTTCAGCGACTTCCCCTCTCCTTTTTGCCATGTAACTCTCTCTCTCTCTCTCTCTCTCTCTCTCTCTCTCTCTCTCTCTCTCTCTCTCTCTCTCTCTCTCTCTCCCTATTCTCTATAAATATCACGCAACTTGCCATTGTAAAGGTTCCCAGTTTTTAGACATTTTTTATCTCCCTAGGAGACGGGACGCTCGTAGAGATATCGCAAGATATGCTCAACTGGATAGAAAACAACTCCCAAACTAAAGCCATTGGAAAAACAAGAATTGGGTAAGAATGATGCTATCTTGCTCTTTTTGAAATAGAAAAATATGCAAAAAATCAAAAGACATGCAATAAAAAAAGCAGTGTTGTCTAGGCAAAACTGCGCTGAAAATACACAGCCCTCTTTAGCTATTGTGCATGATCAACACATATTAAAAGGAAAATTAAGTAGTCCTTGCTATTTTAATTCTATACTAGTGCATTCTCATAAACCAATTTAGTGTGCCTTGCTATTAGACAAGTGTGTTAGGGAAGTTGCATGCATTTCGTATCTCTGTTGGAACAACCCTATTCATTTTATGATATCATAAAACTATGCTAACCAACAACCCTTAATATTCTTAGTACTTTCACACAAGTGCCTTAAATGGATAACAACTCCCCATGCCTGCCCTCAACATGGATGGCGACGTTTTGATAGAGAGCAAGATAATATCATGAGAACAATTTCAAACCACCTCGTACGAATCCATTTCTAAAAAGTAAATATCACCTGCAGCAACTCAGGGAAAAACAGTCTATTACATTGTCACAAGATATGTCCATTCTCATTCCATCCACTAAGAAAAAATAAGTTTTTCTATCTATCAATCACTAAGGATGTCAAATCACAAAAAATAGATAGATGGTTCAATGTTAGATGGAGAGGGAGAGGGATGGAGGGGGGAAAGAGAAAGGGGTTGGCTGGGTAGAGGAGCGGGGGGAAGAGGGAGAGGGAGAGGAATAAGGTGGCGAGAGAGGGAGTAAGCAGGATCGAGGAGGTAGGGAGGGGGAAGGATCACACAACATACCTAATTATCACTATGTTACAATTGATGAAGACAATCAAAATGAAGTACTTGGGGGGTAGAGGGAGAGGGGGAAGGGGGAAGTGGGGGAGAGTAGGGGGAGAGAGGTAGGGAGAGGGAGGGGGATGGGGAGAGGCAGAGAGAACACACAATGTACCAAATTATCACTATGGCACAATAGACGAAGATGATCAAAATGAGGTACTTAAGAAGATCTTGGTCTAAGCGATGTTAGATTATATTGAGACGAAATTGGTCTACGCCACCATTGGCCAAAAGATCCATGGGTCTATTTGCTTTCCTATAGCAGTGTTGGAAGTGAATATGGTGAAATGAAGAGACCAAGTCCCTTGCTTCTTTGAGTTTCCAGCTAGGATTCACCTCCTTTATCATGGCATTAATGGCCAACTTTGAGTCTCCCTCAACCAGAATTGTCTTCTTGCCCAACGATAAAGCTAGTTTCAGACCTCCCACAAGAGCAAGTGCCTCCGCCTAACTTCTGATTCCTTAGGATTATAATCAATGAGACTTACAAGGAGGAGCATCTGTCCTCTCTGCAACCAGCCCCGGTTCCATGGATTTCCTCAAGAAATGATTTACTTTGTAGTACCCCTGTGATTGGGGCTTCCATCTTACCTCTTTCCTATGTACCCTTTTTACACTTGACACTTTTAATGGAGGCTTACAATATGGTATTTTATATGTCATGAACTCACTTTACTTTGCATTTTAGGTTTTTTTTAATTCTGTTAACAGACCATTATTCTTCCTTTGCTTCTCCATATTTTTTTTCAGCCACAATAGTCTCAAGTCAGCACTATGTTGGCCCATTTAATGGTTGATTTCAGGTAGTGCCAGCCCTTTAAAAATATTCCAGATATCCCAAGATGGGAAAGTAGCACGTTCAAGCTTCAAAATGCAGGCTGGTTTCATATTGTTATGAAGTTGTGCATTAATCTTAGTTAGCAAGCACTAACAATGACCATTCAGATAGGATAGCACGTTAATGCAAAACTGCATAGAATTTGCTAGATAGCCATCTTCAATCTTTGTGCAAAATACTGCATGCTTCCTATTGATGTTCCCCCGAAATACTTCAAATGATGAAGAGCGAGTACTGTTGCAGTGTGTTTCACCAAAAGCATTCCCCTAGTATATGAGAAATATATTGAAATATATGCTCAAAATAAAAATTCTGAACTATATTTAGATCAGATATATGTACAAGCTATTTTAAATCCCTGAGCTGAGAAAATATGCATTACCAGATTTCAAGTCAGTACATATGTCGTACTTATATTACATGATAGAAAACAGCCTAAGTTAACATAAATGAAAATTGACAAAGTGATTGAAAGTCATTTGGATGAAATATTAGTTTTATAGATGTTTGAAGCTTTTTGATATTTTTTGAGAAAATATGGTTATTATTTTAAAGCAAATGTGATCATTTTAAGAGCTCAATTTTTTTGGGAAAAAACACAATTAGTCACACTCAATCACAGAGATTGGTATCAAAGGTGTGGATATCTAAGTAAACATAAGGCCATTAAATGTTGCCAAAAGCTCTCAGGAAATAACTGTTGAAGATGGAAGGCCAGAAAATGTTAACAGAAATATGGAAACAGTAACGGCTCAATGCTGTCAGTGATTAAAACGTCCTACAAGTACCTTTTAAGGATTTTCAGAAAAATTATAGTGGCTTGCTATAGCTTTCGCAAAATATTGACCATAAATTGGGGTGTCTGGCCACAGAAACAAAACCTTCAAGTATGCTTTTGTAGGCAGAGAAGAATAAAATTGATTGAATACATTTTCCCCCCTTGCCTTGGGTTATTTTATCAATAAAAAAGTAATTCACAATATTGCATTCAAAAACAAAGAAAGTTTCAATGGATTTCATGAAATTCAAATGCTTTCATATATGCCCGATTATTCCATTAGTGATGAAGCATAGCAATATAATCTCAACCATTCCACCCACACTGCAAATGCACGAAGCATCCTTGAGCACAAGAGTACAGGCCTGAATCGCAATGGCCAAACTAACATGATGAGCTGTGTAACAATTTAACTAGCATTAAGAGAGAATATTTTCTGCATATGGACGCACCTGTGAATTATACTGATTAATGCGATGAGAAACTTGCTGGGCTGTTAAAAGTTCTGAATGACTAAAATCATCTTATCTGTTGTCCACGTCAAGCTTATGGATCTCTCATCCAGTCAGACTTGTGCCATTGAAAATTGTACAGGTACAAGTACTTAGCATCAGAATCTAAAAATTTAACTTCCCACAAGAGTACAGAAGGTGGTCAGTGGTTACTGTACAGAATCTGTTTTCATTGTACAAATCAAGCTTAACCTGCCTAGACATTGTAGCAGGTCATTGGATAAAGAATGTGTTATGGAAAGGATTTCTACACAAAATACAACGTAGCTTTGGATTTTGCTCGCTTGCATTTCGCCACAGACTAATAGCGACCAGAACCCATTGGCCTTGGAGGACCAGCCCTTACCCTACTGTGATGGACGTTACTTCTATCATTATACAAAGGTGGGATTGTATTAGGCATCACATCTGGAGTTATTGAATAGACATGTGTGTTACTAGTTCCTCTCCCAGCAAACCATGTTGGTGGTGGCATTGGAAGCTCATTCTGCTGAGAATTTTGAGTTTGGTAATGTTGTGGAGAATTTCCAAAACTGGGGCTACCCTGATACACTCCATATTGTGGTAGATTGACACCTTGGACTTGAGGAGTGAAGTGCAAATCACCATTAGTCATGCCTGGACGAATGATTTGAGAGTAATATCCATTGGCAGAAAAAGCAGGCTGTATTTGTTCTTGTATTCCCTGGTATGTAGAAAAGGATGTTGATGCAGAGGCAATCCAGTCTTGATCATTGTTCTGAAGGTTTCTGTGTGTTACATTATGAGAATTTTGAGACCCCGATGTGACAAAGCTATGTTCATAGATAGGGCCAGCTGACCTTGGCCAGGATTCGTAAGTAGCAAACCCCTGCTCATAACCTGGAGGTCCAGCTGGCCTTGGCTTGGATCTCATAATACCCTGATATGATGAAGGCACTGTAAGTATACCAGCAGAGCTACGTGAAGTTTGTGGTATCAGATGCTGCACAGGCTGTACATTCCTTGATTTGATACTCTTTAGCTGCAGTGTATTGATCACAAGACGTTGAGCTGCCTCTCCTAGATGAGGACCTGAAATAGCCCCAGGAACAGGCGGCCTGGAAAATGTAATATTTAAGCCCCCACGAGTAGCACAATCAAGAGTACATGGCAGTCAAATGCTTAATCACTAGGTGCTTGAAGCATACCTTTGTCGAACCCATTGCCTTTGGCCATTATCCTCATGCCATAAAATGGGCATTTGCTTTACATATTGTTCATTTATAGTCTGTCAAAATGAAGACAATAAATACAATTATTAAGAAGACAGCTATTTTATATTTAAAATACTTCAAAAGAACAGGATTAATAGGAACATCGAGAGTAAGATAGCATGAGAACAGTTCAATTTGCACAAATTAGAGCGGCAGTTACATACCTTCATTGGAATGTTTACTCCCTCAGGTGGTCTTGGAATGTGTCTATGTGCGGGTGGGTTGAGGTATGCTACATGCCTGCACAGCAACTTCAGGACTCAGGTTGTGCAGGAAAATAATTCTACAAAAAGAAATTTAGTTTCTAGACTACAACCTAAAAACAATGGTTTTATCAACAACTAACATTTCTCTAGCAAATTGATGAATAGCAACTATATCTCTACACTCTGTAACTACAACATCTCAGAAAGAAAACACACTTGCATCTCACATTAAGGACCATGGTTAACCAACTAACATCACTTACAGTGCTTGATTAGATTCAATATCTTCCATACCCTTAATGGGTGAAGGGAAATTGGGCGGACAAGCATCCCCTTCACAGGGGCTCAAAAACCCATTCATTCCATCACTGCATTATGTTGCACCAAATTACTGTCAGAAAAGGGAAACACAATGCAGAATACAGATCTCCAGATTGCATGATTGAATCTAGAACAATGCAAACAAGGTCCCAGTATAACATATCAGAGCTTTTCCATTTACATATATATGGTGTGTCTAGATAACTAACATTAACAGTTCAGAATCTATAACATGTCAAAATTCAAATATAGTTTTTCATTGAAATCAATTGACTTTAAAATCAGAGGTGTATACAAAGACACAATTTATTATTTTTTGCTATAACATTGTAGAAAAGGTAAACATTAAAGAGAGGTTAGTCATCAAATCAAAAACCACAATTCAAGATGTAACCAAACTCAGTCTTTTTTTTAAGAAGTGTAGCCCAAAAATTTTACCATTACTTTGCAAACAAGTAACTTCAAAAATGCATGATGCTTGCAGAAGAAAAAAACTGCTAGTGAATTTCTATTGGTTTAATCTAGTTCAATATGGTAACGAGGCCATTTTCTTAAGAGGTAATTAAACTATGTTATAACTTATACCAATCCAAAATAGATCATCCAAAAGCAATAGTAGTGAAAAAACAAAAAAAAATAGGTGCTCAAATTAAAGAAAAACTTGTTTCCCATTTTAGGGGAACCTACGACCGGAATTTTTATTTTTTGAAAAAGGTCAGAAAGGCAGATTAGCATTAGCAGCTCTAGGCTGCTTACTCTGATCCAGTCAGATTGATATGTTATATGATAAGGTTCTGACCAAGATTGATCCTTGTAACTCTTTCATCAGGGCATTGCAGTTTTGCATGCCACGGTTGGAGGAAAATAAGATTCTGGTCCATGTGGACATGTCCCATCGGAAAAGCAAGTGGATACAAGAAAAATCCCAGTAAAACCAACTTTGTTCAACATTAAGTTGCAAATAACTGAAGGGCCAGTTGGTGCATCCAGTTGCAAATAACTGAAGGGCCAGCTGGTGCATCCCTTCTGTGCTACCACAATGGGGGAAAGCCAAGAAGGCTATGTAACCAACAAAATTTCATTCAATTTCCAAAGAAATGAAGGAAAAGCAACCATAAAAAGATAATCAGAATCACTTCTAGAGACATGAAGATATCTGGTCAGACACAGAGGATGCCATTGCAGTTTTTCTGTAACATTAAATCTCAGTGCCGGTTGTTACATAGCAAACAAAGATTCTGTACCTCTGTAATTACAAAGTGTTCCAGAAGGAATAAAGGCTCCTGAATTTTCTCCTAAAGTATTTTACCCCTATGGGGATTTTCTATGCGTAAAGGTTCCTGATTTTGCTCCTAAATTATTTTACCCCTAGACAGTTCTCTCCATTAATATTTGAATTTCATTCTTAAATGTTTAGTTAAGCTTATGTTCTTTATTTTTGTAGTTTGTTTTCTTTCACACACAAAGTTGGAAAGTGTAATTTTATATTCCATACAATTTGTGATTTTATTTACATGTAAATTGCCATTAAAGACATATTTGATGAATTGAGCTAATTCATAGGAAAGCTGATTATGAAACATTTTTATGGGTACCGGAGCAATTTGCTTAGCCTTGTGAAGGGTCTATCACATTAGTATGTAGACCAGAAAGAAAAAGAACCACTATGGAGGATAGAGAGAACCCGTAAGCAAAAATAAAGTGCTGACATCGTCACCCAATTTAATGTCAAGAGACTCTAGGGAAATGCATCTCAAAGCCCAATTTGCCAAAATGCAGGTGAATATTGCTAATTTAACCAGGATGGTCATGAAATTAATGGTAAACAAAGAGAAGAAAACCCCACAAAGGGATGTGGACAAAGAGGTAGAATTTTGGCAAGAGGATAAAGATGTGGAATAGGAATCCGAGAAAAGTTGTACAAAGACTCTCAAGCCCTTAAGCTGGAACCTGCTTTTCAAAGTAGAGGCCGAGCTGGAAATCCAACCCAGTGAGGAGAAATTGGACACAGAATGACTGGATGGGGCAGCCTGTAGTGTACTTTAGAATCCATGGGTTTTCTGATGAAGAGGAAATATTCTTTTTCTTGGTTGAAGATGACTGGATATGCTCTAGTTTGGGTGGAAGAAGTTGATTAAAGCTCAATTCTACCCCATCAAGTACGAGAAACAGCAACTTCTCATGTGGCAATATTTCTGACAAAGGCAAGGACAAAATGTCCAAGAGTGTACCTTTGACTTTCCTATGCTGATCATTACAATGAATGCTGCTAAAATGATCCAGGAGTACTTGTTAAATACCTTGGATGTTTGCACAGTCATATTCGGAAGGAAGTGACTCTATTCAATGTGAAGAGTATTGATGATTCCTGCAAAATGGCAATGTGCACTGAAATAAAGGGGAAAAAATAGAAGCCTCCGGAAGGTGGAAGCATGTCCTCTACATCCCAAGAAGAATCTTTGAAGTAAAATAAAGGCAAAGAGAAGCAGAATATTGCTTCTATTCAGATAAATAATGGCTCCACAAAGAACCATTGTGAAATCGATACTATAAAGAGGCCAAATACTACAAATTGCATGCTGAACTCCATCATCAGAACGAGAAGCAAAATATGGAACAAAAGACCAACATGAAAACAAGTTAGATGGGAGGGAGGGGAGTGTTATTCAAAACTAAACAAGATACTGTTGTGCACAACGAAGCAGAAATCCCATGAGCAAAACCACAGAATTTGGAAAAGCAACTAGAGATATTTCTCCTTTACAAAATGTCAATTCAAGACGTCCAAGGTGAGTGCTTTTATTTGATTCATGATCAATGAAGAATTTGATTTCTGAATCATTGGTGCAAAGACTTAGGCTTAAGACTCCAAAGCATCCAAACCCATAATAGTTGGGTTGGCTACACAATAATAGTGAGTTGCAATTGACTAGGCAATACAAATTCAATTTTCCATACCAGAAGATTAAAAGGATGAAGTCGAATGCAGCACCATGCCTCTCAATAATGAACATATATGAGGTCATTTTTGGTAGACCCGACTTATGAGATAGAGATGCAATATTGCTTTCAGGGAAGAAGTACAAGATGATTAAGGATAAGGAGCCTTTCTTAATCAATGGCTATAGAGACAAGCACAAAATTTAAATTTCCCTAATGTGAGTAAGAAATTTGGATTGTTGATAATCAAGCCAAAAGATAGACTGTAAATACAAGCAAAGACTTACAATGCAAGGAGTAACAAAGGATGCCACTGAAGAAGTTATAGGTCAATTCAAATTGGCGTTCCAAAATATGAAAGGTTTCCCTCTAAAGCAAGAAAGATAGAAACAAAAAAATTATATTAATGTCCACAAATGACCAAAAGTAGGTCAAAGGTACTCGAGAATACATCCAATTGCAATAGAAAGTGCTAGGGTAAATGGACCTTGGGATCAAAGACTAAAAAATAAAAAATAACTAAAGCACAAGATTCAGTTTATGTTCAATTGCCTAATGCCAAACACTGGATTGTGCAGATAATCATTCTTGGAATCTAACGAAGTCAAGCTGCAATTGAAGTAGCTCTTGGACCAATGGATTAAAAAGCCTAGTATACCCCCATTTGGATCGCATATAACATTTGTACCTAAAAAAGATGGCATGTGGAGAATATGTATCGATTATTGGGCTTTTAATAAAAATACCGTCAATCGGGAATCTAGTTGATCAATTGCAACATGCTAAGTACTTCACCAAGATGGATTTGATTTCTGATTATCAACAAAATTGGATGAAGATGTATACAAGACTGCATTCAAGACCAAACGAGATCTTTATAAAGACTTCGTCCTTTGTTTTGGTTTGTGTAATTCCCACACCACATTTATGAGGTTGATGATTGATGTTTTGCATGAGAGATTGATGACCAAATACAGTAAGGAAACTCAGAATAGAGGGGTTTTTTGTGATGTTCTTTATTCAAATCAGAAATGAAATGGATGAATATATAAAATGAGAGAGATGACCAACCGAATGTCAACTACCCTTTAGTTACAAAATTAACTAATGCATCCTCGCTTATTACTAACTTTTATAAAGCAAAATGTTATCTTTTCTTATTTTGCATTTATTTCCTATGTCAATGTACTTTATAACACGCTTTCTTAATGGTCATATATAAAAACATGAATAGTTTATCCCTAAATTTAATACGCTTTTCAATAAAAAGAGGTGTGGTAAACATATCTGCCACTTGTTCCTCAATTGGACAATATATCAACCCAATAACTCCTTTCTTGACCAGCAATTGAATAATGTGAAAATGAACATCTATGTGCCTGATACAAGCATGGAAATCTATATTTTTAACCAATGAGCACACCGTGATTATCAAAAAAATATACATATAAGTTGCTCCTGATGTAATTTTAAATCAGCTAAACCACCTCATATGTAGCAAAAACAGCAGCCTTGTACTAGGCTTCTATTGAAGACAAAGCAAAAGTCTTTTGTTTCTTGTTTACATGATATTTCCCATATTCACAGGCTGAAGATATATCTGGTTGTTGACTTCTTGTCATCAACTAATCCATCCCAATCTAAATTTGTATAACCAACCATTTGAAAATCATTAAAAAACACCATGCCAAATTCCAATATCCAATGTGCCTTTGACATACCTCAAGATCCTCTTCGATTCCCTCCAATAAGGGCTATTGGGTTCACTAAGAAATCTGCCAACATAGCTGACAGCAAAGAAAATATCAGGCCCAGTAGAAGAAAGATGTATCAGGGTACCCACCAATTTTATAATGTGATTTGTCGACCTTCTTAACAACATCAATAGACACTGCGAATTTCAAATGAGCCTCCATAGGGGTCACCATTGGCTTAAATTCCAATGGCTTGAATCTATCAAGTAGTCATCTTGCATACTTCTGATGAAAACTAAACACCTCTATATATTTTTAAGAATTCAGCCCTTAAACAATAGTGTGCGAGACCTCGGCATGCCTTTGGAGCCTAACACCATAACATTATTTAAATTTTCCATTTCCATAACCAGCAATAACCACCAAATAATCCGTCCCAATCTGAATTGTATAACAAACCAGCTGAAAATCATAAAAAACACCATGCCAAATTCCAAAATCCAATGTGCCTTTGACATATCTCAAGATCCTCTTTGCTTCCTTGCGATGAACAGCATTGGGTTCAATAAGAAATCTGACAACATAGCTAATAGCAACAAACAAAAATTACGGCCTAGTGGAAGAAATATATATCAAGGTACCCACCAATTTTCTAGTGTTACACAACGACAGGTCCCCCCCAATTTTCCTGCCGTCCCAGATGTTCTCAACGCTTCGAGGACTTGGGAACGTGGGGAAACATCCCCACCACGCTTCCCTTAATTGTTGGGGGATGTCCCCAAAATGTCCCCATATTTTTTTTCAATTATTTTGTTTTAGTTTCATTAATTTTGTTAAATTTATTTGTTATTTAAATATTAGTACAAATATCTTAAATATATTTATTTGAAAAAACACCTACCTACCTGATTAAAGACTCCATTACATTCTCCACAAATTTTCTGCTAATTGGTGATAGATGGTCTCAATCTAGTTGAACCACAGGGTCAAAAAAATATTTCTGGGACTAAAGAACAGTCTCCAAACTACAACATATGCCCAAGATATCACAATTTTTTTATCACCTTCTCCAAGCAAGAAGAAAAACTCTCTATGATGGTCAAATAGATGTGAAATTTAAGAGCAGCCATTTTAATAAACATCTCAACTTAGCATGTTAGTGTTGATGTATCTGATATCTCTATCATTTATGATTTCCAATTGATGATTAATCATGATTCATAATAATTTTACTTAGTAATTTTTTCATAATGTTTAACTTTAAATTTATTATTTGAATTTCAGCTTAATTTAGTTTCTTTAAGTTATTTTTTTAGTTTATTTGTATATTTTTTATATTTATATATATTATTTTAATCATTGTCCCCCTGCCATCCCCAAAATTTGGAATTTTTTTGCCATCCTGACGTCCTAGAGTCTTAGTTAACGATGCAATTTTCGATAAAATGATTTGTTGACCAGATTAACAGTATCACTAGAGGCTGCTAATATCAAACCAGCCTCCATAGGGATCATCATTGATTACAATCCACCATCTTTCATCTTTCATCTTGCATACTTTTGCTGAAAAACAAAAAATAAACATACCTCTACCTATTTGAAAGAACTCAACCCCTAAACAATAGTGTACAAGACCTCAACATCGTATTCTTCCAAATGGATTGAAATTTTGGAGTCTAACACTACCATCTTATTCAGATTTGTCATTTCCATAACCAGAAATAACCACCAAACACCAAAGTAAATTAAGGCTTATTCAACATCAGACTTCAGCCTATCAAATCTGAAAAGGAAAGAAAAAAAGTGAAATGAAACTCGCCAATTTATGCAGAGATTTATTGCTGATTTACACAACCAGAACTGCTCAACAATAAATGCCAAATACCACAAAATTTTGAAAATTATAAAATATTAAAAACCGAATATTCAAAGTTTTTTTAAAAATTTTAAAAATAAAATGTTAATACAATCCCCTGAAAATCTTTACTTGAGAACTGTGTCAGTAATACTGCATTCAAACACTTGAAATTCTGCCTCCAAGCCATAGTTCAAAAACTCAGACTCAACAAAAATTAAACAGCCCAAAATTTTGACTTGGACTTGCATCTCGGTAAAAAACTTGCAAAACTCGACAAAACTAGACAAACTAAAAAATACATAAATTCATTAAATAAACTTAAGTAACATGCAAAATACTATTAAAAAGCATTAAAAAATGAAATTAGAAAACAGAAGTACATTTTATATTAGTTTTAGACAAAAAAAGAGTACAATGCAGTGCCATTTACTGCATTCTAATGGTAAAAAATTTAAATCATTTTTAGGTTCCTTAAGATAAATTATTTTTCTTTTTTGTTCTAAATGAACAATATTTTGGCTGTGAAATGATATAGGAGAGACAAAAAAAAAGGCCAACAAAAAAGCAGGTGCAACTGCAGAAAAAGGTTCTAATATGACTAGAAATTTGTCTATCATAGTTTGAATTTGTATAACTTTATAAGTAGGCAACATTGTTAGTAATGCCCATACTATTTATCATAATGTTACAGTAGCTTAAAAATCCTTCAAATCTGATTATGATCACTTCACGGCAGCTGAAAATTTGTTCAAATATCTTTCAAATCCACAGCAAGGAAAAAAAATTTGATAAAAAAATTAAAGAAACAAATTAAAACAACAATTTTGATAAAAAATAAAAAATCTGTTGACTCGTGAGTTTTTGGCAGACTCACAAGTACTTTGCAGAAACTCGCCGCGTGAGATAGTGGCAAGTTACTCACTGAGCTCTATAACTCGCGAGTTTTGTAACTACACTCCCAATCCCACAAAATGTCTGGAAATTTTCAATGGTTTTTCCTTTACTAGAATTATAGGGTTTTGATATTAATTGTAGGTCTACTCCTTTGATAACATGACAATACAATTCCTCTCCTACGCCTCTCCAAACATTCCCAAAATCCTTGCACCTACAACTTGTATATCATGAGAGAAAGACAACATAGATAGGAGAAAACTTCAAAAATGGAGAGAGAGGCTTGTGTTTTTTATTCAAATCACAAATGAAATGGGTGAATAAATAAAGTACAAGATTTGACCAAATAAATTCCAACTATCCTTTAGTTACAAGGTTAATTAATGCATCCTCCCTTATAATTAATTTTTATAAAGCACAAAATTATATGTTATTATTGTGCATTTATTTCCAATGCTGATGTATTTTTATAATATAAGCACTTGACCTACCTTTATGACCATTATACCAAAAAAATTTAACATTGCATCCATTTCTAGATCCATTTGGATTGTCTATTTGGATAAGATTCCCATTGTTAGTCATACATGGAAAGAGCATTTGCAGGAGTATCCATATTTGGAAAAGGATAAATTACTTCTTGAGGTGTCATTTTCCTCAACAATGGTTGGTATTGCTAAGCTTTGTGATCAGAGAAGATAAATTGGGAATCAATCAAGCCAAGATAGGGGCCATACTAAAATGGCCAACACCCACCAATGTTATAGAAGTAACGAGCTTTGCATGTGCTGCTAAATATGTACAAAAGTTCATTAGCCCATTTCTCCAAGATTGCATCACCACTTCATGCATTGCACTCATGCAATTGGTTGTTTGTCTAGTGTAAGCCTCAACAAAAAACTTTTGAAGAATTGAAGAGGAAGATTTGCAATGATTGACATCACCTAATTTCCAACATCCATTTGAAATTGAGACAAATGTGTCAAGGAATGCAACGAGAATCGTGACAATGCATGGTGGAAGACCAATATGTTTTCACTTAGAGTTATTCTTGGGAGCATTAGTGAACTACCCCACCTACGATAAAGAATTATATGCAATGATTCAGGATGTGAAGAAATAGAAATACTAGTTGTTTGGGTGAATGGAGATAAGATAAATATTAATGTCCAACAAATGACCACAAAAGTAGGTCAAAGGGACTGCAGAGTACAAAAGTGACAGAGCAAAGTAGGAAAACCAAATGGTTTCCCATGAAGAACACAAAGCGGAAAGAAAAACAATACAATGAAGACCAAAGGGCGAGAGCACTTAGAAAGGCAAGCGAAAAGCAATCCGTGGCCAAAAACCCCAACCAAAACCAATGGGGGTGGTGGGCGTGGGAAGGTGCAAAATGAGAGAACCAGGGGAGGCAATGAGAAAGGTCCATCAAGGAACGAACCCAACTCCCCCAACATCTGAGGTCGACGAAAAGAGTGCCTAGTCTATCCCCGTGCTGCTGTCTGGAGGGAGTGGCTTGCCACGAAGATCTGGTGAATCTAGTATGTTTCTCGAAGCTAGGACTGGAATGGTTCTGCCGATGAGATCTCGGGGAGCTATGAATGGTCCCCCACATCCGCACTGATCTGGAGTGTTATGCTGTGTTGATGTCGATCTGGGGCTTGGTGCCTCTCCTCGAAGGTAGCAACATGAAAAAGGAAGTAATCTACTAGACAGACTGTAATTTCGTGGGGCCCTGAATCATGTGATCGTGAACCCTAAGAGCCTCCTACATGTACATAGCTAGATATCTCTGGTCTTCATATCTGAAGAAGACAAAGAGAGCCTGGGTCTCCTTGAAAAGGTAGTGGAGCCTCCCTCTGATCTCATAGTAGATGGGGTAACAAAACATAAAGTGCTCTTCTGTCTCAACCTCCTAAAGGCTGCATAACTGACAAATCCTGTCTATTCGATCCATCTGGTGGTCTGTCTCAATCCGAAGCCTATGAGAACCCACTCTGAATTGCCCAAGGGAAATAGAAAGAGCATGCATCCAATGGCGGAAAGTGTACTAGAGGTGGACAATAAGCCCATCCCTCAGTTCCAGGAAGTGCTCCGCATAAAAGGTCATCATTGGGCACAAACCCCCGCAGGGGTTAACCCAAGTGGTATGAATAAACTATCTGTAAATATCCTCCCTGATGATCTTGTTCATCTCTTGTTTGGTAGGTAGGTGGCTCGGAGCATCCAAGGAGTACTGGAACGGAGGGAAACAGTCCAGCATAATCCCTACAGATCCTAAGAGATCCAAGAGTCCAGTGTACCAACAACGCGCCCAGCCAGGAGGGCCAGAGGGGGAAATCAACTCCAAAGAACAATAAGCTAAGTATGGGTATCTATCTCGCCCCTCAACTAAGTCAATGAAGCTCCAAACGCAATGCAAGGAGATCAAATCAAACATAGTCTCCATTCGAAAAGGACGGCCCCAAACTCCACAAGTACGATGTGCTAGGGAATAGTATGTTTGCACCTAATAATGCAATGGAGGAGAAATGTCTAGACTCTCTCGATGGAGGCCCAATCTGACTCAAGCAAAGAGGGTCTCCAAACTACAGAACCATAGAGAATAGTGGGCCTGAGAAGGGTGTCCGTGAGGGACATCTTGGAAGAAGTGTCCTAAAAGTGTTGCTGAAAACATTGTTTCTCAAGGAGGGCTAAAGATTCATACCCCTTATTGCCTCGAGGCTGGAAGGCCTGTCTCATGCTAAAACGGGGTCCAGAGAATTGCACCCCCAAGTAAGTATAGGTATTGGTGATCTCGATCTCCTCTCCTCTAAAGAATAAATGGAGGTGTGAGGTCTTCAACCCGTTGAAGACCATAACCTTGGTTTTCCTCAAGTCAACAGTCAATTGTTGAAGATCACAAAATAGAGCTAAGGCATCCAACTGTCGCGACAACCCCTCAGGAGAAGAGGCCATGAGGACCATGCCATCTGCAAACAATAGGATAGATATCAAACCCTGGTGGAGAAGGCAACCATCACCATCCTGTTCATGAAGGAAGGTCTCTAACTCATCAATGTATATCCCAAAAAGAGTGGGGGACAGGGTGCAGCCCTGTTTAACCCCAATGGTACTCCTGATGAAAAGTCGAAGAGCACATGAGTAGTGCGGAGATGACAGACAACTGTCTCGTAAAGGCGCATAATGGTTGTCAAAAGCATCTCATATATACCAGTGTCTCTGAGCCTCTGGAATAGGACCTCCTGCGAAATAGAATCAAACGCTTTCCTAAAGTCTACAAAGCAATAATAGATTTTCGAAGAGGGATGGCGTGCCTCCTCAATGATGGCCCAGAGGGTAAAGATATGGTCTACGATCTGATGAGCTTGTCAGAATCCACTCTGTCCCCTAGCTTTGAGGTGTCTTTGTTCCAAATCTCTCAAAAGCCGCATGTGGAGATCTGTAGCATATAATTTTGAGAATGTGTGGCCCACCATGATCATCATGTAGTTGTTGGGATATGAGCTAAGGCCCGATTTGTGTATCGGATGAATAATGTGATGTGACCAAGATGGCAAAAAACCTGAACAGACCACACGGTTGAAGAGATCAGCTAAATATTTACCCAAGACCTCAAATCCGTGCTTGAAGGATTCAGCTTGAGAGAATTGAATGAAGTAGGAACAATATGGAGTTGGGGGGCAAAATCTACAAAGGACATCATTAATCATGCCAAAAGTATGGTATAGTATGGGGAGGGCTATGGCTATTACTAACACCATCAAAGCCCACAACAATGACTGCCAATAACCACCATACCCAAATCTCTATGATCGTTGGTTTTAATAGATGAAGAGACAACTTTGTACTTCACCCAAGTGGCTAAAGTAAATCTTGTGTACCCATTGAAGGGAGCATTGAAACAAATTTTGCTCGATGGGCCAAGGCCCAACTTTTGTTGATTGAGCAATGGAAAGAGTATGTCGTGGGTGAAGTTATCCAAGTAATGTTGTTGGCAAGTACTCCATCTAGGGAAACTGTGTGAAATAAAGTTTGCTTCGTGGTAAAGCATCCCATAGTGGAATCACATTCATAGCGATACAAAGTTGTGTATGAATTTGTTGTAATACTTTTGAATAAGTCCGCAAAATGAAAAATAGGACCTATATTATTAAGTATTTGTCAAGGTTTTTAATCTTGGGTAGGAGTAACATATAGGGTGGCATGTATAAAAAACCATTCCAAGTGTTAGTCCGAGTGAGTATAAAAGTGTAATGTCCCCTTTTCGAGATTAGAATAATATTATTATTTACAATAAAAAGTATTCCTAAATACTTAAAATAAAAATGTCTAAGGGACTTTATGTCAGCCACCCCTTTTCTATTTTTTTATTATGACTTAAAAGTGGGCTTTTGGAGCATGGGTTAACTTAACCCTTAATGAAGATAAGATATGATCTTTTCAAAACTACTCTTAACTCTCCCTCCAAGTGAAACACCCCTTTTTGGGAAGGGTTTGATGAAAAATAAAAGTATAAGAAGAGGAATGATGATCATTTGAGAGGTTACCATGTTTTTAAATAAAATTTATGAGTTTGAGCATGTTTGCTTAACTTTATACCTTGGAAGATGAAACCCTTCTTTGGTAATTAGAATTTGGGGACGAAAACCCTCATCTTTAGCTAGGTGGCCTCATTTAGAGGTCATATTTGGGCAGATTTGTGGATTTTTGGGGCATCACTGGGGGAGAACAGCAGTTGGCAAGGGTTTTGTAGTGGAGTGAAGCTGTTGAAGACACTTGTTGAGGGTGGCGAATCATTTTGATAGCCCTTGTAGGGCAGCAAACCACTTGGAGAGCTTTCCAAAGGTGGCGGCCCACCTTGGGAGGCTAATTTGCAAGACATTGGGGCAAATTTCTGATAGTGGTATTTTGATTCATCAAACAATTTACTGGTATATATTTGTGAATTTTCCAGCTTATATTTGCATGTTAAAAATCAGATTTGAGGGTTCTATTGTGGGTTGTAATAATTCTGTAATTTTGATGAATATTTGATCTAAAATATTGATATTTGTGTCCTAGATGTTCATTTCCAGAATTCAATAATTTATGGCTAGTGTTTGAGATTTTAAAATTCAGATATTGCATAAGTTGTGTGAGGGTTTGTGGTGTTATTTCTAGGATTTGTTGGAAAACCCAAATCTTTCTAATTCAGCCCTAACGGGGACATTACAAAAAGTAAAGAAGGGATGTATGAAGGGTGTAATGTATTAAACACACAGTATGAATTAGGCCTTAAAGAATGAGGGAATAATGACAAATTATGTTGAAATGAACTTTGGGAGAAATAAAAACAAAAATAACACCAAATGGATGGGCTATCATTTAAAGTGATAAAAAGGGTCCATTACTCATGTGATCATAGGATAAATTACAAAAAGACATTAATGGTAGAGGGTTGTGTGGGGGTGTATTAAAAGATGCAATGTGGATTCTGACCAATATTGAGACTTGTCTAACTCTTTTACAAGGCCATTATAGATTTGAGGGCCATAATTGAAAGAAACCAAGACTGGAGACAAAGTGAAGATGTCCCATGGGCGAAACAAGTGGAAACAAGCTATATATCCCAATGAAACCTACTTTGTAGATCATTATGACAAAAATAATTTAAGCACCAATTAAACATCCATTATGTGTCACAACATTGAGAGGACAAGGGTGCCTTCCAAAGAACTAAAAGCAACGACAAAAGGATCCTTGGAAACATTCCTCAAAACTTGAGGGAACATAGTAAGAAACAAAGGAAACCATTTTAGCTAAGTAGCCGATACAAGTACAGGTACAAGTATTGGGTACATGGCTATGATGGATTTTTTTGGAGGGTTTGGGTACAACTGTACAAAGATATATATAAAAAATTAAAAATATAAAAATAGAACCATGTAAGCAAAAGTAACCACATAATATGCATAGAGGAAACAAAATAAATTAAATAACCACAAAACATACAATTTCAATGCCAAAGGTCAAATTTTGAATAGTTTTATAAATTATAATAATGTACATAGCGCAAATGTTACAAATTACAATGTATGGAAAACAATAAAGACCACTCAGCATTCGATATAGTCTATATTAATTTTTAAAATTTCATCTTCGGTTGCCATGTCTTCATCGTGATATGGTTCATTAGAACCACAAGTTGCAGTAGTGCCACTCCTACTAGCTCCACTATGCAGGTCCTGTGAAGCAACCTCTAAATCCATATCAAACAATGAAAGGTAGGCAATGGAGGCATCTAAGTCGATAGTACCTATGTCCACATCCCAACACTTTGTTGCCACTTCCCTGTAGTCGGGTTGCTTGTGTGAGAGAAGACGTAAGTTGGAATGCACATAGACCAAGTCCTCTGCCTTTTTTGCTGCCAACTTGTTGTGCTTCACTAAGTGGATAAAGTTGTAGGTACCCCAATTTTGCTCGACGGAAAAGGAACTTGCAACCTATTGAGGCAAGCCACAAAGTCAATTTATATTAGAATTTATAAAAATAAAAACGTTAAAACAAAACATAGAAATGAACAAGAAGGGTCGAGAGTTTTTTTTTTTGTAAATCTTACTTGTGATAAAATTCTAATAGCAAGTGGTTAGAGGTGGATGTATGCTTGCCCATGGAGGTACCACCAAAATTGAGCTTCCTTCTTGTACTTGTCACGAATGGCCGCGGAGGATATGAAATGTGCAAACTCTTCCCTAACTTGGTCTTCAATTTCTAGATCAGGGAAAAGTCTAGAGAATGCCACCTTATATCCCTCGCTAACCTCAACATCCCTATATGGTGCGACCCTCCTAGGCAAAGAAAAGATCTCTGTACTGTAGTATTTGGGCATCAAGGCAAAAGCAAGAAGATGCAATGGGGTGGTCATTTTGTTCCACCTTTCAATGAAATGCGACTGCACTTCTTTGAAGAACCTCTTCGTGGGATATTACTCTTTGACATTTATGATGGATCTAATGTTCTCAATCATTGAGTCGATTCCATCATAAAGCTCAACCAAACATGGTCGATCCATGTCCACATATCTCAACATGCTGATGATGGGATCAGTAAAACTCAACAAATACTCCACACGTTCTCACCATGCATCATCAAAAATCCACGCTTTCACCGTTGTGGCCCTCTCAGTGTTTGTCTGCCTCCATATACTCCAAAAGGTTGTTGATGACCATGCTACTCAATGCCTCACGCACCTGAACAAGTCATCTCAAGACGAGGGTGTGTGAAACAAACTGAGTCTCAGCAACCTAACACCAAATCAAAACAAATTAAAATTAAAATTAAAAAAAGTGTTCAAATTACAAATTTACAAAATTAAAAATAAAAACATACATGATTCATGAATAAAATTTAAATAAAATGTTACCTTCAACAATTACAACTTTGAGAAGGTCCTGAAGATGCCTTGGGACAAATGATGGTTAGATATGAACATTTGGATCTCGCTTGCCTCCTCGTAGACTTGTTTGATCTAATCAATTTTTGTGCCCAATTTTTGCAACATACGGTTGAGGGAATGAATGGCACAAAGTGTCCAAAATATGTGCCCATACCTCTCCTCAACCAACATGCCTGCAACTTTACAATGTTTAGCATTGTTCGTTGTAACTTGGTCTAATATCTCTTTTACTAAATCACTACAATATGCTCAATCGTTGTTATTAAATTGGTGCCATTAAATTGTTGCACTCAAAGAGAAGCACCACACTCAAGGGAGAAAATCATTGTCATTAAGGGAGCATTAGTATATTTCATTAATTAATAACATTAATTATTAATTAATTAATTAGTAGTTAGCATTCATTTGACGAAAGGTCACAATCCTTGGAGAAGACATGTCATTTGGTGGAACACTTTGAAGGTATTTATATTCAGCATTTGGTAAGAAGAAAAGGCATGCAATCATATTCATTCAAGCATGTAATTTTGTACAAGCATCAACAAGGCTCTTAAGGATGTAACCCCTTACTTGCAAACATGATCTCAAAAACGAAAACCCTTATTATCAAATAGCCCAAGGATGAAACCTCTTGTGGATTAAATACTTTATCATTCGAAAATTTTGAATAAAGATTCATTTTATAATATAAAATTTATTTCAATTCAAAATCAATAATTCTTGCATAATATTTTGATTTGTAATATTACAGTGGTATCAAAGTTGTTTTTCTTGCCAGCGTGTGAACCATCCATAAGGTAATTATGCACAGTTTCGAGTCGTACAACGTCCTTCCAACAGAGATTCGAAAAAAAATCTCTTTTTCAGACTTTTTGAAGTTGAAAAAGTCATGGAATGGAAACATACACTATGAAGAAGACGAGTTCATGAATCATAGTTATGGCAGCTCGAAATATGAAGAGAAATTCAATTTTCAAGAGGTCTTAGAAGAAATAAACTATGATGAATATCATTCAAATTACAGACAAAAAATAGAATTACAAGACACCAATACGATTAAGCAAAGTGAAAAATCCTTGGAGACTTTTTGACAATTTTGCCCCCACAGGGCAAATTGTCACCCCTACTATTAGGAACTTTGATGGTGCCAAGTTTGTCTTGTGAATTAGTTTTGGGGTCCTTAAATGTGCATTTACAGCCACCCAAGTGGCCATCTACAGCCAGGTGAATTTTAGTCATTCAGAGGTTTCCAAGGAGCTTTCTTGATTACAACCAAATGTGCAAATACATCCAAGACATTAAAGCTGTAAGTTTATTTATTTTGCCTTCTCAAAGATTTTTTTGGGCTATAAGAGGTAGACTATTTCTTCGGACATTTTGTCTGAGAGAAAGAGCTCTCAAAACACTGTGTAAAACTCCAAAAAATGACTAAGTGGCAGTCGTTCAAAGTTTATTTTCTTCGGTTTGTCCGAAAGAAAGGGAAAAAACACAATTGAAAAGACCCAAAGGGCACCTGCCCTTCGGGAAGGTCCAATTCAAAAGTCCCGAAGGGTATGTACCCTTCAGGTTGGTTCACTTTATTTTTCTAAAGACAGACAATTCATCCGAAGGACAATTTCAAAAAGCTCGGGTGCCCTTCAAAAAGCCTGAAGGGCAACTGCCCTTGTGGAGGGCACTCAAACGACAAGAGAACCTTTCATTTTTTCCGAAGGGTAATTTTCAAAAACCCCAAAAGGTATGTTTTAAGGAGAAGTGCCCTTCCAGAGGGCATCTGGGCGTTGCGTAGGGACGTTTACCTACGCTTACAATTTCCCCGAAGGGTATGTGCCCTTGCTGGGACACTTCAAGCAAGAAGACCTTGGAAAAGGTTCCGAAGGACAAAATCAATTTTTCCAAAGGAGAAGTGCCCTTGCGGATGGCACTTGGTCGGTGGCAGGACCCTTTCAAAAATTCCAAAAGGCACTTTTGAGGACGAATAGCCCTTGCAGAGGACACTTTGCAAAGAAGTGGACCTTTACAATTCTACCAAAGGGCACTCCTGGAAGAACATACCCTTGTGGGGGGCACCAAAGCCAAAGACAGGACCAAATCAAAAAGCCATCTTTGGGAAGCAGAAGCCCTTGCGGAGGGCACCTTCATAAAGCGAACGACAAAAACAAAGTTCCCGAAGGGCACTTGCCCTTCGGAGAAAGATAGCCAAAGGAGACGAATTCCTTCGGACTTTTTGTCCAAAGGAATTCGGAAGGACAAAAGCCCAATAGAAAATAAAAACAAAGGCAAAGAAGGAAATGAGAAAATTTAAGGAAGGAAATCCTTCGAAATAATTGTCAAACAAGAAATCCATGGGAATATGCAGCCTCCAAAAAGTCCGAAGAAAACCAAAGGGCAAGACATAAGAGCCTAAAAGAATAAATTCGGGAAAATTGGCAAGGAAAAAGTCCGAGGAAATTAAGATGAAGCCAAGACAGAAACCCGAGGAAAATAAAATCCAAGAAAATCCAAAGCTTCGGAAAAATAGTCAACAAAAAAGTCCGAGGGAATGGAATGAAAGGAAGGGTCAACAGGGGATAGACCAAGGAAAGAATTAAACCAAAGAAGAATCAACGGAAAAAGTCTGAGGAAAAATATAGCCAACAATATGTCCGAAAGAAATTAAAAGGTAGAGATAGCAAAAGTCCGGAGGGCACAACACAAAGTCCAAAGGAGAAGACCACGGAAATAAGTCCAAATAAAATAATAAGAAGAGCAAGACAGGTAAAATCCGCAGGGGAATGAAAGATCCGAAGGAAATAAGTCAACAATAAAATCCGCAGACATAAAAGCCAAAGGCAAGAATTCCGAGGAACTAAGAAGACCAAGGAAAACTTAGCCAAGAGAATTCCGAAAGAATTGTGCAAATGGGACAAAAAATAGATAATCCGCGGGAAGTTAGAACAAGATAATCCCGAGACTAAATATCGATAAGAAAATCCAAATATAGAATCCTACCAAAAATAGACAAGACACGAACACGAAGATCAAAACAAGAAAGAAGGTCAACGTGAAAATCCATGCAAGCAAAGGCTATTTTCGGTTGATTGGTCAAAGCTTCAGTTCACTGGTTATTAAAGCCAAGCTCATCTCTTGGTCAAACTCGTGCTTTCAAACATTCCAACTCAGCTTCCAACGTTTCAATTCAAGTTCTAATTTTAACATGGCGTGGATTTCATGCATGCTCTTGTTTATCTCATGCTTTCAAACGATCAAACAGCTCAAGAAGAAGTCCATATTTGGAGGTGGGCGTAGCATTTTTGCATGATAAGAGTTTAGCAACCCAAAATTAGCCACTGTCCACTTCAACGCCAAGGATTCTTCATGCAAGACAACCAGGTATAAGCCAAGGAAAAACAAATTTGGAAGACTCATGCAACGCAATTTGGACTTGGGCTAATGAAGAGTTAACTCTCTCCTATTTTCAACGCCAATCTCTTGGCTTTTTGTAGTTTTTTATATTAATGGTTTTTCAGCATTGTAAAATCCATCCCTCTTGGTAAGACCAGACTCTGTCATTGGTGAGTTGTGTAACCTCTTTAATCAATAGGACTGTACTTTCAAATTTCAAGTGTTGGCATAGTGTACATTCGTTCAACAATTTGCATATGTGGTAGATTTCTCTCCCTTCCTAAATTCTGATTCGTACCTAGTTGCTAGCTTATCATGTTATGCAGGTCATGTTCAGTGTTTTATATGTCTTTTGCTGAAGCTGTAAGTGGATGTTAGGTGGCTGCAAAGTGTCTTGTATCAGACCTCTCTCCATTGTTTTCCCTCACGTTTTTGTCATTGGATCGAACCTTCTCATGAAATACTTATGCATAGTGATCAATTGAAATCAAAGGTCTTCCTTTTCCCTTGTTTGATTCAATGTTCAAGGTTCCAAGTAGAGTGGATCAACATTCTAGTGTATCACCGTCATTAGGTAGGATTTCCCCTTCAAGTTTATTTCTCCCTTTTCCATGGTAGTCCGCAACGCAAAGTAGAGATCATCATTGATACATCTTACAAGAACCAACGTTCTCTGGAGGTTCTTCGCACCATTGAGGCACCCACCCTCGTGAGAAGATCCCATTGTTTCAACTAGAGAGAGGATTAGCCATTTCAGCACGTCTTCGATTCAGGTTGTCAACTCTCCAAGTGTTTTACGCTCAAAAGATGAAGAGGAGACCCTTTCTCTTGGAAACAAATCAGGGAAAACTTGTGACAAGTTTCCTGACAAAGAAGCTGACAAGGAGTTACCTCTAACAAAACCAAATGATGCTAGTTATATTAACTCTAGAGACTGTGATAGTGTTGGGACAACCTCGAGAAAAATAAAACTCGACGCATGTAACATGGCACCAATAATTGTAGATGAAATAAACGAATCAAAAGGCTTACCAGGAATACAAGTAACCATGCCAATTTGTTCTGATTCAGATATCCATATGCCTGGAAATAAGAAGTTTGATGTTGGTCTTCTAACTGGTGATATGAGCTTGAGACTAGAAGTCTCTTACCTTATTATGACAACAAAAATTTTAAGGTCTATGCTCTTCAAAAGAACAAACATTATCCATAACATTGAATGGGTTATATTTGATAATTATGTAAATGATGTTGACCGAGGAATTGTTTGGAAGGAGATTATTATAATGCTTTCAAGATATATCAATACCATACTTTTCCCTACAACATTACCAAACACATTGGAGTTTGTAGATTGGATTGGACAACTTAGAAGAAAAAAATGTCACAAAAACAACGTAGAGGCATGTGCCACTTGAACACTATCTGTACTACTCAAGGGAGCTCCTTAAACTTTGTGAGAGAGAAAAAGAAGACCCATTTGAAAATAGAAAGGAACGACAACATAATTACATGAAAGATGGTCCATATGTGACACCAGAGGAAGCTGTGGCTATCTATACCACTTCAGGGCAGTGGCTAGAGTTAATATAGTTTTCTCCCATTCCTTTTCCACCTTTGCCATATAAGCATGATACTAAGCTATCGATACTAGCACTTGAGCGGTTGAAGGAGTCTTACAGCATTGCAGTACGATTAAATCAGTGACAGAAAGAAGATTTAGGTCTTTTTGAATAGACATATGACAATCCTCATGAGGCTTTATCATGTATTAAATGTCCCTTGCTTACTCAACGCTCCTTGAAAAAGGTCGAATATGATGTTCCACAATGCACTGCTGGTATCCATTCTTCTGGGGAATGCATTGGCATTCATGAAGCACATATGGTCATACCACGAGTTGGTGATATCATTTATGATGTTGCACACCAACATACTGGAGGGTCCGGTTCAACACTTTATGGTCAAGATGGTCGGGAGATTTGCACATCATTGCCACGTTATGGCGAAGGGAGGGAGCTTGGTGATGAAACTGGTTATGTTGTTGGAATGGGCACATGTTATCCAAAGCCTGCGAGTGTACAAATAAATAACGGGGAGACTTTGAAATTACATTCCAAATATAGCAAAGAACGCAGTAACTCACACATTGCTTATCGGTCTGGATTGCTTGTTTTTAGCAGTGATGAGGAACATTCATTGCCTTCTCAAATTTTTTGTTCTTTTCAATCTCCAATAACTAATGGTTGGACCTTGCTAACTGAAAAGCTGAGAGGCCTTAAGTCGGGAGATGATGATCATAATGCTTATAAAGAAATGGATTGGCCCAGAACAAAAGACTTTTTGGAAATTGATTATTTGATATCTAAAGATAATATTCAACCAATAAAGACACATTCTACCATATATCATAGGGGAAATCATTTAGTTAAAAACAAATCTCTGCGAATGGATCAAGAAACTGAGAAATTCAAAGATAAGTATAACCAAAAAACAAGTGATGTCGAGAATATCTCTTTCTCTGATAAATCAAATACGCTTCTTAAAGATTCATGGTTGTATCTCAAGGATGTCATGGATTTGCATCAATCAAAATTTGGAAGACATGGTAAAGAAGTAAGGATCGTCTATGAAATTCAAGATAATCGGGAAAATTTAATAAGTGTTTGTCTAAGTGTTGATTGTGGTAGGGGCAGTCCTAACAACAATAACACAAAAGTTTTATACAAGCTTATAGATATTCGGTTAGGGTCTATACCAATAACTTTGACCAGAAATATGGGGAATCATAATGGGTCAACTGAGGAAGAGACTCTTGATAGAGAACAAAACATGTTTCAAGGTCAATGTAAGGGTGCAGTGACCATAAATAGTAAAATTATTAGAAATCTTAGAGAGCACAAAGATTTTGATTGTACACAAAAGGATTCTAGTAATTTTGGAATTGAACTTGACTTTTCCCTCAATGTGGAAGAATTCTCTCTGTTACTATTGCATTGTAGAAAGAGGAGACTCAGAGCTGATCAAATTATTGAAAAAGATTATGAAGACAGTAACAATATGAAAAGAGTACATTTTTCAGAAGATATTATCGAATACTATGCATATATTGATAATTGCCAACCAGGTTGCCCCAAAATTGAGTTCACATGGTACTTTGATAAACACAAAGTGTCTCACGTTGTTTCTGGATCGAGAAATCAATTTGAAGTTTCAATCCAAATGCCAAATACTAACTTGAGAAAGAAGATAGGCGATGATTATAGAAAAGGTTTCTCTTATTCGAGATGAACCTTATTTGCTATGTCCATAGTTCAAAATTATATTTTAATAGTAATAGACTATTATACTAATAGAATAGATTCCATGGACGAGAAAGATATGCCAAGGCCAGCCATAGTTACAAACATAGCGGTGGACAATGGTTTGAGGGAATTTCATAAACAAGATCAAATTTCCCAAGAGAGAACTTTTGCAAAAATAGAATATCTTCATCAGAAACAACATATCCATTCTCACATTGAAATTAAAAAAGATGATAAGCAAAATGAGATCCGCATTTTATCTAATGCAAGAAGAGTTTTGAGACCTTTCCTTATAGTAAAAAATAAAAGGTTATGCATACCTAAACAACAATTTGAAAATTTTAAGAAAGATTGCAACCCTTTCAAGTATCTTATGCAAAAAGGCATCATAGAAATATCTGATGTCGTAGATTATGCAGAAATAGAATTTTAAAAATTTCGCAACCCTTTCAAGTATCTTATGCAAAAAGGCATCATAGAAATATTTGATGTTGTGGATTATGCAAGAATAGAATTTCCGTGGGAGAGACAGATGAAAAATGAAAGTGATGAAGAAGACAATGACGAGGTCTCATTAATGTGTAAACAAATGTCATTATCTTTCATATATTCCCAAAGTACAGTAAATCGAGACATGGATTCTACTTATGACAAAGATGATATAGAAGATTGCCTTCGTAGCTTCATTATAGAAGATGATTGTGGTAAAGTTTGCACTTTATGTAGCTTTATTGGGCAAAATATTGAAACAATCTTTGACATCCAATGGCCACAGGCTTAGAAAGGTACAAAATATTCAAGGCTTGTCCCTAACAGAAACCTGGAGACTGTTTTAGGTACCAATAATCAGACATTGTTGGTTTTAGATGAGGGTCATTTCCCTAAAAAGAACAACACCAACATACTAAAAGCGCTCACCCAAATACATACCAGGAGACGGATTTTATGGGCAGACTCCTTTTGTGCAATCTTTAGATGGTTGATCACAAGCATTGTTGGAAGTGAAATGCATTAAAAATTGCTTTACTAGAGACATACTCAAGATCCACTAGAAAGAATATTCTGTGATGTGCTTGATTATGTACTCCAGAGTAGCAATGAAGAGGTTAAATGTCCATGTTGCATGATCTTCAAGAGTTAACTGCACTATTTGTACACTACTATAAAGAAGATATACTAGAGGATTTACCTGGACTGTTTGATTTTACTATCAAGTTGGATTTAAATGAGAAACATAGAAAGGCACTTGAACATCTCAATTTACAATTGCTTGCGGACAAGCAATTTTGGGAAGGGAGGTCTGTAATATCCCTTTTACTAAATCACCACAATATGCTCAATCATTGCTATTAAATCGGTGCCATTAAGTCGCTTCCATTAAATCATTGCACTCAAAGAGGAGCGCCACACTTAAGGGAGGATATTGTTGTTATTAAGGGAGCATTAGTATATTTCATTAATTAATAACAGCATTAATTATTAATTAATTAATTATTAGTTAGCATTCATTTGGTGAAAGGTCACAATCCTTGGAGAAGACATGTCGTTTGGTGGAACACTATGAAGGTATTTATATTTAGCATTTGGTGAGAAGGAAAAGCGTCCAATCATATTCATTCAAACATGCAATTTTGTACAAGCATCAACAAGGCTCTTAAGGACATAACCCCTTAATTGCAAACGTGATCTCAAGGACGAAAACCCTTGATATCAAATAGCCCAAGGATGAGAATTAAATACTTTATCATTCGAAAATTCTGATTAAAGTTTATTTTATTATATAAAATTTTATTTCAATTTAAAATCAATAATTCTTTTAAAAGGGATTTCCAAGGAATCCAAATTCTTGCATAATATTCCGATTTGGAATATTACACTTGGACAACGTTTTGAGGCCCCACCGCCTCAATGGACTCTATCAGGATGTTGGCAATGAATCGTGCATCCTTTACTTGCCCCTCACAATCAACGACCCTAAAAAACATTGACCCTTTAGGGCTCACTGCGACCACATTAATCAATGGTCTATTTGCTATATCTTTCCATCCATCGGAAACGATGGACACTCCTGTCTCAACCCACGAATCCCTAATAGGCTTTAATGCATCTTCAACTTTTGATTTTCTTTTGTCAACAAGGTGGTTCGCACCTTTTCATAACCTGGGCCAATGAACCCTTTAGGGGCAGCATTAATAAATCTCACCATATCGTGCTAGTATGGTGATCTAACAACATTAAATTGCAGTCCACATGCATAGAGACAATGTGCAATACTCTACTTTGCTACATCCCTTCACTCATTCTAGAATGACCTTTATAATGGACTCGAATCTTTTGTTCTCTTGCGAGCAAGAGGCGAATCCTCTTCCCATACGGCCACGTTAGGTGTATCAAGAAATGGGTGTAATGAGGCAGCCATACAAGGACGAGATTTGATAGCCACATTTTGAATCTTGTATTGATAGCCACATTTTGATTGCAGGGGAATGAATCTTGTATTGATAGCCACATTTTGAACATTACCAAAGAAAACACCCTCCACCTGGTAGTTGTTCAAGCAACATCACATACTTTCAAAGAGGGGCTCAAGTACTGACTCTGGAGGGTAACCCTTGGCCCACTGAACTAGCACTTGCAACAACAGCCATTTTGGCAAATCGGAGATCCCTATAACACCTAATAAAATTATTAAACTAATTAATATTGTTATATTTAGCATTTGTTGAAAGAATCTTTAAAATTTATTTTAAAAAAAATAAAATAAATAAAAACAAATTACGAGCATACATTTAAAAACTAGAAAAAAAACTGAAAAAAAAACCTACAAAACTGAAAAAAACGTACCTTGAATGAAGAATCCTCCTTGTTGCAAGTTCCTCAAGGTCTTTGGTGCCAAATAGGCAGAGGTAATGGCATAGATTTAGCACAAGGAAGGAGTTTCAAGCTTATTCAACTGAAAAAATGAGCGAGAGTGAACAAATATGCAATGGGAGGTAAAAATGCAATGAAAGGCAAATGTGTTGTTATCTTTTGATAAATGAGTGTGATTCATGCTTTTAGGGTTGCAAACACACTATAAAATGTTTTTGCATGTTTTTTGAGGTCCATATTTGACTTTGACCAGTGAAATAAGGAGGAAAAATTTTAAAAATATGCTTTTTTGGGGGTGGTACACCAGCCCTACGCCCAGGGTATGACCCAACCCCTGTAGGTACGCCTGGGTACATCTTTAAACGTACCCAGCCATACCCACAAGCATTGAGGCGTACCCTGGGCATAGGGATGGTGTACCGCCCCCCATACCTGTATCAAAACAATGCATACCCAAACCGAGGGGGGCGTAGGGGTGTATCTGGTAATAAAGATTTTAGCCTTTCCAAAAAGGTTTCCAATTTCACTGGAAATTTTTACCCCTGTGGGTGTTTTCTATGCATCAGAATTTGTGTAAGGACGTACCCAGCCATACCCGCAGGCACTGAGGCATACCCTGGGCATAGGGATGGTGTACCGCCCCCGTACCCGTATCAAAACGCTGCATACCCAAACCAAGGGGGGGTTAGGGGCATATCAGGTAATGTAGATTTTAGCCTTTCCAAAAAGGTTTCCAATTTCACTGGAAATTTTTACCCCTGTGGGTGTTTTCTGTGCATCAGAATTTGTGTTTCCCGTGTGGATGTTTGATTACTTAAGCTTCTATTATTTATTTTCTGTAGTTGTTTTCCTGCACACAGAAATTCAGGAAGTCAAATTTTCTAATCCATATCACCTGTGATTTTTCTGTGTGTAAACAAAAGGAAAAAGGGGTAAGTTTGATTAGTTGGCTAATCCATAGGATAACCAATTAGTATTACTGACAAATTACTCTAATCCCCATGTGACAATTTGCTGCTTCATTCGGTGGGAGCTTTTGACTGTTGGGAAAGATATTTTTCATTCATTTTACTCCATTTAGCTGCTGGGAATCTGCTTTTGCATTTGAAGGAACATTTAACTGTTTGGGCCGATTGTTTCCACTCATCTTTACTCAATCCAGCTGATGATGTTAATCTGTTGTAATTGAGAGATGTTTTGGCTGTTTGGATGCTAGCTTTCTGCACTTATTTGCTGTTTTCTTTTTACTAAAGGCTGTGTATGTGCAAGTGTGTGTGCATGCATGTACATTCATTCCCTAATCATCAAGTTTGTATTTGTTCAAATCATCAAAAATCTTCTGTATCATATTGTTCTATTAATATAATTCAAAAAGCTTTTCAATCCAAAATAAATAAATAAAATGTTTCATATCTCATTACTGTTTCATTTTCTTGAAGAGTCAAAACTGCTCCAAAAAGGAAAGAAAGAAACCAGAAGCTTGGTTTCTACTTTGGGAAGCTTATCCTATTTTAATGGAAACATATGTCAGACAATGTTTGAATAGGCCATAAATGAACCAAAAAGGCATCAAGGACTACCTCGCCTAATGTTTCCAATAACATTAAAAAATAATCCACCAAGCCAAAAGGAAACATTAAATTTGTTAATTTTCATTTGTCAATAAATTTTGTTTCTGTGGTTGAAAGCATTTAATCTTTCATTGAAAAAAAATACAAAACATAATTCAATAATGTATTCAGAAATATTTCCACAAGAATGGTCTCAACTCAGATGCATAAACAATTTGGTAAACATGAATCCTACTAAAACCATCACTTGAGAGCTTCATACTATACGTCTATCTGACAAACCTGGCTATGGTGTCAATTTCTTCTTTGATTTTTCCTCTTTCTTCTTGTGAAATATGACGAGAGCGTTCATAGAGGGCAAAAATATATGGAGCCATGTGGTGACTAATATGCACGAAAAGAAAGTCCAATTTAAAACTATTTCTGCATATTTCCTCCTCCTGTAAACAGGCAGCCAAGTAAATAAATGATGATTTTCGGAACTTTTAAAGATCAAAGAAACTACTGAGCTTACTGCTAACAATGTCAAACTAAATAATTTTAGTGTCTACTTGGTAGATTGGAATCAAAACTGTGAAAGAAATGCATAGGTCAATTCACATTACTGAGCATAAGAATGGCCATACCGTTAAAGTACATTCAACCTTTCTAAGCTCTGAAAGAAGTCGTGTTTCATCAATAAAGGGTAATTTAACAACACCCTGAAAATAATAAAATATAAGCAAACATAATGCTCATCAATGTAGCAGTACAAAGCTGTGCTGAGAGAATATAACAACAAAAGAGAACAGTATTATGAGAGATGTAAGACCTTAATTTAAATTCAAAAAATTACAATAGTAATCACAGACATCAAAGTTACCTGCCAGGCAAAGCGTTTACCATTCATATCTATCTCATAATCTGTTAAAAATAAAAACCTTCAATCAGATATCCAACTACAGAAATGGCATCCCATATGTAAATTTTTCTCTCAAAATATACATAAGAAAATCTTACCACTAGGGTAAAAGTCAATAATTGGTGACTTTGGATCTGTCATGAGAGACCTATACTGTTCAGGAAGAGCCTTTGCACTAAAACAAAGTAGAAAATAAGTAAATTGGGGCAGAAACCTTGCAAATATCCAAAAAACCACTAATAAAGTGTATAAATGTTTGTTCAAACCTTGCAGCAGGAAGCGTGCTCATAAGCTGATCCAATGGTTTGAATGGCTTCCCAGGAAAAAAGGTGATTTCTAAATCATCCAGACCCTTTAGATCAGATGCAAACGGAGCATAATGATAGGGATAAAACCTGACGAAAAGAGAAGTATGTATAAATTCAGCTGTGATAATAAATGACGTGTAATTAAATTACTTCACAAATAAAATAGAATCACAGCAATAGCTCACAATACAACTGAAATAAAGCTGAATATATGAATAAATGATGAGCCACTTTGAGGGGGCAACCTCCACTACCATACAATAAGAATAGAATTTGTAATATGATAATAAAATACTAACCAACATCTCCTATATATACCTCACTTATGCTATGGAAACAAACTAGGCCGACCTTACTACTAATATAAAAAAGCTATAGAAATAGTCTTATGACTTAATTCAAGGTTATGATAGCAACAAGTCAGCTACAAATATTCCAATACACGCTATAGGCTAGGTGCGTAGCATGCCCATCCCCTTCAAACCAACGCCATCCTCAATGTTGACGATTGTTGGATGTTTCATCCTCCCATGCCGCATCTTCACAACCCAGATTCTTCCACTTGATTAAATACTTTGTAATCACCCTATTCCGCAACCTCTTAGTGCATGTCTAAATTATTCGCTTTGGTTCCAAAATGATTCTTCCCTCTTCATCAAGCTCTAATTACTCTGTCGAAGCTGAAACTCTTTGTCCAATGACTTTGAAGCAAGAAAGCTAGAAGACCAGATGTATTTTTGCTGAGTGAGGTAACTTCAATTTATATGCTACACTGCCAATCTTCTACAAGACTTGATAAGGGTCGTAATATGTAGGTGAAAGCTTGTTATCCTTCTTCTGTTGTTTCAAGGAAATTTTCTTATATGGCTATAAATGCACAAAATCCCAATCTCCAACTCAAAAAAGTGGTTCACTGCAGTGTGCAGCGTCATGCAATTTTGCGCCATTGCCAAGTTCTCTCTAAGACTACAGACTACCTCCTATTGGTGTTGAATGTGTTTTACGACTGCTCAAACCTTTGGCTCAACCCTCAAAGATGAGGTGATGGATGGTGGATGGTACCCATATAGTGCCAAAAATGCACACATTTTGGATGAGATATGGAAAGAAGTGTTATAATACCATTATACTAGTGTCAACCATTGACCCCATATATCTTGTTTATCTGAAGCAAAACAATAAAGACAACCCTCCAAGCCCTTGTTGACCACCTCAATTTGCCTATCGAATTGGGGATGATAAGATGAGCTAAGAGACAATTGGGTACCAAAACATGAGAATAACTTTAGTCCAAAAATTAGAGGCAAAGATATGATCACAATCACTTACTATGACCTTTGGGGTCCCATGGAGTTTCTGAATTGTATCCATAAATGTTGTTACTACTGTATTTGCTACAAACATATGTGATAATGCAAAAAAATGGGCATATTTGGTGAGTCTATCCACAACAACCATGTTGACATTTTTCCCTTCAAATTTTACCAACCCCGTGATGAAATCCATGGGAACCTCCTCCCACCTCAGGCTAGAAATAGATAGAGGTTACAATAGACCCAAGGCCTTGATTGTCTCCCCTTAGTTTTTCTGACACACCATACATTTTGCCAGAAATTCTTGGACTTCTTTTAACACTTCCCAAAAGAAATCCTACTTGACTCTATGATAAGTTTTCAAGAACCTTGAGTGCCCACCTACTGGAGAAGCATGAATATTCATAAGAACTTTATGCTTAAGGGTTGAATTTTCACAAAGGTACAACCTATCCTTGTACCAAAGAGCATCCCCTTTCCACACAAATTTATCTAACATGCTTGAATCTCTTGTTGGACATTTTGAATAAGATTCTTTGTAACGACATCATTCTCCCTCTTTTATCTTGCTTCATCCACCTAGTTGGTCCATGGCACACAACATTGCCTCTATGGACTCATCCTCCCTGGCTAAGTCACAAGGTTCGCCGATTGTTTGGCACAAAATTCAAAATTTGGAGATTTTTCTGATGACCAATAAAAATCAGCTGAAATCACGCAGTTCGATGTCAAATTCGACAGAAAAATTGAGTGGAAAAACTAAGCAAGAAAATTGAACAGGAAAACCCTTGCGAAACCATAGCACCCTATTTATATCTGTTAATGTCATGCATGCTAAATCATAGCAAAAACCCTAGCGTAATTGATTGTAACAAGTTGAAAGGCATATTCATGATTGTTAGTGTCATTTGCCATTAAACACAATCGTTGTGGAGGCGTGATGCGACGACAGAGGCTTCAAAGGCTTGGACGATGCAGTAACAAGGTCGTGTGGCATGTAGCGTCCAAACAACAGTGAGGTGTTGCGAGTCGACTGTGCGGCATTCGGTGTCCAAACATAAACGTTGAATGAGGCAACGTCAACGAGACAACAAGGTCGACCGTCGATGGCAGAAATACAAGTAGGGTTCTGTTTTTTATTTTATTTGTTTTAAACATGTGTCATTTGTTTATACTTTATTACTTAGTAAAACTAAATACTAAATAGGTTTTTTTTGTTTTTCTTTATTTATTTATTTACATTTTCATTTTTTCTTTTGTTTATAATTTATCACTTTTTTTAATTTATGTTTTTGTTTTTAATTTTTGTTTAAACATTATATTTTGTTATATATATATATATATATATATATATATATATATATATATATATACATATACATATACATATACATATATATATATATGTATACATATACATATACATATATATGTATATACATATGCATATACATAAATATGTATATGCATATACATATATATATATATATATATATATGTATATATATAATGACTTTTTAATGTTCTTAATTATGTATTTTTTATTTTTATTTTTTATAATTATATTTTAAATATATTATATTCATTTGTTTTTTATTTATTTTTTTAATATTTTTAGTTATTTGTTGAGAATTTTTAAAAAATAATAATGTTTTTTCTATATATTTTTTATTACCTTATTTTAAAAAGAAATGTTTTCTAATTTTATTTCGTAAATTTTTATTGTTTCGTTCCTTTATTTATTTTTTTATGTTTTATAATTAAACTTTAAATTTTATTTATTTATTTTTTAATAATTTTTTACGACTTTTTTCATTTTTTATTTTATTCTATATATATTTTATTTGCTTTTTTAAATGTTTATTAATTTTTTATAACTTTTTGTTATTTTTTTGTTTAGTGATTTTTTAAAATTATAATGTTTTTTAATTTATTTTTCTATGTTTTTTTGTTTTATCATTATAATCTATTATTTAAATATTTTTTATTTTATAAAAAATTTAATTCTTTCTATTTTTTATTTTAGTTTTTTAAAACAAAAATTGTGTTTTATAATTTTGTTTTAAATAATTTTTATTTTCTTATTTTTATGTTTTTCAATGATTTGTTTATTAAAAATTATTTATTTTAGCATCTTCAATTATGTAATATTAAATTTTTATTTTATGTTTTATAAATGTATCGTTATGTTTACTTATGTATTATTTTTGTTTATATATATATATAATTTTCATTTAAATTTTGCAGAGGATTTCATGGCTCCTTTAAAATCAAAAGTTGCAGGATGAAAGCATATATCATGACCAGATCAGAGAATGAACCCAAATGTATTTTATGTGAAAAAATATATTATGGGAGTTTACCCAAGGTCATGGACCACCTACTTGGTAGATCTGGTGGAGGTGTTAAATCATGCCCTAATTTGACTCCAGAAATCAAAGATTGGAGAATATATGGCAACGCAAAAAAATAGCAAATTTTTATCTTATATATATATATATATATATATATATATATATATATATATTGAATTTTCATTTAAATTTTGCAAAGGATTTCATGGCTCCTCTAAAATCAAATGTTAAGGGATGGAAGCATATGTCACTCACCGGATAATGGAATGAAGTCAAACATATTTTATGTAGTAAAATATTTTATGGGAGTTTAACCAACTTCGTGGACCACCTACTTGGCAAATCTGGTGGAGGTGTTAAATCAAAGTGAGATTGGAGAAAGCGGAGGAACAATCAGTCCCTAGAAAACATACGGTGGCGTAAAAAAATAGCGAATTCAAGAATAAATTTTCAATAGCACATGAAAGAGTTTTTCTACAAGCATGTCATCCTCACATATGCAATCAAACACTTGTGGGAGTGGAACAATTCCTAGCATGTGAAACCCAGTACAAAAGCAAGATGTGGATGATGCATTCGCTGATTTGTTTTATTCAAGTGTCATTCCATTCAATGTGGTCAGGAGTCCATTCTTTAAAAATGTTAAAAAAATATTTGAATTTGACAAAGGATACACTCCACCTAGCTCTGAAAGGCTTAGGACTACTCTTTTAGAAAGGTCGAAAGAGAGGCTGACTGAAAGCATAGCCAATGTCAATGCCTCTTGAAACTTAACAGAGCACAATATATTGAGTGATGACTGGTCTGATATGTGTAAAAAGCCATTGATTAATGTCTTGGTGTATTTCCCTCGAGGCATATCTTTCTTGAAAGTGATTGACACCATGAATCAAAAGAAGACTTCAGAGTTCATTTTCAAAATCTTAGATGAAGCAATTCTTGAAGTGGGTGAAGAAAATGTATGTAGTTCAAGTTGTCACTGATAATGCCACAAATTGTGTAGGGGTTGGGAAAATCATTATATACAAGTATACACATATTTATTGGAGCCCTTGTGCAACACATTGTCTTAATTTGCTACTCCACAAATTAGCCTAATTTCCATGGGTGCATGAAACAATTCAAACAAGGGCGCAAGGGAGAGGACGACAGGGGAAGGGGCAGGAAGCCGAAGGCAGCGACAATTGTAAACTTCATAAGGAACCACCACCTCACATTGAGCATTTATCAACAACATCCATCAAATGAATAGTTGAAGCTTTGTGAAACAAGATTTGCTTCTTTTTATATCACTTTGAAAAAAGTGGTTGAAGAGAAAGCAGCAATAAGGTCAGTGATTTATTGCAATGAGTGGGAAATTTATGTGCTTTCAAAAAGCTCTAAAGTAAAGCAAGAAAAACAAATCATTATAAAAGCTATTTTTTGGGAAAGTGCAAACAAAGTTCTAAAAATTTGTAAGCCTATTGTTGATGTGCATCACACAATTGATGGTAACACCCCTTGTCTTGGCATTCTTTATGAGGCTATAGACAGTTGTAAGGAATCCATTCAAAAAGCATTCAATGATGTGGAGGCAGACTACAAAGCAATATGGGATGTGGTTGATGTAAGATGGAAAATGATGTACACACCCTTACATGCAGTGGCTTGTTATCTAGAGCCTAGACTCTTTTATATAGTTAAAGTGATTATGAAGTCATGAGTGGACTTTAAGAAGCCATTGACAGTTTTGTTCCAAATCCAGAACTTGCATGTATATCTAGGGGCCAAATAAGAGCATTTCAGGTGCAAGAAGGGGTATTTGCAACAAGGGCCATGTATGATAGGCCACATCTTAAAGGTTACATATGGTGGAGATATTATGGATCAAGTGCAAAAAAACTACAATGCTTTGCTATTAGAATTTTGAATCAAGAAGCAAATGCCCGTGCGAAAGGAATTGGAGTTATTTTGACCCCATTCAATCTAAGAAAAGAAACAAGTTATTGTCAGAAAAGTTAGGAGATCTTGTTTATGTTCACAACAATTTGCAAATATGCATGAGCAAAATGGCAAAAGAATCTTCTTCTTCACAACCCCAACCTGTCTCAGCAGACTTGGAGGGTGCAGATGATCCTAACTTCCTTTGTGATGAATTTACTGACGACAATGTTGTTGATAAGCCAAGTGCTCTTGATGATATGGAACTTTTTGATGTTGTTAGTAGCCCTTAAGGCCATTGAGTGTATTGTTTTTAGATGATGTAGAACTTTATGATGTATAGCTCATATGAAGCTCAAGAACTTAGTATTACATGTTTTAAATTTTGAGACAGTTTTTCTAAAAATATCTTTAATATTCTCATTCAACTTATTTTTATGTTTTTAAGTTTTTTTAAGTTTCAAATTTAATGGCAATTATTTTTTCAATATTTATCCGAATTCGAACCGATTATTATCCTTGTCGAACTCAAACTCGAACTTTGTGACTTAGCTTCTGGATAGAGCATCAACCATGACATTCTCCTTTCCTTTCTTGTATATAATCTCAAAGTCATATCCCAACATCTTAATAACCCATTTTTGTTATTTTTATGACAATCTGTATTCCAAAAAGTATTTTAAACTATTATGATCTGTCTCCACTTTAAAGTGTCCCCCCATCATATATGGTTGCCATTGTTTTACTACACGAAGGATGGCCATCATTTCCTTTTCATAAATAGCCTTTAGCAAATTCTTACCCTTGAATTGGTGAGTCTTAAATGCAATGGGTCGTCCTCCTTGCATGAGTACCACTCTCGTGCCATCCCCTAAAGCATCACATTCCACAATGAATGTTTTGGAGAAGTGTAAAGTAGCTAGAACTAGGGTGGTGCACATGGCCTCCTTGAGATTCTCAAATGCTCGAGTGGCTACCTCATTCCAATGGAAGGAATCCTTTTTCAATAAGGTTGTGAGAAGTGTTGCCATGTTGCCATATTTTTTTACAAAATAACAGTAGTAAACTGTGAGCCCCAAGAATCCTCAAATGTTTTTGAGGGATTTAGGCACTTTCCATTCAGTCGTAGCCTTGATCTTGTACTAATCCACCTTGATGCCCTCATGTGAAAATAATGTGGCCCAAATACTCAACCTCCTTGACTCCAAAAGTGCATTTGGAAGGCTTGACATAAAGTTGGTGTTGTTCAAGAATATCAAAAACCTAATTCACATGACAAAAGTGTTCCACCTATGTTTTGTTGTATATTAAAATATTATCAAAGAACACCAAGACAATTTTCATAGAAATGGAAGAAAAGCGTAGTTCATCAAACTCTGAAATATAGATGGTACATAAGTGAGGCCAAAAGACATCACTACAAATTCATAATGGCCCCCATTGTTTTTGAAAGTTGTCTTATGAATATCCTCATTTTTTAGTCTGATTTGATGATACCTATTACAAAGATCAAGTTTTGTAAAAGAAACAATGGCATACAAATCATCAATTACAGGAAAAGGGAACTTATCTTTGATGGTGTATTTGTTGAGTTCCCTGTAGTCAAGGCACATGCACCATGTGTCATCCTTCTTATGCACCATCACCACTAGAGAGGAATACGTGCTCTTACTATGACGGATAATACCTACTTCCAACATTTCCTGTACCATTTTCTCAATCTCTCTTTTGGATACATGGGTACCTGTAAGGCCTGATGTTGCTTGGTTGACACCCTGGCGCTAGTTGAATGGCATGATCATGATCCCTTTTGGGAGGAAGTCCTTTTGCCATATCACCAAAAACTAAACCTATAGATTTGGCAGTGTAGCTTTGGTGATTGTGCCTCTATTGAAAACAATCGAGCCACAAACCCATTCGCTCCCTTTTTTAGAATCTTCCACATCTATTGAGAACTCACCAACTCGAAGGACTTTGTATGTAACCCATGCAATTCAAATTTATTTCCCTCAAAATGGAAATGCGTGAATAGCTCTTTAAATTCATCTCAATCGCTCCCAAGGTAATTAGCCATTTGACTCCCAACATAATGTCTACTACACCCATAGGAATGGAAAACATAGGAGTAGGTAGTAGATATTCTCCCATAGAAAATTTAATACTGTAGCATTTCTTGGAACAACTTATTGTGCCAGCAGAAGCAATCATGACTTGAAACTCTAGAGTTGGATAGAACAAAATAGTTCAAGTGCATAGCCACTTTATTGTTGATGAAATTGTGAGTATTTCTCAAGACAATCAATACTATCACCTGGTTTTTTTTAAAAACCATTGCACATAACCCATGCAAATCAAATTTCTTTCCCTCATAATGGAAACGTGTGAATAGCTCTTATAAATTCATTTCATTCGTTCCCAAGATAGTTAGCCATTGGACTTCCAATATAATATCTGCGCCACCAGAGTAATGGAAGACATAGGGTAGGTAGTAGGTATTCCCCCATGAAGAATTTTATACTATGGCATTTCCTTAAACAACTTACTGTGCCACCAGCTGCAATCGTGACTTGAAACTCCAGAGTTGGATAGATAAAATAGTTCAAGTGCATAGATACTTTATTGTTGATAAAGTTATGAGTACTGCACGAGTCAATCAATATCGTCACCTTCTAAGAAAATCCACTACCTTGACGGTTTGTGGAGTGCTAATGTCGGAAAGTGCATGGCAAGAAATGGTTGGTCGAGTTTATTTTGATTCCTCCCCTGGGTCATCATCAACCTCCCATGTGACTTCTTCATCCTCTTATTTATTGGCACCTTCAATGTAGAACATTTTTTTCTTTACACTTATGTCCTCAACTATACTTGCTATCATTGTTAAAATATAACTCTTTTTCCCCTTTCTCTTTAATTTGTTAAGGAGTCAGTTTGGTAAATTGAGGGGATGACTGTGTTGGAATGTTTCTATCTCTTATACTTGTGAATGGTTGCCTTTTGGTGACTAGTGCCCTCTCCTCTAATTTGTGTCATAATAGCCTAAGAGATAGAACTCAAGTTAAACATGTGCACCTCATGTCGGATGTGATCCTTGAACCCAAGAAACCAGTCATTCAAACTTTTCTCTGTGATTGTCTCCACCTACAAGGTTAAATTTTGGAACTGTTGAATTTAATCCCTGACAAATCTTGTTTGTCGCAGCTTTGCTAACAAGTTGAAGTAACTCTTTGTCATACTATTGCAATAGTGAAACTATAATTCATTAGTAAAAATTGACCAATTGACATTAAGACCCTTCTTTTGAGCACAAAGCCCTCGATAGCAAATGAATTTCACAACTTCCACATATAAAGATACCATTACCATCTTCTATCCACATGAGATCAAATGTACCTCAAAAAAGTTCTTTATTTAGTCAATCTAGGTGACTAGATCATTACTATCAAATTTATGTATTTCCACTTTTGGCATCATGTTCGATGACTCCAAATGGGAAACAGCCAAAGGCAAAGGTTGCATCGTATTAGACCTTGCATTGGGTTGACTCAAACATCCACACTGGTTGGTCTGATCAATAAAGAATTGCGATTGTTTTTGAGGATTCCTTTGAAAATTAAAAAATTATTGAGTCAATGTTCGAGCTCATCTAATCGTTGATGGATGTTGGTCATATGAAACTATGTTTTGCACACTATACTCAAGTTGGTTTACCTTGTGATCTATTGAAGAAAACCCTAAAACACAAGATCCACTAATTCCCATTTCTGAATCCATCCTCTTTGTTAGGAGATTTACCAAGAGTTTCAAAACCCTTGCCTCGGCCCCTACTTTGTGTTCTTGCCATACCAAGGCTTAGCAATGCAGAATTTGATTTTCACCTTTGAACAAGAGGTTTTTAACCTATGTCGACCTCAAATCAAAACATTCTAAGAACATAAACCAACTAGATTTTCCCAAGCTTTCAAAAAATATAAAAAAAACCTAAAACAATCCTTAAAATACGGCATGTATAGTGAATTTATGAAAAACCTTCAAACCACAATAATGGCTCAAAAATGATCATCAAACCATAATTTTTAAACTATATTGTCCTTGAATGATTCTCGAAATCTAGTAAAAATTTAAAGAAATTTTTGAAATGGATTGCAAGATATAAGTGATTCTCTAAAATTAAGGTTTCGCCTGCACTTTTACCCAAATCGAAGCTTTAATACCACTTGAAACGAAATTACTTCACAAATAATGTAGAATCACAACAATAGATCACAATATGACTGAAATATAGCAAAATATATGAATAAATGATGAGCCACTTTGAGGAGGCAACCTCCACAACCATACAATAAGAATAGAATTTTCAATATGATGATAAAATACTAACCACCTCCACCTATATATACCCTATTTATGCTATGCAAACAACTTAGGCTTACCCTACTACTAATATGAAGCTATAGAAATGATTATTTGGCTTAATTAAAGGTTATGAAAGCCACTAGTCAGCTACACATCCCAATACATGCTATAGGCTAAGGGCATAGCACATTGTTGCTCCTAATAAAAAATAAATATGCACCATTCTTCATTATAAGATCATTGTGTGTTGATGGAAATTTAGGTCGCTTTTGTATTTCTTAGTTTTATGATTCGCTCAATGAGAAGTGACACAAATTCACCGACATTTGGATAAATCACCATTGAGATGGTGTTTTTCCACTACATTTGAGAGGGTAGCTCCCTCGTATGATATATGTATTTTTTGGGGTTTTTGTGTACTTTTAATCAGAAAGCACAAAAAATGAAACAAAATTAAGAAATGGTGGAAGATGAGAAGAATGGAGGATGGAGATGAGGAACCCACAGCAGAATGAATGTAGATAACTGTCGGAATAACTCTGATTTGAATCAACTGATTGGAAATTCTCTCTCACACAAAACGGAACTATGAATGGCAAATATAATAAACACAAAAGGCTTGCTTGGAAGCACAAAGTCTCCTCAAAACTCAGATTACGTACACTTGGTTCAAAACCCATACACGAAGTTTTCAACACAAAGTATAGAAACACTGTGAGTTGAACACAACCAAGAAAAGTGTAGAATATGAATAAAATCTCTATCTATGAAAAGAAGTATAAAATTCATAAACAAAGAGCACCAAAACCTACGAAGCCAAATATTGATATCACTTGCTTACTTGCATTCCATTGCTCAAATATAGAAAATTACATAGCTCACACACAAAGTTGCAACTAGCTCTTCCCCAAGAGCTTGAAATAAAGAACCATGTTACAATTGTTTTTCTCCTATTTATAACATATAGGATGATGAAATGACATTGCATATTCTCACTTATCATATTCTTACTTTGACCTTTCGTATTCTCATTTTTGTCATATTCTATTTTACAGTTATTTTTCAATAGTGACTCAAGTAAATCACCAAGCGGGCCCATCGAGCCTTGTCCATTGGGTGATAGAATAAGGAAATAGTATCCACCATACCCTAACCTATGAAACCAGTTTTTGCAAAGAAGAATCTAAGAATTGGATACATCAAAAAGTCATTTAGGATCAAACACTTTACATCATTAGATTTCTTGTTTCAATATCTTTCCAATGCTACAAATGGGAGCCAAAACAAATTTTGGATGTGAAAGATATGGCCAAACGGAAAATTAACACCTAGCATGGTCGTGATGCACTCTCAGAACAAGATTTATTCATCTTTGTTTTCCAGCCAAAATATTCATCAATGAATCATATATTTGAAAATATTGGATAGATTAATTCAATACCTTTCCAATGCTTCAGACAAGAGCCGAAACAGAGTCCAAACACAAAAGTAATGGCCAAAATAAGATGATTTTTTTCTTTGATTGCCTAACGAATCCATGGGGTCTGTCCAGACAGCCTTGGCGTGCATGGCGTGTCCATGAGGTCCATCAAGACGGCCTTAGAGTGCGTAGTGCATCCTGCGCGTCCATGAGATCTGTCTGGAGGGCCTTGGCACACATGCACATCTGACGCAGACATGAGGTCTGTTTGGATAGCCTTGAAAGTTTCAGTCCCCCATCCTTGTGAGTTTCGGATCTCTGGATCAATTTTGAGCAAAAACTATGAAGTTTGGGCACTTGATGTTTGAAGCAAAGATGGTCCTTAGGATAATATCTTTCTAAAAAATCAAACGAGAACCAAAATGGAGACCAGATCCGAAATTTATGCCGAAATAAAGAATTTGCACCTAATTAGCCCTTCATCCTAGCTAGCTCTAAAGTTCTGGATGTCTAGTGTGAAAAATACATGCACTTTGGGACTTTAATGTCTGAAGCAAAGATGGTCCCCTAGAGTTTATCTATCCAATGCATCAAACGATAACCAAAAGGGAAACCACATGCAAAAGATATGCTAAAACGGAGAATTGACACCTGATTGACCCTTCATCCTTGTTGGCTCTAAAGTTTCGGATCTCTGGTGTGAAAATACATTCACTTTGGGACTCTAATGTCTGAAGCAAAGATGGTCCCCTAGACAATATCTATCCAACTCATCAAACGAGAACCAAAACGAACCCTGGATGTGAAATATATGCCAAAATGAAGAATTAACACCCGATTGGTCTTTCTTACCCATTGGCTCTGAAGCTTTGGATCTCTGGTGTGAAAAATGCATGCACTTTGGGACTCTGATGTTTGAAGCAAAGATGATCCACTAGACAATATCTATTCAACGCATCAAACAAGAACCAAAAACAGAGTTTGGATGTGAAATATATGTTGAAATGGAAAATTGCGCTTGCTACACACTTGACGTGCAAATAGTACTTTATTTCTCCAGCTCCTCCAGAATAAAATTTATTCAAGTGAAACATGCAGAAGCCCTGGTACGCCCATGAGGCCCAACTAATTTAGTGCCAAACTTTCGGTTTCTTCAAGTGGGAACCAAAATTTTAAGAATTTCATGAATTCAAATTTTGGGTGCAACAATGGCTCTGATTACGGGACCATATTCTGTGGAGGAATGCAGGGGAACTCCAGATTGTTTGGTGACCAATGCTTTATCCACCTTATAGATAGTATGTAGTGTACATGTATATCATAATTCATCCAACTAGTAGCTAGTTCGTTTATCCCAATCGTATGGGAATGAACACACACTGCCAAGCCAAATCATTATCTTCAAAACTCCACCTATTTGCCCAAGTTGAAATTTTGGGCATGTTATATGCTTGGAAGGATATACAAGGACAAATTACCTGTATCTAAAAACACAAGTTGATTTATTTTAATACCTTTGCAAGCAATGTTACCTAGAACAAATCTTGGAAGAACTCAAAGTGTCCTATAAACGGTCTCTGTCTTGCGATCAGCACCAACATGGGGAAGGGAAAACACCACAATGAACAAGTTGTGCATATTGAACACAAACAAACACAGTTAACATAAAAATAGAAGGAAAAAACATCAACCAAAATCGTGCAGAAAAGTAATCTATTTACAAGGGTCAAGGTGGGTCAACATGACTAAACATGACCATTCACTGGTTGGGAAAAATATGAGTTTTTGACATGAGTGGACACATTTGACAGGACATTGAGAAACCACAACAACATGATTTTAATTGTATCTATGGGATAAACATGAGGTCCAAGTGGGAAGACAAACATGGAATCAAACACACCACACATACTTTCCTCATGAATAAAAGTAATATCTTTCAAATCAATGTTTGGAAAACTAATGACATCAATGATACCTCCTTAGTCTTCGCTTTGTGTTTTCTCTTGCAGCTCTTTATCTGCGAATGGCTGAACTAAATCGCCTTTAAGCAATCTCCAAAAGTGAGGAGCTTGGGACCAAAAACTAATGGCACTCAAAATGACAGAAAACTTCTTGCTTATTTTTTCATCTCTTCTTCAGATTTTGTTGTGTGCTTGTGTTCAACATGATCCCATGCCTCTTCTTCATCAATATGAAACCCACTACTTTCATGACTTATCCCATTTTTCTAGGAGGCTAAAATTGTCTTTTCAATGCATTCTTCAGTGGCTTCCTTCTTTTGGGTTGAATTTTAATTATTTTCTTCAGAGCACAAAATGAAAAAAGTCAATTCATCCATTGGAGTGTTTGCCATAGTGGAATACAAACCATCACTCACATTCCCAACACCAAAAATTTGCTCTTTTTGTATTTGCTCCACCGTGGAAAAATTTTGAACTGGGAAAACTTCTATTTGTTTGATTTGTACAACTCCATAGATATCTTTCAATAATTGTACTCTTTTTGGATCATCAAGAAGTTCTCAAATTGGATATTCATTGAAGGCTGATATGAAGAGGAAAACATTTCTCACTATATCATCATTTACAACAATCCAATCACCCCTAATTCCAGCTCTTTCAAAATATTTTCCTTGTTTATTTCTTTCTTTTTGCCGCCCAATATTTCCATGGTATGTATACTCTGATTTCAGCCAAAATTTCTTCGTGCTTGCAACCAAAATCAAACCATAAGCAACGATAGAAAAACTTAAAAAATCAGAAGCATGGATTGCATTCCATCATTTCCAAGCATCGGTTCAACAATCGCCAATCTGATTTTTCTAGGAGAAGATTCCCTTCAAGTTGTAGAGATCGAAGACACCTTTCGATCCCCAACGGAGTCACCAAAAACCATTGGTGCAAATTTAAGTTGCTTTTATATTTCTTGCTTTTATGACTCGCCAAATGAGAAGGTACACAAATTCACCGATAATTGGAGAAATCTTTGTTGAGATGGTGAATTTTATTTGCATTTAAGAAGGGCAGCTCCCTCGTAGGATATGTATTTTTGGGGGGTTTTGTGTACTTTTAACCAGAAAGCATAAAAAGAAATGAAAATTGGGAAATGGTGGAAGAGGAGAAGAATGGAGGAGGATGTAGATGAGGAACCCATGACAGAATGAACGCAAAGAACCACTGGAATAACTCAGATTTGAATGAAGCGGTTGGAAATTCTTCCTCACACACAAAACGGAACTGTGAACCGCAGATGTAATGAACATGAAAGGCTTGCTTGGAAGTATAAAGTCTCCTCAAAACTCAGATTGGGTACACTTGATTCAAATCCTATACACAAGGTTCTCAACACAAAGATTGAAAACACCATGAGTTGCACACAACTAAGAAAACTGTAGAATATTAATGAAATCTCTATCTATGAATAGAAATACAAAACTTATAAACAAAGAGCATCAAAACCTATGAAGCCAAATATTGATATCACCTGCTTGCTTGCATTCTTTCTTGTCTTTACATTAAAAATTAACTTAATTAAAATCATATTTAATACTGATAATAAACAAGCAAATGATAAAACAAATAAATATGCAAACCCAAGTTGATAACAAAGTTCACCTCTGTTGGGCTACCTCTCCAGATCCAAAAAACACTCAAACCAATCTATTATTGATGCAAAATACACTTTTGTACAATCTTTACCTCAAAATAACAACTTCGATCTGCAAACAATATTTGCCTACCTCTAAGAAGTCTTGGGATGCCTTTGATTTGATCCTCCAAGAGCCTTCTCACTTCAAAATACTCTGTTTGTCTTCTCCTTTTACAAATGGCTAATAGTTCAAAAATTAAAGAACAAATATTAAATAGTGCCTTTTATAATGTTTCCAAGGCCATGGTCTAATAGCTAAGGGTCTTATCCTTTCTGCCCAAGGATATGGGTTCGATCCCCCATACTCATCCTTTTATCTTTTACATACCAAAATAAACACAAATATCCCACATTCATAGGTCAAATGAATGTTATAAGCTTAATATAGCCCTTTTTCTCCCTTTAAAGTCAACTTGGATTGTTTATTATCCCACATTGCTTGGGATAAGACCAAACTTTGGTTTAAAAGGCAATCTTTACGCCCTTTGAATCGGTCATGAAGACCATGTATTGGCTTGGCCTTGCGCAGTTGTCTTGGGCGCTTTGTTTGACATGGGTGGTTGGCTTAAAGCGCCCACCACTTGGCTTAAAGTGCTAGGTTTTGAATGATTAGGACATTTAGTCCTACATGCACTATGGGAAAGCCTACAAAACAATTTATATGCAAAAACACTTCCATTGCAATGTGAAGTTTGCAGCATGTTCCCCCTCCATACAAGAAGAGGACCCTACCAACTGATGGGCCCCAATCGGCAAATAGCATGGACCCCATCACTCGACCGTCGAAGAACATAGGAAGGTTATCATAGGTCGCTAAAACCGTTTATCCCACATGCCACATGTCAACATCCAATTGGTCCATGTGTCAACTGTTGTTTGGTTCATGTGACAAAAGGTGATTGATCTACGTCATCTACTAATGCCAACACTATACCAAGTCCATATTTTTTTACCTGTTTGGCTTCAGCTTCAGTAGGCCATAACTTTTGCATACAGTGTCAGATTGACTCCATTCAAATCGCATTGGAAAGTTCTTGACGAGCTCTTCGATATATGGATATTTGCAACATAATTTGAGACCATTTGATCGGATCAGTTGTGGGGATCCCCCTGGATCACTCCTCCCCGTTAAGAAGTTTTTAGACCACCAAAAGTTTGGTTTTATTTAAAAAATGAGGGTACAACTCTCACTTTTCCAGTTTCCATCCATTGTGTTTTGCTTGGATGCATTCCTTTTAGACCCACATGAAGGTACTCCACATCACCCCTTCCTGAAGTCCTCACCCTCCTGTCAAGAATAACATCTTCCTGCAGCTCATCAAGATATTCAAGAGCAAAATCATCAACAAAAGGAACTTGAATATTCTCACCTTGATCCATGAACATAGCAAGCTCATGTAGTTTCAAGTTTTCAACATTTAACACGGAATACATCTGCATATATGGAGGTAATTATAACCAAAAAGCTTTGTTGCCAATTTTTTCCAAAATCTGAAATGGACCATACCTGATTGGTTTGAGCTTTTCACCTTCACCTCTGAGGCGTTCTTTGTTAATGTATAGCCAAACTTGATCACCAACTTGGAAGTGATGATCACCCTGATACTTGTCATTCTTTGTCTGATACTTGGCTTGGCTCTTTTCCAATTGCTCTGGGACAACATGATGAACTGATTGTATCTTATGGATGAACCTCTTTGCTTTGTCTGCATCTTTATGTCAATCTACCACTGATTTTTGTCCAAAGGTGAAGTCCAAGGAGGACTTGGGCCAATAACCAAAACAAGTCTCAAAAGGAGACTTCTCTGTAGATGAATGTATGGCATAATTGTAAACATGTTGCACATAACACAAGTGTTCATCCCAAAGTTTGGAATGCTTGCTACAATACCCTTGGAGCAAATGTACCACTATTTAGTTAACCACTTATGTTTGTTCATCAGTTTGTGGATGAAATACAATGTTCTTGATTTTTGTGTCCAAGTCCCACAAAGCTGACCAAAACTTCCCAATGAATTGAAAATCCCGATAAGATACAATAGATGTGGGCAATCCAAAATGAACCCAAACATTGTTGAGGAACAAATGTGAAGTCTCCTCGCTTGTTATTTGTTTTTTACAGGGCACTAATATATACATTTTGTGAAATCTATCCACAAACACATACAAATAGTCATGATTCTTTCTTGACATAGGCAAACCTCCTACAAAATCTATCAAAACACTTTCCCATGGACGGGTTGGTACGGGAAGTGTGGTATACAAGCCCAACTTCATGTTACTAGGCTTGCTAGTGGCACAAAGAATACGACCTTTTACATACTTGGACACATTTTCATACATCTGAGGCCAATAACAATATCTTTTTAATTGTGCAACTATTTTCCCAATGCCAAAATGACCAAAAACAAGAGAAGTATGTGCTTCCCTAATCACATGAACTTTTTCATCTTATAGAATGCAAAGTTTACTAAGATAATAATGTAATCCATCATGTAATTGTCAATAATTTGCCCTGTCAAGGCCAAATTACTACCCCTCATATTCGAAACTTTCCCCAGAACGGTCAATTTCCCTATACAACTGGTCAAACTGGCAATTTATAGTCTAAAAGCATGAGCAAAGGGATATGTAGGCAGTCAAAGTATCAAGTACAGTCATGATGAAGACACAGCAATGTTACACAATCAAGTGTATTCACAAGGATGATATGTTGAAATAAGAAAGGTCTTTATCAAGATTTATTGACAAGTACTTACAACCATGAAGAAGAACGATGATCAAATCTGCCTTTGAGTCTTCTTTGGAGTAAATGACAAGCTACAATCCGTGCAAGGGCAAGACACCTACAACAAGTTCAAAAAGCATATCTCCTATTCAAAATGTCACATACAGTTATAAAGCTACAGGCCTATAGGAGGAATGACTTTGTAAGGTGGATAAGAGCCAATGAAAAATTAATCAAGCTACAGCCATTACGCCTACAGAAGATATGCATCTATAATCAGTCACCAAAATGATAACTCTACAGGTCACTTTTTGGGCTATATCAATCTTTTTCCATATCAAATTCTAATTGGAAAGAGTTTAATCAAATGGTTAAATAGTATGGTCAAGAAGTGATTCTATACAGGGAACAATTTCAAATGGCTGAGTGTGGGAACAATTTCCTCGGACTTTTTGTCCGAGGGGAAAACTCTGAGGAAAAAGCAAATTTGAAAGGACTTTGTAAGAAATCCGAAAAATTAAGGTTTATTTGTTTTTTCTTTCCAAGGGACAGACAGTTCGGCATTTTTAGAAAGGGTGCTTTTTAAGAATCCCAAAGGGTATGTGCCCTTTGGGAAGGATCATTACAAAAATCCCGAAGGATATGTACCCTTCTGGAAAGGCTCAAAACAAAAGTCTCAAAGGACAAATACAAAAAGTCCGAAGGACTTTCCAACTTTTTCGAAAGGCTAATTCAAAATTCCGGGAGGCTTCTTTTCAAAGGAATGGTCCATCACAGAAAACCCGAAGGGTATGTACCCTTCAGGAAAGTATATATGTAGAAAGCCTGTAGGACATCTCCAAGTTGCCGAAGGGCATTTTTGAGTTATGACGTTTCCAAAAAACCCAAAGGGTACCTACCCTTCGGGAAAGTACATTTTCAGAAAACCCTGAGGGTATGTACCCTTTGGAAAGGTCATTGGCAAGAATATCGAAGGGTACCTACCCTTCGGGAAGGTTCATTTCAATATTTTAAGGGACATTTGCAAGAATCCCGAAGGGTATGTGCCCTTCAGGAGAGTGACTTTCAAAAATTTTGAAGGGTCACTTCTGAAGGCCCGAAGGGTCACTTCTGAAGGCCCAAAGGGCTCTTTCTTTCGGAATGTCCTTAAGACAAGAGGCACAAGATGAAGACTCGGACAAAAACTCCGAACGAATTCCTTCGAACAAATTGTCCGAAGGAATTCCTTCGAAAAAGATTGGGAAAGCTCAAAAGCAAACAACCAAAGGACAAGCCTTAAACAATTGTCCGCAGGAAAGTGGAAAGAAAAAAAGTCCAAGAGGCAATAAAGTCCAAAAAAAAGCTATGAAAAATTCCTGCGGACATTTTTGTCTGCGGGAAATTGACTGAACTAATGCCCGAATAAATGCATGTTTAAACATAGGAAAGGGAAAATTGCCAAGGAAAAGTCCACAAAGAAAGGATGAACCAAGGGAGAATTGACACAGGAAAGTTATGGACAATTTGTCCGAGTAAATGAAGAAGCAAAGACAGCCAAAAAGCCATAAATAAATAAGGCCGAGGGAAATGCATGCACAGAAACAAGGGAACTGAGAGCAGAATGCCAGGAAATAGCAAACGATTCAGTCTAAATATATCTCCCACTTATCAAGATCCTTGTCCATGCAGGCAAGAGGCTATTTATAGTGGACTGGTCAAAGCTTCTATTGACTGTTTGACAGAAATCATGCTTCTCTTTGGTTTTTATGCAATCCAAAGCTTTCAACGTTTCAGGCAGTTCCAACAGAGTTCTCCGTCCAAGATGTGGCATAGCTTTGCATGCAAGTGGAGACCATTGGAGGTTGACTAGTCTTGAATTGGAGTTGACTGGACAAGCTTGTTGCACATCTTTCTTATTTTTCATGCAAACGGGAATATCTCTTCCTCCAATTCAGCTTTCAAACGAATCAAATGGAGTTCCTTATTTAGAGATTTGGCATAGTTTTCCATGCAAAGGTGAAGTTTGACTTTCAATGGGCCCACTGTCCATTCTTCTACACCAACCTTGGATTTATGCATGTTTGAAGATTTCTTGGGGAGTGTCTTGTTTATTTTAAGAGTTAACCTTTCAAACTTGCCCTCACCGTGATACTTCTACACCAATGTTTGAAAAGGCATGCAATTTTGTAAAATAAAAGATTTTATTGAATATTCTATATATTGTAAAAAGGTATTAAGTCTTGAGTTAATTAACCAAGACTAACCCTTTCCTCTTTTAGAACTGCACTTAAGGCTATTTCAGGTTTTGGAAAAGCTTATTTATTTGGCTTAATCAAGCCATTTAGAGGATCCCTAAAGTTTGAAGAAAGAAATTGTAAGCTGGACCAGTGATCAATAAAGAGTTTATGTTCTGAATCTGAGTTTTGAAAAGAAGAATAGTGTGTATTTGATTGTGCATCAACATATAAGTGAGATTTTTCTCCTTTTGCAGGTCCCTTCCTCACCTATCCTTCTCTATCTCAACCTTTTGCAGGGCATTTGAAGAGGTTTTCAACCCTTCATCTGAAATATTTATGCTTAAGGACAGAATTATAGATTTCATTTGATTATATGTGTGCATTGATTTTAGTAACTTCAGAGGGTTTGAACAATTCAGGTGTATCACCCCCCTTTAATTAGGATTTTTTTTCAGTTTTCCTTCCCCTTTTCCATCCAAAAATCACAAGTCAAATTTATTGAAAAATCCTAAGGGAACCAGCACTCTCTGGAGGTTCTTCTCATCATAGAGTCACCCACACTCTGAGAAGTTCCAATTGTATTCGTTGGAGTGAGGTTGTACTTGCATACCTTCAATCAGGGTGCACTCCAGAGTGATAATAGTAAGTGATAGTCTAATTCTTCTTGATTACCAAGAGTTAAATCTTCATACACATCCTTAAAATCATCATCTCTGGCATATTGTTCTTTATAACTTTCGTGCATCAAAGAACTATGCTGCAAAAGAATAGATGCAATAATAGGTCTTGAAAGAATATCCACAACCTTATTTTGTGTACCTTTTTATATCTTATCACAAGATGAAAATGTTGCAAAAACCCCATCCAACAAAAGTGCCTCAATTCTTGTAGCCTTGACTTTGATTGGAGATATTGCAAACACTAATGATCCATGTGGATTATTGTCTCTTTTCCCATTAAATAATGCTTCCATTTTTTCACACTTTGTACTAAAGCATAAAACTCTTTATCATAAGCAGGATAATTCCTTACCAAACTTGTGAAGGATTCTGAATGGTAATAAACAAGTTTTCGCCTCTGCATTAAAACAACACCCATGGCATAATCACTTGCATCGGTTTCAATCTCAAATGGTTGTTGTAAATCCGAGAGTGCTAAGACTGAGGCAATGCTTATCTTTTATTTCAATGTGTCAAAGGCTTTTTGGTGCTTGCCTCTCCACTGAAAGCCCTGTTTAGTACTTGTCAAAGCATGTAAATGAGATGCAATAAAAAAAAGTTCGCAATAAACTTCCTTCAATATTGGATTGCCCCTAGGAAGCTTATAACTTCAGTAAAATTATTAGGCTTAGACCATTTCATAATGGCTTAAACCTTAGAGGGATCAATTTTCAGTTCACCAACCACTCCTACATAGCCAAAATAAACCAAAGATGTTTTACCAAATTCATATTTAGACATCTTTAAAAACAATTTCTCCTTTTGCAATGTATCTAAGACTTTGCTAACATGTTTAACATGATCTTCCCATCTTTTACTAAAGATCAAAATATCATCCAAGTAGACTATAACAAAATCATCTATGAATAGCCTAAATACATCATTCATAACCACATAAAGGTGATGAGTGCTTTACAAATCCCAAAGGGCATTACCATCCATTCAAAAAGACCTTGCTTAGTTTTAAAAGCAATTTTCCAAATATCACTTTTGTTAATTCTAACTTGATGATACCCACTTCTTAAGTCTAACTTAGTGAAATAAACAATATTTTTCAATTGATCTAGCAAATCATGAGTGCAACGAAGAGGGTAGCAGTTTTTCACCGTTATCTTGTTCAATGCTCAGAAATCCAAGGACATTCGCCAAGTGCTATCTTTCTTTGGCACCAAAACAATTGGCAAACCACATGGAGAAGTGCTTCGCTGAATGACCCCTTTCTCAAGCAACTCTTGAACTTGCTTCTTGATTTTTTCATTCTCCACCATGGACAACCTATGCATGTCAATGTTAGGAAGAGATGCATCTTGTTGCAGTTGTTTCTCATGTTGTATATCCCTTTTAGGAGGTAAACCTTGTGGATTCTAAAAAACATCATCATAGTAAGACATTAACTTAACTATTCCATGTTTATGTTTAGGATCACAACTTTCTAGAGCCTTGGATTTATTATCATCCTTGGTTTTTTTAATCATGAGTACAAAAATTTTGCTTGCATTGACAAGCCTTTTCATTTGACCTGCAGATACAAGGGAAAAACTTGCCTTTATCCGATGGGCTCTTACAATGTATTCAACCCTATCTTCTACAAGCAAATATTTAGTTTTTTCCTTATAGAAGATTGTTTTTCTATCATACAATTATGGACATCCAAGTACAATGCCACAAATATCAAGTGGAACCACATCTAATTCTACCTCATCAATGAACTTAGAGGTGATTGCAAATCTAAATTTACATGTCTTGGTGACTTGCAATTTTGCATCATCACACACCCATCCCAAAGAGTATGGCTTAGGATGTGGTTTAGTCTTAAGTCCTAATTTGTTGACAAATTTTTCATAAATGAGATTAGCTTGTGATTCACTATCAAAAAGAATATTCATTTTAGTATGTTTAGAAATCACCCTTGTGTAGAAAAGCTCATTTCTTTTATTTTCATCATGCATAGACTTAGAATAAAACGAAGAATGAGAAGTATGAGACTTAGTGCTATAAGAGTAAGAAGATAAACCTTCCAAACCCATAGCAGTAACCTTGGTCTCATCACTTAAATCGGATCCAAGATCTTGTTGTACTACTACAGTAGTCTTCTTATTACCTTTCTTGTTCTCAGACCTTTTTAGCCTGAGTTTCGGATGGAGCTTCCAACACACAACATTTTTATGACCAACTTTTTTGCAATGTGAACAAAAACGCTTCCCATCGTCTTTCTTGACCGTGGAAGTGTGTTTCATCTTACCCTTTCCTTTACCTTTGCTTTCAAGAGGTTTACTTGGTTTCTTTGTGAAGTTTTCCATTGTCAGTTTTCCCCTGATTCAATGTGCGCAGCTTGGACACAAACTTCATCAAGTTTATTGGGATTAAACAAAAGTATTGTATGCCTCAAATAACTATGTAACCCACCAATATAATTTATAAGTATCTAGGAAAGGGAATGCCCAAAACCAAAGCCCTTTTTCTAAACTCTTGCGTGTAATCTTGTACACTCTAACTCTTAGTTTGTCTTGAGTTTTGTCAAACCATAGTAGTTTGTTGGACATAACTCGATAGAAAAAATTGTTTTTTCAATGCAGAAACAAAATCATTCCAAGAAAAAATCACTTTACCATGTTTCAAGAGATCCTTTTATGTCTTACTTTTCCACCAAATGAGTGTTGTACCATCCAACCGAAGCGTAACAAATTGGATTTTTGCTTCCTCATCCACAATCTTATGAACCCTGCAATATACTTCAATCTTTTGATCCAATTTCTCTACACTAACCTCTTCATTATAAATTGTGATGCAGGTGCATCAACTTAAAGAGATCCATGTTTGTAAATTTTATTCGATTTTAAGTATGTGTAGTCTTAGGTCTTCATAGGTTATTTTGGAAGTGTTCTAATAGTTAGATTTCCAAAAAATCTGTCATTTGAGCTTGTTTTCAGTTTTCCCACCAAAAGCAGGAAATTCAAAAATTTGAATTGGTTGTACGGGTTTTGAATGTTTTGATATAATGAAAGAGTCTTGGTCCTATGGTGAAGGATCCCTAGGGTATAAATACATATAATAGACATTTTTAAACCACTAATACAATGTAAATTTATCCTAAGTCTGATCTAGAAGCATCTAACATAGGAGACTTGCTAAATCAAGCATGTTCTAGAATAAGTCATAGGTGGTTGAGAGATTTCTGTGTATGGAACTAAAAGAAGACCAAGTTTAGACATTAGTTAGGCGTGGATAGACCTTGAGCCACCCAAAAAAGAATGAAGAGAAAGCATAAAATCAAGAGGAGAAGCTCAATTGGTAGGTTGGGTGGTGCATGTTGGTGTAATTCAAGAAGACAAATTGCAGGTCTGTGTATCCCTCCAAGAGAGTTATGAATAAAGAAAACTTTTGTTATGATTTATATGTATTCTCGGACTTTTAAAGATGTAAATGAATATTCTTAACTATCTTCAGAACTGATTTCTTAACTTTATATCTTTCTTCAAGTTGTAAAGGTCTGAAAACAGGGGTTCCTTGTGTCACAGTCGAGTAAAGAAAGTGATTTATGTATGTTTCTATGATGGTTCAAGCTTAGATTTCTCTTCACGGAGTTAGGAAAACATTTAAAGAACCTAATTCACGTGGTAGGAGTCCTTGACCATGCATAAAACGTGAGAAATTTTCATTTTTGTCCTCTCGGGTTCTGCGCAGTTCTTAAACACTAGTTAAGGGTTTTAGCTTACATAAAGTGGAATATCTTGAAAATGGCTGATTAGAAAGTCCTGAAATTTTGTGGACACATGTTCATAGGTATTTGTCAACTAATCCAAGTGGTTCCATCAGTTTAGAAGCTGTAAAGAGGAAGTTATTGGCAAAACTCAGACTTGCAATACTAGAACAAGATCTAAAAACCCCTATTTGCAACACTAAAACCTCCATATCTCAAAAACGACTCAGCCAAATTTGATGAAACTTGATAAGCAGGAGTGCTAGGATGTTTATGAGGATTTGAAACTAATTTCAAGTGTTTTGAAGGTCTGTAGAAGAAGTTACGATAAAAACTCAGACCTGCAGTCTTAAAGAAGTTCTAAACCCTATTTTAGCAGTACTAAAAAGAGCATAACTTTAAAACTACCCTGTCAAATTGTTTGAAACATTAAGGAAAGGTGGAGAAAGATGCTTGTGATTTGTTCCAGGTGATTTCAAATTTTTAAGACACATGGAGAGAAAGTTATGGTCAAAACACGGTGTGCAGGTCTAATTGACAAGGTTAAAAAAAACTGCATGTTGTCTTTTTGTAAAGTCAAGTGTATTCAAGTAAGGTACCCTATTATAGAGATTGGATAGCATGAATAAGATCTCCAAGAAACCTTTTCAAGAACTTTTAAAGCATAAGAGTCTTTGTTTTAAGTTAGAAGAAGTGAAAAAGATACTAACCTTGTTTGTGTATTGTCTTCTTGAAAGAATCAGAATTTGAAATAAAGGGAAGACCAGTCTCTGTTAAGGTGTGTACAAAAAGTCTTTCAAGGCTATTTTGCAAGCATATAAGTATTTGTGGTATTTACAAGAACAAGATAAACCTAGAGTCAAGGAGATCTTGAGATAAGACAAATAGATGGGAGGCGAAAAACTTTAGGAAATATAAAGATTTTGAGTTTGAAGTGACAGGGGCATCAAGTAAGGTAGCAGATCAAGTTCAAAAGCCTACAAGCTTATACAAAGTAAAGGACAAACCCAGTAACAAGATCTTGTTGAGAATTGTTTACCTCAGATTGGATGCAAAGATAGGAAAAGAGTTTGTGGTACTTACGTCAAATTGGATGATAAAACTTAACATCAAGCTTTTAAACAGAGGAAATATAATCATAAATTTTCTTTTGGTTATCATCAAAGGAAGAACTAGAAGGTTTGGAAGGAGATGGAGGAGACTTAGGAGGTTCTTCTCCTTTACCCTTACCATTGGTTTCTTCCTCTTGTTTAACTCCATTCTTCTTCCTTTCTCGATACAATTCTTCCATCATGTCCATCTCTAGAAAAGCTTGACGGAAGATCACTTCTGAGTCTAGTTCTCCCCTCGGAAGCTCCATTGCACGTTTTGAACTAATTTTCAGGTTATACTCTTCAAGTTTTCTTTCTCCACACTTTGATTTAAACCTGGTTAGCATTCAAAACATAAATTTGTAACTTTCAAAACCACACAAAACAAACCCTAATCAATAGCTTTGATACCAAACTTTATCCAAAATTGGTTGTAAGTGCAAACTCTATCTATTTTACCAATTCCAATACTTATAACAATTTTCTCAAATTCCCTTCTTTATGTTAAAAATTGTCTTAAGTAATTAAAATCAGATTTAAGACTGATAATAAACGAGCAAATGATAAAACAAAGAAATATGCACCCCAAGTTGATAACGAAGTTCACCCCTATTGGACTATGTCTCCGGATCTGAAGTGCACTTGAACCGATCTATTAATGATTGAAAATACACTTTTTGTACAATCTTTACATCAAAATAACTTTGGTCTGCAAAAAATATTTGCCTTTGCCTCTCAAAAGTCTCAGGATGCCTTTGATTTGATCCTCCAAGAGCCTTCTCGTTTCAAAATACTCTATTTGCTTGTCTTCTCCTTTTACAAATGGCTAATAGTTCAAAAATTAAAGAACAAATAGAGAATATAGTGTCTTTTATAATGTTTCCAAGGCCGTGATCTAGTGGCTAATGGCCTAGCCTTTTTGCCCAAGGATACAGGTTTGAGCACCCAAACTCGCCTATTTATCTTTTACATGCCAAAATAAACATAAATATCCCACATTCATGGGCTCAATGAATGGTATAAGATTAATATAGCCTTTTTTCTCCCTTTAAAGTTGACTTGGATAGTTTATTATCCCATTTTTCTTGGGATAAGACCAAACTTTGGTTTAAAAGGAAATATCCACACCCTTTAAATCTGTCATGAAGACCATGTATTGGCTTGGCCTTGAACAGTTGTCTTGGGCACTTTGTTTGACATGGGTAGTTGGCTTAAGGCACCCACGGCTTGGCTTAAAGCGCTAGTTTTTGCATCATTAGGACATTTGGTCCCACGTGCACTATGGGAAAGCCTACAAAACAGTTTGTATGTAAAAACACTTCCATTTTATTGTGAATTTGGCAACAAGATCCCCCTCCATACAAAATAGAGGACCCCACCGATTGATGGGCCCCTAGCCGGCAAATAACGTGGGCCCCATCACTCCATCGTCACCAAAATCCCTTTATCACACATGCCAAATGTCAACATCCAATTGATCCATGTGTTAACAGTTAATTGGTTCATGTGGCAAGAGGTGATTGATCCACGTCATCTGTTGTTTGTCAGCATTGTACCCTATCCATACTTTTTAACCTATTTGGCTTCAACTTCAACAATCCATAACTTTTGCATACGGTGTCAAATTGACTCCATTCAAATTGTGTCAGAAAACTCTCTACGAACTCTTCCATGTGCGGATATATGCAACAGAATTTGAGACCATCTTATCGTATTGATTGTTGGGGTCCTCCTCGATCACCTAAAAGTTTGAAAGAAAGAACCCTCTTACAATTGTCATTTCTCCTATTTATAACACATAGGATGATGAAATGACCTTTCATATTCTCACTTTGATCTTTCGTATTTTCATTTTTGTCCTATTTTATTTTACATTTATTTTTCAATAGTGACTCAAATAAATCACCAAGCAGGCCCACCGAGCTTTGTCCATTCGATGATAGAGTCAAGAAATAGTATACGCCACAACCTAACCTATGAAACTAGGTTCTGTAAAGAAGAATTTGAGAATTGGATCCATCAAAAATTACTTGAGGATAAAACGTTTTACATCATTAGACTTCTTGTTGCAATACCTTTCCAACACTTCAAACGAGAGCCAAAACGGATTCCAAATGTGAAAGATATTTGACATTATTGGATAGATCGTTTCAATATCTTTCCAACACTTCAGACGAGAACATAAACGGAGTTTGGATGCAAAAGTTATGGCCAAAACAAAATGCCAATTTTTTCCTTTGCTTACCTGGTGCATCCATGAGATTCATCCAGACAGCCTTGGCACGCATGGTGCATCTAAGATGTCCATGAGGTCCATCCAGACGGCCTTGGCGCGTCTAGTGCGTCCATGAGGTCCGTCCGGACAGCCTTAGCACATCCATGAGGTTTGTTTGAATGGCCTTGGTGCACGTGCATGTCCGACACGGACATGAGGTCCATCTGGACAACCTTGTAAGTTCCAATCCTCTGTCCTTAACAGTTATGGATCTACGGTTCAATTTTAGGCAAAAACTATGAAATTTGGACCCCTGATGTCTGAAGCAAATATGATCCTTTGGATAATATCTTTCCTAAGAATCAAACGAGAACCAAAATGGTGCCCAGATTCAAATGTTATGCCAAAACTGAGAATTTGCACCCAATTGGCCCTTCATCCCTCCTAGCTTTGAAGTTTCAGATCTCTAATGTACTCTGATGTCTGAAGCAAAGATGATCTACTCGACAATATATATCCAACGCATCAAACGAGAACCAAAATAGAGACCAGATGTGAAAGTTATGCCAAAACAAAAAATTGACACTTGATTGGCCCGTCGTCTCTACTAGATCTGGAGTTTCAAATCTCTGGTGTGAAAAACACATGCACTTTGGGACTATAATGTTTGAAGGAAAGATGATACGATGATACCCTATACAAAATCTATCCAATGCATCAAACGAGAACGAAAATGGAGACCGGATGCGGAAGATATGTCAAAACAAGATTAACACCCGATTGGAGCTTATGTAGATACTAAATCTGAATTATATAGCACCCCAATCTTGTACACTTGACAAATACATATCATGGAAGTACCTTCAACTTCTAGACCTTCCCGTTGCCAAAAGACTCGCATCTGTTATATCTTTGTGCCTATTACATATCTCTTAGTCCTACCAATGTCATTTTGCAAACCTAGTTCTTCTATATTATTAAGAATTCTATAAACCTACTTATCTTCTATCTTTGCAAGTTTTGGACTTGTACTTGTTTCCTAGCATCCTGAACACTTGCGTCCTAGTCAGACACCTAGGTCGACGCAAGTGTCATATGCCAACACATATGTTCAGTGTCCTAAAGTCATTAAATTTGCAAATGAAACATATTCTTATGGTCGACCTAAATGCTTTTATGCGGAATATTTCCTTAAAGGATTGGTATATATGCATGATCAATCCTCGTTCATTCTTCACCTAGCAACTTTCTACCTCTCATAAGGCAAAGTACCAAGAGTAGTCAAGTGAACAAAGATTTCCTATTTTCTCCTATTTCCGTATCAATCATGGGGACAACACATATACAAGTTTGAAGCACTGAAGTAGCATGCCATCAAATCCTATTGCCAAGTTACAAGCTAAGTCATTGTTGTACTTGGTTTCCACATATTGCACCCTTGTGCAATAACAAATGAACACATTAGGATAGACCTACATCAATTTGAGGCCCTCTTCGAAGTAGTGGCTATGTACGCAGCACTCACTGACAAAGGGGTCTTTAGAGTCAGCTCGACACTGTAAAACCACTAACCCATTTTTCTCAAGGTCATTATGAAGATGAAGAGCTAGGGTTTTGATGATTCAACAAGAGCAATAGCCCATGACTAGATTTGAATGGACCAGAACAAAGGCAACACAACCCAAAACATTCCAAGCAATCGCATCTAAATCCAGTAGGTATTCTATACTAGACACTTACATCCAAGTTAGACAAAAGCGTCGACGCAACTATACCAGGTCAACACAAGTGTCCGAGATCACAGAGGCCAAATTTCCAAAATCTAACGACTAATCCAAAATCTAGATCTGGGCTATCCCAGCGTGTTCCACATCACATCCGTATGTGCACAGTAATCCAGCTAAATACCAATGTTTTTCATTTATTGCAATATCAATCATTGGTTGTACTTACTATTTTTAGCATATCTCAATATTTAAATACAGAATATTATTTATCTGAATTTGCAATTAATTGACCTGCTATAGAGAGTTTATCACCCTTTTGCTCTACGTTATCTCTATCCTCTCTATCCCCTTTAACCCTAGATTCCTTAATCTATATTTTAGAGTTAAATATTTGGTGAACCCAATTCGTGTGAATGCAAATTTTTCTTATTCCTAAGATTTCAATTTGCTATTTCAAATTCTAAAAAAAATCATTTGTGAACAATGGGAAATGTTAATGATAAAACCCGATTTCAAATGGAATATAAAGAAGCATTGGTCACTCATCTCAATAATAACAAAGGTTTGATGGATGTATTTTTGTATGTTACAAGAAATGAAATCAATAAACATGATAACACTAAGGCTTCCTCACCTAGTGATAATGAATTCTTAGAAGGTAATACAACTGATTGCATTCCAATCAATCTACCAACATCTAGTGGAGGCATGCATTATGTTTTCCAACCTTTAGTTTTTGAGACTAATATTGCTACTTCTACCATGGGGTTACCGAATGCTTCAACTCAAATACCGGTTTCAATACCTATTTATACTCAAACCATGTTTACTTCCTCTTCGGTGACTACTCAGATTGCTAATCTGAATCCCAATGGGTCTATAGTTCAAAAGCTCCTCCAAGTTATAAAGACCTTGAAGGGCAAGGTCACAAACATTGAACAAAAGGCTTTAAAATCTCTTCATGCTATTGATTCGCAAGATGTCTTGAATAATCGTCTTCCACTTGAGATATCTTTACACCCCTTATCAACTGGTTTTGTTGCACCTAAATTTACATTTTATGATGGCATAGGTGATCCCGAATAGCATCCTCGATCCCTCTTTGTGGCATGCCTTGATCATGCCTCCAATGATAAACTTTTGACCATATTATTTCCAAGGAGCCTCAAGGACTATGCTTTGAGGGGGTTCTATGATTTACCTCTCCTATCAATAAAGAAAATCAAACCTATTGCAGATCAGTTTTTGGCACACTTCTCTATTAACATTACTGAAAAGGTTTCCTCTGCCCAAATTGAAAAAATTAAACAAGGAACCAATGAACCTATCAATGAATATGCCTTGAGATACAAGACAATGTTGACAAAAATGACGAATCATATGGCAGATAAAGAGCTTCAAGACATCTTCAAGTGTAATATTCCAAATATGAATATTTTACATTCATTTGAATTTTCCGGAATTCCTTTAAATAATATTTTATAAAATAATAATTTAGATAATAATAATAATAAAGTCCAATTAGATTAATTGTTTATTTCCGAATATAGATTTCGAATATTACAAAGTTACACCACAAGGGGTTTCGTCCTTGGGTTCGATTACAAGGGTTTCCATCCTTGCAATTAATTACATGATTAAGGGATTTCGTCCTTAAAAGTGATTGTAAGAATAATGCTTGTACACGGTTTATATATTTGAATGCATAATTGAATGCCTTCCTTCCATAACGAGTGACAATTAATACTTCATAATCTTCCATCGAAAGACGTGTCTCTTCCAAATGTCTTTTCCCAAGGATGGCATCCATTTGCTTAATGTTTAATGAATGTTTAATGACTAAATTAATTGATACTATGCTAGTTGTTGTTTACATGGACGCTCCACTTGAATGATTAAGGATATTCAATGGCAGTGCTCCCTCCATGGGCGATTTGCCAATTGAAATGGTAGCACTTCTCCTTGATAGCAATTTCCTTATGTAAATAGCAGTGCTTCTCCTGACAACGATTTCCTTATGTAAATGCAGCAATCTAACTTGATAACTAACAGTGATTTAAGAACATTAAAGACCTCCCTTCCTCAAATTGCTTGTCCTCAAGCAATAGTAAATTGGGGAGTTTAAGAGTTAATGCTTCTTTCAACATTGTATCTGTTATTGGCCATCTCACAAATGTGATCAAATAGCGTAGGACAACAACAGTCGTAGTGGGAACCACCAAAATGTCAAGAGGTTTTGTATACTTTTTTCATGAGAAGATCTTACAAATAACCAACACTCTATAATCTTGGGCCGTATAACCATGAACAAATTTGATGTGATCAGTAATCATTTCAGCCACCCATAAATCATGCACACCACATAAGAGAGTATCCATCTCATTTTTTGTGAACACTTGCAAAGCTGAAATAGGAAGCACCTAGTTAAATCCTAATCGCAAGGACTCAGTTTGTTGCAAGATTATTGTCTTAATAGTTGCATCCACAACAAATGAAACATATTCATCAAGGTTATCCATGCTAACCAAGATGTTGTTCCCTCCTAGTTTGTGGGGATAGTCAGAGAAACTAGGAAGAGTGAAATCAATGCAAAGGTCTTCAATTCGTGTTCCACATTAATGTAAACATGACATTTCCTCTCTCTTATCACTTGGAATAGATTCCAAGAATTTACTTCGACAGACAAGAGCTTCCATTTCTTGCAGTGTTGTTCCAAGTTCAGGGTCAAAGGATTTAATATCATATAAATCAAGCTCCTCCTTCCCAAGAACAAGTTTATAAAAATCCGTTGAAGTAGGCAAGGCCAGAAGTCTGCCATCTTGAAGAGCTTTAGCCATTAGACGTCCAAGAAGACAAAAATTCTCTATCACCTTCAAATATTTGCTTCCACTAGAAGATTTTGTATGAGGTGGGTAAGGACAAGGAAATAATCCATGAGATGTTTGAACAAACTCTCCATTTTGAATAGTATCCCCCGTTCTAGTGGACGACAAATTTGTTCTCCACATGCCGAATGTAGTCCTTTGCAATTCATGACTGATAAGTGTGTAGAAATCAAGAGTTGAACTGAGACCAGTGCCAATCTCATTATAACATTCAACTTCAAGAACAATCTTTTGGCCACAACACAATTCCATCACTTTTGCAGATGACTCCAATATATGTTTCCGTAAAACACAAACCTTTTACCGTTGTAGTCTACCAACATGACATCCTCGATTATTTGTTGTGTTTGGGTTCTGAACAATCTGCTGCTTCTGCAAACAATGTAATGCACGATGTATTCCTAATGCAGTAGAATAAAAATATTGCCTCCATCTGGAAAGGAAACAAAAATGGACAGAGTTTAATCGGCTTGCGACACCAAGGTGGCAAACCAATACTACATAAAGTTGTTGCATCTTGCAATTGACGTGCTAACTTTGATGTCAATTTGCCACTCAAAAATTCTTCTTGAGGAACAAAAGGACCGTAAACTTTCAATTCATCTAGGCTTTTCAATTTTCCTTCTGCAAAATATTCTCTATTCACAACACTCCTTGGAATAGCATCGTGTGTGTTAATGGCCAAGGCTATATTCCGAACTTGGACCAGCAATCCATACTCAAGATCAAATATTTCTATGATGCCCTTTGGCATAAGATACTTGAAAGGGTTGTGACCTTTCATAAAATTTTCAAACTATTGTTTAGGTATACATAACCTTTTATTTTATACTTATAAGGAAAGGTCTCAAAACTCTCCCTGCATTAGATAAAATGCGGATCTCATTTTGCTTATCAGTTTTTTTAATTTCAACACGAATGTATATGTCGTTTCTGATTAAGATATTCTATTTCTGCAGAAGTATTCTCTTGGGAAATTTAATCTTGTTTATCAAATTCCCTCAAACCATTGTCAACCGCTATGTTTGTAATTACGGCTGGCCTGGGCATATGTTTGTTGTTAGAACTTAGGACTGCCCCTACCACAATCAACACTTAGACAAAGACTTATTAAATTTTCAAAATGGCTTGTTATGACAGGAGGGCATGAATCTGACTACATAATCTCTATACGATTCCTTGGTGGCAGAAACCTATGAACATAATCATGATTATCTCTAACACTACCATATGGCCAGCACAATAATTTGTTAGCAAACTTCACACAAACACCACCCTGACAATAATTTTTTGGCTTCACACTTTGCCTTATCTCCTCATGCCCAAAAGTTTGAGTTCTAAACAGCCTACATTCGTCCCTCAAAAATCCAACCACAATGCGAGGAACTCCACTTACAAATGATTGAATCCAATACTTCAACAAATTATTCTTCTCACACCGCTCTACAGCTCCTCTATCAGATAAATCACAGCTAGTTTTCAAATCAACATAATATTTTCTGCCATCTGTTCTGTTCTTATCATAGCAATCCATTTGAGCAGCCATGATAATCCTATGAGCACCCAGTTTTGTTATGATTAATGCACAATACTCAACATTTGCATCTATTGTATGGTCATTCCCACCATCATTTGGATCTTTTGTCGCTAAGTGCTTAAAATAATAGTCCCAATATTTACTTTTGTTGTCCATTTGAATTACACTTCTTTGCCCCTCAGCTGGCAAGTCAATTATATAAACAGTGTTTCTTCTCATGCGTACACCCATCTCCCATGCATCAGATTTATTGTAGGCAGTTTCTAAGATTTTGTTTACCCTGTTTCTAAGGGTTACATAATGAATATTATCCAAGTTCATGTTACTATTTCTTATGCAACTGAGCATATCACCGAATGATTCCTTGTCTTTATCATCTCTTTTCTCAATAAATGTCCCAATGCCTTGATTGAGGTTTGCTCCTATGGATTCTCCTCCTAGAAGTTTTATACCACACCTAAAAATCCTCAAGCACCTGTCATCATAACATACATTCCCATCTGGGGCTCTGTTGTAGTTACCAATCTCTGTTGGTTTTTGAAAAGTTGGACAAGGCTTGGTTGATAGAGTTTGGATTTGATTAGTGGGTATTTCAATTCAGCAACAAATTCTTTTGGGTTATGAAATATATAATCACTTCCAGAGCTAGTGTTGGCACAATGAAATCTATTTGGTGGAGGAACACCCCTGTCATATGAAGACCGCCTATTTGCATTGTTGGGTCGGTGTGAAATGGCAGGATAATCGGGTATGGGTAGCGGGTTATCAGCCATTGTATTGTGATACTCTTCATCATTTAAGCAAAATAAATAATCTGTTTCTATTTCATCCTCTTCCATTTTAATAATTTCTTCTTCCATGTCACCAATGCTACTGCTTCTAGAACCATCACCTTTCACCATATTATCTGTTTCTACTTCCTCGTGACCACCACTACTGCTACTAGAACCATCATCTTTCATCTTATTATTTGTTTCTACTTCCTCATTGCCATTGCCAACAGGGGGTACATTCACTATCGATTTTTTTGTTTTCCTTTCTTCTATGACCTCTTGAGGATTGAATTTCTCTTCATATACTGAGCTACCATAACTATGATTCACAAACTCATCTTCCTCATAGTGTTTGTTTCCATTCCATGACTCTTTCAACTCCAAAAAGTTTAAAAAGAGATTTTTTTCGGATCTCTACTGAAAGGACATTGTATGACACAAAACTGTCCATAATTTTCTTATGTAGTGACCTCATGGTTCACAGGCTGGCAAGAAAAACAACCCTGATACCACAGTAATATTTCAAATCAAAATATTTTACATTAATTTGAATTTTCCAGAATTCCTTTAAATAATATTTTATAAAATAATAATTTAAATAATAATAAAGTCCAATTAGATTAATTGTTTATTTCCGAATATAGATTTTGAATATTACAAAGTTACACCACAAGAGGTTTCGTCCTTGGGTTCGATTACAAGGGTTTCCGTCCTTGCAATCAATTACACGATTAAGAGATTTCGTCCTTAAAAGTGGTTGTAAGCATAATGCTTGTACATAGTTTATATATTTAAATGCATAATTGAATGCCTTCCATACCAATGAATGACTATTAATACTTCATAATCTTCCATCGAAAGACGTGTCTCTTCCAAATGTCTTTTCCCAAGGGTGGCGTCCATTTGTTTAATGTTTAATGTTTAATGAACGTTTACTGACTAATTAATTAATTAATATTATACTAACTATTGTTATTTACATGGACATTCCACTTGAATGATTAAGGATATTAAATGGCAGCACTCCCTCCATGGGCGATTTGCCAATTGAAATGGCAACGCTTCTCCTTGACAGCGATTTCGTTATGTAAATGGCAACGCTTCTCCTTAACAGCGATTTCCTTATGTAAATGCAGCAATCTAACATCCTTGATAACTGACTGTGATTTAAGGACATTAAAATTTACTTGTTCCTTTACACGAGTCCATTGTTTTCAACAAAACTAAATCTTTTGATGCCTTATGCCATGTTGTTCGAGACTGTAATATGAAACTTATTTCTTTGAATAAGCTTAAGTATGTAGCGAACACACTGACTACATCTACATCCAATACCAACTTTACGATCAAACTAAGTTATAAGATAAACCCCCCTGAGCCTAAAAAAAAAATCCACCACGGTTGATGTAGTGCCATAGCAACCTAACCAGCTCATCCTATCTAACACACCAAGGGGACAATTCACATGCTTACATGCGTTTCCCGCTTCGTTACTCTCATGGCTTGGAAAGTGTCATCTTGTATCTCTCCCTCCTATAGAGGTTGATATGAGTAAACCTCTTCCCAAGAAGTATCATGTGAATGCTTATTGTGACTATCACCAAGGCCCTAAACATTCTACGAACAGATATTTTACCTTGAAGCATAGGATCCAAGACCTCATAGATGACCAAAAAATTAGATTTGATGATCCTCTAAAAGAATCAGGTTCACACCCTGGTGATCACCACAAGCAGAGAATATTTAACAATCATTTACAAGACCATTCTAAGAAGGATCCAAAAGTACAAATGGCATATAATGCACATCCTCCATCATATTATGAGCACCCATTGGATGGGATTATTGGTACCTATACATGGCATACACCTCCTATTGTTCAGAGAGCCTCTATTACTTTTGATGATAATGAGCCTAGAGATGATGACTCAAATCTTTATTCCTTATTCATTCGAACATATCTTCATCACCAGCCTATACACAAGTGTTACAATTGATAATGGTGCAAGCAAGAAAGTTTGCACCATGACATTACTTATGCATTTGGATTATACAAATCATGATTTAGTTCTTTGACCAGATCCATTAGAGCATTTAAAGGGACCTCACAGAAGGTTCTTGGTGAGATTAACTTACCTTTAAAGGTGGGTCCTGCACATGTGGTTACTACCTTCTCAATTATACCTTCCACGAGTGTCTTTGATATGTTATTGAGACGACCTTGGATACATACACTTCAAGCAGTGCCTTCTACAATGCATGGGTGTATTAAATATATTCATGCCAATCGAATCATTACAGTTTCTGGAGTTCCATATGAACATCCTCTGGAACAAGAGAAATTTATACCCTGACAGTTATCAAACCTACTAAGGTTAATCCTCAACAAAAGGGTAAGCAACAGGGAATCCCCTTTACTAGACGGCCACTGCTTGAGAGACCACTACATCAGAGATCCACAATGGGTTCCATGAAATCTTCATCTAATATGCACCATATTCAGATATCCCGAGCACCTACACATGTTCCTATTATTGCTATTCCATAGAAACAACACACCATTCAGTGATAGGTTCCATAAACCCCTACTCTTATTGTTTCTTCACAATAATAGATTTCTAATATACATACACAGAGCATCACAGATACAACCATGACAAATATTGCACCTATACATGCTCCTTGGTAGTACCACCAGTTTATTGCACCAAGTTCGCAATGGAAAGATACCTATGAGCATCCATTGGATGAGATCATAAGATAGTCTCTTCAGTGTCGCATATTCCAAAAATACCAAAAAAAAACAAAATTTCAAAAATCCAAACATATTTGCAAGATTTATGCGTTTTATTGGTTCCTTGGCATCTATGTTGTTAATTTCATGTTAGTGTATAGCATATCATTTATTTCTATATACACATCTTTCATGCATCTTTTGAGTGTGATACAAGCATACACAAATACATGATACTTGCATTTTCAGATGTTGGGCCGTCTCTCTACTCATGTCATGTGGACACTGAGGGCATCCGCTTCTTTGATCACGATACATCCAGGTTATATCATTCTATGATCAATTTACATTATCAGGTTTGAGCTTATGTACTTCCACATGCCTTCATCCATACTTATATCTTTCGCAATGTACTTGATATGCTATGTACTTAAAGTTTTCTGCTAATACATGATCCATGGGCTAGTATGTTATGTTTATGCTAGTTGCTTATACTTTCATTTACACACTTCCTTGAGTGTTTTGTCTTGCTATTGTCTTGCTTGTTTAAACATTTGAATATGTTTCATTGTTTGTGGCCCCTGTGCCTTTGTTTGCCTCTTTGACAGTTGAATATATCATTGCTTGTTGTATGGACATTTGAATATGCCATGCTTGCTTTTGTGGACATTTGACTAAGTCCAGTCCCTTTGATTGTGCGGCATTTGAACATGCCCTTGTTTGTGGTCTCCTTCGACTATTGTCTTTTGATTTGTTGAGTGCTTTTGCATGTGCACTTGATTGTTTGTTGAGCTTGCATTGTTACTCTCTAAACATTGCCATGATCTGTATCATGCATCTTAGGTCTTGATGTGATCACATTTTGCACGCTTCAATGATATGACTACCTAGACATGTTTCTCCTATATGCTACATAATACATTCATAGTTTACATGGTTATCTTATCCTTTTGAGGTAAGGTAACTACCAGTTTCTATTTTCTCTCACCTCAAAACAGGAGCATATTAGTGGAGGCACAACATAGAGGCATGGCTTCCACATTCTTCACAAATTCAGATTGCAGTGGGAGCATGTCTTAAAAACATATTCTCCACATTTGTCACAATTTCAGATATACAGTGGTGGCATGTTTTGGAAACATGTTCTCCACACTTGCACCAGTTTTCAGTTTCAAATTATAGTGGGGGCATGCTATGGAAACATGTTCTCCAAACTTGCACAGTTTGCAAATTGCCCAAATTGCACAGCTATATGCTTCAGATACACATTTGTGACAGAATTTTATATATTGGTACAATTGTTATACTCAGATGTCAGCATGAGACATACATAAGGTGCATATGCTATGTAAAGAGCACATAAATTGCAAAATGAAATCAGATTTTAGATTTCAAACACTCCTATAGACCTTCCTCACCAGGTTGGACTGTTACGGACTATTATTGAGCCAATCTACTACAGTAGTTGGTTCGCTTTTTGGGAAGGTTGAAGTGATCAAATCACTCAATCTTATTAAGTTTATAAGTTGGACAAAATCATATCATTCAATTTTACTAGATTTATAGTGTGAGTTAACTTGGTTCACTCGCGTTCACCAGGGTATAAGTATGCTTATGTTACACAGTTGAGCTAATCTCAACTGCCAAGTTTTTTCTATATTTATGCACTTTCTAGATTTATATTTGTTATAATCTCAGCTCTGATGGTTCATAATGATACATCTTTTCAAATCGAATTGTCAAAAGGTAAGGCGGTTGCATCAATACACAAGTGTACTCCTAAACCTTGCTCTCTTTACTTTCAATCATTTCAATGCTTTCGATTTCCGATTATGTACACAGATTATACACTATAATATACTCTTTAATACAAATCAGTCATCAGCAAAACACTCAAGTTGGGCTCACGCAAAGGCAAGGTGTGTTATACACACCCATGTACGCATTTATTTTCTTTTAAACTAGCAATTTTGTTACTAAATTAAAGAGGGGTAAATCTAGACACTAAATCTGAATTATGTATACTTTACAAATACATATCATGGATGTACCTTCAACTTCTAGACCTTACCACTGCCAAAAGCCAAGCATCTGCTATCTCTTTGTGCATATTGCTTATCTCTTAGTCCAACCAATGGCATTCTACTGACCCAGGGCTTTTATATTGCTCAAATTCTATAAACTTGCTTATCATGTCTTTGCAAGTTTTGGACTTGTACTTGTTTTCCATCTTCCCGAACACTTGTGTCCTAGTCAGATGCCTACGTCAACACAAGTGTCTTGTGCCAATGCATGTCCAGTGTCTTAATGTCATCAAATTCGCAAATGAAATGTATTCCTATGGTCGGCCTAAGTGCTTTTATGCAGGACATTTCCCTAAATGATTGGTCTATAAGCATGATCAATACTCATTCATTCCTCACCTAGCAACTTCCTACCTCTCACAAGGCAAAGTACCCAAAGCATTCAATCAAGCATTCAAGTGAGCAAAGATTCCCTATTTTCACTTATTTCCATATCAGTCATGAGGACAACACATATACAGGTCTGAAGTATTGAAAGAGCATGTCATGAGTCCTATTTTCCAAGTTACAAGCTAAGTCACTGTTGTACTTGCTTTTCACATATTGCATCCTTATGCACACACAAACCAACACATTAGGAGAAAACTATATCAGTTTGAGGCCCTGTTCGGAGTAGTGGCTATGGAGGCAACACCCACTCCATAGCACCCACTAACAGAGGGGACTTTGGGGTTAGCTCAACACCATGAACCCACTAACTCTTTATTTCCAAGGTCTCTATGAAGATGAAGAGCTAGAGTTTTGATAATTCAACAAGAGTGACCATCTATAAGCTAGATCTAAATGCACCAGAACGGAGGCGACACATAACCCAGAACATTCCAAGCAGTCGCATCCAAATCCAACAGGTATTTCGTATGGACACTTGTGTCCAAGTCAGACAGAAGTGTCAACACAACCATCCCAGGTCGACGCAAGTGTTCAAGGTCACAGAGGTTGAATTTCTAGAATTTGACAGCAAATCTAGAATCCAGATCTAGTATATCTCCAACATGTCCCACATCAGATCTGCATGTGCACTATAATCCAGCTAAGTACCATTGTTTTCCATTTATTACAATATCAATCATTGGTTGTACTTACTATTTTTAATATATCTCAGTTCAGAATATTGTTTATCTGAGTTTGCAATTAATTGGCCAGCTATAGATTTGTTTATCACCCTTGTGCTTATCCATTTATATATTCTTAACCCTAACCCTACTTCTAAATTTAGGGTTAAATACCTTCATCCCTACTTGGCTCTGAAGTTCCGAATCTCTAGTGTGAAAAATACATGCGCTTTGGGACTCTGATGTCTGAAGAAAAATGATCCTTTAGACAATATCTATCCAATTCATCAAACAAGAACTAAAACAAAGTCTGGATGTGAAAGATATTTCAAAATAAAGAATTGACACCAGAATTGGCCTTCGTCTCTATTGGCTCTGAAGTTTCAGATCTTTGATGTAAAAAATACATGCACTTTGGGACTCTGATGTCTGAAGAAAAATGACCCCTAGACATATCTATCCAATTCATCAAACGAGAACTAAACTGAGTCCAGATGTGAAAGATATGTCAAAACCAAGAATTGACACCAAATTGGCCTTCATCCCTATTGGCTCTGAAGTTTCAGATCTCTGGTGTGAAAAATACATGCACTTCTGGACTCTGGTGTCTGAAGCAAAGATGATCCGATAGACAATATCTATCTAACACATCAAATGAGAACCTAAAAAAAGTTTGGATGTGAAAAATGTTGAAATGGAGAATTGCACTTGTTGCACACTTGAGGTGTGAATAGTACTTGATTTCCCTTGCTTCCCCCAAAAATGAAATTTATTCGAGTGAAACGTGCAGAAGACCTAGTACATCTGTGAGGCCCATTTGATCTAGTGCCAAACTTCTTTCTTCAAGTGGGAACCAAAATTTTAAAATTTTCATGAATTCAAATTTTGGGTACAACACTATGAAAAATAAGTGGAACAGTTGGAAATCAAATTCCTGCAAGATGCAATGCCTACACAATGTGTTGAGTAATATATGACACGAATATAAATTATTCATTGAGTGGAATAAAAAAACCTAAAATGAATTATGTTTGCATTTGAATTTTTTTCAACCCAGCTATATGATCTAAATCTTGTTTGCAGTTGATTTTAGATCTCATGCCTCATACCTTGGCTGCATGAAATGATGTGCTTAACAATGACAAAAACATGCCATGGGAACTCACCTGTCTTTTAATTGTGGCATGAAGACCATTTCATTGTTGTTTAGTGCAGGTGGTATTTCTTAAATGGAATTTCATTGTTAAACTTCTGATGTCAAGAGAAAAGTGTATGATGTTTAAAGAATATCCATTCTAAGGGCCACCCTACAAGCTTGTCTTACAATTAACATGCCCAAGCCCTGTTAGGGCACTCATGACTGCAGTGCCAGATATGGGGCACTACTCAAGGAAAAAACCATGGCATCATGCCCCAAGATCAAGTTGTATGTACATTGTGCCTGTTAGTTTGAGGTAAGAATCTTTTCATCAAAATATATAAAACATTAAGTGTTTTCAAACATGGTAGAATGATAATACGATAATCATCCCAGAGGTAGGTAGATCGCAAGTCCGAAAACAAGAACTTAAGGTGATTACACGTGCTTAGATGTATTCCTGCTTCTACCACATACATATCCAAGGAATAAATGTTAATAGGCCCTTGCAACAAGGACTAGATGCACTGGTGGTCAAGCTGATACCTCCTAATAATAGATCTAACAGCATGGTTTCTTCCATGTCTGTTGTCATATAATGTAATTCTATCTTTCCTGTACATTAAGCATCCTATTATGCAAGACAAGGTCAAAGGGAAAAATAAAGTCCAAAAAATACAAAACAGACACTGTATTATTAAGGAGGTTAAGACCAGCCAAGGCAACCCAAACTATACTAATGCACCTTTCTTGGCTCTTTTGTACTTGATAGTTTAGATATAGACAGACATTATAAAAGGTGTGCGCACCCAAGTGAACAAATAAATTTATGTGCATGAGAATCACTGGAAACATATCAAAATGACCGTATTGATGAAAAAACATCATTCAAAAAATCAATTCATAGAACAATCATGAATGTGATCTGAAAAATCCAACCATAATTTCAAATTTGAAAGTGCTTCACTTCATACTTGAAGAAATGTATCATAGATAGATGTCACGATATGCTGAATGCACCTAATCCTTTAAAAAAGAGATCAGCTTGTATATGAAAGTACTTTCACCTGAAATTGTGAAATTTAGCCCAGTTTCAACCAAAGTGCAGCAGATGTTTCCTTTTTCGACTTTGAACCATTAAAATTCTCCAAAATTAAATTCAACTTTCTTAAGCATTTTATGGAAAATTAAGGGCACCATCACATAGCATATATAAAAACAAAATTACAAATTTGTTCACAGATGACTGCAAAAAAATGTCTGGAAAACTTAAGAAATCCTACAGCCCTCTGCAAGATACACCTAACCCAATCTACTTTGCAAGATACACCTAACCCAATCTACTGTGCCTAGACTATGAAATGGTAGCGGCACAGATATTGATAGCAACCAGCCACGTCTTTTTTGCAGTAGATTGGTCAGGATCATTACATATAGGGAGCTTCCTTTTGGCATGGGATATGACACACATTAAGCTACATCCTAGAGTCTGCTTCCGAAATCTTTGGCCTGAATAATTTCTATATATTGTACAACTTTTTCACCCTGCCAATTCAGAAGGGAGATTAATCTCTTCTGGACTTGTTTCTGATACACTCTATGATTGGGAAGCAAAGAAGCAGCACGGGAAACATAACCATTAAGAAGGACAAGCCCTTGCACTGCAATGGTCCTCCTGACAAAGGTTTCTGGCCTTGCAATGGTAAGGGTTCTTAAACCCTTTCATTTCATGGTACGAGTTACCTTATTATGTAATTTCCATCTTATTTACACAAAACTACTGAAAACTATGATTTAAAAATCAAATTTCAGAAGAAACATCTAAGATGAAAGTATCCTAAGATAATCCGACCCACTGCAGGCACAGTAGATTAGAGCCACAACAATCCAAAAGAATGACACAAATCCAAAATTATGTTTGATGTGAAGTAGCAATCAAACCAACCTGAATGCCGGAAATAGCATCGGCTTAAATTCGATATTCAAACCAGGCAAGAAATAAATTCATTCACATCCATTATATAGATACATGTAAAATGTACATGAATGAAAGAGGATAATTACAAAGCACATACTATCCCCAAAATAGTATTGACTCGTGGTTTAGACTCTAAACAGCAATGATCTGCACTTTTTATTAAATCAGAAACTGAGTGAGAACACAAAATTCAGATTCTCCAATGCAATATAGCTTCCAAAACTTGAACTCATAAATGACTAATAGCTCAGTTGGTAGAGTAACCAGACTGGTGCTTGGGAGGTCCTGGATTCAAGTCCTACCCAGTCCATTTTGGCTAGGTATTAAACACCATAATCTGGATACATATATATAAGTTAATTTGATTGTGAAGCTTATGAATTTAAAATCTCTCAACGTGCCAAGTTTTGGCATCCAAACTGTGCAGAATAATTTATTACCATGCCCTGAGTGCAGACCTGAAATGTAAGGAATTTGTCTGGAGTCAATATTTTGCTCCAAATTGTACTTCCACAATGCAGATGACTATTGCTAGATTCTCATTTGCTTCCCAGGAAGAAGCTGAGGAAGAAAGAAAGAATTCTTGTTGCCGCAGGAGAACTATTTACAAATCAGTTAAATAAAAAAAGGATTCAATCCACAAAATCCTAACAAAAAAAGTAGTTACCAGCTCAGTATTAAAACCCACGGGTAACCATGGGTAACCAGAAATTTTTGGCAACATACTTATAGGAAACATACTTATGTGTTCTCTCCGTTTATTTCATTTTTTTTGTGTTTTGAATGTTATTTCAATTAATTTTATGAATTTATATGTTTTTTAAAGTAGCGATAAAATTGCCAAGTCCCGAGTATGGGTCAAAATTTTGGGTTGCTGAATAATTTCTGGGTACAAGTTTTTAAACTATGATTACTGGCTTCAAACCAAACACTCATGTACTCGTCCCAAAGATGACTTGTGTGCATGATCCGAAACTGATAAAGCATGCAGCCAAAGCCCATGTATCATGGCAAGTGAAATAATGAAAAAAGTGTGGAGGAAATCAAGATGGTATGAAAGCATGGATACCAAGGGCTATGAAAAGAAGACACAGAAATTTGATAATGTAAAGGTACAGAAAATATGGAAAAGCTTTGGTGACATAGGACTAAGGGAATTTTCTAGTCATATGTATTTGCAAAGAATATTTTGTGCAACTCTTTTCAACACCAAAATGTAAAGCTTGTCTAATGTCCCCAAATGGGACAAATTAGGAAAATAGGGGTTTTCAACAAATTCCTCTAAATCTGATCTGAAAATTAGTAAACCCTAGATTGAAAATTAAATTCTCAAAACGCTTATTTAATGCAAAAAAACTCTAGACCCCAAAAATTAGGGTTTTGTAGGGAATTTCTGCCAATTTAAATACCTTGAAATAATCTGAAAATAAATAGTAAATTCCATATTTAAATACACTTAAATAAATACTTTTTTCTCTCCCTTTTCTGCCACAAAATGATGGAAAAAAAATCTGATTTAATCACCAATTTTTTGCTGTTGTTCGGAGAATAAAAGATCTTCAAAACCCTTGCCAAAATCACTGCCAACCTCAAAAAAAATAGGAAAATTACCAGCACCTTATTTTGGCATAAAAATCACCAATTTGACCCTCCTAGGTCAATCCCCTCACTCTTAGGAACCTTGGAAAAATAGCAGAAAAATAGGACTATTCCAGCCTTCCACAAGCAAGAAAATATCCGAAAACCTGTTAAAAAAATTAATAATAATTCTGAAAATTATCTATTAATTTTTCGCCTTTAAAATCCTTGCAAATCGTCCAAAATGTCACAATAATGATCAGAAAAATAATAAATAATTGCAAATTATAATTTGTAAATATTTTGACCGAATAAGGCCTTCAAAACCTAGCATCAACCTCCCCAAGTGGTCCGCTCCACTTGCAAAATTAATTTAATAATTTTAGCAAGCCAAAAATGCAAAAAAATATTACCAAACCCTCAAAAACAAGCACCAAAACCCTCCCAGGTAGTTTGCTCCACTTCAAGGGCACAAAACAAGCTTTCCTTTGTAAAAGGTGGTGTCAATAGACACCTTTGTAAGATTGATCAATCACCAAGCAACGAATTTCTATTGGACATGCATCCCAATAGCCTTCTTCACGCAAGAAGACCAAAAATATCAATTTCAGAATATCCTCCATTGTAGCTTTCACCATGTATTTATAATTTTTCAAATGGTTTGAACCCCTTTGGGAAGGTAAAACACCTTTCCTTATCTTCACTTTAGCTCCCATGCCAAAATCTCATAAATCTCCTTTTTGAATAATATATTAAATATTGGCCTTAATTAAAATTACTTTAAAGTAAATATATTAATATTTAATTCACTTAAGCACTTTAGTGGTGAAAACCACTTTTAAAATATTTTATTAATTAATTAATAATTGCCTTGTGATAAAAATCACTATTTCGACAATTAATAAATAACCAATAAAATAGCATTCCCCAAAAAAGGCTCCTTTAGTCTATGGGGAGATAAACTAAAGGTCTTCATACATGTTTATTTAAGAGGGGAAAATGGGGACATTATAGCTTGTCTGACTTTGTATTGTGGAGGATAAGAGATTAAAAAGGGGGAAAGAAAACACTAATTTAGGATTACCTAGCAGAAGTGCAGGGTGAAATATTCAGTAGAAAACAGAGCACCCAATGATAAGTTTAAGAATCAAAGCTTATGGCATAATGGGAGGAAATACTCAGCAAAGGACACCATCAAAATGAGAAGCCAAGAACGATAAAGGATTAAAGTAGGAGACTGCAATAAGAATATTTTCCATAAGTCTGCACTATCCATAGATGCAAATAGATCATGTTTCATCAATTACGGTCTGACAGAACAATGACCATACATAGATGCAGATGAGATCAAGTGTGCCATCAGGGATCTCTTCAATAAAATCTTGTCAGAACTCTAATGTAGATAGACAAGCTCAAAAAGAAAAAAACTGTGCTCCACTATATTCCTGGTATCCTTACTCAAAAACAAAATCCGTATGTAATGAAAAAAGCTATAGAAACTACACTGCAAAATGTTTTTTTCTTTGCAGCCAGATAAAACACCATGCCCTGATGGGTGACCACAATCCTACCAAAAATTTTGGAAAATTATTAAAAAATTGATTGCTACTGTAGATAATCTCGACCAACTCAGAAGATTGTACTTAAAATAAACTTTACTACCATTTACCTCATTTCTAAACAAACTAATCCTAGAGATATGGATCATTAACATCCCAGTTTACTCTGCAAAACTAGTTGCAAGATCATAACTAAAATAATGGTTTCAAAAATGCAGTGTATGTTAGAACAGCTAATCAACCACCCTCAAGCAAAATTTGTCCAATGTAGCAATATATCACATGAAGTTGCGTTTTCTCATAATACTCTACACATAACCATACAAGAATGAAATATTAGGATGCTGATAAAACAAAACATGTTTTGAAGCCTTCAATAGATTCAGCTGGAATGAAATATAGGGATGCTGATCAAACTTGACATGTTTTGAAGCCTTCGATAGATTCAGCTGGGATTTGTATGTATGATACTTTAACATATTGGATTCTCAGCTGCCAAGATCAAATTGGTTTAGCAATGGCATAGCCACCCCAACATTCCCTATTCTAAGTCAACAGAATGGCGCTACTTACTCATTCCACTCAACTAGAGGGCTTCTCCAAGCCAGTCCCTATTGTCTAGCAGCTGCTTCCTCTATCCCTTCCCAAACCCATCTGCCGTTTGCAGATGACATGCTACCAAGAACTCAAAAATCCTCCTCCAACAGTATGAAAAGGCTTCTGCACACATTATCAATTATCACTACAAAATAATAATTTTCTTCAACACTCCTTGTCTTAGACAGAAACAATTGCAGAGAATCCTACAAATCAAAGCAGCCACCCTTCTTAAACATCTTGGCATCGTCTGGTTGAATGCAAGCATCAAGCTGTCCACTGGGATTAAAAGCCACGAAAGATTAAAGGAAAAAGTAAGCAATGTATAAATTGCTAGCTCCCTCCTGCAGGAAAGGTTCAGCTGACTATATCTGTCTTGAAAACAGTCCCCATGTATATAGCTTCGCTCTTCAAAAAAAAGTGCAGTTGTGAGAATTGAAAACATTGCCTTGCTTATACATTATAGTGTGGTAGGATATACCTCACGCCTCTGGCAGCTAAACTTGTTCAAAGAACAGTAATCCTCATGTTTTTAGAGGCAGAATCATCACCACAAAATACTTGAGCAAGCTGCCACCGATTCAAATCCTTCACCTGCAGCATCTAAAGGCCACCAGTACATTTTCATTTCAAATTAAACAAAGGAATTCCTATCATACAAAGGCATTCCTCTACTCAAGTCCATGACGATGGGACGATGCCAGGCAGGGAATCCGCCATTTTAGGGAAAATCCATAACAGATGAGGCCAGGACAAATTCTGCAGCAGCAAAGCTTCATTGCCCTGCATGACCACATTCAGTTTATCTGTTGAGCATATTTTATCCTACATGTACAACAACGTGGAACTGACCTTTATTCTCTAAAACACACGAATGGCACAATCTGCTCTTCAAAATCTTATGCACAAATTGCAGAAGAGGCATATCCATTTCGTTCCACACAAAAAAAATGAATTTAGATGGGTCACAAGGCTATACCGAATGATTAAAATTTCCCTCACGAGGACAGAATTTGGGCCACAATTGTGAGAATCCATGTGGCTGGCAGTTCAAAACAAGAATCTCCAGAAGATTTGATAAAGTGGGGATGGTATGGCCCATCACATTGTGTGTTCAATCTCCAAAGTGAAGCAAAACACAACATAGTTTCTTCAATGTCCTGATAATTCTGGTCCAGATTTACACAAATTAAACACCGAACAACACTTCACATAAAACAAATAATAATCTTCTATTGTAATTTGTTCAGGATGTTTGTATTCATGTAAGTAGAGATATATATACAGAGATGATCTCCCACAAGATAGTAGACAACCCTCATCTTCAATCCCACATATCTCTCCCTAGAATCACTCACAAGCCCATTATTATCTCAACACACTCCTCTCTCTCTAGAGATAATCTACGTGATTTTTCTCACAATAAACTATGAGTTGTTATTACAACTCATCACACACACCACATCATACTCACCCATACAAACTATAATGTGAGCACTAACCAAATTTCCTAACATTCCCCATCTAAATCCGAACATCAGGAAAATATTATCTTGTATTGCAACATGCCACCTCTGCAAACATATGATTTGGATGGTTTTCTAGGACAGCCAACAACCTCAAGTGATGGTTTTATAATGGTTGACCAACAAACTAAACAAGATGGTTTTCCAAGTGGCTAACCAACAACCATGCCATCAAATGATGGTTTTCCAAGAGGCTTACCAACAACCATACCACCAAATGATGGTTTTCCAAGTGGCTTACCAACCATACTACCAAATGATGGTTTTAAAAGGACAACCAACAACCTAACAACATGATGGTTTTTCAAGGACAACCAACAACCTAAATATCATGATGCTGCAGTACTTTATCAGCTCTCGTCATTTTCTTACATCAGGAAAAAATATAAAGAAATTATGCTCACTTATTACATCACATGAACACGAATGCTTCATTTCTTCTTATTTACTAACACAACAGAGCGTAAAACAAACACACAACTAAAACAAAATGCCACCAAATTATATGTGCAGCCCTGTCGTTTGTGATTGAGGAGAGAGCGCAAGTTGTCCTCTTTCCTCCATTGCCTCCATCCTCCTACTTCTACTACTTAGCAAAATAGGTCTTGAAGCTCATTTTTAGAATGACCCCCCACAAAATAGAACAGGTAGACGTCGGCTTTAACTGAAAATGTGTCTTTTACAATATAAGATTTTTCAACTTTTGACCCTTTTGAATGACACAAAATGACTCTTAGCAAAACTATGGACACATCATTATTGACACTTTGAGAACTTTATTTTGACATATACAAAATGATATAGTGGACCTTAAAACTTCAAACCTCAATATTGGGATTATTCTAATGACTAATACAAATTCTATGAAACTAGGACAATTAAATCATAACCTCAAGGACCATAGTAGCATTAAAAACAATTATAAGATTGTACCTATAGACTTGATGCAATAACAAACTAATTGCAGAATTAAATTCTAGAAACTTTTAATAGACATTACTTGGCTTTATTAATCATTGACCATGAAAAAACTAAAGACCAAATAACATGACTTTAAAAACTACCACACTATATTTAATATAGAGATGGAAAGAAGAACATTTACGGTTTTGCAATAAAGAAGCATGCCACAATGGAATCTATGCATGTATGAATGAGAAGAGACTTCAACAAAGGCTTTAAACAGCAAGGCACATCATTGAAACGCACATGGAAATATCTAGTGAGGAAGCAGAACACCTAAATGGAGAGGACTCAATGTTGAATGGCTAACAGGAACAACCCAATGCAAATAGGAATAAGGATCATGGCTTGGATGGATGGTGAAATGACGCAAATACCGAATATATTCTGTATTCTTTGAACAAAATCAAGGCAGAATATGAAAATAACACATGCAAGCTAGAAAACACAAGTTTACAGGTAGAAACTTGAAATATGCCAAATCACCATGGACATGAAGGATGCCTATCCTCAAAGAGCCAAAGATGCTCGCTGCAAGGAGCCAAAGCTGAATCACCAAATGAAGAAATAATATCTTGAATCACCACATAAAAGAATCCCGACCATGGGGGCCAATTTGCTCACTACAAGAAGCATAAGTTGCATCATCACATCTGAAGTAATAGTTGTATCACCACATCAACATCCACAAGATGTGCTTGCTCAAGTGCCAAGGATCCATCTCCATATTTTGTCATCATAACAACAATAATCATCAAAGTTTGCATGCCCACTTAATCGAGAGCAAAAAACCAATCTCCATGAGCAAAGATGAAATCAACATAATATGTGACAGGTGCTTGCATAAGAGCCAAGAAGGAATCCTCCACAATAAATATGAAATCAACATAACATGCTCATCAAGAATCTCCAATGCCTTGGGCATAATCCATCAAGAACCAATGCCCCAACGATGCTTCACCCATTGATCACCAAAATAATCCATAGGAATCCATGTGACTGAAAAGGAATCCAATGCATAATTACAATGCACATTAATCATTGCATTATCACAATGCACATCAATCATTGCATTATCACAATGCACATTAATCAGTAATCATTGCATAATTACAATGCACATGAATCATTAGTGAACCAAGCATAAATAATCACGGACAAATTCTCAAACAATAAATTGTCAAGGGTGGATTCTCCCACAACGGATCATGCCACAATAGGCAAGCAATATAAGTGCTCCAAAACAAGGAAGTACATACCACAAGAAAAAATATTGAATGAGCTTCACAACAAGGCATTACATGCAACAATCAGCAATGGTTAAGCTTCATAAACAAGGCAGTTCCACTTGAAGTAGATCACCCATGAATAGCATTTTGATGTAGATAACAAATACACACCTTTAAATCCACAAGATCCATCTCAAATAAGGCTCAATTCCCTCAAGTTCAATCCTAGAATCATCAATAAAAGGTGCCCAATCTCATAGAAATCCTCCAATAACCAAGATGGAACGCTCCAACTCATAGAGACAATCTTCAGTGGGCTCAGTCCTAGAATCATCAATGAAGGTGCTCCATAGCATAGAAATCTGCAATAGCCAAGAAAACCTCAAATATCATCGTCAAGTTGAGTCTTGATCACGCCATAAACCCCCAAAAATAATGTTTTTTTTTTTTTTTGTTTTTTTGTTGATTCTTCCATAGATGCAATAATCATAAGCCTAAAGTGTGCATTGTTTCCTTACAATCCCTCAAGTTCCTCCTTCGACAAAGAGCCCATCAATATGGCTTGCGAATATAAAATTCCTATAACTCTAAAATTCATCCTTTGAATCTTTTTTATCACCACTGTCTTCTTTCACCAAAATCATCTCCCGATATCCAAATATTGATCTCGTCAGTCTAATGTCTAGCTCAATTGGCATGTCAATGCTTTGAGCATAGTTTAAAAACTCATACTCGGCAATTACTCGGCAGCCCAAAATTCTGACCCCTACTTGGGACTCTTATCGCCACTTTAAAAAAAAAAAACATAAAATAAACAAAAATAACATGTAAAACACTGTTATAAAGCATGACAAATGAATGTAGAGAACTCATAAGTATATTTTCTATAAGTTTTAGTGCTCGAATTTGAGGAGGATAAAATTCACAAAAGATTCAATTGCTAATAAAATCAGCGATAAAAGTCGAAGAAATATACATATTTTTAGATTAACTCTCTCTCTCTCTCTCTCTCTCTCTCTATATATATATATAATATATATATATATATATAGAGAGAGAGAGAGAGAGAGTTATAACAAATTTAAAATTATTTAATATAATCTATTAAAAAAAACATATATTTTAATTTTATGGACCGCAGGTTATAACTATATTAAAAAACCCAAAATTATAAAATCATTAGAAAAAATACGATTTTAGCTAATTATAAAATTTATGAATCCTTAAAAATATATTCAAAAAAATCTAAATGTAAAATTAAATCTGATTAATAAAATAAATATGAATCTAAAATTAACAATGAACGCTAAATCTAAACAATAAACCAAATCTAAACCTAATATTGAACGAACTAAGCATAAACCATTTATAAAGATTAAAAACCATGAACTTAGCTTAGGCTTTCAAAACACTTCATGATGCTTCTCTCCTTCACAGTAGTCGTAGGTTCTTCATGTCAGATGTAGGTCACAGCGTCTTTTGCCCCTCAACTTCACAACTTCTCCACAGCCCTTATCACATATTTTTTCTTTGTTTCTAATCTTTGACATTGTGGGTTTAGGGTTTTACAGAAAAGTACAGAGTAAATGGCAAGTAGAATCTCCAATTTGGCCTGTATAAAAACATGTGTAACAGAATATAACAAAAGCAAAACAGAAAACAAGAGAAAATCACAAACGAATGATGAAAATGAGGCATCTTTTGCGCTACAGGTTATGAAAGACAACCATCCAAGTCAATATTTGTTACTCGTGGTTTTTGGCGAGTAATTGTTGGTAATTGCTCACCCAAAAAGACGAGTAATTACCCTCTGAATGCACCGCAGAACAGTAATTGGTTACTCAACCAGCAAAAAAACATCGAGTAATCATGAATACCGGTCGGTTACCATGGCCTTGACCATAAGCATCTACCCTCCTATGTATCTCATCCTCCAAAGCATATTGGAACCAAAACCCTTAGTATGCTTCTCAAAATCAGCCAAAGGATCCTCTTGTTAATTATTACATGCACAATTTCCAACAAATATTTCTCACATGTATTAAAAGAGCCAAAGGCAACCACTTGGAAATTGTCATCGATACCCTTCACAGCAAAATTATTATACCAGAATTGCATCTTTTCCCAATTTGAGTGATTTGATAAAACAAATGGAAGATAGCAACAAGACACGAAATTTGAAATACATTATTGATAATTCCATTTTCAATAAGAACCTTTAATGAATAAAGATTTACTAGAAAAACCGATTTATCATACTTTCAAGAGGCAAAGATAGAACCATCATTGGACATATGGTGAGAGCATCCAGAATCAACTGCCCATTCAAGAAGAGAATGGGCATGCAAAGCTTGAAAGGTAAAATAAAAGGTATTTTCATAATTTTCTTTGTTGGTGTATTTTTGTTGACATACTTTCTTAAGTTGTGTTTCCAATTTCTTTAACTTTTCCTCAAGGTCCTTAAACTTCATGAACACTTTCTCTTCTGATCATCCCACTTTCTACAGTAGCTACAGGCTTTCGACTTTCCTAGTCATCATTGCTAGATCCATCTTGGTTCCCCTGCTTTCCATTGCATTTTTCATCATTTTAAATTCCATTGTTGAACATTTCTTTCCTTTGCATTTAGTGAAATTAGCTTGCTCTTTCATCCCAATCTTCCCATTTTAGACCATATTCATTTGTTCCTCAACCAAAATCGAGCAAATATCATCAAAGGTGAGCTTATCTCCACTTTTCTTCATTAGGGTTCACTTAGTGATAAAACCAAAATAGAAAACATCAAACAACACCTTTACATTCAAAGGAATGATATCAATCAATTGAGGATCCTTTCTTTTACGTTCTGCTCCACATTTCTCCAAACACAGTTGGAGTTTCCTGATCTAGACAAGATAATCTTCAATTTGATCAAACCCTAATGAATTGAGGGCTACAACTTACCACTGAATTTCATTTTGTTTGTTGAACAATTCCTTGAGCTCAACCCAAAGATTCTTTCAAAATTATCACTGCAAATATGAAACCTTAGCTCCTTAGAAATATGAAAGCTAATTGTGCAAAAAGCTTCATCCAATTGATTATGGAACTTGGGAAATTTATCTTGGGCACTTAGCCTTCTTATCTCTAACTATTAATATACCGCAACCCTCGGCTCGACAATGCTTCCATGTCTTGCTCCCAAAGATCCTAATTGTAATCAATTAGCATGGTAGAGCCTAGAATGGATGTCATTTTTCAAAGCTTTCAACAAAAACTTCCAACACCAACGCATAGAGGATGAAGACAGCTTTCTAATGCTTCAAATGGGAGTTTAAAAAGTTCGTATCCCTAAGTATCCAAAAACCTTTTTGATGTAGTGGGGTTGATGGTCAAATGAACAACCATCAACCCACTACTGATCAAAGTGCACAAAAGAAGCAAACACATAATAGATTCATGGCAAACAAGACAATCTTCATCAATCTCATAAAATGCAATACCTCACACTCTTCAAACTCAAAGACATTACAATCTTCCCCTACATGGGGCCTTCTTTGACTGAAAACACACCATACTCTCAAAGACAAACACTAAGATTAGTCTACAACAAACACCCTTTCACTATCTCAACTTATGGACTTTTCTTGAAATTATCTTGCAAGATGCACTCACTTCTTTGCAATCCCCCTTTTCTAGTTTACCCCCTACCCCAACCAAGTACAAAAGCCTCTACCCCTAATTTGGACCAAATATTATCTTCCTAGTTCTTGTCTATTACAAGAAGGAAGAATAACAATTGGGGAAGATGAACCTATTCACAATCTAACCGTTACAAGATCTTGGACACTAATATGAAATGTCTCGAATAACAACTACATATGGATGAAATGAGTTGCGTGTCTACTGGCATCTTGACATGTGTCAAAGCATCGACATGCAACATGTGGCATACCACTACAACTGGGAATCAACTTGTTGAAGTGTTTGTGAAATGACTATTATGAAGGGCCAATTGGTGAATCAAACCTGGTATGATTATCTTTAACACACGTTAATTCCCTCACACTCGGGCATTCAACATGGTCTTGCTACCGTGACACCGTAAGAGGATCAATCTATCAACCATATGATGTTTTACAAGATCAACCATTATTTGCACCATACAAGTATTGTTGTTGCTAGACTATAAAGTTACCCGCATATTGTCACTGAGTGCCCATATCTTATCTATATAGGGTTGTTGGTTGAGCCCTCCTCTCTCGTTTCCCTATAGATATATAGGAAGCCGAGAAATATATAGCCGCCCTCCCCCTCCTTGACCTCCTCCCCCTTCTCGACCATAAAATTTACTGCTTATGGATGTTGTCGCAGCAATACATCAAAGAGGTTTTCCTTGGCATCTGAAATGCCACACAAAACATTTTTCAAAAGGTTTCGCCTAGGCTATAGCTTATACAATGGATTTGATTGCATCATTGGATATCTCTCGAAAATAATATGAAATTAAAAAAAAATAGCAGTCAATTTGGAGTTTGTATAAAGAAGTTATGGTATTCGGAAGATATCATTGTTGCACTACCACATGGTTCGCTTCAACCAAGTAGCATATAGGCAATACATCATCCATGTGAAATCTGATGGTACCTTTAGATTCCTCTTGAAAAATTGTATAATTTCAAAAAGAACAACACTCAATTTTGAGTCCACACAACAAAGTTAAGTCATTCACAATTCTCAAGTCTTTGACCAAAACCAGATCTCATAGGCATCTCAAAATGATTCCAAACATGGTCCTTCTCTCAAAATCCAACAAAATGTTGTTTAAAAGGTGTCGCCTCCACAAGAACAAAAAATGCTCTCGAACATACATGATCACATTACTTTCCAGGAATGCCACTGCATTTTTCCTCTATAAAATAATTCAAAGTTTCAAAATAAAACATTCAAAAAATTATAAGTGCAACTGCATGTGGTGGTCTATTATTGATTGGATGTTGATTGTGCAATGGTGTTGACTAGGCAATGACAGTGCACCTACATATAAAAGATGGTGTTTGTTTTTGACAAATTAAACACTGTCATGTGTCATTCATACGAATGAATCACCTCACTTTAGCAAACAAAGCCACCTTAAGAAATTTCCACATGGAATAACCACAAGGCACCACATGTCACAGGGAAAGTGGACAAGTTGACACCACACAAGTCTTCAACACACAAGGGGAGAGTGTTTGGTCCAACCTGTGGCTTCACTTTGCTAAGGCATGTGGTGCATGCCTAGTGCATTGCTCACAAGTTTATTCCCTTCATGGAAAGAAATGCTTTTATTAAACAATGTCATTGAGGGTGATCCCATGACCTTTTTTTATCCTAGAGCAACACCTCCACCCTATGTATCGCCTCCACCATACAACACCACCCAATCGCCACTCGATTGATGGTTTCCTCTATTGCACTGCTCACAGCCTCCTCTCTGCCAATAGAGCACCGCCACCCAACTACTACTTCCTCCAATCGTGAAACACTAATCGCAGACTCAAAACGCTTGGCTCCCAAATTCAAAAGTTTGAGCTTTTCTAATTTGACATAAAATTAACTAAAAAATTCAACAAAGGATTTGAGGGTGAAATCAAAGAACATTTTAACTAGCAAAAGAGTGACCCTAACTAAGTTTTTTTAACAAATCCAAAAATGCCTTCAAATCTAAAAAAATCAGCCATTTGATTGAGATATTTAGATTTTTTTCTAAACTCCCTAATTTGGCCCTACAATGACCAAATCAAAGAGTTGAGATTTGTTGTTTGCACCACAAGACCTCATCAACACCTATCACCAATACCAAGATTCTCGCTGTATTTGCGATTGGAAGAAGGGTGGCAAGGATTCCTTCAAAACATAGATCCACAATCAAGAAAATAAAAGCGAAGTATACACACCTTTGATACAAAGGCACCTAGCATTAGTGCCACTTCCTTTGATTACCAAGCCTCCTCAAAGCTTTGCACAAGCTAGTATCAAAACACGAGGGAGCTTACCCCCTAGGTTCCAATACCTTGTTAAAGAATGTAGAGGATCAAATGAAACCAAGCAAGCTCCAGCATGCACAAAAGAACACAAGACCCCAATATGTTGAGGCACCATATGGACCAAACTACTTGCCATTAAAGAATCAAATGATTTGAATTGGATGAATAATGAAGTATACATCCCTAGCATTTATAGTAAACATCTATCACACTTAACCATTTACTAGTATAGGTCAACCTCATGTCACACATACCAGAATTAATTGTCCCAATAAAAATAAAACAAGGTAGGTACATATCAACACGGTACACAACCTAGGCCCAGCCTAGATCCCATGGATACCAAATTACAGTAACTCATTGGGTCTTAAATCAACAACCCCAAGGAATCGCACAATCCAGAATCTCAAGGGACCCAATAAGTCGGAATTAGACAAATGTCAAATACATGCACTAACAATGGGACACTCAAGATGTAACATAACACCTCCCCTCTTTGCTCTCATGTCAGACCACAAGATAATGTTATGCCTCTATAATTGTGCGTCCGTTTGGACAAGGTCTGCATATGGAAACATATGGTTATGCCTAGAAATCCATTAACTCGCCTTTGTGTGCAGCCCATCCACTCACATATGGTCAAAAGCCAATAAATTCCAAAATACTGACTACATCTTATTCTTGCTTATTCAGATCAGTAAAGTTACTACTATCAGATCCATTCAATATATATAGCACCCTAGTAATTAAGTATGCCCACATGGATGAAAATCTAGTAAAACAAAGAAAATAAACGTATGAATCCCTAGACACAAATCAATCCATAAGTAGTCCCTCTAATTTTAAAGGGACGATATGTTGTTCTGAGCATGCAGGCAGTTTGAAGTGCAGGATTAATCTTGACATTTTTTTATTCAAGAGGGAATCAATGAAAACGCCTTGGATGATTAGTTTCAGAAAGTTTAAGACTACTCAATAAATCAATTTAATGATAAAAGAAAGGTTGTGTGTGCCACTATAAAAATTGCATTAAACAAGCTTCATTAGGAAGAATCATACAATCAAAATCCTAACACCCATAGAACAGGTTGTAATTGGCCTTATCTAACAAATTCTACCCCATCAAGCATTATGATGGTCACTAAATAAAGTGGCATAAATTGCCCCAAAAAACGAAATTAGACCATCGAACAATAAACAAAAAAGTTTCGAATGATGTTCACCCACCTTTAGATTGGGGAGACTGTAAATAATAAATTGAAGTAAAAAAGAGATTTACAACAGTACATTGAGATTAAACTCATCTTTCTCTCTATAAACTCAATTTTAGATCATGCAAAAATTTGTGTGGTAGACTTAAGAGATGTTCTTTAATAAAATCTTAGCAAACAGAAACTTTGCTTCTGTAACAATGTCACACAGAAGTAAGCCAACCGTGGCCTCTCCTGCAACCGACAACACAGCAATCAGCCTCCAAGATAAAATAATGCAAAAAACAAACAGGAAAAGCACCCATCATGCAAATGTGTGGCCCCACCCAGAAAGTGATGTGATTATCATATAGTGACATGTTCCTGAAACCATCATGCATTAAATACTTTAATGTTGCATACTTTGAGCACCATATAAATGTAAAGAGATTATAGACACAGACCTAACTATTATTGTAGTCTTCACTGTACAAGGAAAACTACCAGGTATACTGCCTGACATGGAAAATCAACAAGAACATATCTTCTACTCTAACATGTGGTTAAACTGCAGTTGTTGCATCTCATTTTGACAGTGAGAAACAGAAGATTTCATTCATTGTAGATACAGTGAAGCACATTCAATTGTCAATACTCAGCCCGTGTGCATATTTACAATACGTTAGCCACACCATGGTAATGAAATTCAAGTCATCCAAACGCCCCGTATTCAATATGCAGCCTCACTATTCAAGGATGAGATCAGCTGCATCTTGGAAAAACTTAAAAGGAATGTATTTTAAATTTTTAGTTTATAAAATACAACAAAATCTCTAAAATAATTACATTCTTGTATTTGTCGAAGCCCTAAGTAAATAGGATATCCACATTCACAGAAAGCAAAAGATTTGATATGAAGACAAGGAGCCATCTAATGCAGCTTTACTAATAGCATCATCACCCTGTTATGATTGAGATGGGGATCACATGTGCTGAAACAAATCTAGGTCCTTCCCTTTGTCTGATCAAGGCCAGCAACAAGACCTTGGTCTAATCAGTGCGAACAACGCAATTGTTGCTATAGTGAAAGAGTACTCTGGGATCCTTTGGCTTAATGCTGTCATGTTATGCAATTCAGGACCCTAGTCTAGTTGGAGCAACTAGAATATTATTTGGTACAAGCCAGCATGTGTATGGGTTCATAAACAAGCACTCTTGATGGGAACCCGAGCACTTTGAAAACAAGATGGTGATATTGGCTTCAAGAGAGAATTCTCTGGCATCAGGATGAAAGTACACTTAGTGCATATCCTTCACACTTGATGATCGTGGTATTCTGTCCTTGCAAGCTCATTGGACATAACTGATGGTTCTAATATTTAATAGACTGAGATGGAAGGAATTATTAGCCACTCAGCTGGGTATTTCAAAGGCAGTCTTCATGGGTAACAAACATTCAAAATTATTTAAAGACATGTCTCTTGATTTAAAAATGATTCTTTTATTTTGGAAAAAAATGAACTATTAACCTAGAGATTGCATACTGCTATTTGGTAGGATACCGGCATCACTGTGGTTGATCTTGACAGAAGTCCAAAAATAAATCTTTGCCACCAAAACAAAACAAGATACATGAGATGGTTCTACCTTAGCTACAGCGGAAAATGTCTCCGACTCGAATCAATAATTGCAGAAAAACAAAAATAATGGAAGAATGATCTACCTTTTACATAAATCACATGATATACCTGATATCAAAGCATGCTATACATCAGTAGAAGCAAAGAAATTGCAACATTTTATGATTCACTGAAGGCAGACACGTTATTTAGTCTCCAAAGATTATTTCTTACACTGACACTCACCACTGCCATGAGCATACTCCTTGGTAATAGTAGCGCATAACCCAGCAAAGACCTTCTGTATATTTCAAAACCTGTCAAAAATAGAAATCCCTCAAAATCCAACTGTTCACCATGAAGACCAATGCCACCATAGTTACAATATACTTCAAACCAATCAAAACTCAATGACTGAAGGCTGTGTGGAAAGCAATTAAGTGCCCAAATACCATGCATGATTTCAAAGACACTAGAAGGCATTTTTAGCAACTAACTACCTGGAGATATTCCAAACATAGTAGCAAAAATCATTTGGGGGACAAAAATCGTTTTTTCAAAAGTGTTAAGTGTTTTTCAAAAAACCATGATTAATTGGGAAAAAGTCGGAAAAACATAAAACCATAAAAAAAAAGTGGAAAAATGAGAAACTATTTTTTTTTACATTTAAAGGCATAGAGATACATATTAGGCATTTCAATTGCATAGAAAATAGATACAGATTATGAGAGAAAGAAAAATGAGATTGTATGCCATCAAAATCAGTCAATTGTTTTCTTTCATTAATTTTTTTGATTATTTAATTTGCATTACATTTGCATTTCAAAATGCATACTATTCCCGTTTACAAAGGAACAAAAAATGAGAGGGAGTCAATGGCAACAAAGTAGACTAGGGATCAACAGGTGTAGATGTTGAAACTCTAGAGATAAAGCCTCTCCTAATTTGAGAGACAACCTTAGTGTCATACCCAACCTTCTCCAACAAGTCAAAATCAGCTTCATCATAAATAGGGTCATCATTATTTTCGCCCCCTTCAGATTTTGGATTGATTTTGTCAAGTTCAATCGACTGATCTTCCTCAAACAATATCTAACATTATCAAATAGAATGCATATGTTAGTGACTTGGAGAATAATACTTTAGAAGAATATAAATCAACTTTTTCATATGAATTAAGAATTAGAAATGCAACATTTTTTAACCTTGAGCTTTCTGCATCTTCAAGTAAAAATTGTGGCATACAAACACCAAATCATTCATCCGTTCTTGAGTGTGTCAATTACATTTTTTTGTATATATATGTTTGAACACACTCCAACTACGCTCGCAAGTGGGTAAGCTGCATGGTTGGCTCAAAATATGCATTGCCATTCATCGAAGGTGTTTGGTTTATTTGCCAAAGGAATCTCACCATTGTGCTACTAAAACAGATTGTGTTAACATTGTAACATGCACAATTCAATCAAAATTTCACATTTTAATCATTTGTATATAGAAAAATTGTCTATCTGGTTTCAAGGTCTTCATCTTTGTGATAGCTGTCTTACTAGAGAAGAAACCCCTTGCCTGTTTGTACATTGAAGACTCTTCCATAGCTGCTTCAAAATATCACCAAGAAACATTCTCTCCATGCACTTAAATAGGCCCTTTGTGACCTCTGCATCATCTCGAAATTAGCCACTAAAGAACAACGTTGGATTCAAGAAATATCCAACAGCAGGGAGAGGAGAATGCATCTATTGATCCCATCTGTTATCAACTATCTCCCATAATGGCATGTACTTGGCCCTGTTATTCTCCAATTTGTTTCAAATAGTGCCTTTGGCCCTGTTACTCTCTAATCTACTCCTAATAGCGCCTTTGGCCCTATCAATTGCCTATTATAGATAACTCATTGGGGTTTATCCCCATTGATGAGTCTCAAAATTTGAATTAGAGGCCCAAAGAATAACAAAATTTTATCTACCTCTTCCCAAAAAGATAGTGATAAAACAGTCAACCACCATTTTGCCCTCCATATGTTTCACAAAAGAAGATTCCATCCACTCAATTGAAATGAACATTCATATTAAATTCATTTGTTGTTGAAAAAGAGTTTGCAATGCAAAGAAGTGGGTTGTAAACCTTGTCACCCCTCATAGAAGAAGTTTCTTGCCATCTATGAATGTATGCATTATATTAAGCACTCATGTGTGGGCTTTTTTGCAAAATCTCTTTCACCCATGGAATTTTGCCTGTCATCTAAGGTCAAATTAAGACAATGTGCCACATATGGAGTCCAAAACATAGTTTCATATTTGTCCATAAAAAGCTTTCCAACAGCGACAAACATTATTTATAATGAATTGGACCATATTTTGTGGTCCCACCTCAATCACAACCTCATCAAATAGATGAAAGATGGTCTTGTCAGATTTTATAATCTCAGATTCATCGACACTCTTAATAAAAACCGTGCCAATGTCACATGACACAAGTTAACGAGTGTGCGGCTTCATCTGTCCATCCATCTGACATTATAAGGCATCTTTATTTTTTCCACTCCTTACAATGTTTTGTAAAAATATCACTCGCATTTTGTACATCCTTTAACAAATCAGTATGCAAAGCCTCGTATGATGGGGACATGAACCCAAAATTTGCAACTACAATTGCATCCACCATACGCTAGAATTGTACCAAAATTTGGAGATTGTCTTCTTTGCCTGCTCATGAACAATATTTATCCAACTTATACTCTCTAGTGTGGTTTGCACTCTATGTGTGGTGCGAGAGCTAAAAAAGGCATAAATGTTTCCCTTACCTACATCTAGTCCATAAGGTACTAATCCAAAGGTAGATTATTAAGGAGTTATAATGAGAAATATTTCCACCATATTTCACAGCTAACTTTTCCTCAAGCGACTTGAACTCACACATCATCTCATGTCAAACACTTAAATAGCCATTAGACCATGTTCAAATGAATGTCAAATATAACATTGACCACAGAGGAGGGTTAGGTTTAATGGTTAGGGTTAGGTTTAGTTTTTTTAAGTTTTGGGTGTATTTAAATTTTTTTAACTGTAGACAACATTTCAAATTGCCCCTTTTCGAATTGATTTGCTGAAAAAAGCTAAAAAACCAGGTTGAAAAAAATGTTTTGGGCCAAGTATAAGAATTAATCGTGACTAATCACGTTTAAATCGCGCGTTTGACTTCTATGATTCCAAAAGCTCAATTTCATAGTGGCAGTGGAGGCAAGCAACCTTTGATTTGCTACTATAATGATAGTTATGATTGAATAAAACTTCAACGTATCATTATGCAGATAATGGAACATGTGTTATTGATTTTGGATAAAATACTCGTGCATTGCCTTAGTCATCTTGTTCTACATAATTATCTAGGTTTATTTGCAAAAGGTCTGTGGATTTGTGAGCTTAGTTAGATTAACACAATAATAGATTAGCCCATCAAGATGCTGTGAGACATTTGATTTTAACTGATTAAGAGGCAATATAATACCAATTTGCACAATGAGGTGTAAAATCATGGAAACTCTCTAAATCTTCATAAGGCCACCCAGAAAAGCTAGTTTATAGAAGATACATTCCAAAGATAGCAATTCCAGGTCTTCAACTTATTACAAGAAACCTTTTACATAAACCATATAACCCTATTATTGTTTAGAAAGACGTACAGATTGGGCACCTTAAGATGGTTAAGTGAATTGGACGAGGAGCAAAGAAATACACAAGCGCTAAGATACAACAACACACAACCCTTATACACAGTTTGCTTAGGCCTTTCTTGAACCTAAGAATTTGAGTATCACCAACAAAAACTATTTTTGTTCACGAAAATTTTTTATCTATATTTTAGTATTGTTACAAGTTATTGCTTTTATTCATAGTTGCACTCCTCCACAAAAGAAAGCTTTCATTGATTTATGCACAAGTTTCGCTGATATATTCGCATGGCAGTATAATGATCTCAAAGGTTTTGATCCAAGTTTGGCTCAACACACTATTGAGTTAGAAGACGAAACTAAACTAGTGAGACAACGACAAAGACCAATCAATCCAACGCTTGAGCCTTTGATGAAAGCTAAGCTTCACAAGCTCATAGAATCAACTATTATATTTCCAATCAAGCACTCAACTTGGGTGGCGAACCTCGTTCCAGTACGAAAAAAGAATGGTGAGATTCGTTTGTGTGTTGATTTATGTGATTTAAATAGAGCTTCACTTAAAGACCACTATCCATTGCCATCAATGGAATAAATTTTACAGCTTTTTGCAGGTTCAGCGAGGTTTTCCTTGTCGAATGGATATAGTGGTTACAATCAAATTTTGGTCAAAGAAGAGGACCAATTCAAGACAGCCTTCACGACTAAGAGGGAGACATTTGCATACAAAAAAATGCCATTTGGTTTGTCTAATGTTGGAGCAACCTTTCAATGAGCCATGGATATGGCCTTCCAAGGCCTTCTTAACAGGTTTGTGCTTGTTTATTTGGATGATATAACAATGTTTTCAAAAGATGCAGAAGATCACATGGTTCATCTCAAGCAAGTTTTTGAAAGGTGTAGGCAATTTCGGATATCTCTAAATCCCAAAAAATGTGTATTTTCAATTCATGAAGGTAAGCTTCTTGGACATGTTTCAAAGCACGGTTTAAACATAGATTCTGAAAGGATTCAATCCATTCTTGCACTCTCCTTGCCTAAAAGCAAAAAGGCTTTGCAAAGTTTCTTTAGTAAAATCAATTTTATAAGGAGATACATTTCAGATTTCGCTACTGTAGCTAAACCACTTATAGCCATGCTAAAGAAAAATCAGAACTTCCGCTGGTCCAAGGAGGGAGTAACAGGGTTTGAAGATGTTAAGAAAGCCATTGCAAGTGCTCCTACGCTCTTAAATCCTGATTTTACGAAAGATTTCATTCTGTATATGTATGTTAATATCGACACCATTTCAGGCATTCTTATATAGCAAAATCATGAAGATTTGGAGCAGCCAATAGCTTTCTACCGCCAAGGCTTGGAAGAGTATGAGACAAGGTATTCTTTTGTTGAAAAACATGTCCTTTCAATTATAAAATCTCTGAAAAAATTTAGGCACTTGTCTAATAATACAATACATCTAATGGTTGCTCATCCAAGCATCAAAGAATTTCTTATGAACAAAGATATAAATGAGAAGAGGACTAGTTGGATAACCAAGGTAATGGAATATGACGTAGAAATTAAGGTTACAAAGTTGGTCAGAGGCAAAGGACTTTGTGAGCATCTAGCTCAGGACATGCAAGAAACTAATGAAGCTGTTTTAGTGTCAAATGATGAAGAGATTGTTGTTGTGCACACCTCACCTTCCAGCTGGTTTCGTGATTTGGTAAGCTATCTGCAAGATGGATTTTACCCTTCTCACCTAAGTGCTTCAAAAAGAAGGTATTTCAGATTGCAATCAATTTCATTCTTGCTCATTGACGGTGTTTTGTTCAAAAAGGATATTAATGGAATGTTACTAAGGTGTGTGGAACCAAGTCAAACTAAAAAGATTACTTGAAGAATTCCATGATAGACTTGGTGGAGGACACTTTTCCACATATAACTACAGCACTTAAAATCATGAGAGGTGGGTACTATTGGCCTAATATATTTGGCAATTGCCATACATAGGTTAGGAGGTGCAAACAATGTGCTATGTTTGTAGGAAAAGTTAAACTTGTAGCCCTGCCCCTTCAGCCAATTGCAGTGAATCAGCCTTTTGTCCAATGGAGATTGGACTTTATTGGTCTCATTAATCCTCCTTCGAGTTCAGGGCATAAGTGCATTCTAACAACTACGAATTACTTCACACATTGGACGGAAGCAATTGCATTGAAAGAATCAAACGAAACTAACGTTCTTGATTTCTATGAAAGCTTGCTTACTAGGTTTGAAGTTCCTTCAACCATTATTTCTAACAATGCAATGGCTTTTGTGGGATCTAGGATCAGCCAATGGGCTGTCCAACATGGAGTTTATCTCAGCGCTTCATCGAACTATTATCCACAAGGAAATGGCCTTGTTGAATCTACAAACAAGAACCTCTTAAGGATCATACGAAGGACTATTGAAGAAAATTAGAGGTAATGGCATCTCAAGTTGAAGTCAGCTCTATGGGTTGATAGAATCACCTACAAGAGGTCAATAGCCGACTCTCCATACACGTTAGTCTATGGTAGGGAAGCAAGGTTACCTATTTCTCTCAAGTTTCTAGCTTTTGAACTAATGCATCAACTTGAGTTGTTGGAGAATGAGCCTATGGAGATCAGGTATGCAGAGCTTATGGAGTTGGAAGAGACAAGAAATCAAGCCATGCTAACCATGGAAAGTCATCAGGCACAGGTGAAAAGAACATTTGACAAAAGAGCTTCCTCACGAAGCTTCAATGAAGGAGATTTGGTCTTCAAGTGAGATGAGGATCAAGCCAAACCAAGAAGGCACACAAAGTTTGATTCCTTCTGGAGTGGCCCATACATGATCTCCAATTGCAAATCCCACAACGCCTTCCAATTTGCGAAGATGGGCGGCCAAGAGCTTCCAATCCCAATCAATGGGATACATCTAAAACATTGCTATTTAAGAGCAAAGCTCTATGTACATGGTTGTTTTTGCTTTCCTCCAAGTGTTGTTCAAGCACAGTAGTTTGCTTCAGTTTTGTTCAATAAGTGCTTGTTTGCACATTTGCTTCTTAGTTAGTTTTCCTGCCTTCGTGTTTTCCCTTCCTTTTTTAGGGAGAAATGTTACTTCAACCAAGGCCGAGAGGAGATTTTCAGTCAGAAAATTAAGGTCACCATTTGGGAATTCGAATAGCATCATTTATGGCCTCAGTTCTCTAGCATAGCAAGCATGCTTCCTAGCAGAGTCACCAAAAATGTTGACAATTTTGCCCCCACAGGGCAAATTGTCGCCCCTACACTTCGGAACTTTGCTATGGTGCCAAGTTTGTCTTGTGAATTAGTTTTGGGGTCCTTAAATGAGCATTTACAGCCACCCAAGTGGCCATCTACAGCCAGGTGAAGTTTAGTCATGCAGAGGTTTCCAAGGAGCTTGCTTGATTACAGCCAAATGTGCAATACAGCCAAGATATTCAAACTGTAAGTTTATTTGTTTTGTCTTCCCAAGGAATTTTTCGGGTATAAGAGGTGGACTATTTCTTCAGACATTTTGTTCGAGAGAAAGAGCTCTCAAAGGACTGACAAAAGTCCAAAAAAATGACTAAGTGGCAGTCGTTCAAGGCTTTTTTCTTCGGATTTTTTGTCCAAAAGAAAGGAGAAGAGCACAGTTGAGAAGACCAGTTTTCAAGTCAAGACAAAAGTCCGAAGGAATAAGGACGGTTACAAAAAGCCCGGGTTCCCCACAAAAACCCCGGGTGCCTTACAAAAAGCCCGAGTGCCCTTCAATTCTTCTGAAAAGCCACTTTTGAAGGCAGCCATGCCCTTGCGGAGGGCACTTCGTCAATGAAGTGGACCTTTTCAATTTTTTCGAAGGGCACTCTTGGAAGACGAAAGCCCTTGCGGAGGACATTTGGATGTCACGTAGAGACATTTACAATTTCCCCGAAGGGTATGTGCCCGTGCAGGGGACACTTCAAGCATGAAGGACCCTTTCACAAGTTGCAAAGGACACCTGCCCTTACGGAGGGCACTTGGTCGGTGGCAGGACCCTTTCAAAAAGTTTCGAAGGGCATTATTGGAAGACAGAAGCCCTTGCGGAGGGCAGAGACATAAACAAAGGACAAAAGCAAAGTTAGCCAAAGGAGACGAATTCCTTCGAACTATTTTTCCAAAGGAATTCCTTCGGACAAAAAGTCCGAAGAAATTCGGGATGTTAAAAAACCCGAGGAAAACAAGAAAAGCAAAGGCAAAGAAGGATCCTTCGAAATAATTGTCAAACAGGAAATCCAGGGAATTTGAGGTCAGCAAAAGTCTGAAGAAAATCGAATGCAAGATATAAGGAGCCTAAAGGAATAAATTCGGGGAAATTGGCAAGGAAACGAATTCCTTCGGACTTTTTGTCCAAAGGAATAAGGACAGTCTCAAAAGCCCGATAGAAAAGACAAGGGCGTAAGCAAAGAGACAAAGAAAGAGAAGACAGAGAGTCCTTCGGACATTTTGTTTGAAGAACGAAAACCAAAATAAAGCTCGAATTTCGAATTAAAGCAGAACACAGAAAAAGCCATAGAAAACACAAAGTGAACTGAGCATGATAAATAGCATGAACAGAGACGTAAGCACAAAAAGGACTACGCCAAAACTGAACAAGAAGAAAGACAAACGCAGAAATAGATCCATGAGCAAAGATTAAAGCAGAACTGAACATGGACATAAGCATGAACAGTGAATAAAACAAATGCAAAATAAAGACAAAGGCAAGATAAAGAAAAATCATGCACAGACTAACGTGAAGTGACTCCAACGAAATGAACGCGTTTAAAAAAGCAAGCACACTTCAGTTCTGAAAATAGAGTCGTATTGCATGAAAGCGTTGAAACATAAAAAAATCCATGCACGCACTCTCGCTTGTCTCGAAAGCTCGAAACGTTCCGACAGTTCAAACGTAATTCTTAATTTGGCATTTGCGTTGATTTCATGCAAAGGAAAGCTTTTAAACGTTCCAGCAGCTCAAGAGGAGTTCTATAGTTGGAGATTGGCATAGCATCATGCAGTTTGAACCCACCGTCCATTTTCAATGCCAAAGAGCTTTCATGCAAGGCATAAGACAAAAATAGATTTTATTTGAACGCTAAAATAACACAAGTTGGACTAAGTTGACCTCTTCTTCTATTTTCAGTGCCAATCTCTTGGTTGTTGTATACTTTTCTATATAAGTTGGCTTTTCAGCCTTGAATTGTATCCCTCTTTTGGTAAGACCAGACTCTACGATTGGTGAGTTGTGTAACCTCTTCAACCAATAGAAAGATTGTACTTTCAGCTTTCAAGTGCTAGCATAGTGTACATTCATTCAGCAATTTGCATATGTGGTAGATTTCTCTCCCTTCCCAAATTCAAATTCGTACCTAGTTGCTAGCTCATCATATTATGTAGGTCATGTTCAGTGTTTTTTGTCTTTTGTTGAAGCTGTAAATAGATGTTAGGTGGCTGCAAAGTGTCTTGTATCAGACCTCTCTCCATTGTTTTCCCTCACGGTTTGGTCATTGGATCGAACCTTCTCATGAAATATTTATGCTTAGTGATCAATTGAAATCAAAGGTCTTCTTTTTCCCTTGTTTGATTCAATGTTCAAAGTTCCAAGTAGAGTGGATCAACATTTTGGTGTGTCACCGTCATTAGGTAGAATTTCCTTTTCAAGTTTCTTTCTCCCTTTTCCATGGTAGATTCGCAGCACAGAGTAGAGATCCATTGATACATTTTACAAGAACCAACCTACTCTGGAGGTTCTTCTCACCATTGAGGCACCCACCCTCGTGAGAAGATCCCATTGTTTCAACCGGAGAGAGGATTGGCCATTTCAGCACGTCTTCGATTTAGGGTGCAATTCCAGGTTGACAACATGTCGTTTACAAGGAAACAAAAAAGGGGAGGGAGCAAATGGTAGCACATATACTTTGGATTAACATATTTTCAGTGTTCTTGCCTCTCCTAATTTGAGAGACGACCTCAATGTCAATCCCAACGTCATTTATGGCGTTGAAGTCAAAATCCTCAAACAGAGGCTCTTCATTATTTTTGAGCCATTTAGAATATGGATCGATCTCGTCAAGGTCAATCGGATGATCTTTTTCAATGGTACCTAACATTATAAAATACAATGCATATGTTAGTGACTTATGCGAATAATATTTTACAAGAATATAAATCGACTTTTCATATAAATTGAAAATACAACATTTATTAACTTTGAGTTTTTTTCATCTTCAGGCAAAGATTGTGATGGACAAATGCCAAATTATTCATTCATTCCTGAATAAGTCGATTGCATTTTTTTGAATGTATATGCTCGAACACACTCCAATTGCGCTCGCAAGCGAATGAACTACATGGCTAGCTCAAAATGTGCATTGCTATCTTTTGACAGTATTTAATTTCTTTGCCAAAGAAACCCGCCATTGTGCTACAAAAATAGATTTTGTTAACATTGTAACATGCAGTTGCACAATCCAGTCAAAATTTAACACTTTAACTATACGTATGAAAAAAATTGTTTACCTAGTTGGAAGGTCTTCCTGTGATTGCTAACTTACTACAAAAAAAAACTCTTGCGTGTTTGTACATTGGCAACTCTTCCACAGCTTCTTCCAAGTCGTGCTCAATAGGAAACATTTTTTCCATGCACTTAAATAAGCCCTCTGTGACCTTTGCATTATCTCGAAATGAAGCTTTGTAGAACAATGTTGGATTGAAGAAGTATCCAACTACATAGAGGGAAGAATGCATTTGTCGATTCTATATGTTATCAACTATCTCCCATAATGGCATGTACTTTGTCTTGTTATTCTCCAATCTGCCCTTAATAGCTTCTTTGGCCCTATCCATTGCTTCATACAAATAACCCATGAGGGGTTTATCCCCATCGACAAGTCTCAAAACTTGAACTAGAGGCTCAGAGAATAACACAATTTGCTCTATCTCTTCCCAAAAAGACGGCGAGAAAACATAGTCATTCACTATTTTGTCATTATTATGTTTTGCAAAGGAACATTCCACCCACTCACTTGAAACGAACATTTGTTTCAAAGTTCAAACTCATTTGTTATTTGAAAAGAGTCTGTAAAGTAAGGAAGTGGGTTGAAAATCTTGTCACCCCTGGCTGAAGAAGGTCCTTGCCATTTGTGAATGTCCCCATCATACTAAAAACCCTTGTGTGATTCGATTTGAACTTCAGGATTGTGTGACCTTTTGCAAAACCTCTTTCACCCAAGGAATTTTGCATGTCCTTCAAGATCAAATCAAGACCAATGTGTTGCACATGAAAACCAAAAAATAGTTGCATATTTCTTCATAAGAAGCCTTCTGACGGCCACACAAGCAACAACATTATTAATAATGAATTGGACCACATTTTCGGACCCCACCTCAATTACAACCTCATCAAATAGATGAAACAGTGCCTCACATGATTTTATCTGATCAGATGCATCAACACTCTTAAGAAGCACAATGTCAATGTCACATGACAAAGAACTTGATGATCGTGCGATTCCTTCTATTTGTCCATCCATCTACATGATAGTGCATCCCGACTGTGCCCATTCTTTGCAATGTTCTGTAAGGACATGCAAAACATCGCTCACATCCTATACGACATCTTTCAACAAATCTGTCACAAAGCCTTGTATGATGGCGCTGAAAATCCAGAACCTGCAATTGCAATTGCATCCACCATACTTTACCAATATAAAGATCTAGCCACATTAAACAGCAAGCTATAAGAGTACTAAAAGTTAGAGATTGTCTTTTTTGCTTGTTCGTGCATAATTTTTTTTCAATTTGTACTCTCTAGTGTGGTTTGCGTTCCAAGGATAGTGTGAGGGCTAAAGAAAGCATGAATGTTTGCCCCATGTGTGTTTGACACACGAGGTACTGATCTCGGTGTCACTTGAGACCTCTCATTCCCCTTTTCATGTCATCATATTCTTCATCACCCCTTGCATCTCAAGAGTTAGAACCTACTTTTGTACCTGTTCTTTCCCTTTTTGCCTTCGAATTTGAATATCGTTGGAATGTTGGTATAGCTTGATGGATTATATCTGTACAGCATGCATTAGTGCAAGGTGTAACTTTGTGCCCTCGTTGTCTCGTCAAATGCCACTTGAAGTGGTATATGCCTCCAATGCATATATGTCCACAAAAGTTACAATTGACCTTGTTTGGGTTGTCTGACTCAACTTCGATGCCATAGTTCCATGCAAAATATTTCACACATGGCATGATGATCAAATCTATAGTGTGGCATAAAAAAATTTGTTTAGGTGCTGAAATATTTTGAAAGTGTTTAGTTTTTCGTTATCACTCCAACTTATCACTCCCGCCTTTCGATATACCTAAATCTTCAATATCCAGACTGCCCTAGATACCATACACCTTTCTATATACCCTTAAGTACATGGAAGAGTAATGGTACAAAGGAACAATTCTCTCGATATATCACCCCTCTCAATATACCAAACCTTCCCACATACCTCACCCTCCTATATACCCAAAGGTATGTGGAAGAATGATATTACGTAGAAGAGAGATGTACGTAAGAACAAAGTGATACGTGAAAGTAGAGTGGCACTGAAAAAAAGGGTACATGAAAAGTTTCGGATCTGTCTAATAAAATACCTGCTCACAGCGGGTAATTCGACACCCTTTTGAAACTGCGACCTTCCTGCACCAGATTTACAGTCGAAAGACAGATCTCGAAAGAAGAAAAAGAGAAGAATAGAAACGAAAGTGTTTTAGATATGCTTTGCTTTTATTTTTTTAAGTAATGTTTTGCATTCCTGCAATCGTTAATAATAAATACATACACAATAAAATAATATAAAAGCATTGCCTCAGAAAATGAAAATAAACATTATTTTTTATTTTATGTTAGAAAATAAAAATTTATTATAGGTTAGAGTTAAGAAACATGATTTTTTTGTAATTTTTAATTTGTATAAATCGAAGTTAATTAACACTAATTCATTACAAAAATTGTTTTTTAATATTTTATAGATTTTAATTTTTAATAATTACGAAGTATAAAAATATATTAAAAATTTTAATATTTAAAAAAAATTAGTAACATTTAAATTTTAATATTTAAAAAAAATAACCCTAACCCTACCAGGAAACATGATCTTTTTTTGTAATTTTTAATTTTTATTAATTGAAATTAATTAACATTAATTCATTACAATAAATTATTGTTTTTAATAATTTTTATAAGTTTTATTTTTTATTAATTATAAACTATAAAAAATTGATATTTTAAAAAAAACCCAAACCTAACCTTAACCAGTTTAGGGTTAGGTTTAAATTTTAATTATTAATATTTTTTTAAAAAACCTGTCCCTAACTGTATAGTTAGGGTTAGGGAATATGAATATTTTTTTATTTTTTTATTTTTTTAAAAATTGAACAGATATATTAAAAAAAACTCAACTTACTAGGAAATTTGAACAGGGTTAGTGAAAACTAAAGAGAAAATGTTGAATTTGTCATTGAAGATTCTCAAACCTCTCACACCCGTCGCTGAAAATCTCTATGTTCTCCTTGTTTAGGTTATTTTGAAATTTTGCTCTTAAAAATTCTAAAACATTTGCAAAATTTGTGTAAAAATCACTAAAAATTTTAACTTTTTGTATACATAAATGAAAAAATCGCTATTCCAACGAAAATTGCGATTTTTTCATGGTGTTTTCGCGATTTTTTGAGATTACTCACCAAAGTCAACAATTTATTGTCTGGCAGAAACACACGATTTTTTCATGGTGTTTTCACGATTTTTTGAGATTACTCGTCGAAGTCAACGATTTAGTCTGGCAAGAGTTGACTGGGTTTAAAGCGCGGGAAAAAATCGTTTTCATTAATAAATCAAATTGTAAAAAAACATTAAAATTTCATAACAAAGTCAACACTATTACAAATTTTAAACATTTCTTATAAAACTAAAATAAAATTATAAATATTAAAAAATTCTAAAAAGTTAAAATAAAATAATAAATAATAATATAAAATAATAAAATGTTAAAAACATAAAAAAAAAATAGGTCTTTAATAATTAATAATTAATTATTAATTATTAATAATTAATTATAATGTTATAATTTTATAAAGTATTAAAGTTTTTTAAAATGAAAAAAAAAATATTGAGGCCATTGTCGTGAATGGCAATGCCTGCGTTGTCGTGAACAGTATATGCGTTGATGCACAGAGCATTGTCATTCATGACAACACAGGGCATTGTCATTCATAACAACACAGTGGCAATACCTGCGTTGTCGTGAACAACAGTCTATGCGTTGATGCACAGACCATTGTCATTCATGACAACACAGGTCATTGTCATTCATGGCAAATAAACAGCAAAAGCTACCGCTGGAACAACATTGATAGATTGCAGAGAATATGTTGGAGCCCCTATCGGAACAACATTAATACTTGGAGAATATGTGGGAGAGATAGAAGGGCTTTGAGCCATACATTCTTTAAATCCCCAATGACAAAAATCATGTGACCAAAAGCGTCAGAAAATATATTCGTGTTAGTGCAGCCATCGAATTCTCTGTAAATGAAATCAAGCTTCGCTCTACCAAGCACAACATAAAGCTTTGTGTTACAAACACGACTACATATATCTTTTTTCCAGTTTGAATCATGAATGTAAAAACTCATTTTTTTAGGGTTCGCATTGTTTCTGCTAGAAAATGGTTGGGAGACATTATATGTCTCCAGGTATGGAAGACATCTCGTACCCATCTCCCGTGCCCGAGGCGCGTCCCCGAGGGTGGGCAACCCGTCTCCGTGCAACACTACTTTTATTTTTCAATGCGTTGCTTTTTAGTTTAAGTTCATTTCTACGATATCCTCATTATTCACACTGAACTATTATTTAAATAAGCATTATTCACACTGCTGTAATTACTTGATTCAGACTTTGTGCGAGGTTTTGATGACATTTTAACATTTCTGTTATGGATGGCAGCATTATGATATTCTGCTATTGGTATTGACCTTGGGATGTTCTTTATATTTGTGATGACATGGTGACATTTATGTTATTATTATCAGCATTATCAATTCTCATCTGATTAGTGGTTGTTTTCGTATGATGTTAGCATTAGATATACTTTACGCTGATGTTATCATGGTTTTGTTCATCTATTACTGGTATTGTTGATGCCTTGTTGTTTTGCAGGTACCAAAGAAAACATGATGGCCTGAGACCACCTAGGTTCTCTACAATTATTATGAAAAAAAGTGGATAATTATGAAAGAAGAAAGTATATATAATAATGTTCTTGAGTGACCAAAGTAGGTCAATAGGACTCGAAAATGCCAAAAAAGTAGCATACGGGAAACAAAAAGGGGCTTCATCATCTAAAAGAATCAAAAGGCTATAAGATAAAAAGATAACCATAAAAGTTATAACTACAAGTGTCCTCAAAACAGATAAACCCTTAACATGTCAAAGAAGGCAAAGCCATTGCAAACATAATAAATAATCGTGTGAGACCATGGCTCAAGACGAAAGGTTGGCACTAATCTATATGACAATGCAAATGTTGATAGCCCAAACATGGGCCTTGCATGTTATTGTAAAAATTTCAAAAATCCTTCCTAATGTCCCAAGAGTGAATACAATTTGCTGCTTTGCTAGAAAAGAGAGGCTCGAAAAGAGTAACAAATATGCAATACCCAAGCTTGGGAGTCAGTTTCCAAGACTGGATTTCCTTGGAAGAAGGGCATGCAAACATTCCTTAGGGCATTTGTTAAGAGCATCAAGAAGGTCAAATCAACTGGACTATAAAAGCTCATAATTCTTTTGCCAGAAGATATGGCAATACTCTTCTTGAAAAAAAGAGATGAAAGTAGGGTCCTAGACTATGATAAAATGGAGACACTTATGCATAGCTTTACATTGCTCATCATACCAATGATTAATATTAAAAGTATCACATGGACGATTTGATGTGGACTGGCAAACAACATGAGTAATGAATCAAGGATGGCCTCCCAAAGTATATGGGATAATCAATGATATTTAACTATGACTGTGGAAAGGAAATAATAATCTAAAATATGTAGAACAAGGTGGGCAACATAAGCACTAGAATACATCGCATCAAAACAAATTGTGGTATGATGGGTTTTGTGCGATCCTAAAAGAGTGTGACGAGAGTGGAGAAGATACTAAGAGGGTGGAAGCCAAAAAAGCATGACCAGCAAGGGACACTGGTGAGGAATAGGAAAGTCCCAAATGTGAGAAAACATATTCATGTGGCAAAAACATAATCAACCACACCAATGCCCTAACTTTGAGAGATGTGACTAAATCTGCTGAAGTTAGGGAAGCAAGGGAGTCCACTAAAAATAGGAGGCCATGGGAGTTGCTCAATTGGAGAAAGTGTCTTTCATACATTGTGACTGGATTATTACTATCAACAAAGGACCTATGCAGCCAAATATCTTTTGATTCTAACTTAGGAAGACAAAGCTCATCCTCTATGTGGTTATGAATAGGCGCCAAGTGGATTCAAATAGAAGTGTTAAAACCACCCAAAAGAATCACAACACCCAAAAAAAAGTAATGAGAAATATTTTAATATAAATCTAGATACATTCACCATTAGTGTAAACAAGAAAAATTATATGGAAATAACCAACAGCAAAGAAGTCATCCCAAATGTGGGGTGAGACCCTCTTAGAGTATGATTGGTAACAAAGTATCTTCACTGGAATTATGACTGACCACACCATGAATGAGATTTAGCATCAGGGCGTATTCGAAATTTCTCTTGCTTACGAGGGTAACTTCGCTTCTTGCTTTGTTATGCCATAAAAACATTCACATGGGAAAATTTATTCTATTGGGAAAAACATTATGCTAGCAGAAATAGAGAGAATAAGCCATCCTCAAAAATTAAGTGATGTACACATACTCGTCTTCCAAGAAATTTGTAAAATGGGTTAAAATTCAAAGTTCAATACCTTAAAAGGAAGCTTGGAATCAGATTTATAATAGGTATTTTTCTTTTAGGACAAAAGATATATGATACACAAATTGTCTACTGCATTGTGCTTGAACCAAAGATGGGGAGTTTGTGTCCTTCAAGAAAGATGGAAATAGAGATGTTGGGCTCTTTAGAAATCAAGAACATATTTTAAACACAAATTTTGGGGATGGAGGTACTTCACAAAGGCCAGTTAGCGAAAACAAGACTAAGTGGCGCTGGCACATAGAACTATTTTTCTAAATGTGAAAGAGAGGTACCAATATGGCATGTTTCCAAAAATGTCCAAATGATAAGACCTTTTGGGCCTAGATGCAAGCACAATTAAAGCTATTCATTGCTCCTAACTTCAGTCGGGATCCTCTCTTAGGGACATTTGGATGATAAGAAACTTTCAAAGAGCTCTGACACGTTGTAAAGCTGTCTTCTAATAATTTTCATCAAAAACAAGATACGAGGGAAATTTTCTAGAAGGAAATTCCCCATACTAAATAGGAAAGTTGAATACTTTTGAAGGAATCTTGCTATGCATGTTAAATCCACGATTATTTTTTTTTGAAGGATGTTGACTCTTTGCCTCTAGGAACAAAGGCTCGTATGTTAGCTTTTCTAGCCTTCTTAGGACAAGCATTTGGCTCTCCATGTGATTTCAATACTTAACTGATATAGCTCTCAAGCAGTTTGGTGTAACCTAATATACAATTTCCCCCCAAAACGAAATAGCATATGCTCTTTTGGATATTTGTGTGAATTTTTCTTACTCTACATGAGACAGTAAAATGGCCTATTATATTTTATTGTGTATTCTTATGTATTTGACATATTTTATGTCTAGAGCTTCCTTCAAAAATCATTCTTGTACATCATTTACCCCCTTTAAAACATAATACAAATCAGTACACAAAGTGATCCGCACTACGGGGCCCAAGTTACCTGTGTAGTCGAAAACCTTGTACCTTGCAGCAAGCTACAAGTTGTAGAATGCGCATAGGTAAACTAAACAATAGTAAACCAATCACACATTCGAATGTGGAAGTATTTGCAGAATAGTGCAACTTTTATTCGATGAAAAGAATAGGGAAAAGTATAGACGTGCACAATGTGCATCAAAGCTGGGACTGCAAAGTATAGTTATCAAAAGGGGAAACACTTCCTTTCATTTTCCTCGACTGAATGTGAGTTACAGATGTGTGTGATATGCTAGATACTCAAAGCATGCTAACAATCTCCTATTTTCCTGTGTGATTTTTCTCGTCTCTAATATCTTGTGGGTCAGATGGTTACAATATATACATAGTTACAAGAAGGTAGCTACAACTTACGACCATAGTTCGCATACCCGTTCTCAACGAGTAATTGTCTAGCCCGATAAATTTTTAATTGCCGAATGCTCAATAGCCACTCGCCATTAATCACCAATACTAGGCAAACTAAAAAAAAATTATAAAGACATAAATTTTATAAAAATTATTGTTACAAAATGTATCAAATGAGTCTATAAAATGTTGGGGAAGTGTTTTCTATTAGATTTGAATACAAATAAAGTACAAAATTACATAATCATGATTCATACAAATACAATTGTCAGCAACAAACTGATACTTATACAAGAATCTAAAAATTACAAAAATATATAATTTTCTCTTCCCTGCTGTCCTGAAAACTAAGGGAAACTAAGAGACTCTGGTCCTCCCACTCGACTACCCCTCCTGGCACCAGATGGTTGACTCCTCATCTTTGCCATCTACAAGGATGTCATCCAATCAAATATCTCCTCCTGTTGCACCCTCCATAACTTGCCTTTCAACATTAGCGATTTCATCCTTTGTAAACAAGGGGGTCTCTTCATCTTGTGGAGTCCAATCATTGTAGGGATCGATCTCATCTAGATCAATAGGCTCCTGTGATGTGTTTTCCACCTTATTTGTATGAAGCCGAATGTTGTATTGCACAAAACCCAAGTCATTGAGGCATTGCTGACTCAACTTGTGCTTTTTCATGTGAATGGCATCAAACAAACTCCATTTGCATTCACATCCAAAAGCACTACAAGGTTGAGCTAAAATGCAGAGGGCTAGTTTTTGAAGATTTGGGGTATTTCCACCCAAATCTTCCCACCATGAACCTACAAACGAGATATTCAAAAGTTTGTAAGTAATTACATTAATAATAATTAAAAATTTGTAACTTGTAAGGTACAAGTAAAGACTTCATTTTTTATTACTTAGTGACTGCTTGGTTCTCCCTCGGATAGCTAGTGCTGAAGAAAAGAGCCTCCTCCCCTAGCCTGCATCTAGTTTTGCAACTGTAAAATAATGAGGTCCCTCACCTCAACATCAAGTGTCATACTCTCAATGCACGTTGAGAGGCCCTCCATAACATCTCCATTAGCATTTGTGAAGCCATTGGAATAGAAAAACCTGGGGTTAAGGTAGTACCCCGTTGCATGCTTGGGTTGGTAGAGTTGATTGTTCTACCTCCGATCAATCAACTCCCAAATGGGATCAAATCTAACACTATCCCCTATAATAATTTTGGATGGCCTATTTGGCCCTATCAATGGCCTCATACATGTAACCCATTGGGTTTTGCTCCCCATCCACCAAGTGTAAAAGCATCACCAAAAGCTCTAACACCTACAAAAATATCAACAAATTAAAGTTACAAACTTACAATTAAAGTAAATACTTTAAAAATTTGAAAATAAAGGAATTGAATTGAAATTTGAATTTACATTGACGATCTCTATAGCTCTCTTCGCAGAGGCCTCATCAAAAACTACCTTTGTGACCTTGACTCCGTCAGCTTTCTTTGAATATGTTGAGTCTACCCATGTTTGACTCACACACATCTGCTTCAAAGCTATCAACAAACTGCAAATACTTTGGAATGTAAAGAAGTTAGTTGCAAAGCTTGTGACCCATGCTCGCCCAAGCTCTTTCCCATTGGTGTGTTCTCTCATCAAGCTGAGAACCCAAAGATGATTATAAATATATTTTGAGATGTTTTTGGCTTCTTCTACAACCGGTCTCACCTAATCAATTTTGTCTGTCCTCCAAAATAAAGTCAAGGCAATGGCCCATGCAAGGGATCCAAAAGAGTGATGCATGTTGGTCCTTAAAAAGTCTCCCAACCACCAGATATGTTGTTGCATTGTCAATGATAACTTGCACTATGTTCTCGATGCCCACCTCTAAAACAACCTCCTCGAGCATCAAGCTCAAAGATTATGCACTTCTTATTTTGTTAAAGACATCAATTGACTTTAAAAAAACCAACTCATCATTTGAAACTGCTAAAAAAATAATGAGGGTGTTGTTCTTTCCATTTGTCCATCCATCAAAAAGAATGGTGCATACAAACTTTCAACACAACCTCTTTTGATCTTTCACAATTAAATTTGCACTTTTAACTGCATTCCGGAGCAACCTGCCAATTAAGTCTTTTGGAGAGGGTGCCTTGTACCCTTTCTCTACAATTATCAATGTCATCACTAAATATTCCCAGTACACGCTCCACGACATGTTGAATGAAAGGTTGTTGAAAAACCATAAATTTTCACATGCCTTATTTGCTTCCACATGCCCCTCCTTGTTCTATGTTGTACCTTGCAATGAGGGTTGTGCCCCAGGTACGTTTCTAGGCACAAAAAAATTGCGTATCTGGCTTTCACTCAAACTCGATGAGGCAGATGTGTCTCGCTTGCATGGAACATGACTAGAGCCCACAATTTTGTCATAGTTGCCTTAGTTTCCTCTGTCGACGCGAAAGCAATGGCCACTGTTAAGGTTGCTTGCATCCTTGCCCTCTCTTATTTATTTTAATCCAACAATGCAAGCCCTATAGCCATCTCTCATTTTTCATTTTCCATTACACTGGGACAAGGCGTGACATTGCAACAAGGAATGCATGCAAGATGGTACTTGAAATGATTGATGCCTTCAGAAACCTTCTTCGAGCAAAACGTACAAATCGCAATCATTTGGGACATTCCAACCCATATGGCATACTTCCAAGCAGCAGTGCAAGCATTAAGGGGAGTTGAATGACTTCGAATGCCATTGTGTGCTAACGATAAACCCGCAACATGTTCAAAACAACATTATAAATAATAAAATATTAAAATGTTTAAAAAAATTAAAATGCAATATTTTTTTTAAAAAAATTCTACCGTAAACTTTTAAATTTAAGCACTAAACTTTAGGGCTTATGCATACGAAAAAATATTTAAAACATTTAAAACATCTATAATAAACATAAACCATAATTTTTACGTTAATAGTTAAATATATATATATATATATTCAAATATTGTGAAAACCATGCATAAATTGTAAATAACAATTATGTAATTGAATGGAATGCATGTAAATTTGACAAACATGTTTACAAATAAATTACAAAGAATTTACATGCTTGGGAAAAAGCCAAAATAAAAAACTAACCTGGAAATCGAGTTTGCTCAAATTTGTTCCCTCCAATTCGCTCCCAATGCTCCAAATGTTGTGTGATTCCAATGTGGGAGTGTGTGTGCTTTTATACCAAAAAAATCTATGTTTTTTTGTGTATTCTCAGCATTCTAGTCGAGTTTGCAAGATTCTAGTAGCATTTGTAGGCATCTGGATGCATTCTGCATGCAGCAGCTAGTAATTGAGCCTCGACAAGTACTGGCATAGTACTCACCGATTACTCGCGAGTACTCGGCAAGTATTGTGCCAGTACTCACTGAGGCTTGAGTAAACAAAAAAAATAGATTATTTCAAGCGATTACTTGGATTAGATGACGCTCAACAATTACTCGCCTACTCGATTAGTAGTGAGCGAGTATGCTAACTATGGTTACAATAGACTATGGTTATAAAAGAGGCATCGATTAATCACTTAGCGAAGTGACAATCAGACTTCTGGCAAGTGTGGCGGTTGGACTTCCAATTGTGTAGTACTGCTGACAAGTTTTTTGGCATGGTGCAAACCAGGTAAGTGCTTTTGGGCATGTGCGGTAGCAAGGAGTTGACATGTGGATTCTGAGTGTGGATATTCGTGCACAGTGCAAGGGACATGCAACACAGTTTGTGTGCCACTTTAGTAGCATGCAAAGGTACCACAAGGCATGCACAAGTGATGCATGATGCCGCAAGGTGGTGCGCAAAATGTGTTCATTAGATGTTGTGAACATAAGATGGTATTATGCCGCAAGGTGATGCACCAGGGCAGGAAGGTACCATGAGACTCTGCATGTGGTGCAAGATGCCATAACCTTGGGGAACTCAAAGTCCTTATGAGGAGTGCATTTGATTGCTTTCTAGCACTTCTTTGTAATGGCATATCATTGCTGCAATTGTGCTTATATCATTTGCTATTAGAGCATAGTGATCACAACCTCTAGATCTAGTCACCTCAAGGGTTTCCATCTATTACCCTTACTAGATATAACACCATTAGGCTTCTTGTGATCAAGGCCTTCGATCCAATCTCCTTGAAAGTCTTTGTCTTCTACACTCCTCCAAATCTACACACTTCAACAAGCTTAAAATTTGTGGAGTTGCACTTTGGGGACAATCAACGCACAGTCTCAGTTAGTACAAAGATCACTCTAGCACTAGTGTTCATCAAATTGGTGCTACATTCACTTACAAGGCAATGTCATAAGATTCTCAGTGTATTATGGCCTTTTTTTGCTACCTCCGTTGTTAAACCATCCCTTAAATACCCTTGGCAATAATAAAAATCACACTTGATAACCATTGCCCACTATCCCTAGTGGATCCTCTATACTCATCCCAAATATGATTTAGATTGGATCTGAAAGTTGCAAATGAGGTTAAATCCTTACAAGAATAAGTCGGTAATAGTTTGCTTGAACGGATTCTTGCCAATCAAGTTGAAAACTACAGCCAAATTCAAGTTCCCTAACCTTGATGGAACCTTTAATGGTGAGAAACTGAACTCCTAGTTATGTAGTCTTAAGGAGTACATAAAAAATTTCCCTAAGATCACTAATGTAAACAAAATTCTAATTTTCAAGGTTCATATAGAAGAATCTATTATAGATTGGCAGCCGAATCAACGGAATATGCTTGCTATCAAAGACAATTATATCACCCAATGGACTGAATTCAAATTTGTCATGAAGAATAGTTCTATGCTGCTAGGCATTATGAAACCATTGGCACGATGGCTCCAACTTAGGCAACTTACAAGTCACTAAATCAAACAATCTATTGAATTGTTCAACTTTCTTCCTCAAGTTTCTTTCAGGTTTGCTTCCTATCCTTAGGAAAGAAATGAACATGTTTAAAAAGGGAAATATGAATCACAACACTTCTTGTGGTTCTCTAGCCTTAATTGTCCCCAAAAAAGAACGAAATGAATGGATATTGCACACAAATTATAGATCGCAAAAAAAAATTGTAAAAAATCAATACCCACTTCTCAAGATCGATAATCTCATAGACAAGTTAATGAATTCATCCTCATCAGTGTAGGATGGATAACAAAGGTCATTAGTCAAGCATTAGTCAATAAATCCATGAAAATGCATAAAGAACTAAACCAACAAAGCCAACCTATTCATGCGGGGTTTGCTAATGATAATGAAGAACAAATTGAAAAAAAGCAATACTAGTTACCTTCCCAAATCGATTCCACCACCCAAGAGCGGCTCCAAGCGTGTTCTCCCCTTGATCTAATGCTCTTGTCTTTGTCAACAATGGCTTCTTTGCTCCTCCATTGCCTCAAGAACACTATGCATAACCTAGGCTCAATAGAAGAAATCTCTAATCCCACCTAACAAATGAAGCTTACAAATAACACAAATGATCAACACAAAAGGATGAGACAATTATGCATTATAACTCTATAATTTTTTAGCTTAAAAGATGGTGTTCTATGACCTATTTATAGATTTTGGAAATGGTCTAAAATCAACCATGACCATCCATCTCAAGATTGAGATGTGTGGCTATGGATTAATCTAATATTTGGAATTAAATCCACAAATAGCTTCATAATGATTTGGGAGTAAGGAGCATTAATTAGGCATGGGTGCCCATAAACTTGATATTTTATGCATTTATGGCTTATAGATGCCACCCTATAGATGATGTCACTAGGTGATGCAGATATTGGTAATCAATTTCCAATAAACTCCATGGAAAATCCACTTAAGCTCTTGGTTTGAATTAATTAGCCTTAAACCAAATTAATCAATATTTGTGCAATTCTTTTGCAATTCTTTGGAAATTGACTCTCAATTAATCAAAATGGTCAGAAAGTCATATTATTGGATCGTAATTTGACTCGGGAAAAATTAGAAGGTGATGTTAGATGCGTTGGAACTGTATTCCCATTTAGGATGTTGTCAACACAAAATAATCAAAGGTACGTGATGTGTACTAATGAATTAGAAGAAAAGAGTGATCCAGAGCACAAAAAGGCAAAATCGTCATTTTAACTCGAAATGAATTGATCAATGTTAGGAATCACATAAAATGGATTGCCCCATTTAGGGATACATTGGCCTAAATTGGCACTTTTTTACGACAATCTCGAACCATTTAACGCGTTTTTAGTGATTTTGACCTAAATTAGGCATTTGAGTGCAATTCGAGTAAGATTGACAATTTCAACACAAATGGTGTTTGCAATTGGATGTCTACAATCGGAGTTTCATGAATACAAAGACGGATACGGATAAGGATATGGTATCTGGTACGGAGTGGTATTGGATACGGTATCCATTACAGTGCAATAATATGGATAAGAATACGGCTGATTTTTAAAACTTGTTGATATGGATATAGTTGGATATGACATATTTATACATTACATATACTTTTTGATACATTATAGGACTTCTTTTTCTTCCATTCATAACCTCATAGGATGCATGTAAATACCAATTCCCAACCCAGTACAAAGGTAGTAAGTTGGGTATTCAATGTATTATAAAAATTACAGGTTGAGAAAGCCAAAGGAAAATAGACAAAATGAAAGAAAAGAAGTAGAGCGGTCCAAAGGAAACAATTCATATGCAATCATAGCATGTTGAGCAGAGCCAATGTGCAATTTTTAAGGAAAAGAGTGAATCGACACTCATTCACCTTTACATTCTCACTTGCGGCTTCTAAAATGCATTTTAGAGTGTCATCTACAGTTTCTTGATATCTTTTTAGTATTTTGAAGGTTTTTTTTCAAATTGACTTTTAAATCAAATATGGCTATGGATGGTCTGCTTAATGTATCCAATCATATCTGATATGGCACAGTTACATTCTTGTATTTGGATATGGCCGGGTACAATACCGAGGCCTCATCTGAGTCCCGCCACACCCACATCCATATCCAACACAAAGATATGCGCACCCTAGCAATAGGGGTGTTATATCTTACAACCCTGACCCTTATTCTATAGAGCACTCAACTTAGAATGTTTTAGTGCGAGAGGGCCAAACCAACTTCAAGTCATTTATATGCTCAAAATATTAATAGGGCAAGGACATTTCTCAACCTTCCTTACCATTTATGCTCTTGACCAACACGGAAAAGGAGATTTTATCATGTAATAAATGCATCTTGCTCGACTGAGGAGAGGTGCTTGAAGGAATTTATGCTTTTAATAGATTGAGGACTTCCCTTGACCAATGAGAGAGATCATTCAAGCACTCAACCTTTAGTTCGATGAACTCAAAAGAAAATTCAGGGAGGTTGAGGCCTACTATTTACCCCTCCTATCCAGCTAGTGGATGTCTATGTAACACTAGTACAAATATCTTAAATATGTGCATCTGAAACACACCGAGAGATATCAATTTCAAGGCCCTTATCTTGAATTTTTCACATACCAAAATTATTAATAACTTCGTTACCTTCTTCGAAAATTTCCCACTAACTAGTGACAAATTGTGTCAATCTAACTACACCAATGTGTCAAGCTTGAAAAAATATTTCAAGAAAGAAAAAGGGGCTCCAAACTCTATTGTATGGCCAAGATATTACAATTTTTCGATTGACTTCTCTAAGAAAAAGGGCAAAACTTCTAAGTGACAGTCAAATGGATGTCAAATTTAAAATCGAAATTCAAAGTGAATATACTCACAGACATTACAGCATGTGTGACTTCGGCTTACCATTCACTATTATTTCTGATAGTGACTCGAGATTTCTTTGTCAGTTTTGAAAACCGTATAGATTCTTTCATGTTTCTCATTGAGGTTCTCTACATTCTTTGATCCAAAAACTGATGGTCAAACTAGGGTAGTTGACCACTCTTTGATTCATGCTAAACACATCTATCCCAACCAAAACAAGCAATGGGGTCACTTGTCTTCAAGCAATGGGGTCACTTATCTTCAAGTGTTCCAGCATAATTAAAACTGAGTTATCCATGTCTCTACAAGATGCATTTGAGGTTTGATATGGTTATCAATCCCTTGAACCCTGTGAGATTACAGCAGTTCATCTCATCAACAGGAGCAAACTAAGGCTTCCTCTTTCATCCAACATTTAGCTAAATGTCCATGCACAAGTTCATAATACGTTATTAAAGAGTCAAGACAATAAAAAATAGCTTCATGTTTGGCATCAAATCCTCCCACATTTTCAGATTGGTGATAAAGTTTGGCTCTACTTAAATAAGAGGAGGTATAAATCTCAAAAGCATCATAAGCTCAAACATATTTGATATGGGCCTTATATATTTTTGCAGCAGCTTGGAGAAAATGCTTCTAAGTTGGATCTTCTTTCTCAGGTTGGTATATTTGATGTTATGAATGCAAACTAACTTAAGATTTATGAATCACCACAATCATAGGAACAGATTTTCATCTCATCCTATGTATACCATTCCAAATTTTATGGCTCCTTTGGATGAAGATATTCTTCTTGATGTCTACGCACACTTCTAGACAAAACTCCATACCACTTACTTGGTTGCAAACGCTCAGTACCAACTTAAGCTAAGCAGAGGTTCCAGATAGCATTTGTGCGACACTTCCCACATCTAAAACAAAAATTGGGGGTAATTTCACCTAAGAAATGATGGAATGATGAGACATTGTTAAATGGTCTAATTGTATTTTATTATATATTCTTAAGTACCATGCATCCTTTGTTCTCTTTACATATAATATACAAAATACAAATGAGTGTATGTGTATAATTGCAGAAATCTGTGTGCAATTACTTGCTTTCTAGCACTTCTTTGTAATTGCAGAAATCTGTGTGCAATTACTTGCTTTCTAGCACTTCTTTGTAATTGCAGAAATCTGTGTGCAATTACTTGCTTTCTAGCACTTCTTTGTAATTGCATACCAATGTTGCAATTGTTCTCATGACACTACAAAATCCACAACATAAGCAGTCCATGGTGTTTAAGGACCACAAGCAGAAACAAGAACAACTCCCTAGAATTATTCCATTTATGACGCTTACTCAAAAGAAAGGGGCAACATCACATAAACCATAAGTTTAATTATTGTTGAGAACAATATATTAAACTTGCCATTTTAATATGATTGAAGAATTTGATATTTCAAATTTGTTGGATTCAATGGTGTCTCGACCTTAGTGTTGAATTATTTACAAGAGTTGAAGAAAAAATATTTCATTTTTATCTGAGAATAATAATTGGAACTTATTTATACATTAGTTCCCCTACAAATGCATTTAGTCGTGAGGCCTATTCAAATCTCTCGTGAGGTGTCACATACTAAAAATTCTCTCAAATAATGAAGTCTAGATGAGCTTCAGGAAATGTCTGATACAACACCATATGGTCATCACACAACACCCTTGTATTATATTCAAAGATTTTCAGTATCAAACCCTTTATCGAGATGCATTCATATTACATTCTCAAATGCAATCTTATACAAACACAGAACTTTAACCATAAAATAGAACTTATTTTTAAAAAAGGTAAAATATCATAAGAGGAGACATAAACAACGAACAGAAATGTTTCAAAACTTATGCATTGTAATCTCACAATGGAAAACCAATCTGAGTAGGAAAGGCACATTGTTAAAAAGCAAGGACAACTGTCAATTTATTTACAATAAAAAATTTATGAAATCTAATCTTTTGGAATGCAATTTAAGAGCACCTGTTTACAAAATAAACAACTGAGCTGCAGTTGATGCAAATGCTAAATGGTGAAGTCTGATGCTGTCTTTCAAATATATTGCAAGACCAAGAAAACAAATAAGCATTAAAGATACTTACAACATCTTTCATAATTTCTTCAAGTTCTTGTGGTGTTTCTGCTACAAATTTTTCAGCATAATACCGTTCTTTCCATCCAGGCTCTCCTAATTTAATCTACATTAGCAGAAACATAATTCACACAATACTGAGTAACTAACCAACAGGCTACTTGGAATGTAACTGGAGGAAACTATGCAACATACGATCTGTAACCTACCTTGTCCTCATGGAGCTGATATGAATCAGAAATACTTAAATTCTTCATTTTAAGTTTCAATGCATCGGAATTTTCTTGTGCCTGAAAGAGAAAATAAACGGCATCTATTATGATCTTCACACTCATTTAGTCCACTCCAGAAACTACAACTAACATCCTAGATTTAGTTAACATGCTATCAGTTCTTAAAATTACCCAGAAAGGGCGGCAGGAAAACAAGAACTTACAGTGACAAACACTTTGAATCTTAATATTACAAGTAGACCGTCAGAATTCACAAACATGCACATAGCTATTACAGGCTAGATGAAAATAATGCTCTTTGACACAGCTCTGCATGTTTGATGATAGTATTCAAATAGTGCACGTTCAAGAAACATAAACAAAAAAATTGTAAACAGCTTGAAGAGAGATTATACCAATAGCCTGACATTGTTACTTTATGGCAATGGCATTATGGTGCTATAGATCGGTCCATCAATTCAGAACACAGAGCTCACAAACAAGAATAGTTACAAGATTAGCATGGATGCTCACCAAATCAAGCACAAAGGAATACAACAGGATTGATCATGCATTCATTGATGGAAGGTAGATCAGTACCCTTAAGGGCATATTATATGGTCAGCTCAAACTCTTATTCGACAATATATTCCATCTGGGGCTAGTAGTGTTGCCAATCAACCCATTGGGAAACAAGAAATCACATTTGGCTCAATGACCTTACAAAATAACATTCATTGTAAAAGCTGTTAAGACTAAGGAGCTTTCTCTGTTCATTGGGCAGAATCACACCCATCTGAACCTACACTATCATTATTAATGATTCAGCTGATTATTGTGCTATAGAAGGATAAAACAGCAAACATTGCAATTTCAGTCCATTAATCAAATATGATGTGAGAGAGCTTGGGTCATTTTTGATGTGTAAACTACGCACAAAGTCTCTCCCCTTGCTTGACAAGGTCTTTTTCTTGTGTGCCTTGATGAACAACGGTATAGCCACAGTTAGAATGCCCAGTGCATAAATTTATATATAACACTAGTCAACTCTTCAACTAGAACTATCATCTCTTGGCAATGTTATCACCATCTATACCTCATCCTAAAAATTCCCTGCTATGGCTCATAATGCCAATCACTGCATGCATAATCATTACAAGGTCCAAGTACACAATTAAATAAATCAGAACCACGTATTCATACATCACTTTGGAGCCCATAGATCTAACAGAGACATGTAAATGAGCGAAAATTTAAAGGACACTGTAACTTCCACTTCAAAAACCGCTACGAGTCTACAGATCTACAGAATACTCAATGTGTATATGATTCTTTAAAACAACAGTAGTGTTACCCAAAGCACATAATCAGAAAAATCAAGACAGGATCAAAGAGTACATGAGCATGTTTAAATAACCTCTAACCTCTTAACTGGACCTTATAATATTCACAGGCAAAATCTGAATTCAGAAAATCAGTTCTCGCAGTACTGTTTCATCCGGTTCAACTATCAGTCATAGAGGATTAGAAATTTTCCAGGGTCCCAAGGAGTAGCCAGGGCTCAAACTATGCACTTCACCGAATAAAAACTCTTACTACGTATCATAATATCCCTCAAGGACAAATAAAGCATACGAGCTGTTCTACTCCCATGCCAGCATAAGTGCAGTAGTGTTAAACCACACCCAAAGTACATAATCAGAAAAGTCGGGACAGGACCAAAGAGCACATGAGAATGTTTAAATAACCTCTGGCCTCTTAACTGGACCTTCTAATATTCACAGGCAATATCTGAATTTAGAAAATCAGTTCTAGCAGTATTGTTTCACCCTGTTTAACTATCAGTCATAGAGGATTAGAAATTTCCCAGGGTCCCAAGGAGTAGCCAGGGCTCAAACTACGTACTTCACCGAATAAAAACTCTTACCAAGTATCATAATAACCCTCAAAGACAAATAAAGTATACAAGCTGTTCTACTCTCATGCCAGCATAAGTGCAGTAAACAGAATAATTAAGCACATTTCAGGTGTTTCCTATGACTCATATACGATTCTAAGCCAAAACATTTTGCATATGTCAATGCTACAGTAAGTTTCTGGTACACGGGGATGCAGCTAGGCGTTTGGGGGACCACTGGAAAGGCCTAAATTTCAGGGGACAATACAGGGATGCCAGCCCCAAAGGTTTTTTAAAAATCTGTGATAAATTCATTCATAATTAAAAAACAAATATAGCAAAACAAAGAATGAACAGAGCTTCAAAATCCTGACAAATGAACCACATGACCAATGTCATAGACAGCTTAGTGTAAACAAAACCCTCTTTATAATATACTTTTTCCATATGCATGCTACAACAAATTCCTACAGATGAACAGGGAACAAATTATGCCCCACATTAAGCGCCTTATAAACAAGGAAAAAATCCCCTACAAATGAACCATGAGACCAATGTCATTGACAGCTTAGTGTAAACAAAACACTCTTTATAATATACTTTTTCCATATGCATGCTAGAACAAATTCCTACAGATGAGCAAGGAACAAATTATGCCCCACATTAGGTGCCTTATAAACAAGGAAAAATCCCCTACATTTACCTTCAACTGCTACAGATCACTGGGGTCTACTAGCAACCTGGATACAAGCAATCAATTTCCAATAGTTTTATTTCAATGAACAAAATAGAAACTAACACATAAGGAAGACTAAAAACAGAAAAAATAGTCTTCCAAAAAGTTCTATTTCAATGAACAAAATAGCAAGGGACACATAAGGAATATTAAAAACAGAAATTGAAATCTTCCTGATAGTTCTATTTCAATGAACAAAATAGAAATGGACACATAAGGAAGATTAAAAACAGAAATAATAGTACTTGCATAAAACCAAATGTTGCAGCAAAGTTAATAGACACTATTCCAAGCATGATGACAAGAGAACCCAACTGGCATCCCACATTGTAGACTACTGCGCTAATCAGACAGACTTAGACAGAGGAAAAATACACGAAAAAAATAGAATAATAGTTTTGTCTGAGTGTTAGTTTGCGGTCAATTAATGTGTAAGATTCTTCTGGATACAACTTTGTAGAATTTGAGTTTTCCAATGTTTTGAATCTTGCAACTGGACCAATCATCAAGATAAAATATTTGAAGCCAGTGCATGATGATGGGTACAGTAGTGACCTGAAACGTCGGAAAATCAAATTCTACAGAGTTTTACCCCGAAGACTATTACACAAAAACGATAGTTTGTGGAAATTAAAGAAAGAAGCATTCTGGTTTCACTTTCAATATAACATCTCCTCCCATAGTAGTATCAGCTTATCAGTTTTTTTTGTCTTAAATTAAAGGGGGTGTCTAGGTCATACTTTCCAGAAACCCCACAAAATGGCCATGTTTACCATTTTTACAGGTGAAACAGCATTTCTGTTTCAATAATGGCCATTTTTTAGGCTTCTTGTGCAATATATTTCTCCCACAACGTTGCCTGAAAAGGGCTGCAGCAACAGCCGCTTTTTCTCTCCGTTGCAGGCCATTTGAGAATGTAGCAGCATGGTGCCTGCAAAAACGGACCAAAATGACCACAAAATGAAGCCAAAACAAAGCCTTTGCTGCAGCTTGTTTCACACATAAAATTGTATACCCGTACATTCGTGCAGTTAAATATTTGTTTTATTCAACATATATTTTATAGTATATTTTAGCATAGCTTTTGTTTCATACACAACATAATTTATATATATTTTATGGTAGAAATAATGTCTATTTTTAAGGTTAGCTCATTTTTATAAAAGAAAATTTTTTGGGTAGTCTAATTGGATTTGCTTGAAGGTGAAAACAGAAATTCTCTCTTCAATTTTTTTAATAATTAATTTGATTTTAAATACATGTTGAAACATGAAGAAGATGCATAAATGGCTTGAAGGAGTGATAAGTCAGGGTGCTTAGTGTATAGAAGCCAACGTTTAAGTTTAGTGGGCAGATCATAGGTGGGTTAAAACCATTAGAAAACAAAAACTTTGCATTTATTTTATTTTTTCATTTTTCCTTTTTTTATTATTGTAAAATAAATTTGAGCTGGGACAAATTATTGAGGAGATTTGAGGAGAAGCTCTTAAAGAGATTCTAAAAGAAGACCAAAATTCTTAGTGTTTGCTATTCAATGATCTTTTAAATTCACTAGTTTATGTTTCATTTATCTTCATTTATATGTCGACATTATTTTTAAAAACGTGTATATTTGAAAACCATTTTTTTATATGTGCCACCCCATGCTCGTTTCTTATCACGTTGTGTTTCCATTTCTCGTTTGTGGTAAAATTGGTATAGGTGCCCCCAAATGAATCCAGGGACATCTACATGTCCCAAACTATTCATTATGTAGGGGAAATATCCACCAGACAACCTTGATTTGGGTCCGACATCTAAGCAACAACCCTTGGGTTACAAGGGCAGACACTTAAAATCAGACACTTCGTCTCAATTCTAATTATGTCTTCTATTAACACTTTCAACTTTACCAAAGTCACTTTTTACCTAATTAATCAACCTAATCTTCTTCTGACGGAAAATTCCATGGATTTCGAATTATTTATTTTCTAAATGCACAAAACTAAATTATTGCCTCACCCAAGGTGACATCATCATACCAAGTGTGCAAGTAAGAGCTCTTACACCCCTCTTACACACTCTTCTTCTTACACACACTTCCTATTACACCCATCTTAGACACTCTTCTTCTTACACACTCAAAGAGGAGTCATGATTTGAATCTCTTACAGTTCTGTGACACTCCATCTCTTTTCTTCCACACACCATCTCTCATTTATGAGATTAGAGAACTAATCTTGGGCCCTTGATCTTCATCTCAAGATGGACAGTCCAAAATCATTTGCCAAACTCTATAAATGAAAGGGTCTTCACACTCTTTCACCATGACCAATTATGCAGCAAAGCTCTGCCCAATCTTAAGGCCATCACTCAACCCAAGCACTCCTGAACTAAACTTATTATGCATAAATCACACTAGCTCAAGCCAATTTCCAAGACCTGAAGTAGATAAAGGAAAATGTTGCCCACATGTGGAGTCGACATTGTCAAAGATCTCTCGTCTACAAGCCGAGCACAAGCCTCTTTGAACAAGAAAGAAAATAAGTCTCCAAGGAAGGTAGCATAATGTGTTTTGTTTGTTTTCTACTAGCTTCATCTTGTATTTGACCTTGGTGAATCTTAGGGGTTACGCTTAGAATGTCTTGTTCATGCAATAGTTTTGAAGTTTTATTCACTGAGAATGAACGGTCCTTTGTGGATACTTGATCTACATAATGGTCCGCCCGGTGGGACCCTACGCACCCCACGAACCCTTCTAGGCCCTCTTCATTCTTCTAGTTGCAAGAATTAACCTAGTAATTAGCTTAATTCCCCTTATTTTTCCTCCATTTTTTTTAAATTCCATCCCAGGTGAAAACAACAATTTCACCCTATTTATCGCAATCGACAGTTTTGCCTTCCTAATCAGCAGTTTCGCCAAGTTTATTCTCTTTGTTTTGTATCTATAGAAATCAACAGTTTTGCTCTACAAAGTGATGATTTCGTGACCAAAATGGCAATTTCACTGCAAATCGACCTTTTCGCTCTGCAAAACAATGGTTTTGTGACCAAAACGACAGTTTCAACCTATCAAATGGCGGAGTTGCCCTAAGAAAACTGCCCAACTTTCGGAGGTCTGTTTGGGGTCATCCAAACTCCATTTTTGATGATTTATTATTATTATTGTTGGTAAACCAAGGGGTTTTTTGAAGCAGGGACCCAACCCTGGACAAGAGACCAAAACCAAAGGCCCTATCAACCAAGATAAACACGAGAGATTACATCAAGCCAAAACCAAAATTAACAAGAAAACAAACAACAAAAAGACAACTAATCTTTTGGGTCTCCAAAGGCCTCTTCCCAACTTCGGACCATCCTCTTCAGGTCCATGTCAAGATGTTGAAACTACAGGGAGGCTTGACCAAATTCCTTGGCACAACCGTTGCACTTGATCTTCTTGTTGGAAGACGCCTAAGCCTATTCTAGCATACCTCACAACAAACCTCTAAGAGATTCAATGCCAGCTATGCTATTTTTCATAGAGGCATTGTTAAATGCCATTAAGATCTTAATATCATCTTTCAACTCAGCATTTTCTCATTTGAGAGAACCCACCTTATCCCTGAGCCTTTTTAACTAAGAGTTCACTTTAGTATGATTCTCCTTGTTCTTAAAGAGCCTAATCTCTTGCCACAAGATCTTTAATTGTTCCTTAAGGACAGAATGCTCCCTAAAGATCCACCTAATAAACGCCTTTTGAAAACCAAGTTCCTCCCCCAACTTATCCTCCTTGCTCTGGGTACTGAGAATCTACTCTAACTTGTCAAATTCCGCATTAGGGTTAGTATGTTCTGTGTCGGTCAAGGGGGAATCTATCTTTCCTTTCTTCTTAGTAGTATCAATTGTCAAGACACCCCCTACCCTTATCTTCAAAAGAAAAGAAAAAAATTGCTCTTGAGAAGTTGTAGGCCCTCCACGATTTCCCCAGCTAAGTCTTTTCATGAACTTCCAATGGATTGTCTTTGGAGGCTCCTTCACCACTAAAAGCTTCCCCTTCTCCTAGCTCTGCTTTTAGGGGCTTAGAATTACTCCTTAAATTACATCTAAAGCCTTGCCTTTGAGCACTTTGTTTCCCATGCAAGTTGGAAGGTTTCTCTTCAACTACTTTTTCCACATCCACAACAGTACCCAAGCCTTGAACGTCCTTCAATTCAGTCACAGTTCTCATCAACGGCTGTTTACTCCCTCCCTTGCCAGAATTATGACTTCCCCCCACCGGGATACGACCTAGACCCTTGTTAATTCCTTTGAAAAACTTATATATCAGGAAGATAACATCTTGGTGAAGGGGATGAAATTTCCTTCTTTTGACATCCAAAACATAACACTTGAGAGAGTGAAGGATGTAAAAGGGAATACTAAGAGGAACATCATGACGAAAATAATTCACTAAAATAAAATGTGACCAATGCACTACTATTTGTCTACCTTCTAGGGTAATATACAGCATTACCGGCCTAGCCACTTCTACAAATGGTCAAGGAAAATCCTCATGGACAAACCCATTTTGTAGAGGGATAAGATCCTCCCCTTCAAGCAAAAAATTATTTTTCTCCTTTTTATAGTTTTTGCAAAACTTGAAGACTTTTGTGGCCTCGACTTTTAGACCTGTAACTAGAGCTATGAGGTCCTCCGCAACCTTAATTTTGACCCCATTAAACTCCACGATTATGTTGTTCCACCCCTTCACAAACATCTCAAATATATGCTCGTTGTACCCCTCAATATGGTGCATAAAATTAGCCATGCCCCCTGCCTAAAGGATATGCCACAACTCTGCATCTTCTTTGATGTTTTATGGCATAATTCATTCTATCCTGTAAAGCTGTCCAACCATCTCTACAACCTTGAAAGATGGCCTCTCTCTACCCAACAGCTTGATTTTACCCACAGTTTGCATAACCGTAACCGACGAGTACTCGCCAAGGGGCAATTTTGGGTGACCGACGGTTATTCAACAAAGTTGATCGAATAGCTGGGAATAACCAACAAAAGCAAAAAAAACTTAAAATTATCAAATAAAAACATATTTTTTTTAGAAATTGCAGAAGCAAAATAGATCAAATGAGTCTGTAAAATGTGGAGAAAGTGTTTTCTATTAGATTTGTATACAAATAAAATACAAAATCACATAGTCATGCAAATACAACAAACTACAATGATATTTATAGTTTTATACAAGAATCTACAAGTACAAATTACAAGAATTTATAACTTTCTCTTCGCTGCTCTCTGGAAAACAAAGAGAGCCGAGAAACTCTAGTCCTCCCACTCCATTGCCCCGCCTCGCTCTAACTAGAAGGTTGCACCTGCCCCTGTGGCTCCACCTCTAACTCTGCCTCTGCCTCATCTTCAAGGATGTCGTCCAATCCAATCTCCATCTACCACAGATGCACTCTCCATATCTTGCCTCTCAAAATCAGCAATCTCGTCCTCTGTGAACATGGGGGCCTCCTCTTGTACAATCCAATCACTATAGAAATCGATCTCATCTAAATCGATAAACTCCTCTGATGCTTTCTCCACCTTTGTGCAAAGTCGAAGCTTGTATTGCACAAGAACTAAGTCAGTGAGGCATTGTTGGCTCAGCTTGTTGCGCTTCTTGGTGTGAATGGCATCAAACAAACTACCAATTGCACTTACATCCAAAAGCACTACAAGGTTTAGATAAAATGCAACAGACTAGACTTTGAAGATGTGGGGTATTCCCACCGCAATCTTCTCACCGTGACCCTGCAAACAAGATATTCAAAATTTTGTAAGTAATTAATAATTGTAAATATGTAATTGGTAAGGTACAAGTAAAGACTTCATTTTCTATTACCTGGTGACTACGTGGCTCTCCCTCGGATAGCTAATTGCAATAATGAGGTCTCTCACCTCAAGATCAAGTGTCATACTTTCAATGCTTGTTGACAGCGCCTCCATAACCTCTCCACTAGCATCTATGAAGTTATTGGAGAAAAAAATTTGGGGTTAAGGTAGTACCCCACTGCATGGATGGGTTGGTAGAGTTGGTTGTTCCATCTCCGATCAATCAACTCCCAAATGGGATCAAATCTGGCACGATCCCCCCTATAATAGTTTTGGACAGCCTCTTTGGCCCTATCCATGGCCTCATAAATATAACCCATCTGGTTTTGCTCCGCATCCATCAATTGCAAAACCTTCACCAAACATTCTGACACCTACAAAGTTACAAACAAATTAAAGTTAGTGTTACAAACTTATAAATAAATTGAAGACAAGGGAAACGAGTTGAACTTTAAATTGGAATTTCAAGTTACCTTGACAATTTTTGTAGTCCTTGTTTCGAAGGCATCATTGAAAACTGTCTTTCCAACCTTAACTCCATCAGTTTTCTTTAAATATGATGACTCCACCCATGCTTGAGACACAAGCATCTACTTCAAAGGAGTCAATAAATTATAAATACTTTGCAGCATAAGAAAGTTCATTGCAAACCTAGTGACCCATGTTTGAACAAACTCTTTTCCCTTAGTGTGCTCTCTCATCAAGTTGAGAATCCAAAAGCGATTGTATATATAATTTGTTATTTCTCTAGCTTCTTCTACAACCAGTTGCACCAAATCAAGTTTGCCTATGTCCTCCAAAAGAAAGCCAAGGCAATGGGTCGTGCAATGGGTCGTGCAATGGGTCGTGCAAGAATGATGGATGTCTCTTCCTGAGAAGTCTCCCAGTCGCTACATATGTTGTATTGTTTGTGATAACTTGGACAACATTCTCGATACCCACCTCTAAAACAACTTGCTCTAGCATCAAGCTCAAAGTTTTTGCGTTCTTTTTCATGTTAGATGCATCAATGGATTTCAAAAAAAATAGCACATCATTTGAAGATGCCGAAAAGTTGACGAAGGTGCAGTTCTTTCCATCCGTCCATCCATCGGAAAGAATGGTGCATCCGAACTTACGCCACAACCTCTTATGATCTTCTACAATTACCTTTGCATCTTCAACTGCATTATGGAACAACTTGCCACTTAAATCTCTTGGAGAGGGTGCCTTGTACCCTTTCCCTACAATTGTCAATGAGGCCACCGCATACGCCTCCTTGTTCCATCATGTACCTTGCAATGAAAATTGTGCCCCAAGTGTGTTTCTAAGCACAATAAAAGAGTGTATCCAACTTGAACTCGATGAAGATGTGTCATTGCACTTGCGTGGACCACGAATAAAACTCAAAATTTGTCATAGGTGTCTCTTGTTCTTTGGATGTAAGAGCAATGGCCATTGTTAGAGCTGCTTGCATCCTTGCCCTCACTAGTTTTTTTTTGCCCATCTATGCAAGCTCTGCAGTCATCTCTCATTTTGTCTCTTCCATGACATTGAGACAAGGTGTGACGTCACAGGGAGTAATTCATAAAAAGTGGTATTTGAGGCGATTGATGCCTCTTAACATCCTCTTCAAGCAAAACAAATAAATTGAAACCATCTGGGACGTTCCAATCTGCTATTAAATATTGTAATAGACTTAACTAATTTATTAGTTAAGGTCTAACAGTTAACTTTCTACAACTGTTGTAACTAAGTTTTGCTTCCATAAATAAGATGCTCACACACATCAATCCATCGTGTGCTTTCCAACAATCTTCTTTCATTTACTAACAGTGGTATCAAAGCCACCACTCAAGGAAGCCAGGAAAGGTACGGGTGACTCGTCCGAGGAAACCCTGGTGTTAGGGTACGAACGAGAGGAGGAATAGAAGATAGAAATTTGCAGAGGTCATGGACATTCATGGACAAACGCAGGGGTCGTGAAAGTTTTCTAGCAGGGTCATGAAATATCGTGGGCATTCAGCGTTCAAGCACAGTCACAATTTTCGATAAAAGAAAAACGCAATCGTGCTTGTATCGTGGAGTCTCCCAACCAAGTCGTCGAGGGTTTCACGAAAACCGTCGAGGAAGGAGTCATGCCAATAGTAGACACATTCGTGAAGATCTGGTGGAAGAAAAACGCCTATGGAAGCATCGTGCTAGGGCACGCACGGGTTCGAAGGGTTTTGTGGCACACAATCATCATTTCAAAAGAGAAACAATGAGGGTCAAGTTGTTTCTACTAGTCGTGGAAATCCCATGGAGCAAGGCACAAAGTCATGGAATACACAGTCAGAATCACAAAAAACACAGTCAAGTTCGTGGAAACATAATGCAAGCACAAAAAGATTCAATTTGCAATTGTCGTTGAGGGCGAGGGCACGCGAAACACAATTGCAGTATAAGCCTTTTGCATCCTCGACAATCTGAAGGGTCGTGACAAGTCGGGAGAAGTATCAAACTCGAAAGGTACCAGTCAAAGCCAAAATAACACATTTTGTGCGGAAAGAGACACGACATATACAATCAAGTCACACCAACAAACCAGTCGCAGAACGCCATGAAATTCCCACACAAGGGCATGAACAAAGTTAAAAAGGATTGGCACACTCCCCAAAAAAATTCGTGATTTTTTATAATTTTTCAGATTTTTTAAAATATTTTTTTTCGAATGAGTGAACGATTGAACGGAATCAGGGAATAATTAATAAATAAATAAAAATTACAGTTCAATTTTTGCGAGAATTTTTTTATTGGTTCAAAATCATTTTTCGGAGTGAAAAATGGCCGATATCAAGAACCTTGTCCTCCCTGAGGCCCTAAAGTTGACTGGGCAAAATTATAACATGTGGAGTCATAAAATTTTAACGATTGCGGAATATTGCAAAGGTGACAAAATTGTCCTTGGCACTGAGGCAAGACCTGTTACAGATTTTGCAGATTATGACAAACATCATAAGGAGGCCTTGTTGCTGAAGCTATCCATGTCAGATGATATGATTCTTGAAGTCCAAAATGCCACTACAAGTGTGCTATGGACCAATTTGCAGAGCAAGTATTAGACTTCGGAGAAAAGCCAAGTGTTGTACTTGAAAAATATGTTATTCTCTATCAAGATGAATGAGGGTGATTCTCTGTCAAATCACCTACTTCGGATGAAAGATCTCTAAGCCCAACTTTCAGCGATTAACAAGAAGGTTGATGATGACGACATGGTGGCACTGGTTCTGAACAACTTGCCACCATCCTAAGAATCTTTCGTGGAGGCTCTTCATTTAATGGCGGAAAGCCAAACACTGACATTTGATCAGGTGAGTTCCTATCTACTACAGAAGGAACGGAGACAGACACAAGCAGAGGATTCCAGTATTGGACATGAAGAGAGTGCACTTGTTGCTCAGGCAAAGGGGAAAGGGAAGTGGAAACGTATTTCTATGGATCCATCTCTTAAGTATCAGGTAACATGCTTTTATTGTCATAAGGTTGGGCATATGAAAAAGGATTGCCGAAAGCGATAGTTTGCAATTTCCCAACAAACCAATCAAGCAGCAAATGTGGCAGCAATTGAAGGGGAATCCGAAAAAGAGTATGCCCTTGTGGCATCATACTCACACTCACATACCAATCGTTGGTTCAATGATTTCGATGCATCCAGGTATTTTACATGTCGTAAAGATTGGTATGTCAAATTTACTGCAAGTACAAACCATTTTGATTCAATTTCTTTCGCTGATGGCATGTCATATGCAGTAGAGGGGATAGGAGATGTTTGTATAAAATTAAATAATACAGAAACAATCATAGTCAGTAATGTTTTGTACATTCCTAGCCTTAAGAAAAAATCTCCTGTCTATTATTCAATTAACGAAAAATCCCAATATTGTTGTAATTTTTTCTGAAAAACAATGTGTTGTGTCTGATATAAGACAGGATAAGGTAATTGACCGAGGTATTGAGCAAGGTGGTCTATATAGACTCGTTGACTCTACCACAGTCAACATAAATGCACAAGTGGAGGATGAATCCACCATACAAGATGTGCGGAAGGATAGGCTTGTTGACCCTGATCCAATCAACTTACATGCATTAGTGGTGGAGGGAATATCCACTATAATGGATGTGCAGAAGGATGCAATTCCTCAATCTAAGTCAAATAATTGTGTAGGAGGATGAATTGCCTTGGTCAAATTCACTGGCTCAGCAAATCGGGAATAAGGTTGTTTGTTCAGTAGAGCATGGTCATTTTGCTCTAGATTCTAACCTTGGTATGGTACCTAAACAGCGAATTCTACACTCCATTGGATACAAATGGGTGGATACATTTTGTACTTTGCACAAGTACATGGCTCATCTTGTTGCGAAAGGCTTTTACCAACACGAGGGAATTGATGAGGATGCTTATACTCCAAAGATGGCCACAAATCAGTTGTTTCTCTCCGAATATTTGGATGAGGTCTATATGGTGCAACCTAATGTTTTTTGGGTTCCCCATAGTGATCATTTGTTTTGCAAGATGATTGAGTCCTTGTATGGACTTCGGCAGGCTGTACAAGCCTAGGATGTTTTATTTGATCAGCATCTCCAGGGTTCTGGATTCAGACTTTTGGAGATTGGGCTGAAATCATCAGCGACTGATGATTCATTACCGGTCAATGAATCACTCATTAGAGACTTGGTGGACAACTTGCTACATCTTATGTCCACATGGCCGGATCTTCGTTTTCTTGTTGGCTATCATGTTCAGTTGTTGTCTACACCGACGTTTCCACATTGGACAACAGCAAAATGTCAAAGGACTGTGGATTTCCTGTTGATATCTATTGATCAGTCTGTATATGTAATGACTAAACTATTTGGTCCTATTTTGTTTGTAAAATTTCAGGACAAATTTGGTGTTGTTTCTGGTTTAGTCATGAAGAGGGGGTGTTAAATATTGTAATAGACTTAACTAATTTATTAGTTAAGGTCTAACAGTTAACTTCCTATAGCTGTTGTAACTAAGTTTTGCTTCTATAAATAAGATGCTCGCACACATCAATCCATCATGTGTTTTCCAACAATCTCTTCTTTCATTTACTAACATCTGCATGGCATACTTCCAAACAACGGTGCAAGCATTACAGGGAGCCAATTGGCTACCACTGGATGAATCTGACCCCGATGCACTAACAGATGCCAATGTTTGCTAATGGATAACCTGCAAACATGTTCAAAATAGCATTAAAAATTAAAAAATAGAAACTTTTAACACAAATTAAAATACAATAAATAAATTATAATGAAAAACTATTAAACGTAAATGAAAATACATTTTGATTTAACAAACAAATTGAAAACTATAACGATTGAAAAACATTTTTAATCAAAAATTATAAAAAATTATGCATAAAATTTAAATACTAAACACTCAAATTTAACAGAATGCATGAAATTTGAACGAAATGCATAAAATTTAAAATATTTATCAAACATGTTTATAGTTAAATTACAATTCCTTTACATGCTAGGATTTTTTTTTTTAAATGTACTAACCTAGAAATCACTTTGTTGACTCCCCCTTCCAATCCACTCTTTAATGCTCCAAATCTTGTGTGAATGAAATGAGAGGGGGTGTGTTTCAATTTATAAGACAATTTTTTGTGTTTTTGCAGTGTTTTCTCAACATTTGGCATCCATTTATGTGGATTTTCAGCATTTTGCTTAGGTATCCCACATTTTACCAACGTACAGGAACCGGCGAGTACTCGTCGATTTAAAAAAAAATTGTAGTTTTTTATTTTTGGCAATTTCAAGTGGCGGTTATTCCCCTGGTGGTTTTCCCGGCCACTGAGCAACCGGCGGTTACTCGTTGGTTATGCAATCAATGATTTTACCTATTGAATAATCGTTCGTTGTAACATAACTCCCATGAGTCTTCTCAAAATACTTGGGGATTTGGCACGAGCTATAACCATCATTACCTAAATCAAAGCCAAGTCACCCTCCTTGTGTGTTGGGCGTCACCGCCTCATATTAGTCACATTAAGAATCATGATGAAAAACCAAACCCTTAACCCATTACAAATAACTTTCCACATAAGATAAATATTCATTGTCTTGCAAGGGAAGCTTCCATCTCAAAACTTTGATGGATTGTTTCGAGCAATTCTTCCTTGTTCCAACTTTTAAGCCTCATTGATATAACTTTGTCATTTGCAAACCAATCTGCAAATCGATTCCACTCCCTATAAGTATGTTGGATATGAATGTCTTGAAAGGAGTCTATTAAACAAGTGGCTTCCTCCACAATATGTTTGATACTACAACCGATCAAATTCTTCAGAGATAGACAATTGATGATATTTAGTGAGTCTCCAACTATAAGCTTGTTTATACTCAGCTCTTTAGCCAATCTCAAACCCCAAAGTGCTGCAAGTGCTTCTGCCCAATGATTTGTTTGATTATCCATCACCCCTGCAAAGGCTGCTATAAAACATCCTCTATCATCACAAAGGATTCCTCCACCTGAAGCCCCTGAATTCCCCTTGGATGCCCTATCAAAGTTAATATTAACCCAACTGGGGGATGGAGTTCTCCACCAGGGGTTTTTTCTTGCTTCAACTCTTGGATCATTGACAATTATGTTTTGGTCCTCTATCTGCCAATTAGCAGCTATCTTTGCCTCTTTCATTCTACTGGATTTATTGAGAGGTCTAACTCTAAAGTTTTCCAATATACTATCATAGATCTTTGAACCCACCTTCTCGCTAGGAAGTTTCTTGTCTCTAAAAACACTATTATTTTTCCTTCCAAATACCCCAGATAATGTGGGGCATGGCTAAGTACCAAATAGAACTCACTTTATCATTAACAAAAGAAGAGAAGGTCCATGTCAACCACAGGTCTAAAATTGATAGAGGATGCACCCAACTGATTTGGAATTCGTCCAAGATCATACTCCAACTTTTATAAGCATATGAGCAACTAATCAATAAATGATCTCCAGATTCATTCTCTTGTTCACACAGAGAACATCTATGGTTAAAATTTTGTTTTGCATAGCCAATAACAAAAACATATTAATCTTTGGGATAAGGGTTTTGCTCCACAATTACACCAAGGAACATTCTCTCTAGGCATAGAAGAGATCATATTATAACCAAACCTCACACTGTAATTTCCATCGAAAGAATTCTTCCAAATCAGTTCCCCATCTTGCACAATGTTGAATGTTTGGAAGAGTGTTACTTAGATTAACAAGGATAATCTTACCCTCATCTTGAAGATTGTCACTAGTTATCTATTTCCATCTTTTGCCTGTCTCAGAAATTTGGATATAGTCTTGCACCTTAAACCCCTGAGAATTCTTAATGACAGGACCAATTTGATTCCATGGTTCCAAGGAAATAAGAGGCTAGTCAAATAACGAAGCATCCTCCCAAAATCTCACCCTTTCTCCAATACCTACCTTCCATTTGCATCCATTAATGATATTTTGTTTGGTAGTTACAAGGAAATTCCAAAAGCTGGAACCTCTAACAAATTGGTCTTCTTCCAAAAAGCATAAAGTTTCTCTTGAGTTCAAATACTTAGCCTGAAGGATCCTAATCCAATGAGTGAAATTTGAATTGAATCTCCAAGCCATTTTAGTGACGAGCATTATTCATCCACCTTAGCCTCCTTAGACCTAGGCCTCCATTGCATTTTGGGGTGCACACCCTTTCCCAAGCCACTAGAGGGAGTCTATTTTTCTCTTATGAACCTCCCTGAGATAAAATACACCCAAATGAATCTTTTCGAGCTTTTCAGCTATCAACTTAGGAATCTGGAACAGGGACATCAAGTACACAGGTAAACTTTACAAGGTACGCTTAATAAGCTGCAATTTACCTGCCTGAGATAAAAGACACCCATTTCAACTAAACAGTTTCTTCTGAAATTTTCCCAACAAAGGGTTCCAAGCCAAGGAAGGTAAACTGTTAGCAAACAGAGGCATTCCAAGATAAGATGTTGGCAACTCCTTGATTTGACACCCCAGAATATAAGCAATCCTATTTTGTCTTAACACCAGAGTGTTAAAGAAGTACAACGAGCTTTTTTCAAAATTAATTTTCTGATTTGAAGCATTTTCATAAATCTGAATAATTTTTTTCAGTTCTCTTACCTCTCCCACAGAGGATTCAACCATAACAATCGTATCATCAACAATTGTTGGTGTAAAGAAGGATATATATTCTGGGCTAGTTGAAAACCTTTCAAATCTCCCATCTCTAAGAGCAGCTAAGAGCAATCTAATGATAAAATACCCTTCAAACACCCCATTAACAAGAATAGAAAACATGTCGGAGGATATACAAGTTTCTTATATGTTGTCTAAAGTCTTCTTGGAAACCAAACTGCAGCAAGAATTTATCCAGAAACCTCCAATTAACCCTGTCAAAAGCTTTGTTCATGTCAAGCTTGAGAACCATAACAGCTTGGTTGCTTTTTCCCATAGTGTAATGTCTCATGAACCACTATTTTGCCATCCTGAATCTGCCTTCCTAGAACAAAACCTCCTTGATGAGTGCCAACGATTTTCTCCATAATAAGCTGCAATCTTATAGAAATGATTTTGATAAAAATCTTCTAGACCGCATTGCAAATACTGATCGGACGAAAATCTGCAAAATTTGATGCTCCTTTTATAGGAATAAGAACGATGGAGTTATTAACCTCTTTCAACAGCTGCCCAGACAAAATGAATTCATTCGCTGCTGATGCTAGATCCTCCTTAACAATTTCCCAAAAAACTTGAAGAAAAAAGCTATACGATACCCATTGGGGCCAGAAGCCTTATCCTTGTTCAATAGGAAAACTGCTGACTTGACTTTAACTAATGAAACACAAGCCATAAGATTAGAGTTATCAACTTGGGGAACCATCTCCAAGATCACATGAAGAATTCCTGTTCCGATCTAACATTAGCTCTGAGGTTCTCCTCATAGAGTTTCTTTTAAAAAATTACACTTTCTTCCTTTATGACATTTCTATCTGAACATAATTACCCATCACACCTCTTAATTTCCTTGATGTAATTATAAGATCTATGTTTAAGAGTAGAGAGAGAGAAAAATCTAGTGTTCCTATTGCCCTCTTTTAGCCAAATGACTTGAAATTTCTGCCTCTAGTAAGTTTCCTTTTTATCTACCACAAAATGATATTCACAAAGCAGTTGTTTTTCCTTCATACTAGTTGAAAAGATCACATGAAGAATTCCTGTTCCGATCTAACATTAGCTCTGAGGTTCTCCTCATAGAGTTTCTTTTAAAAAATTACACTTTCTTCCTTTATGACATTTCTATCTGAACATAATTACCCATCACACCTCTTAATTTCCTTGATGTAATTATAAGATCTATGTTTAAGAGTAGAGAGAGAGAAAAATCTAGTGTTCCTATTGCCCTCTTTTAGCCAAATGACTTGAAATTTCTGCCTCTAGTAAGTTTCCTTTTTATCTACCACAAAATGATATTCACAAAGCAGTTGTTTTTCCTTCATACTAGTTGAAAAGTCCAATCCATCCATTGAAACATTAACCTCTAAGTTAGGTAATTCTTCCCTCAAGAACTTTTGAGCAAAAATGCTCCTGAAAACATCTTTGTTCCATATTCTAATATTTTTCTTGGCATTCTTCATTTTAACAATTAGTCTAAACATGGTTGATCCATGAGACCCTAGAGCCCACCATTCCGCAATTCTATCCCAGATTTTCGGGTTTTTAAACCATGTGTTCCATTCTAAAAGGCATTCTCTCCTTCTTAGTTACATTCTCAATGATCAATTGCCAACGATTGTGATCTGATCCTAATCTTGGAAGAGGGCTTAAAAATAAATCCTTTTGAACATTCCACTCCAAAGAAACCAAAACCCTGTCCAATCTTTACTTGGACTAGATTTTTTCCTATTCTTCTATTTGACCATGTATAAGGGGTTCCTCTCTAATCCACATATAAAAGGTTGTAATAAAAATTAGAACAGGCCAAGTCATCCATAGTGTCTGAAGAGGACTGGTTACCTCCTTTTTTTCCCTCTAGGGATAGAGGCATGTTTAAATCTCTTGCAATCACCCAAAAGAAGGTCCTTGCAGTTAGATCTAAAATTACAAAGTTCCTCCCACAGATTTCTTCGACCAATGAGAGAATTTGGTGCATAAACAATTGAGAAAATCCACATGGTTCCATCCTCCTTGTTTGAAAATAGAACAACCAAATAGTGTCTATATTTACTCACAACATATCCTGCCAAAAATTTATTATTCCAAAAGGTAGCTACACAACCTGAAGATCCAATAGAGCTAACACTCGCACTTTCCGCTTCTTTCCAGAGTTTACATTTACTTTCCTCAAAAATCTTTTCCTCCATTTAGCCAATACCATAGGACAACGACTCTTCCTGGTTTTTGATGATTTTTTTTAAAACCACGTGTTTTCTCATAAATTTTTAGAATATTCCATTAATTTATCTTCATGTTGCATATATTTTTGACAAAATAGAAAATATGAGGGTACTAATATGTTTTCTTCCAAATTACCCATCAGAAAGAACATATTAGCATTCTAGCTTGTTTGTTGCAGGTTTTGTTTGTCAAAGACCACACTAAAACCTTCTAACAACTTTCTTGTAGGTCCTTGGTCAAAGAAGTGGATTTAGGCCTAAAAACAAAGCATGTTCCTTTTCAAAACATTTCTATTTGGGCTTAAAAACGACAATTGGGGCTTAATACTTGTTCCTTTCTAAGTCGTTTATTTTCTTCCATTTGTCTTGTTTTGCTCGTGTTGTGCAGCTATGTCATGTGTATGCTCTCCCCTTGGTAAGGTGACCCAAAAATGTGAGAGTGACCACTTGTTTTATTTCGGAAGATTTTTCTATTATGCTTTTTGCTTGCCCTCAGTGGGATTCTTGCGAATCAAATGGCAATACCTTTCCTTTTTCTTTTAGGCTATGCGATTGGGGTGTCATTGCCTTCTCGCCGGTCTTAAGGGCACAACGACTAGGATTTCATCCCCTAGCATTGATACCAATTTTGTAGCTCCGTTGAGGGAAAGAAATTGTTGGCAGGTGTCGTTAAGGCCTAGTGGAATTCCCCATAAAGGGTTTCATGAAAGCAACGGGTTAACTCCCACTGCTAAGCCATTAAACATCACCATCGAGGAATCCAAGGTCTCTTTGATAGAGGATGTATCCCCCTATGAACAACTCGACACCTAGATCTCTTCTTCGACAGATTTTGTGCCCTTTGGAGACCATCTAGTACGCCAAGTAAAACTTTAAGTAATCCCAAAATCCGGTAGCACTTTACTAAAATCCAACGGATGAAGTGGTTGCTAAGGGGCTAGACCCTCTCACGAATAGCCCGATTTTGGATTACTTCATAAGAATCTCTTTTGCCGCAGAACATTCACTGTTGTAGGGGTGCAAAGGTAACAACCCCCGAAAATTGCCCATCACATACAAACTTTTGAAATAAGGTGGGAGTACGCACCACCTTCCCTAAATATAATTAATTGGATTATTATTTAAACTTTTTCTCTCAAAAGCAAGTATATCGAAGATTCAGTGGATGTGATGCAAACTTGCATCAGTTATTAAAATAGCCTTGTGATACTTGTATGTTGATGCTTGATTGTTATGTCAAAAACCCGTTTGTATTTAAAGCCAAATCCAATAATAAGTCAAGGCCAAATACCAAGTCTAAACATTCTCATAACATACCTACATAAAGAAGCATTACTTTGTCTGTATTCTGAGTCGAAAATCACTCTTTCTAAATGTCATGCCAAATTTTTGTCTAAATACACGCCCTTCTTGTCTAAAGCATGTCATTATGTCGTCTGTTTTATTTCAAATCTAGTCCTAGTTCCAAGCAAAATCCAATTCCCAATTTCAAACCAATTCAAAACCAAAGTCCAAACTCTTGTCTACATCGTGCCGTTATGTCATCCATTTTGAGCCCAATTCAAGTTCCGAGCAAATTCCAATTTCCAATTTCAAACCAATTCAAAAACCAAAGTCCAAATTCTTGTCTAAATCATTGCCGTTATGTTGTCTATTTTAGTTCAAACCAAATATGAACTCTAGTTCCTATCCCCAAGTCAAAAGTCAAAGGTCCAATCCAATTACAATCAAGTTCATCTTGAACCCTGTACCAAGCCAATCCAAGCCAAATCATATTCGCCTTGAGCCACATTCCAAGCCATTCCAATTCGACAAGGTTCAACTTGAACCACATTCCAATCCGATCAGGTTCGCCTTCAACCATAATCCAAGCCCTTCCAATCTGACCAGTTTGCCTTGCACCACATTCCAATCCGATCAGGTTCGTATTGAACCACATTCTTATTCTAATTCCAAACCAAATCTATTTCGACAAAATCCAATTACCATAAATCAACCGCATGCTAATTCAAACCATTTCTTGTCTTTCCATTCAATCTCTCACACCTGTCAGTTGCAAACAACGAAGTCATGTCATCCATCATTTCTTTCATTAGAAGCATACCAATGTATTCCACCATGTTTGGGGCAATTCCAATCTAAGCCAATCTGCCATGTTTGGGGCAATCCCAATCCAGTCTATTCCACAACTTAGTCAAAACCTATCTCACTTTGCATCTACTTTTGACATTTCATCCAGTAGTCTGCAAGCCAATTCGATCTAACAACCAAAACAAAGCCAACAGTTCAAACCTATTATGCCATTGCCCCTCCAAGGGCCATTATCTATTGACAACCCGAGTGTGTCCAACTCTGATAACTACTCGATCAGGATATGTCATGATCCCCTTCCCAAGCACGATCAGATACGTCCACTTCCAAAGCAAGATCAAGGTAGTCAAACTATTGTCAACATTTTTGTCGAACCACGCATCTTTGCCAAACCCAAACCATTGTTGGTCCACCTCTATCTGACATAGGACTCATCTTCGATGAGCCCATCTTTGAAATGCCCACTATTATTGAGCAATAGCTCATTATTCATCCACTGCCAACCATTTTGCATTTTATAAAATCCTTTTCTCCCAAATCCTTCATTCCCAAGCGAAAAGTGAACAAGTTACTTGTGGACAACACAATTCAACGCGCCCTCTTTGTGACTACATTTACATCAAAAGTAGAATCAACGTCAATCTCAACATCAGATACAAATCCCCTTGAGCCAGAGTCAACATCAGAAGCAAAATACATTGATGGATATTACAACATTGACTATACACTTTTACTAGATCCATTTGAGTCAAAATCGGCTGCAAAATCAGCATACCTTAGTAGATGGTACAACATCAACTCCACAATTTTGACAGATCAAATTGAAAACATTTGCGATTCTTCCACCGTTTTTGAGAAAGTTTCCTTCAACATCAACACAAGTTCTACTAGTAGCTTCTACAAGGATTGTGCTACTTTTTTCCCCTTCCATTGGCATTACACATGCCTTTAACATTAACCAGCCTAGCCATTATATTGATCTACCACCCACCATAGTTGTAGATAGAGACCAACAGGATCACACATTATTCAACTTATTCAATGGCGACATCTCAGCGGTAGAATTTCTAAAGACCCAAGACAACATTCAAGTAAAAGAACAATCTCTTAGGGAAACATTGTTTAAGGCACTAGGGGACAATCAGAGTCTAAATTAAACAACTTCTAGTGAAACTTCATTTGAGGCACTGGACGATAATCAAAATCCTTTAGTCAAACCTTGCTTAACGCACTAAAGGACAATCAAGATGAATCATCAACGTCCCTTAGTGAAATCATATTCAAGGCGCTAGTGGACAATCCAAATCAAAACAATCAAGAAGAATTTGTTGGTGAAAACCTCTTTGAGGCACCAAAGTTGAGCCAATTAGTTCCTCATTGATTGATGAAAACATTATTGAAGTCAATATCAACCCCACCACAACCAAAATTATGTCAAATCCGGAATCGACAACAAGGTGTGTGACTGAAAATCTCATTCTTCATTTGTCCCCCAACAGTTATACATTCCACTGTGATCCTATTATTCATTCAAGACCTATATTCCATTACCAAATCAAATCATTTATCCATTGCCTATCCTTCTTTACCCTACCTGGTGGCACTCTTTATTCTAGAGGCTACAAAGACATCTTGTTTAGAGGTTTGAAAAAAACAAAATAAACGACCAACGAAGATCACAACACCATCAGTGCAATCCACATTACCAACAACATCTTCGTAGAGCAGATATTCCGAACACATATTGGTTAGACAACAAAGGGTCCGCATTATGCATCTTGTAATCCTCCATTGAGTTGAGATGCTACAAATCGAAAAAACAATTAAAAAATAAAAACAATCAATATAGAAAGAGAAAGAGAAATAATTCGTTCAACAGTGAAAACCATGCATATGGTGCCTTGGGCAAGTACCATGATGAAAACCAGGTTTTTGGTGTCATGTGTAAGTAATTTGTTGTTTGCAAGTACCTTGACACTTGGGGGCAGCCTCATTTTCATTACAGACCATTCAATTCCATACTAGTCATCTTGGCCATTCAATCCTATTCAGCGCAGCCCATGTTATTGTGACCATCAGTGTTCCCGTCTTGGCCTTGTTACGGAATTAGAAGGTATATCAAGACCTATTTGGGAAACATTTTGGCATCACTCGCAAGACACTTTGACAACTCGACACATTTGGTTGCACGTGACATGGTCCTTGAGAATTCCTAGTCACTTCCCTCATTGTCATCCATTATTATCCAGTATTATCCATTTGTCCTTCATTTATTATCAATCCTGCTTTGCCATTTTCCTACTTCAACATGTTGTCAATTAGTAGTAGCTCTCACTTCGGGTTGAACTACAATGACCTAAGGTCCATTTGGACTGTGGAGGCAACATTCAATTTCTGAGGTAACCTTGGACACCTCTATTCCATGCTCTCATGGTTTTATGAGCACTCTAAGCCACACTCTTGTCGTTTTGCGAGCATTCTAAGCCTACTTTCTAGCCATTTTGCAAGCATTCTAAGCTCATGTTCTCCAAGACTATTATACGCTTAGACAATAGTTCCTTTAAGTCTAGTAGCTGGTTTGAATCGGATCATTTATTGAGTGGTATGGCGCAAAGTTGGACGACCATCCCATGAGATCCCTTTTTTAGTAACTTCTCCATCCAATGAGAGTTAATGATGCTTGTTGATCCTAGAGTGTGTCTGTTCACAGCGTGTTTGTAGCCCTTATTGATCAATTGCATCCATAGATCAAAAAAGTCCCATCGTATAGGTCCCAGTATCTGAACCTACTTTGCTCCCAAAACTGTCACAAGCTCCTAGAGGTAGAACAAGCATGTCTGATTTCAAATTATAATACCCCACTGAGATTCAAACATTGTGACATTTTGCCTTACAAAGTAAGGTTTCCCCATTTGTTATCATGACTTTAAAACTTGAACAAGGATACAGGTAACAATCGGCTTGTTAGGGTAGTCAAGGGTCGATGCAGTTATGTGTGCTATCAGAATCAATAAGGATTGTGAGAGGATGTTTTTAAAGTATCTCTTGACCTTCATTGTTTGAGGACAGGTGACGCCAACTAATGCATGCATCGAATTGTATGGTCATGGGTCCTCTTCAATGTCATGTTCTTCTTCCTTTTCATCCTCTTGGGTGTGTGGTGCATCTTCCCATTCTTCGAACTCTAGAGGTGAATACACATCAAGTAGGTACAGTTTTTGTTCCACACATAGATACCCGGTGTGAATTTATCATCGCAGTCATTACATAAACCTTTTTCCAAACGACCCTGAATCTCAGCGGTCGCTAGATGTTTGATGGGGGTAGTTGTAAGGTTTGGGAATGTTATTGTTCATAGTGTCATTTGGATGACCTATGCTAAGCTATGAGCTTATCTTCAGCCAACTTAGCTAACCCAATGGCTGCCATCATATCCCAAGGTTTTAAATTTTTACCTCCGCTCTAATATCTCCTTTCAGGACGCAAATTAAACATTTTATGAAGAATTCATTGGTCAACCCTTCTATTACGTTGGCTAGTTTTCCAAATTCCATATGATAGTCCCGGACAAAACCAATATGTCACAATTTGGTTAATGCTCATGGGAAAACTTCATATGCACTTGGGCCAATTCGTACCATAGGATTTCGCAAAATTTTAACCATGTCGGCATACTATGAAATTTTTCATACCACTAGAACCATTAGATAGCATTGTTCTCTAGGTCAGCTCGATGAGTCGATCATAGGCATCCCAACTTTGGAAAGATCACATAAGCCTTTGTTTTGCTTTCCTACTTATTGGCTACTACATCGTGTCCAGATAACCGTTCCACAATATTTGACCCTATTGGCTTCTATTGTTCCTAAGGTTTTGTAGGGTGCCAAAGTATTTTGATCCTTTCCAACTTCTGTTGTTACTGTGTTCTGAAAAAAATCAGCTATCAGCTTCGGATATGTGAGTCTAAGAATGTTAGGGGTATCACAAGGAAGGTTATTATAGGGTGTGTCAGGTCTATGAGATCGCAAATATACTTATCCCATTTGTAAATAGTGTTGATCCGATATTTCGAAGTTCTAACTACTGAGGATTGAATCGTCTTGTAGCCCACTATCCCATCTCCACAGTACGACACGAGTAGAATCATAGGGCTAACCACTTACTGGTGCATCACAAAATATAAACGGCTGAAGGCTTCCTATAGCGAAGTAAACCATACGTGCTTCCGATATACCAAGGTACATGGAAGTTAAAATCCGTAAATAGCATTGTCTAAGGCCTAGGTATTAGTCAAACACACCTCATTTATTGCACCAACAATGGCGTGTTTAGCCAAAAACGACAACTTTCTAGAATATTTGAAAACCCCTAGTACAAGGCCTAACAAGAAAAATGAACAAATTGCAAAAAAAAATGGTAGATTTGGGGCAAAAAGTTTAGTGTCGCCACTTTTGTTACCACTTTCTACTCACCAAGATCCTGATTGGGCAATGTGAGAGCATATAGTGGGCAATCATAAAAACTTCTAGACTATTGTAATTGTTGCAGAACATGGCCCTAAAAAGAGCTCTGATACCAAATGTTAGGAATCTGATTGCACACAGATTAATCTAGCAACAACAATATAGATAAATATGCACTACAACTGAAAGAAGATTGAAATATTTAGTGAAATAATAAAATCACACTGCAAAGTATCATAGGCCTCTTCGAGGGGGAAACCTCCTTTGACCACAAGTCAATACAAAATACAATAGATAGCATTTCCTCTTACACAAGTTCTCTATTAAAACTAATCTACTCAAGACAATTAAAATTACCAAAGGGCAAGATTATCTTGTGAAACAATTTGAGCAACCTCAAGAGTCTAGCAAATCAACTGCGTAGAAAAACACAACCTCTGATATTAATCCAGCACTTCAAAGGTATAAAGTTGCTAAGACTGAAGAAAAAGCTTTAACGCAGTCTTGTCACCGAATCAAGGACGAGGCAGAAGACAAGGAAGACTCTAACTCTGATGTTGATTTAGATTTGAATGATTTATTTGGACCTGAGTGGCCTATAGAACCACTCAAGGACACCAACGCAGCTCTCACTGAAGAAGATAAGTTGTGCAGCGTCCAAATCCCGGAGAAGGGCAAAGAAAGATCTAGGAATCAGTGAATGAAGGAAAACGCTGTATATATCAGCAGCCTCTCAAGAAACATGTCGCTAACATCGGAACAAAGGAGGTTCCAAAACTGGCAAGCGTAGGTGACTATTGGACAGAAACTGAAATTTCGGAAGCCCTACAACTTCTGAGGGAGTACCAAGACGTCTTCCCCACAAAATTCTCAGATATTCGAGGAGTCAACCCATCTCTTGGTGAGATACACATTGAATTGAAAGAGTGCGAACGTCCGATCAGGAAGCGACGATATAAACTCAATCCCAATATGAAGCTAAAAGTAAAGGCAAAATTGGATAGAATGCAAGACGCAGGGATAATCTATCCAATAGAAAAAGCCGACTGGGTAAGCCCAATGGTAGTACAGCCCAAGAAAACAGGAGAAATCCGGGTATGTGGGGACTACCGCATTCTGAACGATGCCTGCACAAATGATCCATTCCCCATACCTTCTACAGACAGTTTTGAAGTCTGTCGCAAGACATGAAGTATATTCTTTTACAGATGGGTTCAGTGGATACCATTAGATTTCGATCGCAGAGGAGGATCGAGCCAAAACAACTTTTGCAATAGAGTGGGGTTATTTTGCCTATAAAGTCATGCCATTTGGCCTGAAGAACGCACCTGCAGTATTCTCACGCGCAGTAGTTACAGCATTCAAAGATTTCATCCATGATTTCTTGGAAGTTTACTTAGATGATTATGTAGTCTTCTCCCTGTTTAAAGAGCATTTGTCCAAGTTGCGTTTGATGTTAGAACGATGCCGAGCTTTGCGCATCAGTTTAAACTTGAAGAAATGTTTATCTTTACACCTTTTGGTGTTTTACTTCGACATGTTTGCAGTGATGGCATTTTGGTCAATCAGGGTAAAATCATAGTAATCCTGAGTATGCCACCACCTATTAGTTCCACTGAAGAGCACTCCTTTCTCGGACATACAATATACTATCAAAAATTTATCAAAGGCTATGCAGCAATATCATCTCCACTAGAAGCCTTACTGTGCAAGAATGCTAAGTTTGTATGGACATCTGAATGCCAAGTAGCTTTCATTGAGCTCAAACAGCGATTGCTCACTGCGCCCATACTTGTTTTCCCACAATAGACTAAGTCATTTCGTGTACATGTAGATGCTTAGGGCATTGCAATTGGTGTTGCACTTGCGCAGCTTGGAGATGGTGCGCTTGATCATCCTATCCACTTTGCTAGCTGAAAATTGTCCGATGCAAAGAAAAATTATACAACCACAGAATGGGAAGCGTTGGCCATTGTGTTCGCACTTCAAAAATTCCAGCAGTATCTTTTGGCGACACCATTCAAAGTTTTCACGGACCATCAAGCTCTGCGATACCTGGTCAACAAACCAATCTCGTTGGTTGATGTTGTTTCAAGAATTTTAATTCCGTATAAATGTAAAACCAAGCAGAGAAAAGGTGGGACCCGACCACGTCAATCGAATTTTGAATGGTGAAGAGCCAGAAGAACTACAAGAAGACTCCCTTGATGTGCACCTCTTCCATGTCTCTGCGATTCCTGAAAACTTCGAAGCTATTGCCAACTTCCTCGAGCAAGGAATCTTCCCTGCACACTTTCAAGAACGGGTAAAAAGTTGTTTGTGACCAAAGCACTGCCATACACTATCATTAATGGTCTGCTATATCACTTAGGAAAGGATGAAGTCCTCCACAGGGTTGTCCTTGAACATGAACGCCCTCAACTCTTGGAGGAAGCTCATCAAGGAGTAGCAGGAGGACATTTTGCAGGGGAGGCTACAGCTAGAAATATTCTACAGAGCGGACTATGGTGGCCAAATTTGTTCCAGGGTGCATATAGAGTTGTGCAACATTGCGATGTATGCCAATGTATGGGAAAATCACTCCAGAAAGACAAGATGTTGTTGCAGCCCCTGTTAGCAGAGTAGCCATTCGAACAGTGGGGTATTGATTTTGTAGGACCAATCAACCCACCAAGCAAGCATCGCAAAGCCAAATGCATCATTACTACGACAAATTATTTTACTAAGTGGGTTGACGTTGTTGCCACACCTAGTTGCAATGCGAAGGACGCAGTGAAGTTTTTATATGAAAATATCATTACCAGGTTCGGATGTCTGCTCAAACTAGTCAGCGATAGAGGAACGCACTTCCTCAACAATATCATCAAGGCCTTGATTGAAGAGTCTATGATTGCTATCATAAAAGCACTGCCTATCATCCACAGGCAAATGGCCAGGCTGAAGCTTCAAATAAGGTACTGGGGAAAATGCTCACAAAAATCTACGATGTCAAGCGGGATGACTGGGAATATCACATTCCTGCGATCTTATGTGCATATTGCACAAATTACCATTTCAGTTGATGTATGGCCTAGAAGCAGTCGTGCCAATGGAGTATCTAGTACCCAGCTTGTGCATCACTGTATTTATGTGCCTAGGAGAGCAGGAATCTCTTACTAATCGATTCCTGGGACTAAATAGGATGGATGACTTCAGACGAAGAACAGCATGGACACAAGAAGAACATAAGCAAAGTCAGAAAGCATGGCACGATAGGAACCTGCGCCACAAGGCATTTCACAAAGATCAGCTAGTTTTGTTGTATGATACCGATTTAGAGCATTCCCAGGGAACTTACAAATAAGATGGAAAGGGCCTTACATTATACATGACTTAACGCTGCAAGGAATGGTAGTTTTAAGGGATCTGCAAAGAACCGTAATGCCAAGGCAAGTAAAAGGATGTAGGCTTAAGCCCTACCACCAATAGTCTATTGATCTCATTCCACAACCTAAGTGGGTGATGAGTAGCACCATGTAGATTAGGATTTTTACTGTTTTGCAAGTTTTCTGTGTGGTTGTTTTCTATTTTGTTTGTTTGTAGATGATCTCATTAATGACCTTGGTGAAATACATAGACCAAGCATCGAGTGCGCAAGAAGAGCCACGTGTACCAACAAAAAAGTCAAAAGGGAGCTACCAGAAAATATTAAGTCCGGAAAAGAAGCCGAAACGACAGATCAAAAAGTTATCCATCGGAGAACGGACATCCACCGAAAATAAATGCAAGAGCCAAGGGTCGATGGATGTGATCTTCAACAAATTGACAGCTAGTCAACATCAACAGCTCGTACCCCTTATACGAACACCTAAGGGCATAACGGTGTAACTCCACACATGCACCAATGACTAACTGCTTCAATGGCCAGATAGAAAATTGATTCGCCACATCCGCCATTGCATTCAAGACGAGCAGACAACTAGGCATGGCCTCCACGCGGAAGCCAAGAGGCGCAAAATTTATAAAAGCTAAGTTCGAACTCCATGTTTGCATTTCATCCTTAGCATATTTTCGAGAGCTGCAACTATCAAGAGCAGGTTTCCTTTGCACAAAGCATTCAAACACATTCAAATTTCTTCTCACAAAGTTATGGACACCATGCCGCTAATCCGACCTCTCTCTGAAGCACAAAAGGAAGCCATGGGTGTTGACATGGCACTTTGGCAAACACAATATAGTGATCAAGAGCCATTTCAATACCTGTGCAAAGCTGAGCAGAAGATCTTCCGTCCAGACCCTGTTGATGTTGTGCAACCTCTCGCCCTCACAGTTCCCCACAGATTCCACAACACAGACGTTGAGCGCCTGCTCTGAATGCCAACCTTTGATGACATGGGAGAAATCGTTCAAATATTGCTGGGATGATACAACAACAGAGCTATCTATTTGGGTCCGAATGAGACTATCGTCATCAATACACAAGCCATGGCCCAAGCATTGGGCATGCTTGCACATGGAGACTCGCTACTACCGTATAAGACCAAGATGCCACCTATTTTGCAAGAAGTTCAGGATCTCTATGTGCGACAGAACCGAGGAATCCTGGTCAATGATATCCCAGACAAACCTGTGCGCATCCTTGTCCAATGCATCACTAGGCGATTTTGGCAGACAACCAAGTCTACCAAACAGATACCTAAGGGAGTTGTGGACATCGCCCATAGGATGATCCACTGAGGCGAACAATTCAATTGACCAGAATACTTTGTACAATAATTGCTCCCCACTATTGAAAAGTGCCGCAACACTCCAAGACAGACCTTCCAGTTCCAGTTCCTGATCCTCCTCCTTTGTTTCACACAATGGAAAGTGCCCGAGGGGAAAGTGCACCCAGATACAGACTACTGGCCGACGCAGCAATTCTACAACATCATATGGACATAGCTACGAGGAGGCCTCGCACATGAGGGGAAGTTTAAAGCATGGTGGGACGAGTGCTTGGACCTCATCACCACTCACCCCAGAGTTCCACCCGACGTCCTCCAATATTTGGGACAACTTGCCAACGTCACGTTGCTGCCTAAGAGAGTTTTCATAGCAATCCATGCGCTGTCCCGCTCACCTTTCAAACCACTTCCATTTTTCATTACGATGGATATGGCGCAAGCCGAGGTGGCCAAACAAAAAGAGCACGCCGCAAGGCAAGTAAACCCCTTGCAATCAATACCACCGGGTGCAAACATTCTTGCAGTGCAACCATCGGAACCAGCATCCATTTTATAACAGCAAAAGGAGAAGCGCAAAGCAAACCCTAATTCGATGTCACCTCCTTCAAAGCGCACAACACGCAACACGACAACATTGAAGGATGATCCAAAGGTGCCTCAAATAGTTTGTTCTTGCGATCTCATGGAGATGGGAACTGATGCGCAGGGGCTCTACCAAGTCATGTTGGCATACATGGCTGGAGATTATTATGACGAAGAAAAAGAATTTTTTTTCTGGAAGACGGTGCACACAGTACAAATCCGCAAGCAGGTTCCACCAGAACTATGGGTGGAACTACCCACCTATCCACCTTCCATCATTGTGGATATAGTCAAAGAGGAAGCGGAGCAACTGCGACGAAGAATGAAATTCTTCCCACCAACGACTGCTCCAACATTTGACCCTAATGTTTTCTTCGCACCCCTGTCGAAGAGTCCACCAGAACAACTTGTGCGCAGGCCACGAATGAGACAGGAGACCAGAGTCTTGCCTACACTCAAAGAGCGCACATTTGGCCGGCCAGTTGCTGAGCAAGAAGAACAACCTGCCCCAAAATCTTTTGCACCATGGCGCAGATTGGTCACCATAGGCAGAAAGAAGCAACAAGTTCCGAGTACAGAGGTGCAGCCCGAGGACTCCCCACCTTCACCACAAGTGCAGGAGGTTGAAGACATTGCACCGGAGCATAGCACAGATGAAGAACAACAGGCCACAAGAAAAGAAGCCGCTCACATTGTCGATCAAAGACGCAAGGAGAAAAGAAGAGATAGAAAGAAGAAGCACAACACCAGCAAGAAATGCAACAACCCGAGGAAGCGGAGGCCTCCAAAAAGGCCAAGGCTGCGGAGGCTAACTCGCAAAAGGCTTCGGAGATGGCCTTGAAAGCCCAAGTAGTAGCCGTCGCACAATAGCAAGTCCAGGAAGAGAGAGATGGAAAAAGAAAAAGAACAAAAACGACAACAAGATGCAGCAGCCCAAGCGCAACAACAAGCAAAGGAAGCTGCCAAGAAGGAGCACCACAATGAAGCCCTGCTACAACAGTAAGCACAGGCACAAGCACAAGCTCAGGCGCAGGTCCAAGTTGCGCAGGAACACGAACTGAAGAGGAACAGAGGAAGAAGCAAGAACAAGAAAGGAAGCAGAAGGAAGAAGAGGAAAGAAAGAAGAAAGAGAGGAAGCCGAAGAGAAAAAGAAAAAGGAAGAGGAAGAGAAGACCAAGAGAGAGAAGACCAGAAAAGGCAGGAAGCAAAGAAGAAGAAACAAGAAGAGGAGAAAAGGAAGATGGAGGATGAAGCTAAGAAGAAGCACCCAGAGGAAGAAGCTAAACAAAAGATGGCTAAAGACGTTGCGCAACAAGCTAAGCTGGCAACAGAGGCCACAGTGCAGCAACAAGTCGCAGCTACAACGCAGGCACAAACTCAGTTGCCACAGGTTCCACTAGGAGGTGTATGCCTCTGGGATGTTCCAGCAGTCACTACTTGGCGCACCACCTTTTCCCTTCCTCTAGCCACCATGCCACGCCAGGACCCTGCAGCAACGACTAGCACATTGACCACTCTTCCGGTTAGGCAGGGGGCATCTTTGGACGTTTCTCACCTACCCTTGAAGAAACAATTGGAGGGAGCCGTAGTGTTCCAAGAGTCTATCGCACAGAAGGCTGCCTCCCTAGAGCAAGAGCGGGACCAAGCAAAGGCCGAGAACGTGGAACTTCAGGCGCAATTACACGAAGCAGTGAAGGCAATTGAAGACACTTGCCCAGCCTTGGCTTCTCGAGTCATCGAAGAACAAATCATGTCGAATCACCACAGGCTAATGACACTGGTAGCGGAGCTTACAAAAGACTGGTGCACAACGCAACAACTCCATGCAATCGGCAACTTGAGCTACAATGTGAAGAGTGACACCATGACTTTGATTACTTTGTTGGAGTATCAAAGTATGTTGGACATCGCAGCACTTCAAGCACATCAATTCGCATGCAGTCTTCTGGATTGGAAGCAGCAACTCGACAATTCCCTGGCCAGCTCCAACGCAGTTGTTGCAGCCCGCACAACCATGCACAGCGCAACTGCATCGACCGATGAAACTGAACTTGCCCTCCAACAATCATTCAATGCTCAGGATAATGTGCACGACCAACTTCTCAGCTAGCAACAGGACCTACAACGCAGTGCATTTGTAGGGAAACAAACAAAGAGACATGCAAAAAAGCTAGACCAGCTGAGCACAGAGATCCAATTGAAGGTCAACAATACAAGGGCCGACCTAAGTGTTGCGCAGAACGAGGATTTGAAGGAACTCATTGGGAGCTATGCACAAATGCATGTCTTGATTTGCATGGTCTAGGAAGTCATGCTTGATTGGGTTGCATTCAAGACTGACTTGGCTGCATTCTGCAGTGAGGTGACTCTGATTCTCAAAGTTCTTGTGTATATGCCACCTTCCAAACTTCAACAAGCGATCGCGCAACGCACGACTACTCAGATAGAGGTCAAGGATCCTACTAGCCAGCGTTCTTCCTCAAAAACACCACCTCCTACCAGTTGAGTACTGCGCAATGCGCAAGTTTTTGAAAAATTTTGTATAATTTTGTACAACTCTCTACATTGGGGATGACTAGTGAGACAAGCGGGGTCGGGTTGGTTGAAAACCCATAAAGGGCGGCCGCCTGGTTATGCCAGCCTATTGAAAACCTGAAAGGGCAGTAGGTTGGTGCGTTGCTTAGTTGAAACCCAAAGGGGCAGCTAAGTAGTGTGCAAGAGGTGAAAACTGAAAATGGCGCCTTGAGCGATTACTGCGACTCTTGCTAGTCTACCCACGTTTTCAGCTTCTGCCCTCAATGCACAGACAGATGAACCTACGACGTTGTCTCGGGACGATACAACACTTTAAGTCCGAGAAAGTGTTGGGAGAAGAATACCTGATAAGAAAGCTGTGCAGGATATTCTTTGAATATTCGTGCATTATATATGGAGTTGTTGGCTAATGTATTTTGTCCTATCCTCTCGGCTTGTGAAAGGATAGAAGGTGAATAGTCTCCTCATTTTGGCACCAACATATGAAGAAGAATATGAATAGTCAGAAACTATTGCGACTATAAATATGTATGCTTGTATGAAGAAGTTGATGACCTTTTACTGAGATCAATATAGACTTTTTGGTTCATGGTTCCCTGTCGAATTTCTTATGTTAATCCTTGTTTGTGTTATCATGTTTAATGCTTTGGTCTTATCTGTCTTGACGTAATATGAATGCTCTGCACACTTAAAGAACTCTTCGTTAATCTTAGTTTTTTCCTATCGCACAATCATTCACTTCTGTCACGCTTTTGGTTAACATGAATTCACTGCACTATCCTACGCAGACTAATAAAACTTAGCTATCCTCGTCCTTAATATGTTTTGTTGAATCAGGAACATCTGCTAACAAGAACATAAACAAAAACAATCTTGTGCCATTCAATCCCTCCTGTGATGAAGATTACAATGTTTCCCATGCTCAAGCACGACATCTAGATGTACTCCATTACCAAAATCAACTTGCACAAATGCATGTCTTTAACCGCAAAGTTAATACAGACAAAATTTCCTACGGAAGTGACAACCCCAACATTGATACTAGTGATGATGAATATGAACTATCATACACCCTCCAACAAATCCTCCCTTGAAATACCTAAGCTGGAACAGTTAGTAAATCTCATAATATACTAAATCCATCCCACAAAAATTAACTTCTCTGAAATCTTGGTAGAAAAATCAAAAAATGCCAAAGCCATCGAGAAAAATAAAAGAATCCTAAAGCCATAGACTACACCAAAGATGTGTAGTCAAAATTAGAAAATTTCAATTCCATCAGGCAAGCTGATGATGCTCAATCAAATTTATCAATTTCCAATGTCATCGATTTTTCAACAAAATTCTGAAAACCCTCCAACAAAACAAAAAAAAGCCTTAGTTGTTAGATTTATGGACATCCGACAACTTAGTTTTGAAAGAGGCAACAAACACATTAACCTATAAATTGATATTGAATACATTGAATACAACAATTTCTTACCTATAAGTCCTACACTACTAAGTGATGAAACCATCCTAAAACTCCTCCATGCAAGGGAAGACCAACTCCCTCGTCAACAACACATTAGGGAATTTTACAAATGCACCCTTGTATTTCCATAATTGCATTGCTAGTGTCGACCCAAACACCAATGAAATTACCAAATGCACCTTAACATTTTGAAGATGGTAATGTCATATTAGCCAAAGAGGGAGCGAAAAAGAGCCCTCCATTGTCAGCGATTGATATTAACTTAGGGAGCAAAGAAAAGCCCTCCATTGTCAAAATAGGTTCATCCCTCACTTTGGAAGAACAAGATAACTACCATTTCTTACCAAATTCAAAGACATCATATATTGCCAATATTTTGACATGTCTGACATTGACCCCAAGATTGTAGTACACAACATTGTCACATACCAGATGTGGCTCTTGTCAGCGAAAAACAATGAACATTCCTCGAAGTAGTTTCCAAACTTTATCACAAGGAAATCACAAAACTCGTGGATGCCAAATTTATCAAACTCGTAGAGAATTTCAAATGGGCCTTCAACATAGTCCTCGTTTGAAAGAAAGTCACCATTATCATTAGAATATGTACCGACTTCAGAATAATCGATTTAGCATGTCCTAAAGATAACTTTCAACTATCCTCAATCAACGGCATAGTTGACTCTAGCCAAATATGAGATGTTATCCCTCGTGGATGGATTCTCCAAATACAATCAAATCCAAATTTCACCCAAAGATCAACACAAAACCACATTCACCACCAAATTGGGCACCTACTGATATGTCAAAATGTCTTTCAGCGTTAAAAATGTTGGCTCAATCTACAAGCATAATATGATATGCATATTTCACAGCCTTATTCACCAAATTTTCAAGTAATATGTCGACGATCTCCTTGCCCAATCTAAGCTTTGCAAAAATCGGCCTCATGACCTAAGTACCATCTTTGGACAATTACGAAAATACAAAGTCCGACTCAATCCTAACAAGTATGTCTTTAGAGTAATGTCCGGAAAACTTTTGGGATTCATGGTATCTTGACAAGGGAATGACATGAATCCCTCCAAAATAAAAGCCATCATTGGCATGGCAAAACCGACAATTCCCCATATTACAACTTTTCTTAAAAAACTAGGGACATTTGGAGAGTTGACCTTGAATTTGCCTACCACAATCACAAAATTAACTCCTTTCTAATAAAGGTTCTAAGCTTGAATGCAACAATGCTTGCCAACATGCCTTTGAATGCATGAAGAAATCTTTATTGAATCGCCAAAATTACAACAACCATCTTCCGAACAACCATTGATCTTATACACATCATCTACCCCCATATCCATTGGGACAATGTTAGCACAAAAAGACAAAACCGGCAAGGAGTATGCAATATATTACAATAGCCACACTTCAATTGATTATGAAACATTATACATGAAAGTTGCATGTAATTACCTAGCCATATGCTTTGTTAATGACAAACTCTACCATTGCACGCTTTACCAAACTACTTATATTATTGTTCATATGGACCCTTTTAGCCACTTTTTCTCAATAGCATTCTTACTTAGTGGCAAAATGCGAAAATGGACAGCCCTCTTCATGGAATTCGATCTCAAAATCATTACCGAAAAATCTGTCAAAAGACAAATCATTGCCAACCAACTCGCGGCCGCTCCTATCCTCTTTGAAAGACAAATCTATGATTCCGTACCTGATGAAGATGTCCTCTTCAATGAGGTTTCTAACCAAGCAATCTTTCTCTCTCAAAGCTCATTTCCACAATTTCATAGGAACCTTGAGGCTCAAGCAACCGAAGAGTCCAAAATAGTACTTAGCCAACCAAAATATTCTAAACAAACTAAGAAAAAAGAACATCAAGAAATCACAATAGAAATACATGAAGACACTTTGACTTTACAATTTGATGAAGTTAAATGCCTACAAGGAGCCCAAGCAAGATGTGTCATCCCATATCTTGGCAAAAAAATGCCCTTAGCATTTCACTTTACCTTTGATGTCATCAACATGGCTGAATATGAAGCCCTTATCCTCAACATGAAAGTAGCAATTGACATACCAACCTATATGCCTTGGGTGACTCCCAACTAGTTTATTGCCAAGTTAACGGAGAATACCAATGCAAAAGCAATAACCTCAAATCATATAATTAGTAGCAATGAACCTAACTGAAAAGCTCACATCATTCACTATAGAAGAAATCCCAAGCAAACAAAACACAATTGCCAACACCTTCGCCTCATTGGCCTCCTCATTTCACCCTCGCAAAGCATTACAAGAAAATTAATTCTTTGTCCAAATTTGAAAATCTCCTTGGGCCATGACACCCAAAGAGGACTCTCAATTGCCACATCAAAGATGTCACCATAAGAAAAAGTCCTTGGTACAAAAATCTCATTTAAATTCTTCCACACCACTCTTATCCTCCTAAAGTGGACTATAGATTAAAAACATGAATTAGAAAACAACTCCTAAAATATGTCCTCAAAATTGACATCCTCTATATTCTAAATTTCGAAGGCACCCAACGCTAATGTGTTATTGAAGGAGAGGTCTCTTATTGTCTTGAACAAGCACATGGGAGCATTTCAAGGGGCACTGTACCAGACACGCTACAACCCACAAATTCCTACAAATGGGTTACTATTGGCCTACATTAGAAAACAACTCAATAGCACTCACCAAAAGAAGCAATTCATGCCAACTCCATGATGATCTCATCTACTAACTTTCTGTCGAGCTTCAAACACTTCAAGCTCCATGGCCCTTCTCTATGTGGGGTTTAGACCTCATCAAAAAATTACCTAGATCACAAGATGGCCACACTTTTATCATCATAGCAATCGAGTACTTTACCAAATGCGTCAAATCTATTCCCATCTCTGATATAACCAAAGTCACCATCTCCAAATTCATTCTCAATCAAATCATCTATAGATTCAACATTCTCCATACCATCATCTCTAACAGTGGTGGAAACTTCAAGAATATAAATACGAAAAAATTATGTCCCAAATTCAAAATCAAGCACCAAAATGCAACAAGAAAGTTGAAGCCAAAAACAAAATCTTAGAGAAAACTATTAGAGACTACCACACCAACTAGCATCTTAAGCCTCTTAGCTCCCTTATATCTCACTACCTCCTTTACTCCCTTATAAACCCCCTAGGCTCTATAAGCTTGTGAGTTGCATTGTAACACCTACAGAATCAACAAGACCTTCCTCACAAGCAACCACCGCCTATGTTACGTACTTCTTTAGCCTCTACTCTCAATTATTGCTAAGTGTTTCCTATAAAGATAGAGCAGTGGTCGAGAGTGCCATTTGTATCTCGAAATCAATCATATTCCTTGTAACAAAGCTATTGCAGTCCATATACATGCCTCTTATTCACACTTTCTCATTTTTAGGTAAAGTCTCAACCCTGTTTATCAGTCTATCCTCCCTTTAAACATATTCACTAGCGCAACCTTGTCACCATCATATCTCCCCATTATATCACACTCCCAATTTGGTCCACCAAGGTCGGACTCAAGATTGGGTGCAAGTCTAGGAGTATCGAAGCGTTCAGGTTTTAGGCTTCCCCCTCTCTAGCCAAGTGCAAGTTCTCTTAGTCATGTTATAGTACAAAACCATTGTTGGCCTTCTGAGTTTGCATGGAGGACATTAAAAGAATCAAAAGTCAAATATCTCAAAATTCTAAAGGCAAAATCACAAAAGCTAGTCACAACCAAAAAAGATGTGATAAAATCATTGACATGCCCCCCAATCTATTTGAAAGTTCAAACTCCAAAATCAAACTCAAAAAAGTTGAAGGTTCATTGTAGTTCAGTAGGCCAATAGACTAGGAGAGGCCGCCCTTTATCAATCATACATGGCACCTACATTTTCACGCAAGTGCTCAATTCTAATAAAGCCCAGTGTCTCTAAAAAACCCTGAGGAATGGAGAAAACACCATGGAAAGGTAGGCACCTTCACATTTTCATTCATATTATAGCCTTTAGGGGATAAGCTACTTGCTTCACTAGTTAGTCCAAATCACAACCTTACAAAACAGGGATCCTAAACCTTTCAATGACAAAAACTCTTAGCCTTGAGGAATTGATTAGAGTTTTTTTCTTGTGATAAACATGTCTTCCCCTTAGAGCCACCATATTTCCGCTCACTCCATTATTTTCCCTTGACAAACAATCTTATTTCCACATCTCTCCCACTTCTTTACATCCTTTTTTGCACCTATTTCAGGGATGCTAGCATCTCGACAGCATTGGAGTTCCTGGATTTAAGATTGTAAGATCTGGGGAATCAACTGGGCTTTCCTTACGAGTCATAGCTACTTGAATCGCAAATGCATCGTTGGGTTTCAAGATGCTCTTGTGGCCATTGCTCTATCCTTCAAGGATTTTGTGGTTATGTTTAGGATCCCTAGTTTTTCTACACATCATGTCTTCAGGTCTTCCAAACCTAATTTTCTCTTTACGTCGTGGCTATCCAAACCCATCCTAGCATTTTATTATCTTTTGATTTTCTATACCTAATCAAAACTTTCCTATGTGGTTCACCGGATTCATCATAGCAACTTAATATCTTCGAGTCTTCCAGATCTAATTAGTTTTACCTCATGGTTGTTTGGACCCATTCTAACACCTATCTTTGGGTCTCCCAGATCTAATATAGCCTTTACCTTGTGGCTATCCGGACCCATCATACCATCCTGCCTATTTTCCTCTATGACCTTTAGACCTAATTTAGTTTTTATCTCATAGTTATTCAAACCCATCCTAGTAGCATCTTCTTTGAAAACTATCATATTGCATACACTCACATTTAGACTCATTTGTGTATGCTAGTATTGCATTTGTCTATGTAGTCTTGCAGCATTAGGGTTAACATCAGCATCTTTGATGACGAAATGAGCATTGGTTGCGCCCACTTTAATCAAGATTGAGACACGGTATGCATCCATTCAACAAAAAGGTATGTCAATGTATGTATTTTTCATTTTAGCATCTCAATTATTTCATTACAGTCATTACTTATCTTTATTACTATTATTTTCAAGAAGCAACATGACTTGCTACACTATTGTGACAAGCAATGTGCTTTGACGAGGGCATATGTATACACATTATTTTTGCTTTACTAACATTTTCTCTTGTCCAAGTCTTGCTGACATAATAAACTCCGTAAGTGTATACTTTCCCATACACTAAGATCAAGGTGGGACAACTTCTAGCACTTCTTGAGAGGTGTTGTGAGCTATCCTTCTTACTACCACCTTCATATCACCATCACATCAACAGATTTGTGATCGTGAGCCAACATATCTTTCCTCTAGCCCTTTTTACCTATATTGCCTGCTCATAGCCAATGGCATCATCCCAACCAATGCAACCCTTTGAATGCCTCTTTTAGCCAACATCATCAGTCAAGCCGATGATGTATTGATTTATCCTAATTTCTATGTATGTCATTGGTTAGGGCGATGACATTGACTAAAACTGAGTTTTTTCTTTTAGGGATTTGAACCATATATATAGGTTCCCCTTTGTCATTCATCAATAAGCAACAACATCAACTCACTTTGCTTGTGCTCGCAATTCCCTTTTAGGAAGAAGAAGAGGATTTAGGGTTAGAGGAGCTAACTCTCAAGTAAGACAAGTTAGCAATAAAAGCCTTGAAGATTTCAAGAATAGTTGTGTTAGCGAGGTGCACCAAGTCTTTGGAGTCTCCAACTTTGGCCTATATAGGGTTTCTTCCATCCATCTTGATTTCATCTACAACCATCTCTCATAAAGTGCTAGAAGCCAAGGGGAGATTAATATGTAGACAAGTCAACCGAATGTATTTATCCTTAACCGTAACCTCTTTCTTTTGTACTTTGGTTGATTTGGGAATGTTGAACGTATCATGTATTTGATAGTATAAAACATGTTTGTTGTCATTTACTTTATTGATTTACCGTCAAGTGGCAACCATAGCTCTTGATAGTGACACCCATATCTCTTGTTTTACTACCTAGTGGCACCTTACCTTTAGCTCTTACTTTAGCATATAATAACACCCTAGATCTAGTAAGGTCCTCCATCATCCTTTTCTATAATGATTGTGTAGGTTCCCCTTACAAATAGATTACAAATGACATTGCCTACGACCCCTAACCGCTTTGTGGACCGGCATTCTTGTGTGTGGATTTAGAATGGTGTTCTACCTTTTACCTATTTAGAGGCTTGTCCATATTTTAGAAGTCTCATTTTCGGCCCAATACACAACCTTCCATGTATACACCAACCATACAACAAAGTTTTCAAGTCCTTTGTCGACATCTCTCAAAAAATGAACATTATAGTTCTTTGAAATGCAGGTAGTGCATTGCGCAGCCAAAAGGGCATTCAATTGTATGCATAGGTACCAAATTCCAACACAGTCGTAGTTTTTAGCTCATCCTAGTCTGCAATACTAAATTTACTATCAACTGAAAACCCATCTAAAAAATCAACACAATTTGATGCCTGCTACTTCCTCAATAATTATGTCTGTAAATGGATATGAAAAGGATCTTTCTGACAACATACATACAACCTAATGTATTCTTACAGCTTAGTTGGAAATTATAGTAAGCAATGTAAAATCAATAACATACAACAGCAAATATATACTCAGCGATGAATACAGATAACAACAATGAATAGCAAGTGAATGATGATGTTTCCAATACTAAAAAAAGTGAACATGAGTATGAGCCTAAGTTTATCATCAAAGGTATGACCTTTGATAATTCCTTTTCAGAATCACAATGACAATTTAATTACTATAATTAAAGATGCCTTTTCACATCTCAATCAAATCAAGGTTACTTGGTAACCACTATAACCCAAGCACCCTCGAAGCTTCCTACAATATCACCCCCTAAAGGATTAGAAAGACTCCTGTCTATCAACTCCTCGCTGCTCTGAGTTGGAAGTGTGATGTCCTGAATATGCTTGTCCTGAATATCAGGAATTAGTTTTACCTGCGTGCCACCTGTGCTTACTCTTGTGCAAGATTCAATGCCACATTAAACTGATTGGGCTGCACATCTGTAATTGATGGTGCATCCTTGTGCAGATTTTGCAGCTTCATCAGGTGGTTTTTCTGGTCCTTGTTGAGTTTGTGAACCACAAAATCCTTGTGACAGCAAAGGTGCAACTCCCTCATGAATCCGATGGAGAAGTGGCATTCCAATGGCTTCAATGGCTGGTATCTAAAAATTAAACTGCTCATGGGGCCAATTCCTCAACTTTTCGATCTCAATATTTAGTTCCAAATTCTCTTTTCCACATGCCATCAAAGAATGGTTTAGATTCTCTATTCCCCCCTCTGTTTATACTCTCAATATTTAGTTCCAAATTCTCTTTTACACATGCCACCAAAGAATGGTTTGGATTCTCTATTCCCACCTCTGTTTATAATCTCAACATTTAGTTCCAATTTCTATTTTCCACATGGCATCAAAGAACGGTTTAGATTCTCTATTCCCACCTCTGTTTTTACTCTCATCTGTGGTTGGGTTATGGGAATTTTGTGCTCTATTAAGCAACTAATGTCGGTGTGCAGTTGTTTTTCTCTGTTTCAGATTTGACAACTTCCATTTCTGCCAGCTTCAATTTAACCCTCTCAAGCTGACCCTGTCAAGCTCTAGTTACACCTGAATTTTAGCTATAGTTGCATCTTCCTTTGCCCTTTTATCCTCTATCAGTTTAGACAAGATGACCTCATTCAATCAATAATACCGACCAATGTCATTGAAAAATAAGTAAATATTTTTGTAAATAGATTAATGTCTTCATTGGCTGATACTGGGGGTCCAATTACCAGAGTATCTTGTATTTGTTTGGCAATCGCTAAAGTCAGAATACCAATATCTTTGCCAATGCTTCATTTCTTGTTCCCTATTCTTGCACTGTTTGATCCACAAATTTATTTAATTCAAACACATCAATTTGTTTCCCCATTTTTCCTTCGTCCACAGATCTCAGCCACACAGCTGAATGAATGATGAACTACATCATTCACCAATTGTTGCAAAGGTCAAATATCCTCTACCAGCTCAAATGGTGTTGCATCATGGTCATGCCCTGTTTCGTACAACAATGGTTGGTTGAACGAAGGAATGGTTCTTCTTCCTCAGTTTGTGATGGTCCTTGGCCCTTCATATCTTCTTACTACTTAACTACACTTGTAAGATATCTTTGCTTCTCTTCCACACTCCTTGAGTGTTTAGGAGCTGGTAAAGGTTTAGATTCCTTAAATATATTACAACCTATAAGGCTAAAGGACTTACCTTTAGAATTCAATACCGTTTCAAGGAACATCATAAGCTGATTTGGCAGAAGGTGGAGGCACGACTTGTGTTGCAGCTACTAATGTAGATGTCTACCTTCGTCTCTTTTGTGATAATTCCCTCACCGAAGAATAGGCCCCCACTTCAGGATTATGTTTTCAGTATAAATTCTTGTCTATTTTTGTGGGGTTTATATGCCACATATAACTGAAGTGGTCTCTGCCCCTAATCCCTAATTCAGTTCATTGACGATTTCACCACCAGCTGATAGTTGGGAAATTTATCCAGTATGATTTGTGTATCGTAAGCAGTGAAATATGCTGTTTGGAATTTTTTCGCACCTTACCAGCTGTGTATGTATCCTGGATGTTATATAGTCCACCAGATCATGTTTTTTTTTCTTGTGCAATTCCTTTGATAAGTCGTAAACCCCAGAATTTTGTTCCATTAGCAATAATCTTGCTAAGATAAACTCTTCCACTACCCTAACAACCTGGCGTGTAATAGCATCTAGCTCTACACCGTGTTTTTTTACTATAGTTGTTGATTCCCTAGAAAAAATCTCCCTCGGAAATCTATCAGAACTTTTTCCAATAGCTTATTTATAACACTCAAACTCTCTGGTCGACAAAAAATTATATGCAACAATTCCACAGTAATCTTATGCTCCTCACCGTGATATATCAATGAAAGGTTGGTTTCATCCTAGTCCCTTGCTAAAGATGCATGTGAGCTAAGGTCAGTTTGCATTATTGTCATATCAATGAGCTGTAAAACCCCTACCTCCCTTAACTTTGCAAAACATTCATGAGTTGCTTCAGTTTTAAAGAGTTGCCTCAACAAGTAGCAACCTTGCAACAACCAATACTCATTTTTTCCAGTTGTTCGCACTTCGTGGGTTTCTTCCCTTCACTCTGATCTATATTCATTGCTTGAGTCTTCTACATGAGTGTTGTTGGAGTCGGTTTCCTAGCTAGAAAAGGTTGACACTTTCTAGCCTTCCCCATGGCTAACAAGTCGAGCACCTTATTTTTCACAATGTTTCTTTGCATGATTACATTGCTCTAGCAGTTTCTTCTCCTCAACAAGCTAGCAAATGAATTATCAGCACTTTTCCAATGGCTTATTTATAACACTCAAACTCTCTGGTAGACAAAAAATTATATGCAACAATTCTGCAGTAATCTTATGCTCCTCACCATGATATATCAATGAAAGGTTGGTTTCATCCGAGTCCCTTGCTAAAGAGGCATGTGAGCTAAGGTCAGTTTCCATTATTGTCATATCAATGAACTGTAAAACTCCTACCTCCCTTAACTTTGCAAAACATTCATGAGTTGCTTCAGTTTTAAAGAGTTGCCTCGACAAGTAGCAACCTTGCAACAACCAACACTCATTTTTTCCAGTTGTTCGCACTTCATGGGTTGCTGCCCTTCACTCTGATCTATATTCATTGCTTGAGTCTTCTACATGGGTGTTGTTGGAGTCGGTTTCCTAGCTAGAGAAGTTTGACACTTTCTAGCCTTCCCCATGGCTAACAAGTCGAGCACCTTATTTTTCACAATGTTTCTTTGCATGATTATGTTGCTCTAGCAGTTTCTTTTCCTAACAAGCTAGAAAATGAATTATGAGTATGGAAATCTTCATTTTGTTTTTCATGTTTTTGAAAATCTTTGCCACATGTCAATTCCTTATTGGTTGCTTTATTAATCTTTATTAATGTTTCAATTAAGTTTTTTCGGCACGCTTTGAAGGAATACATCCACAAAACATCAGTCTCTGTCTTCATTTTGCGATCATCGAACGTCGGTGGTTTGAGTTATTATTGTTCTTAGTTAACTTTGATTGTTTGGAATCTTTTTTGTTGATAGTCACACCGCTTGGCACCTCACACTTATTCATAGGTTCTTATGACCATGTTGTCAGTTGTCTTTCTATCACATCCTTTGTTTTCTCAATGGTTGCCGTTGATTTCAGTCATTCAGCACTCACTGATCACAGAATTTGTCTACTAGCTTTCGTTTGTTTGGCTTTGGTTTGTTTGGCAATCACCATTGACCTATGTCATCCAGCACTCACCACATATAATAATTTTCCTCAATGTAGCCTGAGGTCTATGTATGGTGGTGCTTTTTCTATGCGTTTGGCAATCGCTGATTGCGACTTCTGTCTAAAGATTGTAAGTTGCGATTGTTTTCTTATTTCTGAGTAGCTCTATTACAATCAAATACACCCCAATACCTCTCCTCGAATGATATAGTCTTAATTTTGAAGCATTGATTAATGTGGGATGTTTGGTTCCATCCACATTTTCTAATTGTACAGATCCATTCTTGAAAACTTCTACAATTCAGTATGGGCCTTTCCATTGCATTTTGAGTTTTTTCCCTTATTTAATTTTACTTTATATTTTTAATATTATCATTTCTGGTTTGAACTGCATTTTATTTAAATGTTTATCATGCCAGTATTTGCATCTTTTCTCTTCAGTTTCTATTTATAATTGTGCACATAACCTCTTTTATTTTAATTTTTAAACTGAAAACTTTTCTTCAAGCTCTCTTCATTCCCCAATCGATTTTCTATTGCCACACTCAAGCTGGGTACTTTGTTTTCTTATTTCTGTTATTAGCTCTGTCACAATCAAATACACCACAATACCCCTCCTTGAATGCTAATCTTTTTCTAAAATCCACATTTTCCATTTGTACATGTCCATTCTTGAAAACTTCTGCAATTCAGTATGCGCCTTCTCAGTGCATTTTAAGTTTTTTCCCTTCTTTAATTTTCCTTTATATGCTAACATTTCTGGCTTGAACGACATGTTATTTATATGTTTAAAATGCCAGTATTTGCATCTTTTCTCTTCAGTTTCTATTTAAAATTGTACCCATAACATCTTTTCTTTCATTTTTTTAAACCGAAACAACTTCTCTTAACGCTCTCTTCATTCCCCAACCAATTGTCTATTGCAACACTCAAGTTGGGGATCACAAATTCCCTAGGCACCATAACTTCCTACTACATTAGTTGAAAAATTGTAAATCTTGTTACTATTTTTAACATGGTTCTATATTCCCACAAGGCAGTTTGTAACTTTTTTTCCCAATCCTTTTTGTCAATGCCACGAGCATTTTGAATAATTGTGATTATGGACTTGTTAGATGCTTCCTTGTCCATTTGTTCTAGGGTAGTAAAGTTGTGGACTTGATATGTTTGATCTTCAAGAATTTTCATTATCTCCATTATCACTTCAGTAATAAAATGCACAACCCTATCACTCCCTATGCTCATGGGGCATCCAAATCCTGTGACAATATTGTCATAAGAGAAATTTTGTTGTACTTTTTTCAATATTATCTAGTAGCGCTTTTGCTTCTATCCGTTTCATAATAAATTTTGTTGTGACTAGTAAGTATCTACACCATCCTTTTAATATATGTCACAAGGTTCGAGTTTGATTTCATATTTGACGCAGATAAAGTTTGGTTCAAATTTGTCAATGGATAAAGTTCGAAAAAACAAATGTCTTTAAGTTCTAAAATATTTTTCTATCATTTTAATTTTTTAAAAACAAGGCATAAATATGTCAGAGGGACAAAGTGGAGAAAGCTTCTTGTCCTCTACTTTTAGTCAGTGTGTACACACACACACACATTTATAAAATAATGCATGTTTGTCAAAAACTTCAATGTAAAAATAATAAATAAAGTTTGGGCTCATGTTCGACTAGCATAAAGTTCAGCAAAGTTCAAACTTTGCATGAAATTCGACATACCTTGTGACAGCTCTTCATGATCGCATTTAAATGGTCTTGCAAAATCGATACCCCGTTTCTCAAATAGTTCTTGTTGCAAGGATGGGTTTAATGGCTCAAAAATTGCCTTGACTGATCTCCCGATCATTTGACATGTGCCACATGATTCAACCCATTTTCCATAATTGCAATGTTCTAGGAGGATCTGCACCACTAAATCTTTCCACAGTTTACCATTGTTGCATATCCAGCTTCACGCTAATGTCAGCATCATCGGCATGGAGTTTTTCCCCTGTGTGCCAATTCGCAAGATCAACTGTTAGGTGAATTATGTGTTAGTACTCACATGGGTGTGAGTAAACATGTTTGTGAATTTACATTAGTTTATGAGTGGGTAAATATTATTTTTGTCAAGGAATAAAGGCGTTGCGTATACACCAATAATATTTTGTATTATTAGTGTGTTGTTCTAACAAGACACTAATATAGGATATTCGTTGTTGTGGAGTGATTTTAGGGATGAGTTAGAATACGAGGTTGTGAGATTTGTAATAAATGTAATCTCCTTGTTTTTAAGAGATAGAAAACCTATATGTATGTACTTCATCGAATGAATAACACTACTATGATTTTATTGTGTGTTTATATCATTGTGTGCAAATTGTGTTTAGATTTCATAAGTAAAATCTGACCAAATTTTACATTTGGTATCAGAGCTGGTGAATCTGCTGGTAGACATGAAGATTTAATTATAGACAAGGGGCAGTTGAGTTCTTATTGCCCCAAGTGATGGCAGTATATTTTGAGTAACGGATCCATGTAGAATTTTAAGAGCATAGATTAGTTTTCTTTTATTTGTTGGGTAAATAGTTTAGGAGAGAATTTTGATCTGCTATAGCACCCACGTGGAAGTGAAAATCAAGAAAAGAAGAAGCAAGGTCTTATTGTTGCAGTTATATGATTTGCTTAATCAAAGGGGAATTTTCGACAGGCATTTTCTTTTATAACAGTTTGATACAGGTTCAGTAAAATCGTGATATCTCACTCAATTCTTAACGAAAATCAGAATTTCAAATTGTAATGGAACGCTTAAAAGGAGGAGAACAAAACCCAGAAACTGTTTGAAAAGATTCTGCAAATTAAAAGAGAAGTTTAGAGCAGTACATGAGGGACGTGTTTACCCAGTGCTAATAATTATCCAAGATATGATCATTATCCATCCTTTGCATTAAAAGTTCCAATGGCTGTTAATTCTGCTGCATACCATTGATATTTCACCGCGGTATGATCCTCTTTTGTATCCATCACTGTTCAAATGGCCTGGTTGAAGATCTGTTCGGTCCAATGTCTATGTTTTGTTGAATTATTTATGTTGTAGTTGGTCGGTGAAAGTTTAATTTAGGATTTTAAGGATTTAGTTAAAGTGTAGTTAGTTGGTCATATGTATTGTAGGCTATTTTTTAAGTTTCTTTATCCAAATTAAATTCTATTTGGACATTAAAGGTAATACATACATGTGCATATTACTGTTGCCATATAGTCTACAAGTTGTCAAGTAGTTCTAAGCTAATGTTGTTTCACAAGTTTAATTAGAAATTTCATTCATTAAAAGTTTTGTTTTTGAGGCTATGGTTAAAGTCTATAGTTTATTAGGTATTAGTACTATCAAATAAGTGGTTAATTCGACAAATCTATGTCTAGATTTTGTGGTTGTTCTTTTTATACATTTCATCTAGTCATCATAGTCAATGTTATAATAAAAGTCATCAAAAATGAAAAACATTTCCTTGTATATAGATGCATTATCGGTTGAAACCGACATCCAAGATGTTTTGCATTGTAGGGGGGAGATCTAATAAAATTAAACGTAATGTTAAAACAATTGAGCTTCAAGTTCCATTCAGCTAAGTAAGCAACAACTTAACGGAGGTCAGACACTGGAGGTCAAATAGTGACCTCTCATCAGCCATTGGTGACGGGGTTGCACTATGATGTAGTGACATTTTCGTTTGCATTTTATTTTGTGTGGTGTGCTAAAATAAATCCTCTATTGTGGTGACATGTTTAAAAAACTCATATTGTAAAAAAAACTCATTTTTTTAAGATAGGAGAAGATTTTGAGGTAAACTCGGTATAGATTGTTGTCCAAATAGTTCGCGAGTTTGTGAATCTTAGAAATTCAAAATTCGATAAATTCAAAAAGGGGTCCGGGAACCAACTCAGGAATTCAACTTGAGCGCAACACCTTTACGAGGGTTACGAGACAACTTGATTGAGTTGTATTTGGTCTAAGAAATGTTTTAATAGAGAAGATTTTGAAGAATGTGATTATGTTCTCCAATGTTTGCACTAAGAGGGGGGATGTTAGGAAAATTATGGGCAAGTACACACATGGATGTGAGTAAACATGTTTGTGAGTTTACATTAGTTTATGAGTGGATAAATATTATTGTTGTGTGAGGGAATATATGTGTTACATATACACCTATAATAGTTTGTATTATTAGTGTGTTATTCTAAGAATGCACTAATATAGGATATTTGTTGTTTTAGAGTGATTTTAGGGATGAGTTAGAATTGGAGGTTGTGAGATTTGTGATAAATGTAATCTCTTTGTTTGTAAGAGATAAAAAACCTATATGTATGCACTTAATCGAATGAATAACACTATTGTGATTTTATTGTGTTTATATTGTTTTGTGTAAACTGTGTTTAGTTTTCAAAATTAAACTGGACCAAATTTATATCAACCTCCACTTTTGTGTTACCGCATAGCCCCTGCAATATCAGTATTGTAGACCTCAACTCGTTACTAATGGCAATTGGTGAGGTCACATCGTTCATCGATTATATAGCAATTCCTACCAACTCTTCTAATGGTGCAACTGAAACTTCATCTCCCTCCATTTTAATGTACACTTCCATTCTTTGTAGTAAGGTTAACAAGATGATACATGAAGTTAGGGAGTACATAGACACCACACATTTGATCCCTTGGATATTGTACAAAACTAAGAATAATGCAACTTTGTTATTACAATTCTACATTGGATGTCATTGTCTTCTCTACTTTCCTTGTTTTTTAACACATTGCACCTTCATATCCTTTGTCATTCACAATTCGCTTCCTTTCATAACCCTCTTAAATCTGTTTAAGTTGCCCATCGGGTCTCCTCTTGGGCCCGTATCAGTGGTATCGAAGTATAAACACTTTATATCATTTCCAGGTTGTATCTTGGTGTATAAGAACTTTGGCTTTGTTTGTATGCCCACTCATGTGAGCTTTGATTACAAGAAGTTAGGGCTCAACAAATGACCCTTCATCATACCTTCCTTCACGTCCTCGGATGGGAGACATATCTTCGACAACACCAACTTCAAAAATGTTCTACAAGATGATAGAGGATGCATTGCAAAGACAATGGGAAGATTTGGAAGAATGTCATCCACGTGACAAGCAAGTATTGTTAATCATTTCTTGTTACTTCTTAGGCAACAAACTCCTACCAATGCCTCTCATCCACATCGACCATTCAGTGATTACACACCGTACAATGTACAAGTCAATCTAGGCATCCCTATGTGTAAAGGCAAAATAGATGAAGATGCACTAGATAACAGGGTTAACCTAATATGTTCATATTACGGATTAATCAATTCTCTGATCGAGAAAAATTACATTCGCTCTTCTCGAAGTTTCTTTATCAGAAAGAAATGGTGGAAAAATTATTGCACCTCACAAGAAAATCGTGAAGATGAAGTTAATTTAGACATGTGGAATGGTTTCGTAGAGGCACTCAAAGAAACCTAATATCTTACTAGCAACTATGATAACCAGTACGTCAACTTCTCTCAGTTGCACCAAGGCAAAGAACAAACTATGCAACAATATACATATACCTTTCATTCTTTGGTGTCCAAACTTGGGATTCAGGATTCAGAACAAAACCTTACTTTTAAATATAGGTAGGGCTTGAGACCACATATCAAGTCAGACATGGATTTCTTATAGATCTCTTCAATCATAGAAGTCTACATATTTGCTTGCAAGTTTGAAGCAAAGGCCAAGGCCAAGACAAAGACCCCAGATCCTAAGTCTCAGACCAAGCAGCAGTCTAAATCTTCCAAACTAGGAAGTGGCTCCAAGCACCCTCTGCAGAAGAAGCAACAATTGTCAAATGACCAAAACAAGCAATCCAAGATTGGCAAAAGTTGTTCAATTCACAACGCCAACAGTCATTCCAATAGGGAGTCCACACTAGGAAGACTTTACTTGCACAACTTGAAGCAATAGGTACAAATACTACATCATTGGAGAAAGGTAAACGGAATCTAAACCTAGTGCTATTGTGGGTACCACAAACATATTAATTAGCATTATGAAAATAGAGGAAGCCAAAAAGATTGTTCCATTCCCAAACATGGATGAATGCTCAACCAATACATTCCATTGTTGGCAATGGAAGTTAGAAGACCCTGATTACTCCTGAAGCAATTCGCAGATTGAGCTTGCAACTAACGCCTCATCCACAACCATACTCCATTGGACAGTTCAATACAGTATCCGAAAAATGTGTCACTCAACAATGTTAATTGGTGTACAACATCAAGCCTTTTCAAGATACACTCCACGACGTCGCTCCATTAGAAGTATGTGATGTTTTACTTGGTCAACCACATATTTCATATCGACATGTAGTCTATGAGGCAAATACTAGAAATGTTGTAGTAGATGTTGGTGATAAGAGATACCACATACTAGAAGTAGTTCCTATCTTATCAATCATTAGCACTAAATAGCGCAATAAGCTACTCACGTCTAGTAAGAAATTTGTTCTTTTGGTGGTGAGCTCTAAACATAAGAACGTCCTTGTGGTGTCAATCCATATTGCACTTCCTCCAACATTAGCAGCAGAGACCACAAAGTTGAACTTCAAGTTGGAAGAATACAAGGATATTTTTTAGTCACCAAAGGAAATAGCTAGTCACTGCAGGGTGAAGCACATTATTGATTTGATTCTTGGACTACCTCTACCTAATGCCTCTTTATATCACAGATCATTTCAAGAGAATGGAGATCAAGTGGCAAATCCATGAATTCGTTGATAAAGGACATATCAAGGCCAGCGCATCGCCTTGCGGTAGCCGAATTGTGTTTGCACCAAAAGGACAGCACATGGAGGTTGTGCATCCATTACCGAGCTCTAAACAAGATCATAGTAAAGAACCACTATCCTCTTCCAAGGATTAAGGACCTGTTGGACCAGCTTCGCTATGCAAAATTCTTCACCGTAATTGATCTTAAGTTTGGTTCAAAAGACTTTGTCGGTGTTAAAGAAGTACTTATGGCCACATCTCAAGGCCGATCTATCCAAATACATCAAGTCTTGCACTGCATTTGAAATTGCCAAGACAATTAGTCAAAAGCAAGTTTCTACGAACCTCTACCGGTTCCAATGAGGCCATGGGAATCCGTTTCCAAGGACTTTCTCTCATGCTACCCTACTACCAAGCATGGCAATGATTGCATTTATGTAGAAGTTGATAAATTCTCAAAGATGATAATTCTCAAACCTTGTAAGAAAGCAGCATCCACTCTGGAAACAACTATAATGTACTTTTAGCATGTTTGGATCCACCTTGGAATCCTAGAAACCATTCTAATGGATAGGGATACAAGGTTCTTGAGCAATTTCTGGAAAGTACTTTGCTCTATGCTAGATTAAAAAATGAACAAATTTATTGCCTTTCATCCACAAACTGATAGACAGACGGAAGTGGTAAATAGGATGATAGTGCACCTTCTGAGGGTGTACAATTCAAAAAAGCAACGCACTTGGGATGAAAGCCTATCTTTCATTTAGCACAACTACAACAAAGATCTGCACAACCCTATTGCACAACATTTTCAGGTTTGCTTGAGTTTCCAACCTCTAGCACCCATTAACGTAGCTTATCCTATTTTGCCATCAAAAGTAGCAACTCCAACTCAAAAAGAAGTTGATAAATTTGTTCAGATCATTGAGCATATTTAGCACATTCAATAGCGAATGCAAACCATTTTGCAACAAGCTAATGCTAAGTACAAGCAATGTCGTGACAAGCATTGAACACCGCACACCTTTCAGGTTGGTGATCAAGTCTGGCTACATTTGCAGAATAAAACATTGATAGGACCTTACCACAAGCTTCGTCCACTTTGGTATAGGCCCTTTACCATCACCAAGCAAGTAGGATATAACGCTTTCGAGCTTGCTTCACCTTATCTTGGGTTACATCCAATCTTCAAAGCACAACTTTTGTGCCATTATTTTCCATCACAGTTGGATACTCTAGAGACCGCAAAGACTCTTCAACAGACAAAGATTAATCCAGATTGCAATATCCCAACACTATCAGATCAAGTCATTGACGCTCGGGTCAAACGGACATATCAACAAGAGATCCCTCTTCCAGATCATCAAAGTAGGTTAAGTGCCTTCACAAGGAAAATGGTTTACAAAAGCGCAAGTTGCCATTTTGTTTCCACATCTTTTGCCGCAACTACACACAATGGCGACAATTGCTCTTCAAGGAAGGGCGACTGATCTAGGAGGATCTGGGCCACTAGATCTTACCTTAGTTACAATTGTTTCATATCCATCTTCGTGCTAACATCAGCAGCATCAACATTGGACTTTTCACCTACATGCCAATTTGCAAGATCAACCTCCACTTATGTATTACCATATAGCTCCTGCAATGTCAGTACTGTAGACCTCAACTTGTCAATAACAACAGTTAGTGACATCATAGTGTTCATCGTTTAGGAAGCAGTTGCTACCAACTCTTGTAATAGTTCAACTGACGCTTCATCTCCCTCCATTGTTTATTAATGTACACTTCCATTCTTTGTAGTAAGGTTAGTAAGAAGATATATGAAGTTAAGGAATACATAGACACCACACATTTGATCTCTTAGATACTGTACAAAACTTGGCATACTACAAATTTGCTATTACAATTCTACATTGGATGTCATCGTCTTCTTTGTTTTCCTTGTTCTTAAACACATTGCACCTTCATATCCTTGTCATTCACAATTCGCTTCCGCTCATAACCCTCTTAAATCCGATTAAGTAGGTTTTCCACTGGGTCTCCTCTTGGGCAACGGATCATGTGATGAATTGGGGGTCACCACAAACTTGTTAGTAATATCATTCTTGTTGTTGCTTCACCACTCATATATCCTCCAAATTTGCCCTCACGAGCTTATTTGAGGATCAATTCAGCCTCTTCTTCTAATACACATCTTCGTAAAATTTGATCTTTACTTAAATAGTATAGTAATACATGGATCAGCTGAACCAGTCTCGATTTTGGAGTGATTTTTCTTCTTTGAGCTAATGGTACATCTGCTGCAAATGTTCTCGTAGACAAGCAGACTCATATATCTTTGTATCATTTTGATAATATCAAAATAGAGAAACCACCATGAATCTGGGTAGTCATCACTAACTCCATCAGCCAGGTCACCGTTTCGAATTCATGACAAATGATCAACCATCACAATTTGCCTTTTTCTTACCACGATTGAAAATGTAGACTCTTGTAATAACAACCAGTTTGATATCATGCCATTGAGTACTGGTTTTTTTATACAATACAGTGTTTGATTGTCCATAAAAAATGTGAACGTGTTTTCTACTAAATAGTGTCAGAATTTCTAAGCTGAATAAACCATTCGTAATGTATCTCATTCTGTAGCATTTGTTAATTGTCAGCTAGCAAAGTATAGTGGGTGATCTAGTTTATGTGATCCTTCTTGTGCAAGTCTGCACTCTACAGCATAATTAGAAGCATCCACATGTATGTGAAATTCCTTATCCCTGTTTGGATGTAATAGAATGGGAAAGTCCAATGGGTGTGACAGTTTTACAAAGTTCTTGATGAACCTCAATAATATCCATTATGTCCTCGAAAAGACCTTACTTTCCCAACATCTCTGGTATTTTGCAATTCATTATCTTTAATTTTTTCCAGATCTAACTTCATAATGGCTTTACACACCACGTGTCCTAACAATTTACCATATGTATTAACAATTGACACTTCTTGGGATTTAAAGACAACCATGCTTCCCAACACCGAGCTAATGCTCTCAAATGATCATCCTTCCATCCGTGGATATGCTAATCATCCAAGAATGTCTTCAAATCCTTTGCGGCATTTCTCAAAAAAAAAAATTGTCCTTTGAAATGTGGCTGGTGCATTCAACAACCCGAACAACATCCTATTATATGCACATGTACTGAATTCCAATATTGTTGTTTGTAACTTATCTTCCTTGGCTACAATAATCTGATTATAGCCGGAAAATTCCATCTAGAAACAAAATTAACTTGCTACCTGCTGCTTCTTCCAAAATAGTGTCCAGAAAAGATCCAATACCTTTTCTGGTATGCTACTACATTATTCTTTCGAAACTCCTTTACATCTTTACAGGTCCCTACAAAAACTTCTTTATGTTCCATAACTATATTAATGGCTGCCCTTGCCAATTCTAGATCTAAATCCGCCCCGACTCTAATTATCTGATTTTCTTTGGCAGTGACCAGATTGATGTCTTGTGTTGCTGGACCCTTATAATGAATGTTGGTTCCTTGTGGAAATTCATAGGCAGTTTGCATGCCTAGTTCCACATTCCATGTTCTATATTCCCTCAAACAAGGCGGGTGATCACTCCCTTCCCCACCTCACTTTGGTATGCTGCAGGGAATTATCCACTTCTATATTTATTAAATATAGTAGTTTACGTCGTCGTTTCTAGCAATTTATTTGTGTTCAATCTTTCTTTTCAGTTTCCACCATATATGATGGTTTCAGTATCTCATACTCACCCATTTGCCAACGCAATAGGTCCCGATCTGTATACCTGATGTCTTCCGAGCATTCATCTAGATGTAACACACTCTCTTCGTCCAATTCATATTCATGATCAATGTCAGATCCACTGCTAGAACTAGACTGTTCTTCACCAATAATTTTGTCTCTTAGGGTGTCCATAGTTATTCTAGTTCTTCCAATTTTTACTGTAATGTTTTTATGCTCCCAACCATGAATGGCTTTTACTTTTTCTAACCATGGACTTCCTAGTATCACATAATAGTGTTTTAAAACACTTTCCCTCATTATTATTACAAATTTAGCCTTTTTCCCGTTAACACTCTCTTCATCAAGCAAGATATCTAGAGGAGCAATCTGTTTTTTATTTGCTAATTTTAACCTAAAATCTGTGAAGATTAATGATAGACTTCCCAACTTCTTCCCCGCTTTTTCAGGTAAAATATTTACACCCAACCCACCATCAATCAAAGCATTGGGGAGAACCATGTCTCAAATCTCTATTGTTAATTTTGGGACACCCTTTTCCCAATAACAGCACACGTCCCATTCTTCTGTTGCTGGTTGTATTTCTTCCAGTTGTTTCACTGTTTGGACTTGTGCTGATTGTGGTAATTAGTTCATCAATAGGATTTCCAGTACTGGGACCATAGTTCCATTAATTAATGATATTAAATTTTCTATTGAACTATTTTCTTCTTTAATTTCTTGTTTTTCTTCTTTTCCAGTGCATGGTCATCTGATCCTTGTTTTTGGTGGAGGTGCAATTCCGTACACCCACGCCACATTATCTATTTAAGTATTTATATCTTTCAAAGCTTGTATTTCATCTTGCATACATTGTGTTTCTACTTGCATGTCTAGTTCTTTCTTATTTTCTGCCCTGGTAAAATCCAGCAATTACTCATCTCCTCCTCCTTGTTCTATCTACACCATGTTTTCAGATTTTTACTTTGGGCAATTATCATTGACACAGTCGCTTGCGGAGTGTCCCCACTTATTGCATTTCCTACAATGAATTGGGGTCTGAACTTTTTGTCCCAAATGAGTGGGATTTTTGGTGATCAAATTCTACTGCTGCTAGTACTAGGGGGCCGATGGTTTCGTTGGATTTTATATCCTCCACTTGATGGTGCCTAGTGTACCATCATACATTGTTTTTCGGTAATGTTGTTTTACAAGTTATAAAAGCATTCACTTATATCATGTGCTCTTACACTGAAAACACAGTATTTAAAGGGCCATTCATCCTTATGCCCTTCGGTTCTACATTTTAAGCACAAAACCCTGGTTTTTGAAATTGCACCTCTTCTCAACCTTCCTTTTTTATAACTTCTTCGGGTTTGGTTTCATTTTCAGCAATGTCTCCATTTCTTTTATGCAGGAATTGTTGTTGTTCAACATCCAACATTCTTTAAAAAGTATCTTGCTATTTAGAAGTTGGTACTATCCGCAAGCTTTCCTTGAATGCATTTCAGAAGGTGTTTTTTCTGCCACAGCCTAACAGATCATTTGATGTCTCTTACTTGTTGCTTATATTTTCTTCTATTTTGTGGTGTGTTCGCCTCCTTGACACTCAAAACTGCCATCTACAAACAGTAACATAAATTTAACTTATGCAGCATGTCAGGTGAACCAATGATAACATACATTCAGCATATGTGTTCTTTGCAACTAACCAGATAAGTTAAGTAACGGCAATATGACAGCAGTAAATAAAAGCAATGGTCAAACAGCTATAAATGCAAATGACAGCAATAGATTGACGATTCCATAACCTCTGAAAAGTGCATATAAATGAGTCTTAAGGTTATCATAAAAATTCATTATAAGCTCCCACCCTTGGGACATCGAATATCTCTACAAAATCACTAAAAAGGACTTGCAATAATCATGGAGCCCTTAATGATTCGCTATACATTAAATCTCAGGCAATTGACGTTTATGACTTCTAGTGTGAAGCCTAATTAGATTGCATAACAAAAGAAGATGGGACTAGAGTGCATCCACAGGAATGATTCAACATGCATGATTGTAAGGTGCCACTATCAATTAGGATGTGAGGAACTCTGGATTTTACATCTCTTTGTTTATTAATATCCTTGTTTGTCAAAAACCGGTTTGATTCTCTGTTATTGTTTTTATTCCTATTAAACATGGAGGGTGCTCGCAAAAGGGAAAGGAAATGAGGAGAAATGAAATTGATAAAGTGAAAGGGAAGGAAAAGGAGGTGAAGTCAATAGCTAATCTTTATAAGGACCATAGAGAAAACACAAAATTCAATTTTTCCGTGAATATATTTGTCAGCCGTTGTTGATAAGAAGGCGAAAATGGAGACAGTGGAAAGTAGAAACAAGATGGGAAAGGAGCAGCAAAAACTCCTATCATTTTTTACCAAGATCCACCGACTAACCGGGCCTTTGGCTTAGTGTCTTTCATTTGGCTGCAAAGGTGATTTTTGAATTTATTGATATCATTGATGGTAGTAAGTCTAATGTCTAGTAAACCTGGCAACAATACCACAAGGAAGCTATGGGGAGAATTGGTATTAAACACAAGGTTGGATGCTCTGGAGGACAAAGTCGATGAGCATCTGTGGATTTTCAACTTGCTGATGAACTTAGGACAAGTAGCTTAGCCAGAACCAAGGCCCGAATGATGAAGACAAATGCTCAGATAAATAAGTGTCACAGAGAAGCCTTTGTCCTTTTGTTTACGTTTATCAAGTTTGTTCGGCTTTGTTATACCATGATCTGTATGTTGACTTTAGTGAGTTTACCTCGGTAATGGTAAATAGTCATGATTCCAATGCTAATGTGTATGGCGGTATTACTAATTCTTGCCCTTTTACCAATTTTGTGTATCAGTTTTATTTTGACTCAATCAGAATTAGATTCCGGTTTATCATAGTTTGAGTTGTGGCATTTTACAATATCAGGCATTTATTAAAATAATCTTGTGATTACGAACATTTTCTTAGGAGTCCATTATGTTTAAAGGTGTTCAGTTAGTCTGTGTATTGCCCAGTCTCCAAGGCCCTGGAATCTGAAAAAAACTCTAAATACGTACCTTCTCTCTTGGATAAATGTGTCTTAACTCTTATATTAATTCAGGGAACAAATACTTGCATCTTATAAGCACATATTTCATGAGAATTTCCCAGTGAATGAAACCTTATTTACTTATTGCCATATCTGATTGACCTTTGAACCATCTGATTGGTCTTATAAAGGATGCTCTTCATTGCATATATTTTTCATCAATGTGTCCTATATGGTAGAGTGCATTTGGCAGAATCTTCTTGAACTCTCTCCATCAGATACATGATTTGTTAGCATATTGACACTGTTGTGAAAAGGGCTCACATGAGACAAGACATTTTGCATGCAGTGTTGCAAATGCAACTTTTCTTTTGTATTTATGAATCGCAACATAGGTCTCCAACTATTGTATCCGGTCTTCAAGTAGTTTCGCATCAAGTTCTCCCTTGAACAGCAGTATGTCCAGGATAATTTGCACTTCAAAACAGTTTTTCTTGAGCAAACTATGAGACAAGGTCATGGTGGGGCTAGGCACATTATTACTTGAGAAAACTATGGGTGAAGGTCATCTCTATACCTTTGCAATGCTTTGCCAACCATACAATGGATGTTCACCATGTCTCCTCGATGGTTTTCATGCAGATTTTCAGGGATACCACTAGAATGCAATGTTCGAAGACGTTTTCTAGAAATAGATAATCGAACTTTGTGTCCTTAGTAGGAATATCCTAGTCCATATAGGCATGAATGAGAAATTCTGAGGTGGACATTGTCAAAAACAGTCTTATGTCAATATAGCCACTTCATCAGTTAATACCAGCTCTGATACCAACTGATGCATGGCCTAGGATACTTATACAAATAGACAAGACAAGTGCCAAGTTTGAAATGAGTTGATTGTTCATCAGCGTGGCTCTTTTAGTGCAATAAACATGTCAGCAGCGGAGTTATTTGTGATTGCATATATCCATTGATAATTGATGTTATGAACCCTAACCACTTTGGGTGCCAGCGTTAGTGTCACCCAAGGTCAATTGGAATTTGAACATCAATTGAGGTGGTTAAAGTTAACTCATTTTTGCACATCAGTTAAGGCTATTAAAGTCAATTGAAGATATAGACCAAAATTAACAGTTTTCCCAATTTTAACTATTTAACCTAAATACTCAATTTAACATATCTCTTTTTTTTCAATGTTCCAAGTATCTTGGGGATGGAAGAGGCGGGGTTTCAAGGATGGCAAAAAAATCCTGAATTTTGGGGACAGCTATTTAAATAACATATAAAAATTATTATTAAATCTCGAAAATACAAATAAATTAAAGAAAAAATTAACAATAACTTAAACAAACTAAAATAAGCTCAGATTTGAAACAATAAATTACTAAATAAAACCATTGATCCAATAATCCATCTGATAATCTGAAATTGTGAATTATAAATTATTATTTCCATTACTCAATATTACAAATTACAAACTCAAACTCAAAGCTAGGAAGAGTGCATCAACAAGTTAAGGCCCAAAACAAAAATTCAAAGTCGACAACTCAAAAATCTGAGTTATCATCTAAGGGGAAACTCAGGAACCACTACTCATCGCAAGAGCCGTTGGACTCATCTACCTCCTACAAGGGGACCCCAACCAATCCCAATTGCACATCTTGTCCTCGCCAACTAACATCGGCTCCTCAATTTCTTAATCGCACTTCAATGTTGGGCTCTCCTTGTATTTAAGTATCTTGCGATCATGCAAACACAAGGCACTATGTACAACATCAAGCTTCTCTGCTCCCCTAGAGGTAAGCATGTTCCTCTTCACACCATGTGTACACGAATTCCTCTCGACATCAAAGGAACTAAAAAACTATCAAAAGGGACGAATGGCAAGTGTTCAAAGCAAAATGTTGGAGGCCTATCAGGCGCTACCATCTCATTGGCATGTCATGTACCAATGTTAGCATGTCTATTCCAGTTTAAGTCTTGTAGTCCTCTATTTTAGTGAACTTGAGCCACTCAACTCTTTGAAGCTTCCTCTAGACCATACAATTTTTTTCGGGCCTTCATGAAGCCCTTCTTCGCCCCCTCATCATCCAAGGGGGAAACCCTACTAGGCCTCTCCACATACCATTTCATATTAATAGCACATGCACCCATGTGTAAGAGGGTGTTCAACTTCTCCCACCTTAGCCAAATGATGAGATTAAAATGCTAATGGTAGAATTCTAGGGTGGAGCCCTTCTCCCAAATAGCAACCTTCATCTAGCCAAGCATGCTATCAATACAAGCTCATACATCAGCCCAAGGTCGGGCTTATCGAAATCCCCATATATGATGCTCTTAAAACTAGAGATATGTAATCCATGTGATATATCTCACATCTGCCCAAAATGTCTCGCTCACCACCACCTCCTCCAACCTCTTCCCCTACTTTGTCATGTAGTCTCCCCACCAAGTCCACTCTCGTGTCATGATTATAAGTTGCAAGGGCTCCTACAACTTAAGCATCCTCTCCAGCAACATGAAGAAGAATGCAAAGCTAGTATCCATTGGTTTGAGGAATTCCTTCCTCGAAATGGTGTGGAAGAGCGCCAGTGGTGTGTGGTGGTTGAAAATGAACATTTGCACCTCCCTAGCATCAGCCATTAACTTTTTGACCCAATCTATTTTTTCAATGTCCTTCAATGCACTGTTCATAAAATTCATGCAACATGGAGTCCAAAATATATGCTTGTAGGTAGTCTCAACTAGTTTACCTACATCCCTACACACATCAATTACATTTGTAACTACTTGTACCACATCAGAAGCACCAATCTCCTGAATGGCCTCTCTCAATATTTGAAATTGGAACTCTACATCTTTGTGCTTGCCTAAACAGTCAATCATCTTCAGAAACTAAGGTAACTCCTTACATGTGACAATAATATGTATGACTAGGCATTGTCTAATATTCGTCCACCCATCCATAATTATGTTGCATCCATGAGAGACCCATGTGGCCCTCATCTCATCCATCAATACATTACCTTGGAATAGCTTTTGTCCATGATGATAATATTCAATTCCATCTCTCTAGGAGGCAAATAAAATGCACATGCTTTGGTGACCTTGTCCATAGCCTCCTTGAAATTTGGCGAGCAAGAAACATAAAACAAGAAGGTATTGGTCAGTCTCCTCCCTAGCTTGTGCATTAAACATGTCAACAACTAGATTAAGTGCAATGGCCTTTCTCTTGCCCCTAGCCTCCACTCCACTCACCTCAAAAGTTGGAACTATTGGAGATGTACACTAGTTGTAGCACGAGAGAAAGAAGTAACGAATTTGAGTGAATTTGAACGATTTATTCATGAATTTAATCACGAATTTGAATGAATTTCAAAGATTTTCTTGTCATTCAACGAATTTCGAACTTCTGCAATTAGATTCGACGAATGTAGTTACTTAGGCTAGAAGTCATAGGAGCACAAACTGGTGGAATGGAGTCCAAGATGTTTCCATTATACAACCTGGTAAACTCCTATCCTCTACTCAAGAATGAGAGCCGCACAAACCCCAACCTTTTCTCATGTTGTGTAGGAAGCATGCATTCACCCAAGTGATGTTGCCTTCCCCTCCCGACCCCTCACTTCCCCTCGCCCTCCCCTACAAATATTACACTTCAAATTTCAAGTCCCCCCTAAATTGTGTGGTTTGTTGGCAACAAGTTTTGTTGGAAAGTGTTGAAAAGGTGTCATCTTATTGAATGGCCCCTTGGAAAATTTGGCCAATAACTTCGAAGGACAATCAGAGTTTTGAGCACACACAATTGAACTTCCCTTTTTTTTTGTGTTTGCCATTTCCATTTGGGACCCCTCACTACACATCTCATCCAACATGTGCAAATCTGTTTCATTATCACTTTCATAACTCATCTTGGCATTGCAAAAACTGAAAAAATAAACAAAATAAATTTAAAAGTTTTCAAAAAACAAAACAAAATTATATAGTATTACGACAAGCCCACCCCCATGTACACTTCGAGACGTGTCCTAAATTTAGCCAAATGGGCTTGGGGCTAATGGTAGGAAATGAGAAGCTTCATTCCATTGACCCAAGATTCAATCCCACAGGTTCCTTGGACACTTCAAAAAAGTAGCCATGAGTACACCTAGAGGTAGGGGTCCAACTTCTTCATGTGAACCACACAAAACAGACTCTCGAACATTACAGACCGAAGCTCACCCCCATGTACACTTCAGTCCTAAATTTACCCCAATTTTTGGCTCAATAAGCTTGGGGATAGTGGTGGTAAACAAGGAGTTTCACATCATTGACTCAAGTTCCAATTCCACAGGCTCCTTGGACACTTCAAAAAGGTAGCCATGAGGACCCCTGGAGGTAGGGGTTGAACATCTCCATGCAAGCCCCACAAAACACACTACCAGACATTATAGACACAAGCCCCCCACCCCCATGTACACTTTGATGTGTCCTAAGTTTATCCCAAATTTTAAGTCCATGAGGTGGTGATGTAGTGGTGAATGGGTTTCTTCGAATGTAAGAGACCCTAATTCAAATCCCACCCATGATAACATGGCCCACCACCCGATAGACATCCCCATTGAAGGGGCGCTGCAATAATGCAATCAAATCTGCGGGCACAATAAAGTGCTTAAAATCCATCGTAAGTATGGAACCACGGCCAAGTTCGGGCTCGGTGATGTCTCCATTGACCCTCATAAAAAACACATTATATAGTAAAAAAACAACTATTTTAGGGTGGAAAAAATACAACACTTTGAAATATTAGGTCAAGAAACTTAAACAAAAAATAAAATGTGCTTGGTTTGAATTAAAATTTACCCATTGTTTTATTTGAGCACACTACAAGTGCAAAAAAAAAAAAAAAAAATCTGAACCTATTCCAAGCGCAATTTTTTTTAAAAACAGTAAATAATTTAGGGCAAATAAAAAAATCATTAAATTTAATAATTATCATTACACTAATTCAATTTTTATTTTTACATTTAAATATTAAAATCTAAACAAAAAAAAAAAGTGGGATTAATTGGTTCAATGTGTTGAATCCATGAATCCGTAGGCGTAAATCATTTTAATATCAAAAAAAAAAGAAAAACAATTGCCAAATGGGTTTGCAAATGGAAAAAAAACAAAAATTACAATCTTGAACTTGTATGCAAAATGCAAAAGATTGGAATTTGTCATCATTGCATCAATGTAATACCTGGTTTATATCGTTGAATGTAAGCTGAAAAACCGGAAACCCTCTTGCTCTTGCTTCTATCATTTCCTCCTCTTTCTCCTCTTTTCCTCTTCTTCTCTTTGCAAGTTTGTTGAATTGTGATTTAAAACGTAGTTTAGGGGATGTTTGAAGTTTTTTAGGGTACTTTTAGGGTTTAGGGTTTATTAATTAAATCACAAAAAAAACAGCTTTAATATTTTTATTTTTATTTGGGTAGGGTTTTGAAGACATTGGGAATGTCCACAAGACATCATACAGCGGGATGCTTCCTCCTAGTTAGAAGGAAACTTACACTCTCCACATAAATTTTCTCAGACCAAATCAACTTATTAAGCCTTTCCTTGCATCGTTCTAGTTATACTGAGAGACTATTCTTTAGGAAATACATGACAAACGTGTTTAGTTTGTGGTTAGAAATTGTTTCAATACCAAATGCATAAAACTTTGAGCTAATCATTGATGTACTATAAAATGAGAAGTGCAAAAATATATAGTTTCTATAATATAAACTAATTTGAAACTTGGCACTTAATAATTTTCATTAAATCATGAGTACAAAAAAATAATCAACTTGCTAGTGGTATTCCTATTTATATCCTCCTTAGTTTACAGTCAACCAGCACATCATACAATCAGACATCCCTTGTCACTCCCACAATATTCAGCCTTTTCTTCACTTACTCAACTTATCACCAAAGTTTGCAATGCAATGCTCCTTGCAGTTATTTAGAAGCTATTGTCATTTTAGTAAGACTGCTAACATGTCGACTTTCAAGTCATAATTTATTTTAATTATGGTTTGTGTACTCCACACTTCATTACATTTTCTAAAACTGCAATACAATTACCACAAGTTTGTGTCATGCTCTGAGACCCAAGCACTAAAATCAAGCTTTTATCATGGAGAAGTCTACTGTGGACTGACCAAGAGAACACTTATTGGTTCAAATCAGTCTTTTGGTTTTAAAAACATCAGACAATCATAGTATCACCTGTTGTACACGAGCTCGCTTTTGAAAAATGTTATCCTCGTAAGATCCAACAGATTGAATAAAATGTTCCACCCTCTTTAAATTTACCTGAAAAGGTCAAATACAACTATTATAATGCATCTGGACATGAACAATATATTCTTAGTTTTATGCATTCAAGTGGAACAATTTGTAACAACTGAGTAGCCTAGGCAATAGAAAAGTGAGAATAGTTACCCAGAAAGGATAACCAATGGTAAAGCAAGATGGAGTCTAGATTAGCAAGCTAGTGTTCAATTGCACTGTATTATAATGATAAATATTAGCATGCTGAAAAGTGTTGGTGCAATTTGAGCACCTTAATGTAATCCCGACTTAATGGGTTCTCAGTCCTTTTAAAGCTTGACAGGTATCCCCTGGGGGCACCAAATTGTGTGGTGATCCTTGGTGGTCTTGTAAGTGGACCCACTTTAGGTGCATTTCCTCATATACCTTGGGTTCTTTACTGATAAGTCATATCCTACCACATGGTCAGCGTGTGAAGTTCAACCATGGGATGGGCATTTATTGGAGTAGAGTAGTCGTTGATCTTGTCTTGATAATCTTTGGTTAGGGAGGACATTCTTATTTGTTCCAATAAAAAGTTAACAAAGAAGACAGCAATAGATGCTTTTTGCATTTGTGGTCTTAATCATGTATTGCAACAGTTGATTTTCAAAATAATTGCTCCTCATTTTTCATAAACCCTTATTGCAAACTCGGTATGCAAATCACAATCATCGTAGAGCTTAAATCAAGTTAGATATACATCGTATCGAGAAGATCAAGTTTTCACTTTTCTTTAAGGAGATATATAATAATATAAATGCAAAAATTGTACAGGTAAATTTAAAACATTGAAGCAAACAAACCGATGCATCCCTCTCTAGCCTATCCAACACAAAGAGAGGTTCAATCTTTATTTTGCAGCTAATTTTATTACACACAGATTTCCAAGATAAAATTGCTGCTAAGGTTTCATTATTGAATGTCCACATCAAAAAAGAATGGTGAATATTTATATTAAATCTGGGATGATTCTAGCTATATCTTCTGAAAGGTCTGGGTAATAACTAGTCTTGAGGGAATGGAATTCTTTAATATTTTTCCATCTGCACAGGATACTATTACAGCCCAATTTTCTCCTACTTAGATGAGCCTGACAGGACTGAAGTAATCCATTTACAACGCTCGTCCTCATCCAAATAAATTATGAGCAGTCTCAGTCTTGTCAGTGGATTACTCGGCTTTTGACAATTTGTTGCTAATTAAGTTAATCAAGGATATTGCACAGGACTACTGCAAAGCCTAATTGAAGAGTCAGAGCTAATTAGATAACCCGCTGGACATGGTTCAATCAAATAATCCACAAAGACTCATCTTTCTAGAAAAAAATTTGGGTTAACAAAGAACTAAGCAGGGCATAAAAAAAAAATTAGCTCCCTTTTGCTCAGCCATCAGAGGGAACATATCGTGATGTCATTTTACAATATTGCCAATGATCAGGTGACAATGTCAACTAACATGGGCAAGCTTCCAAGATGATTTTGACGCATAATTTTATGTCATAGACTCCCATGATCTCCAATCAACCTGCAACAGATGTTTTCATGATGACCAGTCTTCTTCCTAGAGGAGGAGCTCAAGTTACCCCCTTTTTTACTTTTAAAGTCTAAGGGGAACATTTTCATGCCAGTAATTTATTCATATGGTTCGAGTTGAGAGCCAAATATCCTTCCAGTTAGGGATTTATGTTCTTATATAGAGACATGACAAGTTATCTAGCGGATAGCATGAGGTTGAAGCCTGTTTTGTAAACCATTAACATTGACAACACACAGAAAAGCATTCGACCCATATGCCCCCATAATTTTTTAACATAATTCAAAGCTTATCTGCACTATACCATGGTTATAACTTTTGAGCAAACTAGAGAGTACTCAGCTCAAATATTACCACCCCGCATAAATGTTTTTGTCCAAGAGCATGTTTCTTGAGTACTTGACAGATTTTCCCTCTAACATAACATATATGTATAAAGAACCTAATGCTCCCGTTGAGGAAATTAGGTTGATCACACTACATAGAAAAGAATACACATCTTAAGTTACAAACTAGAGTTGTTATGAACCAAGGAAGAGAATTACAACAAGAAAAGAGAGAAAATATTGCCGCAACTGTACATGATGTACGCTCATTTGTATTATGTATATATTGATTATAAATGATATACAAGGAAGCTTCCAAGAGAAATGTACAAAATTTAAAGTTATACATTAGGCCATGTGACTCTGTACAATATTGCAGAATATACAATAGCATTTAATATGTCTTATATCCAATGTGCCTATGTCTCATCATTTCCTCCCCAGTTTTTAAGGAAATTGTATCCAATTTCTGCTGTAGATGTGGTACATCCTGCTCAAATGCTGACTCGGACATCCACTTAGCTTGAGTTGGCAATGAGCCTCTCCGACCAATTTAGCGGTTCGTTTGCAAACATAAAGAAGAGTATCTTTATCCAAAGGAGCCTGAAAATATGGAATGGTGTCCTCAGTAACTACCTCTTCCTCCAAATGTGGTGGCTCTCATAGAATTTGAGTTGACTCGCATTCACATCATCATGTACACAGTTGGGAAGGAAGGGTCAAGCATAGGGACTCGTCTGATAGTGTTGAAGAATCATGTAGGAAACAACCATGGCTATCCCATCAACTCCATCTCCAGCGAAGCAGAATCTGCCAAAGTTAACTAGTGATGGTTCAAAATATTCACTACAGCACTGCAGAACATGCACTACAATCTAGACTACCAATGGGCACACAGATGAGCGTCTTTGGTTACTGTGACTCCCAGCCACAGTCTGAGGAGTGGCTATTGATTGGTTCACATATGCACCAAGTACTAATAAAGTAACATGGGAGAGACTTAGAAGCATTTAAGGAGTTTAGGCTCTTGAGAGATGACAAGAAGATTGTCATTGAGATATATATCCAGAAGGGTAGGCATGAGAACTAACAAGCCTACAATGGGAGGCTCATGGAGCTGTCAGGCAAACTTGAAAAATAATTAGCTGACAACTTGAAGAAGAGGCATTTCAAGGAAGATGGAGGTGGTCCCACCCTCATCTTATGAGGACGGATTCAATCACGCGATGGATATTTAAAGCGATAATAAGACATTCCCACATTCGAGAAGTGAAGATGATGACTTGGACTCTAGTGATAGTGAACCAGGATCTATTAAAGAACTTCATAGGGCCATGCTCCAGATGATGAAGGAATTGAAAAAGGACACCAAGGAGGAAGAAACTGACCTTTGGGGCACGAACTCCATAGCTGAAGCTCATAAGAAGGCAAACTATCCAAGGAAATTGTTATACAAAATTTGTCAAGAAGAGGGCCATGTAGTCAACATTTGTCTATACAACCTAAAGAATAAGGGTACCAAGTACTCTAAACTCAAGAAAAGCCATTGACGCCACCTACCACCCCGATGAAAACTCAAAAGAATAAGGGTGTGTCTCCTAATGCATCCCCTAGTGGGTCCCAAAACAAAAGAAATAGCAACAAGAGCCATAGCAATATGGGAGGAGGTAGTAGTCAGATTCAATACGATAGCCAAGGTTGCCAAATGTACAATGTTGCAAGTGCAATGAGTGGGGGCATTTCACAAGATATTGCCCTACTAGTCAAAACAACATTTGAATTCTCTGCAAATGGTGTGGGCCCATACACCCTAACGATGAAAATTTTCAAAAGCAAGCAAACTTCAACATGATTGACATAGCTAAGAACCCGGTTATGGTAATCACCAAGATGCAAGAAAATAAAGCTAACTACTTTACCCACATACAAATAACAAAAGACTGGTCGAAGCAAGGGTGGAAGCTGAGACGACAATGGTTGATGAACGAGGACAGTCACTTCAACTTGCAAGTACAATCACAAGTAGACTCGAGTCCAATGATAATTTTTCAAGACACGTCTTGCAAACTACTATACCGATGAAGGTGGCTAACCTATATCAAAGCATTCCAAAACTCGAGTGCTAGCATTGCTACCATAAAAGACATGGAGCATACAACAACACACCTAGTGCAAGATGGTGTAGTGTTGGGTGATGGAGAGAGAGAATCATAATAATCAAGCCCCCATTGTCAAGAGACCAAGTGATTTCCTATGCTCCTAACAATGAATCTAAACCGGCGATCGTCAATATAGCATATGGAAATTTTGGGCAAGAATTTGGCAAATACTCTTGTCAATGGTGGTTCTGACATGAATGTTCTTTCAAATGAGACTTGGAAGGGTCATAGGAAGCCCATTAGTTGGAGCCGTTCAACACAATATAAAGTTGTTGGGAATTTTTATGGCTCAAAAGGTAATGATTAGCACCCAACCCTTTATACTAAATTTTGTAGTCATCTCCTCGTAAAATTACTATAATGCATTATTGGGTCGTGTCCAGTTGATAGTAGCCAAAGCCAAACATAATTGCAAAAACAATATGATCTCCATTTGAAAACAAAGATCGGAAATATATCATAGATTTGAAGAATCGCGCAATGAGTGAGGAAGTAACCTCATCAAACCCATCAAACTTGGACTCTGAAGATCCCTCGGTATACAGGAATCAAGGCACAATGGTGCCAAATGATGAAGGGGTCTTGAGTCCCAATCATGCTCTGAGGATGAAATAAATCCCTCAACTATCTCTTCCATTGGCAAATCAAAGACTATTAGGTGATCTAACTTAGTTGTAATTTTGTTGAGATCATGGAAATTGAAGGAGGTAAAAACTTGAAGGGAGATGCTCATAAAAAGAAGTTGACAATGACAGAGCCTTCTGAGACGACATCTAGATAACGCAATGACCAGAAATTTAAGTTGGTAATGCCAAACCCTACATAACCATTATCCTCATGCTCAACTTATCGTCCAGAGTTCACAAATTATAGAGTGGGTGGTGCAAAGATAGATGAGAAACTTGTTCGTCAATTTGGGAACGTCAAGGATATGAAACACAAGGAGCCTACCACTATCAAGGTGAACCTAGGATTAGAAGGAGATCCCAAAATGATCATGGTTGGAAATGATCGGGATCTTGTGTTGAAGGCTGAAGCATTTTGTATATTCTTGGATTAGGACGTGTTTGCTTGGACATACAAAGATTTGAAAGGAGTTCCACCTAAGATGTGTGTACATAGAATTCCTCTAGTATCGGGAACATGACCCATTTAGAGAAAAGCGTACAGGATGAACAAGAATTATGCTGACAAAGTTCAGGAAGAAATTGATAAAATGCTCAATATAGGTATAATCTTTAAAGTGGAAACAAGCAAATGGGTGTCCTTAATAGTGATAAGTATGGAAAAAGAGTCTGGACAAAAAAGAATATGCTTTGACTTCAAAAGTCTGAACGTGGTTACTATCAAGGACCCATTCTCTATTCTATTTACAAATTCTTTACTCAAAGAAGTAGTCGGGCATGAAATTTATTCCTTCATAGATGGCTTTTCTAGGTACAACCAAATTAGCATAGCCAAAGAAGATAAAATGAAGACCAATTTCTTAGTGAAAGAAAGAGTTTATGCTTAGCATCAAATGCCATTTGCTTTGCAATGCCATAGCTGACTTCTAGTGGATTATCTTGCACATTCTTGACAAGATGGCTACTGGCAACTTCAAAGCCTTAACTAGATGATTGGTTTATTTACCACAATCAAGATGCCCATCTTCGAGCTCTAATAAGATGCATGTGACATTGTCAAGCAGCTAAATCGAATTTGAATCCCAAGAAGTGTAGATAAATGGTGACACAAGGTAAACTACATGGCCATATTATTTCTAAAGCCGGATTGATGACTACATCTAACAAGATATGGATCGTGGTCGAAATGGAAGTACCCAATGATATCACAGGGATGAAGTCTTCTTCGGGCCATATCAAATATTACCAACATTTTATCAAGAATTTTCCCCAAGTCTCTTACTCGCTAGACACACTAACAAGGAAAGGGACTTCATTCCTGTGGTCCAACAAGTAAGAGCGAGCATTTAAGGAACTAAATATATCCCTAATTAATTCAGCAATCCTTACATACCCACACTATAAGAAGTAGTTCCATGTACATGTCAATGCTTCCAACAATGCCACTAGTGTTGCCTTGGCACAAGTAGGAACTCAAGGGTTGGACCATCTTGTGATCTTTGCTAGCCGGCTATTGTCTAGTGTTGAGAAGAATTATAGCACCATGAAACAAAAGGCCCTTGGCATGATCTATATCGTTCAAAAGTTCCAACATTAATTGTTGGAAATGTCGTTCACACTTTATGTGGATCACCAGGGCTTGTTGTAATTGGTCAACAATCCCATTATCCAAGATCGGATAAGCAAATGGTTGATGTTGCTTCAAGAATTTACGTTTAAGATCATTGTCAAATCTAGCAAGAATTGTGATTTCCAACCAACTTTCTAAAATAAAGTCGAGTGAACCTCTTGATGGTGTGAATGAATTATGTCTCGATGCTCACTTATCCCAAATTGCAATTGTAGCATTATGGTATGAAAATATCAAGGATTATCTATCTATTGTGTCCTTTCCAAAGGACATGTAACCTACAAAGTGGATGAGATTGGCACTGAAAGCCCGAATGTTCCAGTTGGTAAATGTCCTATTGTACAAGATAGGACTTAACCATATGTTGTGATGATGCTTAAAGAAGGAAGAGATTTGTGATTTACTTTAGGAAGCACATGAAGGTCTAGTTGGAGGTCACATGGCACTTGACATTATGGCAACGAAAGTACTAGCAGGATTGTAGTTGTTGACAATGCACCAAGATTATAAAAAATGGGTGTTGGGGTGTGGCACTTACCAAAGGACAGGAAGCCACTTAAAAGGGACGTTATGCCCCTATGGCCAACCTAGCCTCAAGAACTATTTGAAGGCCTTGATTTCAATAGACAATTGTTAGTTAGAAAGGTCCACCTATGCGAGTAGATCATGGTTGTCACTAAGTTTTTTACTAAATGGCCAAAGGCTAGAGCCTTGTCTAACAACAATGCACAAAGTTTGGCTAAATTCATCTATGAGCAAATAGAAACTCAATTGGGAATTCTGAGGCAAATCACAAGTGATCAAGAAGGGCACGCCGTCAGCAATGTGATGCATTGGTGACTTCAAAGCTATGAATCTTCCATTCATTCTCCACTTTGTATTACCCACGAGTGAATGGCCAAGCAAAGGGCACTCAAAATGTATTAATCTCAGCGATCCAGAAGTAATGTGGTATACTGTAGATTGGGAAGAACACCTACTTGCAATGTTGCAGGCCTATCATATTGTTAAGCACAAGCTTATACTGAGAGGGGGGTGAATCAGTATAAGATATTTGTTTTGCTTTCGACTATTAATCTTAAATCCAAAACCTCAAATTACTCTGCAATTAATATATTCAAAGCAATCAAAGAATACAATGCAAAACCACACAATGCAAATAGACACAGATTTGCGTGGAAACCCTTTTGGGAGAAAACCACGGAGAAATTCTCTTAATTATAATATTCGTAGGCACCAACCTACTAGAGCACCTAACCCAAAAACAATTTTGTAGGCACCAACCTACTGGAGCACCTACCCCAAAAACAATTTTGTAGGCACCAACCTACAGGAGCACCAACCCCTTTCACTGAGCACCAACTCAGCAAGAGACACCAATCTCTTTAAAACGAAGGCACCAACCTTCTCAAAAAAAACCACTCTTCTATCTCAAATTTGTTGTCAAAACAACGGATGATAGAACACTTATTTTATCTCCTTTCGATTCAATCTATACTTGAGTGTTTTCGCTGCTATACTCTTCCTTATACTTGCTGGTTTTTTTCTTTTAATATTCTCACAAAAATTTGCCTTTAAAAATTCTGCTCTTCTTTTATATCTTCCACTTTCGAATCTACCTTTTGCTATTCGTTATGCACTTATTTATAACCCACGGAAAGCCACAAATTAAGGTTATGCCTCTTCAAGTAAAAAGGTCCATTTGAACGGTCACAACTCCTCTCAATAGGTCGGCCAAGGTCGACAATTCCATTCACTTCCGTCGACATTTCCGTTCATTTCCGGCAACAATTCCGTTCACTTCCGTCGACATTTCCGTTCACTTCCGGCAACAATTCCGTTCACTTCCATCAACACTTTCGTTCACTTCCGACAATAATTCCGTTCACTTCCGACAACAATTCCGTTTGATATTTCCATTCATATCCGTTACAATTCCTTTGACATCAATGACAATTATTCCAACAATCTCCCCCTTTGTCATTGATGGCAACCTTCCAAAAAGATCTTCTTTTCTACAACTCCCCATTTTCTTTTTTGCAACTCCCCCTTGTTGTAACTCCCCATACTGTCATTCTCCCCCTTTGACATCAATGGCAAAGGGTCATTCAAGGAGCTGAAAAAATAAATTTAGCTCCCCCTTAACCAATGCTTCTCTTGACTTTTAATGAGTAGAAGCAAAGGATATTACTCCCAACTTCTGTCGTAGGTACTCAAATGTTTCCTTTGGAAGTGGCTTAGTGAAGATATTTGCCATCTGTTCGGATGTGGAAACATATTCCAATTTTACTTGTTTTGTCACCTATTCTCTCAAGAAATGATATTGTATAGGGATATGCTTAGTTCTCGAATGCATAACTAGATTCTTCGAAATACTTATCACACTAGTATTATCGCAGAATATGGAGATTGGATGATCATACTCTACTTTGATATCTTTCAAGGTTTGTTTCATCCATAGAACTTGTGTACAACATAGCACTGCCGCTATGTACTCTACTTCTGTTGTGGATAGAGATACAAAATTCTACTTCTTACTCAACCATGATACTAGGCTATCTCCAAGAAAGAATGCTCCTCCACTTGTACTTTTTCTATCATCTACACAACCTGCCCAATCTGAATCCGTGTACGCTACCAATGTGAAGTCTTTACCTCTTGGGTACCACAACCCATAATCCAAGGTTCTCTTTAAATATCTGAATATACGTTTCACGGCTTGCACATATGTTTCTTTTGGAGCTGCTTGAAATCGTGCAACCATACATACTGCTTGCATGATATCTGGCCTAGATGCCGTCACATATAGTAAACTCACAATCATTGATCTGTAAAGAGTTTTATCAGTATTCAGAGATTCATCATCTTTGTTCAACTTCGTACTTGTAGCCATAGGTGTGCTAACAGGGGCACACTCCTCCATATGGAATTTCTTCAACATCTCTTCACATACTTGCTTTGGGATATGAATATTCCTTTGTTGGATTGAGAGATTTGTAAACCAAGGAAAAATGACAACTCACCTAACATGGACATCTCAAATTCCTTTTGCATATCTTCGATAAATCTCTTAGACATTTTCTCATTGTATCCTCCAAAGGTTATATCATCTACATACACCACAACAATTAACTAGTGATCTCCTTCAGTTTTGATGTAAAGATTACTATTAGCATATCCTCTCTTGAATCCTTGGTCTTGTAGGTATTTATCAAGCCTAGCATACCATGCTCTAGGAACTTGTTTCAATCCGTACAAAGCCTTCTTCAACTTACACACATAATCCTTTTTTTCTGATAAGAGGAATCCTTTTGGCTATTCTATGTAAACTTCCTCTTCTAGATTGCCATTTAGAAATGTTAATTTAACATCCATTTGATAGGCTTTGAAATTTTTGAATACTGAAAATGCAAGAAATATTCGAATTGCTTCTAATCTAGCAACAGGAGCAAAGTCTCTTCAAAATCTACACCTTATACTTGAGCATCCCCTTGCATACCAACCTTTCTTTGTTTCGAGTGACTTGGCTATTTTCATTCAATTTGTTTCGAAAAATCTGCTTAGTGCCAATCACATTCTGATCCTTTGGCCTGGGCACAAGCTCCCAAGTCTCATTCTTCTCAATTTGATCCAACTCTTCTTCCATTGCTTTTACCCAATGTTTATCATGACTAGCTTCAGAAAAATTCTTAGGCTCTACCTTGGATAACAAAGAGAAATTTACATGCTCGGGTATACTTACAATTCTTCTGGTTTGCACCCCAGCATCAATGTTGCCAATGATCTGACTTTCAGCATGATTCTTCTGAACAAAGCGAGATAGTGCTTTGGTGTCCTACCTTTCAGATTCACTCAATTTTTCTAGATTTTCTTCCTCCCCTTCTACAAGATTGGGTATTTCTAGAGTCTCTTCTGAAAGTTCTTTTGCCTTTTGATTTAAGATCTCATCTATTCTAACACTAGCACTTCCTATGATAATTTGTAGCCTTTTGTTATAACATCTATAGGCTTTGCTTTTGATGGAGTAGCCATGAAAAATTCCTTCAAGCTCTTGAATCAAATTGTCCAAGTTTTATTCATTCATGTTGATAAAACATTTACTTCCAAAGACTTTGAAATGTTTGACCGAAGTTGGTCTTCCTTTCCACAATTCGTAAGGAGTTTTGTCATTATTAAGTCTGATTTGTCCTCTATTCAAGATATATACTGCCGTATTAACTACTTCTCTCCAGAATCTATCTGAAAGCTTAGATTCATTCAACATAGTTCTATCCATCTCTTGAACGGTTCAATTTTTCCTTTCCACCACTCCATTTTGTTGTGGAGTCCTTGCAACTGAGTATTGTCTCTTAATTCCATGATCTTCGCAAAACTCAATGAATTCATTTGAAATAAACTCACCTCCTCGATCTGACCTTAGGCATTTTATTTTCAACTCTTTTTCATTTTCTACTAATGTCTTGGAAGCTTTAAACTTTTCAAATGCTTCTAATTTTTCTTTTAGAAAGGCTACCCACGTCATTCTAGTGTAATCATCAATGAGCAACATAAAGTAGCTCTCCCCTTGCATGCTTTCAGTTCTGGTAGGACCACACAAATCCGTATGAATCAGCTCTAGTGGTTTCATGGAAGAATATTCCTTCGTTCTAAACCTTGCTCTGGTTTGCTTCCCATGTTGGCATTGCTTGCATAGAGTGCTTGAAGGTTTCGTTATCTTGGGCATATCTCGCACAACCTGTTTGTTGTTGATTTTCACAAGATTATCAAAATTTATGTGCCCTAACCTTCTATGCCATAGCCAACTCTCTTCAACTTGACTCCGACAACATTTCTCTCCTCTCATTTATCCAAGCATGTATAGGTTGTTTGCGGTTCTATGAGCATCTGCAATTAGTTCTCCCGTGTCTCTTTTTCTGATCTCACAACCTTCAGAAAAGAACTTGAGTGTGTATCATTGATCACACATTTGGCTAACACTTAGAAGATTATGCTTTAACCCTTCCACATATAACACATTTTCTATTTTGGTTTTTCCATTATCGAGACCAAGTGTACCTTTTCCTGTTATTATGGCTGTAGTGTTGTCTCCGAACTTCACCGTGCCTTCATTAACCCTTTTTAACGAGATGAATTTGCTTTTATCTCCCGTCCTGTGTCTCGAATATCCACTATCAATGAACCATTGTTATCCTTCATTTCTAGCATGGAATGTTATCTGAACGATCATGGATTCTTCTTGCTTCTTCTTCCAAGTCTTTGATGGTTCTCTTTTCTTTATCACTTGAGCCTTGAACTTTTGCTCTTGTCTTACAGATTCAAAAACACTTCTACAATAGCGTGCTATATGTCCATAGTTGTTGCACTTGTAACAAACTATAGCTTCATCAAAGTTTGATAAGGGAGCAAACGAATTGTAATTTCTGTTCGAAGCTCCATAGGTTCCTTTGTTTCTGCTCTTGACTTCAATATCCTTGGCTCTCTTTCTACAATCTAATTTCTTATGACCAAAATGATTGTAATAATAACAATATCCATCAAAATAATTACCAAACTTGGTTTTATTTGCATATCTTGGAGCAAATGGTCTTTTGAAGTTTTGTTCTCCTTTGCTTTCTTTGTTGATATAGCTAGTTTTTGTATTCTGGGCTTCTTCCTTCTTGGTCTCCTTTTTCACTGGTTCCTCAAGAGTTTAGCATAGCTCTTAGCTTTCTCTTTTTCCTTCTCATACCCAATGCCTGACTTGTTAGATGGTGATCTTTGACTCTCTAGAATCTTATTCAAAACTTGAGTGCTTTTCTCAGATTTCAAGTCACTTGCTATTTTAGAATTAACCTTTTCTAGATCCCTTTTTAAAGCAGCTATCTCAGATTCATACCTTTCACAGTCTTCTCCTTTCTTCTTTAGCTGATTTGTTAGATCTTCTTCAATTTTCTTTGCTTCTTCGATTTGGACTTTTAGATCAGCAATTACCTTATTTAATTCCTCAAAGACTTGTGATGTCTTCGCTTTGAAGTCTCGATTCTCTTATTCATATTTTCGAAGCTGTAACTTTAGTTTCTGATTCTTCTTAAATGCTTTCATTTCTTCCAACGCGCAAATAAGTTCTTCAAGGTTCACTTCACCTTCTTCTTCCATGTCTTCGTCTTCCTCCAAATTATCTTTGCTGGTGGCGGCATTTTCTTCTGTAGGCATGAACAAAATCTCTTCATTATCACTCTCAACATCACTTTCTTTGTTTTCTTCGGATAAGCTGCTATACCTCTTGGAGTATAGGCTTTTCTTTTGTTTCTCAAATCTTTGCTTGTCTTCGCTCAGCTTGAATCCCCTTTTGTACTTTGGTTTGTTTCCCTCATCATCGCTATTTCCTTTATTTGGACATTTGGCTACAAAATGACCAATTTTACCACAATTAAAGCATTTAAATGGTAACTTTCTTTTAAATTTGCTTGATCCTTTCTTTAGCTTCCAAATTAATAGAGCTTCATTTTCATCTTCTTCACTACTTGAATTTTCACTTGATTATGATTATTTGATCTTCTCTTTCTTCGAGACCTTGAATGATGCTTCCTTCTTTGACTCTCTCAAATTCGGTTCTCATTTCGTATGCTGTAAGAATTCCATGGAGCTCATCCATTTTCATCGTGTCTAAATCCTTCATTTCTTCAATGGCGGAGACCTTCGCATCAAATCTCAATGGTAGGGATCTCAGGACTTTCTGAACAATCACAGATTCTTCAATTTTCTCTCCGAGTCCTCAAATGACATTAACAATCTCATCGACACAAAGAAGTACCTAGCAATGTTTTCATCATTCTTCATTTTTAAACTTTCAAACTGCCTCCAGTGGGTTTGAAGTTTTGTTTTTCTAACCTTACTATCACCTTCATAAATACTGTTGAGTTTATCCCAAATCTCTTTTGCAGATTCACAATGCATAACCTTAACAAACTCATTTTCTGAAAGCCCGCATAAGATTGCATTCATAGCGTTCGCATTGTTCTCACTGGCCTTTTTTCCGATGGCATCCGTTGGTGCAATTTGTGGCGTTGTGTATCATATTACCACTACTTGCCAAATATCGAAACCTAGGGCCATCAAGTAAGTCTTCATCCTTATGCTCCAAAATGCGTAATTCCTTCCATCAAACAAAGGAGCCTTGTTAGTGGAGAAACCATCCAGCACTTGAGACCTGCCATATGTGCTTTCCAAGATCTACCTTCTAGCAGTTGTGCTAACACCGAAGGAACCGGCTCTGATACCAATTGTTAAGCACAAGCTTATACTAAGAGTGGGGGTGAATCAGTATAAGATATTTTTTTCGCTTTCGACTATTAATCTTAAATCCAAAACCTTAAATTACTCCGCAAGTAATATATTCAAAGCAATCAAAGAATACAATGCAAAACCACACAATGCAAATAGACACAGATTTGCATGGAAACCCTTTCAGGAGAAAACCACGGAAAAATTCTCTTAATGTAAATATTCGTAGGGACCAACCTACTGGAGCACCTACCCCAAAAACAATTTTGTAGGCACCAACCTACAGGAGCACCAACCCCTTTCACCGAGCACCAACTCAACAAGAGACACCAATCTCTTCAAAACGAAGGCACCAACCTTCTTAAAAAAAATCACTCTTCTATCTCAAATTTGTTGTCAAAACAACGGATGATAGAACACTTGTTTTATCTCCTTTCGATTCAATCTATACTTGAGTGTTTTCGCTGCTATACTCTTCCTTATACTCGTTGGTTTTTTCCTTTTAATATTCTCAGAAAAAATTGCCTTTAAAATTCTGCTCTTCTTTTATATCTTCCACTTTCGAATCTACTTTTTGCCATTCGTTATGCACTTATTTATAACCCACGGAAAGCCACAAATTAAGGTCATGCCTCTTCAAGTGAAAAGGTCCATTCGAACGGTCACAACTCCTCCCAATAAGTCGGCCAAGGTCGACAATTCCATTCACTTCCGTCGACATTTCCATTCATTTCCGACAACAATTCCGTTCACTTCCGTCGATGTTTCCGTTCACTTCCAGCAACAATTCCGTTCACTGCCAACAACAATTTTGTTCACTTCCAGCAACACTTCCGTTCACTTCCAGCAATAATTCCGTTCACTTCCGGCAACAATTCCATTTGACATTTCCATTCATATCCGTTACAATTCCTTTGACATCAATGACAATTATTCCAACACATACAACCTACAAAGTGACAACGAGTCATACACCCTTCCAACAAATGTACAGACAAGAGGCTACCACACCAATGGAATATCTTGTGCCAAGCCTCAGGATAGTGGTTGAGAAACGACTTGAAGAGGAGGAAAGTTGGAAGGAATGACTCACCCATTTGAATAAATTGAATGAATGACGAGTGATGGCACAATGGGCAACAAAAGTAATGCAAAGAAGATGGAAGTACTAGAATTATAAGCACCTCTGATGAATGATTTTTAAGGCCAAAGCCTTAGATTTGAGATTCAATGGAAGGCGTGAAAATAAGCCAGAGTGTGATATCCCCTTCTAGCTAGAGGCTCCATTTTAGCAGTGTTTAGCCTATCATTGGACCGTCGTAGGCTTATACAGTTGGATAAGGGGTCAGTTTGAGCACAAGAGAGTTTGGTTGTTCGGTGATTTCACGTCCTCAGAGTTCAGTGGCTTTGATTAGGCTTGGAGAGTTGATTTAGACTACTTTTTTATGAGTTTTGCTATTTTTAGCAGTTGCTATTTTTTAGCAAGGTTATTTGGTCACATGAAAAATAATTACCCGAACTCCAGTTTCAGACGGCAAGGTCAGATTCTCAGTTTTGAGAGAGTTATTGCATTTCTAGTGGATTCCAGAATTAATTAATGATTAATGATTTAATATTAAAGTTAACTTTATATTAAATCACTTAAGTATGGGTCTATTTCTCATCGAATGGGGCCAGTGGACTGAATTAATTTAAGGAGAAAAATTAAATGTTTTTTCCTAAGTCTAAAATCATTAAATGTTTTAATGATTTATTTTTAAATGATTTTATGAGAAAAATTGCAACTCTCTAGAAGAATTCGATTTAGGGTTTGAAAGGCATATTTATGCTTGGAAAAGAATGAAGAAATCATCCCATTGTTATTTTCTTAATTGATCATTGATTGTTTTGAGCTCTGAAAAGGGTTTACAACTTCTGCCATTGGAGAACGTAGTTCTTCTGTGTGTTCATTTGAGCCAGTGAAATATCTGGTGAATTTGATAATTCTAAAGGAATCTCATTCAAAGGTTCTGATTGTGCTTCAGTAGCATTGGTTTCAGCAGTCGGAAAGGAATAAGCAGTGTTCATCTATTCGCAGAATAAGGGAGAGGTAAGTTGCAAGTATTGGCATTAGTTTTCAAGTTTTTTATCGCTGCTACAGTACCCGCGTGAATAGTACACGCGATTTTGGTAGGAAAAAATCAAATAAAATTACCAAGGCTCAAGTTTGGTGATCGGAGGGTTTGGAAATGAAGATACAGCACTTGCGAGCAGCAGACCAGTTTATTCCAGCAATTGGCAAATCAAAACAGGTTCCTTTGTGTTTGTAAATGTTGCTTTTAATTTCAGAATTCCATTGGAAATTGAGAAATCATTGTAGTTGTCAATTCATTGGGAATTTAATTCAAAGTTGCAGCAGTAGTTTATTTGTTTTGAAATTTCAGATTATTGTTCATTTGCTTTTTGTTCAAAACCCTTGCAAAAACACAAAAAAATTCAAACATTCAAAGCCAAAAAAGAAAAAACACACAGTTCAGCAATAGACCCTGTGAAGGGTTTTTACTTAAAGAAATTGTAATTCAAGAAATTATAGAAAATGGAGCAATTAGGCTAGAGATTTTGAATAGAACGACATTCAAAGACACAATGAATGCATCCAAGTTAAAATTATATTGGTCAATGATGGAGAATATCAACATGATTGATATCAAGCTTCTATCTACGAATGAGGGACCCATCGAGATAAAAGATAAAACACTTACAGATAAAGGCACAATCATTTTTTAAGAAGGTTTAAAGAAGGTAAAATAAAAAGCAATAAAATAGAAGAAAATTATAAAAGTGAGGCGCAAAGGAAAAAGGGATCATATGCCTACGTAGAAAGTGAATTACCATATGCCCCTTCATCTACTCAACTGTATACCCACTTCCCAGTTCAAGTTTGTGCACTCTATCCATCACCCTCTAAGCCCATGTTAATTTTCAATCGTACGGTTCTGCTCAAAATATAGTGTATGCCCTTTTGCCAATATCAAATGGTACTCCCTAAGGACATACGCTTTGTGTACACGATTGTACGCCCAACATTGCTAGGTTGTACAACCATATTCAAGCTATTGTTTTGTATATGCAACCTCGTAGCCCTACTACTATGCACCCTACCTTTTTTCAAATATACGCTCAACCTTCTATTCTGCCACCGTACAATTTTAAGTTGTATTTCAAGCCTAATACTTCATTTCCGTGCTACCACTCAATGTAATCTACTTCTTGTTGAATGATTGTTGTTGAAGTTTTTCATAAACCCCTGTCTAAACATCTTCCCAGCCATTCTATTGTGCACCTACCTTTTTCCAAACATACACTCAATATTCTATCTTGCCACCGTACAATTGTAAACATCAAGCCTAATACTTCACTTCTGTATGACAACTCAGTGAAATCCACTTGTTGTCGAACAATCATGGCTTAAGTTTATCGTACACCCCTATCTAAGTGTCCCCCTCTCCAACCATAACGCCATATAACTACCTCTTATGTAGTTTGGTATGCTCCTTCAACCATTTTGCAAAATTTGGTCCCTGCAACGAAAGAGGAGAGCTTGGTAAAAAAGTTTACATTTCTAATGCCAAGGACACTAGTACCAAATAACAACTTTGGATAAAAACCCTTTTTTGCAAGGAGTTGGGGAAATTTTAATGATTCAAGGACCAAAACCCCAACCAAAAAATTTCCATCTAGAGTGTTTTAACAATTATTTTTTAGTTAAAATTTTGGCTTTTCCGCAACAGGTATGGCAAACAAAAACAAATAGCCTCCATCTTCAGGCACACCATCCTCTTCTGTGCAGCCGAAAGTCTTGAAGAATGCCTTAGATGACACATTCGAAAAATTTGGTAATGTTAAGGAAGGTTGTATAATTACCAAGCCAACATCTACCACGATTCTAAAGATGGTTCATACTCCATTGATAGCAGGCACGAGCTCCAGGAAAGCGGTAGCAAAAGATACAAAGAAACAAAAAGTTGGTGAACCATCACCAAAGAATAAATCTAAGGTGCTGCCCACACCCAAGATACCTAGTTGGAATAAGCTTATGAAAATAGAATCCCGCACATGGTGGGCCAGTTTGCCTGAGGACCATGAATTAAAAGTAGTGTTGCACAAATTTAGGGTGGGCAAGATTTTGCATATATCCTACTTCAGTGCTAGAGAGTTTGAGCCTTGCTTGGTTCAGATGGCTTCCAGTTATAACTGAGACAGCAAATGTTCCTTTGTATGATAGATGGTCAAAGAGGTAAAAATTACTTACATTGTTGAGGAGTTAATACAGTGTTTGGTGTACTCCCACATGTACAATCGATTAGTAAACTGATAGGGAACCCTCAAATCACCCAGGACTAGAAGGTGTTGTGCATAATTTATCTAGGCCAGATTTCACTAAAGAGGAGTTTGCACACATGTGAACCAAGGGATAGTGTAACATAAAGAAAGAATACCTAGCTTCAGAGGAGTGGTGTTGTCTTTAGGATGTGATCTAATATCGGCTAGTGAGTGCCACTCAAGCATCCGACTTTGCAATTTGGATTACGGATCACATGTTTGGCTTAAGGAGATCACGAATCACATGTTTGGCTTAAGTAGAGGCGAGATGTATAACTAGGGGAAAGTTCTTGTCTGCTCCGATTTGTGAGTTCCTCTCTTCACAATACAAGGGGATTTTATATGACACAACATACCATTGACACATTCCTGGATGCAATGTATTAATAGTTGACATTGAGGGGACTTCACTTCAGATAGTGCTTATGACCCTAATGTCCACCAATATTTCAAAGGAGAAATCTCAGTATCCCTTTAGCTGATGCCAAGGAAGATAATACCGAACATCGTGCAGTGGCCAATAAGCGAAAGCAAACAGATGCTTTTGAGGATGATGAGGGAGACTGTTCTGACACAAATGATGAGGATGAGGCTAATGGTGGGCGTACACTTGGGCTGCCAAAGCCTCATACTACTACTTTTTGTTTTTCTACTTCCTTTTAGGAGCCTATGAATTTTTATAAGCCATCTACTACACCTCGATTTGAGTATGTCAAAGTCAATTCCTTGCCTTCAGGGGATGTCGAACAACAGATAGAGCATTTATTAAACCAATCAGGTGATCCAGTTCAAACTTGGAAGAGGTCCCAAAAAGTTCCTTGCAACGCCAAGAGCAAACATTATCAACGCCAGAGGAAGAACAAGTTCAGTTTGGGGTTGACACAAAGTTAATTCACAGACAAGCCCTTCTACGACTAGACCCACTGAGTCTGTGGCTCCAGAGACTCCAGATGATGAGGTCATTCCATTGTTCTTACCTAGCTCAAATAGTGTCAATCCCTGTGAGACTTTCTCAAGTTTTGTGTGCTATGGGACCCATGGTCCAAGCAATTCCAAGCATTACCAATGTGATTAAGAATCTAGATATTGCAAGTTGTCAGAAGATACAACTGATTTTGGAGGCTACGTTTCAGCTACCAAAAATTGTGTAAGAAGAGTCACTTAGAGTTTGCACATATCCATGTCAACCAAGGGTGGCCAAAACACAACACCCTGGAGATACTTTCACATTGATTTCCCACTCAAATTCCTCATGTTGGTACTTCTCCTATGCAGAATGTGTTGGAGTCCCTACAAACCAATGAGCATACCTTTCGCTAATAGTATTTGTTCCTCCAATCAAGTATTTGGGAGAATAAGGACACTACTTCCCTGGAGACTGCGGATTTGTAGACTCAGATGGAGGATCAGCATGGCCGCTTCCAGGGGGAGTTCAGTCAACAACCCCATCTACCACAAGCACAAACTCAAAAAGGTTGTTGAGTATGAGATCATCCATAAAGAGATTAACTCTCATCTCAAAGTGAGAGAATCTAGAACTTGCCAAAAGAAAGTGTGGCAGTCTCATCCCCCCTAAATATCCCCCAAAGATATAGAGATGTAATGTGTAGACTCTACCAAAAAAAAATGATGATGATCAAATGCTAAAGCCATGATGATCAAATGCTAAAGCCTCGAAAGAAACTATCACTCCAATATATCAACTCTCTATACAAACTCTAAAACAAGCTCATCATCACAAATGTTGGATGTCATAGGGTTCATGCACAATTTATCTTTTGTAGTAATGAATTAGGGTTGAAAGAAATACCTTGTTGTATAGAGCTCAAAACAAATGTGTGATCTGAAAACAAACGGACTCCAATCTATTTCGTACATAAAATTTGTCAAAAAATTTCAATCGCCTTAAGCAAAAGGGAAAAACCTACCTATGACGATCACATGGACATCAAATTTAGGTTGGATGGTTCATGCCCTAAACTGATGAAACTGAAAAAAGTTGAAAATCCCTTGCTATTTTTCTATGAGGATTCCAGATCTTCAAATGGTTTGGCAAAATTTGGCATGGATCTTGAGATATGCATGATTTGCGATTTGGGAAGAAACAACAATATCTCCTCAACCCTGAGTACTAGAGTTGCAAAATTGGAGACTTAGGGTCCTTTCCTAGCGAGCTATTGTTGTTAGAAGAAGATCAAACAAATCTTTAAAAAATCATAAACCCCCCAAGAAGGGAAAAATGGGTTTTGAGGAATCCCTAATAATAGCTGATTTGAAACCTTTGTTTCATAGAAGCAACCTTTGAGAAGATCCCCTAACAAATGCACTGCCACAAGTAAAAGCCATAAATAGATCACAGAATCGTAATGGAGATTCACATCTACTTTTATACCATGAAAATTTTCATTATCATTGCAAAAAAGAATCAAATGGATCGACACATTACCCAGACTCACAAGAGACAAAGATAACACAAATATTGCAAAAAGAACACAAGATATGATGAGGTGCCCTTAGACACCAAAATACTTTAGTAAATACAGAAAGAACTACATCTTACTTGATTACAAAAATCATGTGTGATGTGTGAGTGGGCCAATTAAAATATATATAATACAAACACAATAATGTCAGCCATGACCAAAGTTGTTTGTTGCTACTAATTAGCAATATTCTCTTGGCATTGGTGAATTTGAAAAGCATATAAAAGGCATTGGTCACTCCTATTGAGCCTAAGATAACACCAGACAAAGAAGACTTTGTGGATTAGTATATGCAAGTCACCATGATTGTTCTACCACGGATCAATAGGATGCAAATCTTGAATGCAATTCTCGTTATCATCCTTGCTATAAAACAACAATAATTAACATACTTCGCTACACAAACACTCAAGATTTCGAATGACGAGCACTTCAAACATAGAAAGGCACGCCTTATAAATGTCCTAACGAAAAACGATATCAATAGTTCCAAATCCACCATCAAACAAACTCATTCACATGTGTCGAGTGTCACATTGGAAGGCACACCTAAAATATAGTTTTCATATATTCAAGGAACAATAGACAAAGTCACAACCATTCTTAGGAAAAGGAAAGTTAGAACTTCTTTCATTCCTCCAAACACTCCAAGAACCAAGTTGCAAGGTGTTAAATATCAAATGCATAATGAGGATTGAGGAGAACGTGGTTAGGGTTTATTACGGAGATATCATCTATGTTGTTTGGGTACAGGTACGGGTATGGATACGGGGACGTCTTGGGTACACGGGTACGTCATTTTTCAAAAACCTTGATTTGGATACGTCGTGGGTACGTCTGTGTGTATATATATATATATATTGTATATTACTCATTTTTTTAGTAAAACACTTGAAACTACATAGTGTGAAAATATTTGTCTATAAATGATAAAACACTTAAAAATATATAATATTCATTCATTCATTACTTCAAAGACAAGATGTGCATTCAAATCTAGAATAAATCATCTAGATTGTCCACAAAATCATGAATGCCACTCCCATTATTTTTCAACTTTATCATTTACTGACACTTTCTCTCACAAGGGCTCATCGGTGCATTGAATCTCACGAGTGCATGCCTTAAGGGGTGCATAGGGAATGGGGTGGGATCGGCTTGTGGCACTTTGCTAGAGATATTCTCATACTATTCTATCACGCATGCATCCCTTCATGCAGCCTTCATTCCTCCTATGATGTCTCCTTGAAATCTTGAAACCCTAAAATATGGCTAAGTTTGAAACCCTGAAACCCTGGAATCTGACTAACTCTGAAATATGACAGGATCCTCCAAAACCTAGAATTTGCATTATAGCTCCTAGTAGTCCGAAACCCCTCTCAAACATCCTGAAAGTATATAAATAAAATATAACTTAAAGGATAAGAAACTAGATGTCCATGTTTATTTTATAAAATATAACTTAAAGTATCTAAATGTAAACTTATACTTAAATGTTTATTTTATTTCTATACGGTTGGGTTCGGACTGGATTTACATTTAGGGTTGCTTAGTTTTTAGGGTTTTTTTTTAAGGATTTTCTAAGGTTTTTTTTAAAAAAATTCGCCATTTTTCTGCCGGAATCCCTCGGGTACGCGCCGGAAACGTCCCGGGTACTCCCGAAGGCGCACGCCGGCAGGCGCCTCCGAAACACCTCTGGAAGTACCCGGGACGTCCCCGTGCCGGAGGCGTCTCCGAACAGGAGGCGTCAGGCCGGGCGGCGTATCCCTGCAACACAGGATATCATGAACAACATTCCAACAGTTAGTGGTATTGGAACTAGCACCCTTTGTAGCTCTTGTAGGACTTCTAAGATTTCTTTATCTAATGTTGCAGTAGGTTCTAGTTTTGGGGTGACACTAGTGGAGGCCAAGGGAAAGAGCAAGGTCGTGAGGGTGAGCTCCAATCTAGTTGAAGACATGTTTGATATGAAGGCTACGAATGAGAGCCGACAATGCCATCACAAAATTCTTCTATTTTGCTAGTTTCCCATTTAGTGTTGCTCACTCTCTTTATTACAAGGAGGTTATGGCTAATGTAGCCAAAGCATGTCCAAGTTATGTGCCCCTAGGACACACCAAACTGAGGACTACGATCTTGGATAGGAACTATTCCAAGGTTAATTTATTAATGGAGATGAAGGCCACATGGATGTCTCATGGATGCAATATTATCATTGATAGGTGGACAAATATATGACACCAACACTCATCAATATAAGTCTCCTACAAGGATGGCCGTACTTTTTGAGGGCAATTGCCAAGTTTTAATTCTAGATTTTGCGAGATGCCATGGAAGAGGTTCGCCCTGCCAATGTTGTAAAGATAGTTACATATGCAACTTGTGTGTGCAAAGCAACAAATAAGCTACTAGAAGCTACCTACAAGCATATCTATTGGATTGCATGCCATGAATAATGCATTGAAAGACATCGAAAATTTGATCAGGTCAAAAGGATAGTGGTTGAGGCTAGGGAGGTGCAGATGTTCATCTGCAATCACCAGACATCATTGGCACTCTTTCAAAACTATTCGAGGAAGGAATTCCTCAAGCCAATCAACCTCCGCGTTTGCATCCTACTTTGTTTTATTAGATAGGATGCTAAAGTTTCAAGATAACCTGCAACTTATGATCATGACACAGAAGTGGAATCAGCGCCCAAAGTCCAATACAAAGCAAGGGAAACGGGTCAATGAAGTGGTGGTGAGTGACATTTTGGACAAGATATGTGAAATACATCACGTCAATTATATCTTTGGTTTTCAACGTCATCAAATATGGGGATTCTGATAGCCCCAATCTTGGCGAGATATATGAGTGCATTAACAACATGCTTGGCCAAATGAAGGCCATTATTTGGGTGAGGGACCCCACGCTAGAGTTCTACAATTAACATATGCAGCCCATCATTCAACTGAGGTGGGAGAAGATGAACAACCCACTACATATGGTTGCATATGCATTAATTCCGAAATGGTATATGGAGAGGCCTAGCAGAGTTGTCCCTTTGGATGACGAAGAGGTGAAGAAGAGCTTCTTGAAGGCTATGAAAAAAATGTATACTGCAAAGGAAGCTTCACAGGACAAATTTGGGTGGCCCAAGTTTACTAAACTTGATGGTGGCAAGCCTTCGGCAAGGACAAACAAGCTCATGTTGGCACAAGGGAAGCTAGGGAGGTGTTGGTAACTGTATGGGATTCCAAAACCGTTGCGAACACTTATCATTCACCTCATTTCCCAAGTTTCTACACTGTTTTTGAAAGGAATTATTCGACATATGGTTGGATCCACTCTCTTAAGAGGAAACGACTTACCTCTAAGAGAGTGGAAAAGTTTGTTGTTGGACATAGTGCCTTATGTCTCATGGACCACAAGACACCTAAGTACAAACAGAGCCCAACACTACGATGGGATGTAGATCTTGAGCAATCGAGGCAAGATGAAGAGGACCATAATGTGCAACAAGGATTGATTGGAATCTCCTTTCAGGATGAGGATGAGAAGGGAAAATACCAACAAGGAGCAATTCATGGATGTTTTTTCAGATGGTGATTCTAATTTTTGTGTTGCACCTTTGTGGACTATTTTATTTATTTAGAGCATTAGCACGTTGTCCATTAATCAAAAGCTTTAAAATTATAAAGTATATACTATCATGTACTCTTCTCATTGTAATACTGCATCAACTCTCAACTCCGAGTTAAACTTAGCATGTTATTGTTGATGTATATGCGACAGGTTGGCATTCACATATGTTATTGGATAAGAACTTAGGCCCTCTCCCTATTGGTACACCACCTCAATACATAGATGGGGCTCACCAATCTCCTTGTTATTCCCTGTTGCTTGCTCGATCGAATATGTTGCTTATGTTTTAGGGTAATGTCCTTCTCCCCTCTACCATTGGACAAGATGTTGCACCCTCATATGTCTAATTGGCCCCCAGAGATTTGAGTTTTGCTTGAGTCCCGACAAAAACAAACAACTCGCTGGGTTCCAATAGAGACTTGAACCTCAATTCTGAACCAAACAACTGGTCTCAATTGAGCCCCTTTATAAAGGGCTAGTGAGAATGGTTGGGCCAAAAAACATCCATCTCAATTGTACTTTGAATAGCACTAGAAACATCGAAAATTGTTGAAGTGAATAATCCCCATAAAATACAATGCATTGCCAAAATAAATAAAGCACCAGGATATAATATTAATAAATTGGACCGATGAGATTCTACTTGCTACAATAATAGGAGTTTTTGAACCTATCTCAATTGAACCTTGAATCCCTCCAAATTGACCCTGTATGCATGGACTAAGATGGCCTATAACTATCCTCTCTTTCAATAGACTATGACTCAAATAAAGAGATAACAATAGAGTGGGCACATACTTGGAATGCGGGTAAGGACCTAGAATAACTGTTGACCTAGCAAAGGATAGTCTATACTCAAATGTCAAGAGGAAAGAGTTCAATAGCCTATGCCTATGAGATCGGATATAACCCTCACTTGGGCTAAATGTAGATAAGTGATTGTAACAATGATAACAAATGGGTGTATGAAGGATATAAGAAGGATACCACATGCAAGGAACTGACGAACAAGGGTAACCTAGATCCAAGATAGCTATAAGTACTAAACAAATAAAAAGATAAGTGGTGCAATGGTCGACCAATGGACGGTCTATGCAACCTAAGGTGATAAATGACAAGCCTAAGCAACCCTATATCTATACCAGCGTATTCAATATAAGGAAGAGCATGGGCAAGGATAGACACATACATTCACAATAGCAATATGCAGGCAATATTAAATCTACTAAGCAAATAAATGAAAGAGAGTAGGTATAGAGATATGTACCTTTAGGTGGACCCATCAACGCATCAATTTCCAACTTTTGGCTCAAGTGGCACTTTGCAAGAGATGTTGTAGGTTGAAGACCTCAAATGGTAAGATCAAGACTTAGGAATCCTTAGTTGGAGACTCCAAAGACCAAGTGCACTTCCTTGGTTCGACTTCTCCTATTGAGCTCCAAAGACCATAAGCAAGACTAGACCTCCAAGATAAGAATTCAACCTCTAACTCCTCTAAATACTTCTTAGGAGCAAGAATGTGAGCGCAAGCAGACCAGATGAGTGTGTTTTATCATTCGGGAATGAAATATGACCCCTATATATATAACTCCAAACCCTAGAAGGAACCAATGAAACTAGGCTAACTGAAACATAGGAAAGGCTCAGATAAGAGTAAAACTAGTGTGTGTGTGTATATATATATATATATATATATATAAAATAAGCCTTTAGATATGGACATTTAGTTTCGTATACTAAAAGTTATATGTTTTTTTTTAATTGGTGAGGGTTGATGGGTCCCTCACCCTTCATTAAACACAAAATCGGAATATAAAGAAATGTGGCCATATCAAAAACCAAATGTGATATACCACAAATAGACCAACGACTAAAACAAACAAGCCACCAAAGGCCAGCAGCCCAAAAAGGGAAAAACCCCACATGGGGAGAAAGCCAAACAATACGAGAGACAAATCTCGCTTACAAAGCCAAAAAGGCAAGACTACCTAAGCCAACATATGCTAAACCTTACGAAAAAGAGTTAGTTCACCAACCTTGCGGCCACCACCCGAAGCTCCACTGCCACCCATCTCACCACCGTCACCAACCATTTGATAGCCGCTAGCACCCAACTCACCTAAGGACACCACACCTTCCTCCGCGAAGCCCTACCCATGCTACCACAACCACCAATCCCTTCAACTGCAACCACTACATCCTGCACAACCACCGTCTTCCACTTTCTCAACTTGGGCCTACCTACTTGTTTCACAAAAGACCCGCCCAATCCCAGAGCAATGGAAACACTTGCCAAGCAAGCACACATATGGCATGACGCTACCCTCCATCGTGCGGTAGGACCCCCCAAATTCACCGCTTACTGAGGGGGAGACTGGGGAATGTTACTCCCGTACAGAAGAACCATCATATTCACTGTCGATGCTAGGTGAGACGACTTTCAAGAGCTTAGTGCTGCCACCACCGAAGACAATGGTGCCTTCAATGTGCCCAGTTCTAAGACTGGTAACATTCTACCCGAAGGGCCCGAATTCCTAAGAACCACCTGCATAAATTCCACATGTTCCAACACCATACAAACCAATCCTCTAGGTCTCTGAAAGCTCTGAGAGGGACTAAACCAAGACCTTCTGCTTGAGAGAACAACAGAGTGCGATGTTCCACCAATGCAAATTCACTCACCATAGTCTCCAACCCCACCCTAAAGCCTGGACATATAATCGTCTTTGTAATTGCCTTTGTGGTGCCCCTGTCTTTTAGGACCAACAACTGATTGCCCACAAACATGGAAGAGATCAACGAATTTACCTTAACTCGATAAGGTGTCTTGATAAAAACCATCCCAATTATCTTCTTGACCACCTCCAGAGCTCTATCGGATTGCAGAATGAAAACCTCCTTCAATCTTCAATTCGTCATCCAGCCATCAAAGGCCATCTCTCACTTGGCAACCTTCACTCGTAGCACTAGTTCACTCAAAGCAATTTGCAACATTATTTCCATGGCTATAAACCCTGTTACATGCGTCAGACGCAGCCACTCACCAACAAAAGTGTCAACTCGCTCAACTCTCACAACATAAAAAGCAATACGTCGCCATGCAGCCAATCAATTTAAGCATGGGAATAATACATACCATACATGGGGATTAAAGCAATCCCATATGATGATGACTTCCTCCCCACATTCCCATCATAAGGCACGCCCCCCATCGCCCCAATCGACTACATTGAAACATTACTCAATCTCACTTGCAGCCAAGCTCTCCAATCATTATCCACGACTACTTCAACCTGCAATATTCCTCTATTGGCTAAGAAATCTGCAACCGAATTCGCTTCACGAAAGCAATTATTAGCTTCTCAAACACAAAAAGAGTCCAGCACCTCCTAGGTCCAGCTTACGAAGTTCTCCACATTCCATGACCCTGCCTTCCTATTACATAGAGCCAAATTATGATCATTGAATCTCCTTCAAAAACAATCGTTCAATGCCACACTGAACTAACTGATCAAACCAAGGGTCAAAGCCTGCCCTTCCGCCTCATTGTTGTTTCCATCCATGAGCTTCAATGATGTTGCTCTCATCAACAAACTAGTGAAATCCCTAATCACACAACCTGCTCTTGACGCCCTTGGGTTTCCCCTAGTCGAACCATCAAAAATTCATTCTGAAAACCCAAGGAGGCGGAGGCAACCACTCCGTCTTACTAGCTTGTGGAACAGCCTTAGGACACACAATCAACCCCTTAACAAGGGGAACCCTCACGAGGATCCAAGAGGAAATGATATGCAAGTCCGACTTGGAGAGACTCCCTCCACACTTCTTGGCATTACTTCTGACATCGCCACTTCAACTTTATTAAACACATCCTCGAGCGGGCTTGTCTTCCCTTCAAAGATTCGTTGATTGCGCTCCTTCACAGAGTCCAAATCAAAATAGCAAGAAAACCTGCCACAAACACGAAAAGTTATCCTTAGGGGATCCAATCGCCCAAGACGCAAAGCCCTGCATCAAAGATTCTAGCCTAGCCTAACACCACCCAAGTTTGCTACAAAGCCAATCCCAACAATCTCCACAAAAGGGCATCTGAATAAAAAATGATTGGCATCTTCCTCCGTTGCTAAACACATGACACATCGAGACGACACGACAATGTCCATCTTGCACAATCAATCATGAGTCAGAATCCACCCTTGCGTGACCAACTAGGCAAAAAAACCCAGCCTTGGGGAGGCTTGCCTTACTCCAGCATAGAAATTTAGCCCAACCGAAGGATGGCTCATTCTACTCCACCATTTTATAGCCTAGGTTGACTAAATACAGACTTGTCTTTGGCCTAGACCATTGAATGGAGTCTTCTTTATTGTTAATGAAGATCTTCCTCTTAGCAAGAACTGCTACCAGGACAAGTTTTTGGTTAGCTGGAATTGGCATTGCATCCAGATCTTTCCATTTCCAACAATCCACACCCGCCAAAGACCTTGGTTCCAGACAATCACATACTTTACTACCCCAAATCACTTTCAGCACATCCTCTACCTCCTCCAACTCCTGATAATCCTACAAAGGTCTATATGCCCATTCCACGAATCACCCCAAATGTTTGTTGAGTGTCCATTATTAATCACCTAGGATACATGATCCTTGATGATGTGCCAACATTTAAGAATAAAGTCCATAGGTGAGAACCTTTGAGAGGATTTGCTATCACCAGAATATTGGATGGGGAGTTGTCCCCATAATACTTGTGTTGCAACAACTTATTCCACAACGCATGCGTCTGATTGGCCATACCCCACACCTGCCAAAGACCTTGGTTCCAGATAATTACACACTTTACTACCCCAAGCCACTTACAATACATCCTTCGCCACCTCCAACTATTGATAATCCTGCAAAGGTCTATGCCCATTTTCCTAATCCCCCCAAAAGTCTGTTGAGTGTCCATTATTAACCACCCATAATACATGATCCTTGATGATGCACCGACATTTAAGAAAAAAGTTCCACGGGTGAGAAACTTCGAGAGGATTTGCCATCACCAGAATATTGAATGGGGAGATGTCCACAAAATATTTGTGTGGAAACAACTTATTCCACAATGCTTGTGTCTGATTGACCATACCATACACCAATTTGGCACCCAAACCCAGATTTTGAACTGCCAACCTTTTGATGCCAACACCCCCTCCAATTTGAGATGGACACACATCCCATTTGATAGGGGGGTCTTTTTATCTTGAGTTCCATGCCATGAAAAGTTTTTAATAATCCGATTGAGCTCTTTCAACACCTTAATAAGTGGTTGTATGACAGACAAATTGTAAATCAGCAAAGCGCTTAAAACAGACTTGATAAGGGTTGTCCTACCAGCCAGAGGCAGCCATTTGCCTCTCCACTCCACAAGCCTTGCCCGGAATGCTCTGATCAAATTATCCCATAAAAAAGCTATGCCAGCTCCCGCAAAGACGGGAACACGCAGGTATTTGGCGAATAACTTGCCCACTTTATAATCCAAGACTCCTGCAATAGCTAGTTGCATCTGTCGAGTGTTGATAAATTAAATTTCGGATTTAGTCATATTATCCAACTGCCTCAAAGCCCTCTCATAATCATCCAAGAGTCATTTAAAAGTAAGCCCTTCTCTCTTTGAAGTTGTGCCAAACAACACTATGTCATCATTATATTGCTGAAGCGTGAGGCTTTCGAGACCTTCCGTAACGTTGATCCCTCTAATCAAACCTTTTGCAGCCGACCTCGAGATTGCCCCTCCCAACGCCTCTGCCATTAGTATGAAAAGGAATGGGGAGAGTGGGTCACCTTGTCTTAGACTTCGAGAGGCTTCAAATAAACCTATTGGTTCCCCATTGACTAGGATCGAGAATCTGGGACTTCAAATGTAGCTATTGACCCAGTTACACCATTCCTTGTAAAAACTGAAGTTTTCCAGCATTTTGACCAAGGAGCACCAACACACCCAATCATATGCTTTATTAATAACCAAATTCAAAACCATCCCTTTCTTCTGGCCCACCACAAGTGAGTGGATGGTTTCATGAGTGATTATGATTCCATCATGGGTATTTCTGCTACGTACAAAGCCCCCCCTACTCATTGGAAATCAAGGAACCTAAAGTAGCTTGGCTCTGAAGGAGATGGCCTTTGAAATGATCTTATACACTTCGTTGCAACAAGAAATTGGCCTGAAGTCCTGGAAAGTAATTTGAATATCGCCTTCTGGAATTAACATGATGAAAGGGCAATTGATTTCTGCCCCAGTCCTTTGTTTTCTACGAGATTCCTCCACCATACCAACCACCTCATCACCCACAATATCCCTAAAGCATTGGAAAAACATTGCAGGAAACCCATTTGGACCAGAAGCTCTCTTTGCACTTTAAAAAAACCACCTCTCACCTTCTCCCTTAGAATTAGTGACATTAGCATATTGTTATGGCACTCCGTCACAATTGTGGGAACGTGAACAATGTTGCTTGTTTGAGCCTCAAGGTCTGAAAACTACCCACACCTTCCGCTTTAATCCCAAAGTTTTTCTCACACTCCCATCTCTTACCTTGATGGAGGAGATCTGATTGACGCTCCTTGCCCACGTGGAATTGTGGAAAAACTTCATAATTTTATCCCCTTCCTTGAGCCACTACTCTATATACTTTTGCTTCCACTAGAGCTCCTCTCTAATATGCCACTCCTCCAGTTCAGCTAACAAGTAATTTTCTCTAAGATACGTCCATGAATCCATACCTATGTTAAGAGTTGCCAACTCCGCCTCCACTCTTGAAATTTACTCTAAAGATATTTTTGAATGTGTCTCTATTCCAGACCCTAAGACACATCTTGAGATATGGAGCTTTTTACTCATGACATACATTTGTGTTCCAGCCTCCACAAGGGCCTCATTCCACCATTTCTTAACCAGATCATGTAAGGATCCTGTAGCCACATCATCTAAAACTTAAAAGCGCATTTGTGAGTAGCCCGATCCTCAATGATCTTCAGCTCAATAAGAGCATGGTCGAAGCCTGAGACAGAAAGAATGATGCTCTCAATCACCCGGTCTACATCCAAGCAATTAGGAGTAACCAGAAAGTGGCCCAATCTCTCTACAATGTTACTAAAGCCCACCCGCTTGTTTGTCAAAGAAAAAAAACCATTCTTAAGGACCATGTCTAACAGCCCAGCAGATGCTACGAATCTAGAAAAGAATTTATGAGACTGTCTCCCTCCCTAAACCTCCTCTCTTCTCCACACTAGACAAAATGGCATTAAAATGCCCCCCCATAACACATCTTTCCCTAGGCAATAGATCCAACTGATCTTGAATTTCCTCCCAACAACATGCCTTCAAGGTACTTGTGTTTGGCCCGTACATGTTTAAAAGAAAAAAATGATATCTGAGGTAAAAACTGTTACCTTGCATAGCTGCCAACTGGATCAAGTTACATTCCTCAACAAGGACCCTAGACGGAGCCCATAAAACTACCAAACCACTCACCCCCTATAGACTCAACAAACCAACCTTTCCACTTGCTCCACCCCTTGCTCATCAACCCCACAGTGTCCTCCCTAATAGGCTTGGTTTCCTGAAGCAAAAAAACCTCAAAATTCTAAACCTTCAACTAGCACCTAACCAGCCACCTCTTGTTAGGGGCGTTTAATCCCCTAACATTCCAAGAAAGGACCTTCATTGCAGACAAGAAGGGCCTTCCACCCCCTACTTCTCAAACATGATGAATTGCTCCATCAATTTTTGTTTCCCAGCCGAGACCTCTTCCGCAATAATCTATTTAGCCGACTTCTTCCTCTTTTACCCAGAACCCCATAGAATGGTTGTGACAACTTACTAACTCTTTGTGAGAGAGAAAGAACCCTAACAGAGTTCAATTCCTCGTCTTCTCCATCCTCAAAGTTCTTCTCAAGCAGGGACAACTGTAAATCCCCCACCAATCTTGACCCTCCTTCCTTCAGGGAAGCTCACTCAATATCCACTCCTGAAAGAAACTCATTCGCCTCCTGGGGGTTTGTGACCAAGATAGACGAGATTTTTTGTGCCTCCTTAGAAATGAAGTTGCATTCCTTAAGTATGGTGTTAGGGGATAGCAGTTCCCCCCTTCCAACATGCCTTTGTTAATCTTAGTAGTTTCAATATTGACATCCGACTCTGTATGAGGAATGACCATTTCTGGTTTGACAGGGGTGGGTCCCACATTTCGTCTCAAGAAGGCTGACGATTGAGGATTCAATTTGGCTTTCCACACCATCACCTAGGGCCTTCCAGAGGAACCAACCCCCTTAAGACAACCTTCACAAATATGTCCTACTTCCCTGCACTTGTAACACCGAAAGCGGCCCTTCTCCACATCAATCTTTCGTTGTCATATCCCTTCATGAGTTTTAATGCTAATGCTCTTAGAAATTTCTTCCTCCAAATCAAGTAAAACACACACCCTGGCATAAGATGCCAAAACGCCCTCAATGGTTATTGAGTCAGTCTTGATGAACTCACCAACCAAGGAACCGATCTGCTTAAAGCACCCCTCATTCCAATACTCCATAGGTAGACTGTATAGCCTAATCCAAATGGAAAATTTAGCCTCTCTTGCCACATCTAGGTTAAATTTAGGACACCACTCTTGCAGCCAAAGACTAGCTCCTTCCATTAGCCAAGGTCCTCCTTCCAAAAACTTTGCCTTCTTGGCCTTTGACAGGGAAATAACTACAAAAAAAACTTTTGGCAGGAAGCGGATATAACAGTCTAGTCCCCGGTTATTGCTCACCTAGCTTTCCATAGCCCCAATGACTTGCCACTTGCCAGCAAACTTCCCAATCAACCCAATATCCCATAGGTATTGAACACTTCCCTGGAAACCTTCAATTTCAAAAGCCATCATTCTAAAAGCTAGTGCGGCCTCCTTACTCCACTTCAACGCTTCACCTATTTGGACTGGAGGGATCTCCCCAGGAGAAGGCCTCTCCGAATGGAGATTGGTCATGTTTAGGCCCTACCTACGTGCCAAAGGGGCATGGCTGGTTTCCGCAGCACACCCTAGGTAAATCAACGCAGGGGGACCTCAAGCGAGTCCTCCCAATCAATGCTTCTCTAGCACCCCTAGCATCCTGAATCTCCTACAAAAATTCTCTTCTAAGATTCTTGTTGGATCCGATCTGCCTGGCCATCCCTCTCACATGATTGTTCCTCTATTATTGCTCCCATGCTCTAGCCATTTTTTTTCCGATCAACCCCCCACTTTAAGTTATGTATTATGTATATACTTTTAGAATGTTTGAGATTGGTTTTGGACCTCTAGGAGTTACAATGCAGATTCTAGGTTTTGGAAGGTCCTACTGGATTCAGACTTGCCCAGATTTCAGGGTTACAGGATTTCAAGGAAAAATCATAGGAGGTATAAAGGTTGTATGAAGGAACACCTCTCACAACGTAGCACAAGCCGATCCCACCCCATGCCCAATGCACCCTTTAAGGCATGCACTCAAGGAGATTGATGCGCCGACAAGCTCCTTCAAAAGAAATTGTCAGTAAAGTAAAAAAAATGAAAAATATCAAATGCATACATATGCCCCACCCAAAGCTCACCACGTGTTACAGTAGTGTAACACGGGATGGTGCTTTAGGAAAGATACATAGCCACACCAAAAAGCATAGCTGAAAAGAAATGTTGAAAGAATTGTTGATAAATAAACAATTGAAAGTAACATATACATAATTTGACTTACCTTTCTGCATAAATGATGTATGCAAATACCATAGTCTCAATCGTAGAGAGCGCATTAATTCCATTTGAGAAACCCTGTAGAGGTCACAGTAATTGCATTTGAGAAACCCTAAGGATTCAAAGCTGAAAAGGGATAAAAGCAATGTGCGCATATACAAGATAGTCAATAAATGGATGTAAATAAAAAACTCTCTGAGGAAGAATATAAAAATTGAAAAAATTGGCAAGCCGAGATCAATAGGGCTAAATTAGAACCAGAAGATCCAAGGGAGCTAATAATAAAAAGATTGAAAAAACATCTAATGTAAGATAGGTGGAAACCCAAATCAAACAAAGGGGAGCAAAGTGATTGTAAAAAATCCTAAGATAGGTGAAAACCCAAATCAAACAAAGGGGAGCAAAAGAGCATGGAAAATGAGTATAAAAACATCTACTGTAAAACAAGTGAAAACTTAAATCAAACAAGGACATAGAACAAAAGAAAAGAAAGAGTCTAATGAGAGAAAACTCAAAATCTATGTTTGTGCTAAAGCAAAATGCAGAAAGGTACAACAATCTAAAAACATAAATATAATGATGAAGATGGTGCATATATGAAAAATGATGGCAGCTTGTGAGGAAGGTCTGGTTGTATTCTCCAAGGTCTTACAATACAACTCACAAACTAAAGACCCAAGAAGCAATGTGAAGTGAAAGCTAAGAGTCAAAACTAAAGCAAATAGATACAAAAAAGGGAATAGAGAAGAGGACGTGATCAACTAGCAACAATATCCATTGAGGAGATATTGAGAAATAGAAGATGGAGATAAAAGTATACAAGGCACTACAAGGGTGATAGAAATCCTTAGCGAAGACAAGACAGTCCAATCAAGTGGGCAACGCTAAGAGCTTTTGACCTAGAGAACCCCACCTAGCAAGCATAAGTTTGAGCTAACAAGTGAAGTATAAATATCATCACATGAAGGCTAAAAACATGAAAAATAAAAAGGATCTAACCTTCCCACAACATGTTCCCCGCTCCTCAAGACCCCTTACAAAGTTGTCGGTCTACTATGAAGATTGGGTACTTGTGTGAGAAAGTAGGTGGCACTAAAATGTAAAAAGATGTATGAGTAATAATATAACGAGACCTCATACCCCAATCTACTGGCCTACCATACCCCAATAGACCTTGGCTCTATAATGAGGCCAAATGTGGAGTTTGAGCTTCGACTAAAATATAAGATGTGCCAAAAAGATCACGTCTTTTGTTGTAATTTGGTTTTTGAGATGTAATTTGCCTTTTAACATTGTCTTTTCTTATGATATAGCTTTTGACTCTTTTAACTTTTTCGATTTTCCTCTTCCACACAAATTTGAAAAAACCAAAAATGGGTACTAAAGATGACAAACACAAGATAGTGTACACCTAGTCGCTAGAGAGGAGAACCTAAAGACCAAGATGCCTAAAGACTCCTAGACTTGCACCATAGAAACAAGTGCAATCTCGGAACCAACCCTGGCGTACTTTAAGTGAAAGGAGAGAGAGATGGGGATCATGGAAGATCCGTCCATGTGCAAAAAATGATACAACGAATATATGCTAATAGCTGACCACAAAAAGGAAGAGTGTTCCTTCAGAAGTGACTAGGCAAGAGGGGATCTAAAATTAAATGAAAATGTAAGTCGAATCGTAGAAATGGAAACCTAAGAAGGGAAATGCTATGAAAAATGGTAATCATGTCACTAGAGAAAACATACTAACCTAAATGGGTCTAGCACAAGCATTGATAAGAGAAGTAATCCCAAAAGAGGGGGGATGCCAAAAGATACCCAAGAATCAAAAGGAAACTATGGCAGACTATAAAATGCTATAAAATGTGAAACGAAAATCGGAAGGTGCTACCAAAGTTCCACAAGGAAACTAAGACCAACTATAAATCATCACAAAAAAGGGGGAAGCTAAAATGCTAAAAAATAGAACCCGAAAGTGCTACCAAAGATCCACAAGGGAAACTAAGATTGACTGTAAATCATCCCAAAAGAGGGGGAAGCTAAAAATACTAAAAAACAAAACCTGGAGGTGCTAAAAATGATCCACAAGGAAAACTAAAGCCCACTGTAAATCATCCCAAGGGAGGGAGAAGTTAACATGATACCAAAGACTTCAAAAGATAACAATGGCCAACTCAAAAGTGTAATAAAGAGATGTAAATTAATATGCTAAAATTGAAGAGCGAAAAGCAAATATCATGGTACAAGCAAGATATATACAATAAATGTGATGTATCTACTATGAAATGATATATTTGCTTGCAAATGACATGAAAGATCTTGATACAAATCATCAATAACATCTGTCAAGTTTTGTTCTAACTGTCTCGAAAGGTTTCTTGGAGTTCAATGTATTTGTGTGCAAGGTTTTTAATTACAACCTCAAAGAAAGTCTAGTAAAATGTGGTCTAAGTAGAAAATAAATGGTGATTGGCATCGGAAGATGCCCCAAACGCACTCATCGGCATAGTAAGATGCCCCAAAGGCTGAAATAAGCTAAGGATGGGCATCATAAGATGCCCCAACATGTGATAGAAGAAAGAGATGGGCATCATAAGATGCCCCAACATGTGATAGAAGAAAGAGATGGGCATCGAAAGATGCCCCAACTTATGGGATATAAGAGGATTGGATAGAAACTCAAGATTGACCTACCTAGTAATGATGCCAAATGTGGTGTAAATATGTGTTACAATATGGAAAATGTCATCTAGGGTAAGATTGAGATCTCTGCAAGGTGCCTTTAACTTTTGCTCAATGGTATCAACCAAGGCAATAAATTGAACCAGTCTGTGTTGTAAATGACTATATTGGGACTATCAATGTAGTTGGGAGAATATGAGCTGGAAATGACTCTATCGACATGCTGAGGACAATCTAAACATAATATGATTGTATCGGGATGGTCGATATAATGATGTGTGACATAAAGAGGCAGTAAAACTGTATCAGCACATTCTAAATCATCATTGATACAATTGGTTTTTACAGGAAGTGAATATGTAATTGTATCAACACATTCTAAGTTAAGGTTGATGCAGTTGTAATCAACAACAAGATAATGTAGAACGGCATCAACATGGCGATGCAATTGTCTGAAATTGGAAGGTGTGGCAGGAGTATATTGACATGGCCGATGCAGTTGTCTGTGGTAGGAAAATCATGTAAAACTTTACGGACATGCCCGATACAATTGTATAGAATAGAAAAGGAAGATAGAACTGTATCAGTATGGTCAATGCAGTTGTATAGAACAGAGAAATGAGGTAAAATTGTATCGGCATGGCCAATACAATTGTTTGCAAATGTAAATGTTTCGAGAAAGGGTGAAATTGAAAAGGGGTCTGTATGATAAGTCTAAAAGGTCATATAAGCCCGAGGATGAAGTTCACCTATGGTTCGTGTTGCGCTAGGCATGGAAATTGAGTGCTTTTCACCCAAGGGTGGGTTAGAGGGTGTGTAAAGATTAGTAAAAGCATCCTCATCATTGCTTGAGTTAGAATAAAGTTTGTCAAAAATGGGAAGATCGTAGTAGAGATCTTCGGCCATGGGAATCGGAATGATTGATGTTTGTTGAGAAAAGTTGCACCACGAAGAGTTGTCTTCAATTGTGGGCATGGAAGAAATATGAGTGTCAAAAATGGGAAGATCCTTTGTAAGGTCTTAATCCATGCTAAAAAATGGGAAGGTCCTCTATGGGAGCTTTGGCCATGCTATGAGAATCAATATATAAAGGAAGGATTTCAAGGTTACCTTACATAGCAATGATGTAAGTGAGATTTTGATTTAGAACTATCACAATGCAATTTTCTTCATGGAAAGTAAACCTAGGGGACGACATGTTTAGAAAAGATTTTGAAGCCTAGGGATCTTAAAAAATTGAATGTCAAGGGGAAGAAATTGAAACGTGAAGACAATCCAACCAGCAGGGAGATAGGATTCACAATAGGTTCACCAGAATGTATTATGATGGTGAAGCCAAAATGAAGATAAGCAATGAAAAGAAATGGAAACATTAAGACAGTCCTATCTGGGGTAGGATAGGATACACATCGTGTTCATCGGAATGTATGCACAAGTTAGAATAACCTATAACTATCCTCTTTTTCTCAATAAGTTAAGACTCAAATGGTCATAACAATAAAGCATGTGTATACTTGGAATTCAGGCAGGGACCTAAAATAATCATAGACCCAGCATAGGGTAATCTATACTCAAATGTCAGGAGGAAAGGGTTCCAAATCCTAAGCCTATTAATGGGGTATAACTCTCAATAGGGTTCAATTTAGATAAGTGATTGTAACAATGATCACAAATGGGTGTATCAAGGATATAATAATGATACCACATGCAAGGAACTGATGAACAAGGGTAACCTAGATCCAAGATAGATATAAGTACTAAACTGATAAGAAGATAAGTGATGCAATGGTAAACTAATGGGCAGTCTATACAACAAAAGATGATAAATGCAAGTCTAAGCAACCATGTGTTTATACCAGCTTATTCAGTATAAAGAAAATCATAGGCAAGGATAAACACATACATTCATAATAGCAATAAGCAGGCAATATTTAATCTACTAAGTAAATAAATGAAAGAGATTAGGGAAAGAGAAACATACATTTAGGTGGCCCTGTCGAAATCTCAATCTCCACTTTTTGGCTTAAGTGGCACTTTGCAAGAAACATTATAGGTTGAAGACCTCAAATGGTAAGATGAATACTTAGGTATCCTAGATGGGGACTCCAAAGACCAAGTATACCTCCTCAGTTCAACTTCTCCTATAGAATTTCAAAGACCATAAGCAAGACTAGACCTCCAAGATAAGAATTCAACCTCTAACTACTGCAAATACTACTTAGCAGCAGAAATGTGAGCGCAAGTAGATAAGAAAAATGTGTTATATCATTTGGGAGTGAAATATAACCCCTATATATATAGCCCCAAACCCTAAAAGGCACCAATGAAACTAGGCAGACTAAAATGTAGGTAAGGGTCAGATAAGAGTAAAATACCTAATATATATATAAAACAAACATTTAAATATGGACTTTTAGTTTCTTATACTTTCAACTATATATATATATATATATATATATATATATATATATATATATATATATATATATATATATATACTTGTAGGATGTTTAAGAGTGGTTTTGGATCTCTAGGAGTTATAATGGAGATTATAAATTTTGGAAGGTACTACTGGATTTAGAGTTACCAACTTTCAAGGTTTCAGGATTTCAAGGAAACATCATAGAAGGCATGAAGATTGTATGAACACATATCTTGCAAAGTACCACGAGCTGATCCCACCCCATTCCCGATACACCTTTAAGTCATGCATTCAAGGAGAATGAAGCGCCAACAAGCCCCTACAAGAGAAACTGTCGCTAGAGTGATAAAGATGAAAAATATTAGGCGTATACAAAATCCACACTTGAATCGATTCACCAGCCAAACCCCTTACAATGGCCAAGGCCCTGATGTCCATCGCATAAATGCCCCAAACCTCCTCATGAAATGAAGTGGGCCATCTCATTCCTCCACCTATGATATGAAGCCGAACTCATCCTCCCACCTCTGATATAGCTAGGGGAGAGGAGAACTGATGTAAAACCATTTGCCTCTATCTTAAGACACCTTCAATAGGTGTCTTATCTCTTATCATACTTGTCTCAGTTCAATTGAACCCACTTTCAAACCTCTATTGACCTTTCATACCCTTTTTACCTTTCTAGCCTTATCTCTCCTTGTAGCCCTCTTTTTAGAGTAAACCTCCTTGTCTAGACCAATCTACAAACCTCCATGATATATTGAGCAAACTTTTGAGAACCCACTATGCCCTTGTAGCTTCTCATCTTCCCTTTTTGCACAGTTCTCAATACATACTTGCTTTAGTATCCTCTTTCTCAATCGGGCATTCTATTAGGTCTCTCTGTCTAAATTATGCTTTCTCAAGAATTTACAATTGACTCAAGGAATTGATTGACACCAAAATGGTTTGAATAGCTCAAGACAATAGTACTTGACCTATAACAATCTTTGGACCAACCCAAGACTCCAAATCTGTCTTCAACTAGCAAGGAAACTTGACACAAGTTCAACTCTTTCTTGATAATTAGTCTTGTATAAGAAACCTCAATATATTTTAAGAACAATTTCATTAAAATGAATATCTAAGGCCTTTAATAGATTGTCTTGAACCAGATCACACTAATATAGGCAATGAAAACCAATCTTAATTATTGGTTTTCTTAGAATCTATCCAAAACCTCTTCAACCCTTCTTGTAGACCATTAGCCCTGATTTGCTCTTGTAGGTCAAGTCACAAAATAGATTTGTTAGACACTTCTTAACACCTTAGACAGGTGTAACTAGGTACATCTGTCATGTTTCAACCCTCAACTTATCCCAACAACCTTCAAAGTTCAAAATCACACCTAATTCCTCAGTTCACTGTCTTGTTTCCTAGTCACCTACAGGCAGTCCCTCTCTCAGTCAGTTATATATGTAAATTTAGAACTCTATTTATTCTCAAAACAATTTGATTAGGTCTGAAATGATTTCTAGCAACTTTCACAAAGATTTGGAAGATTTTATTGGCTAAAAATGAATTTAGAGACCTTTTTCTACAATCTAGGGTTTGACTGCAAATGACAGACCCAAAGAGCCTCTAAATAATGGTTCATACAGTTGAAAGCCTATTTTCACAAACTAACGCCTAGAACACCATCTTAAAGACCTTCCCCAACTTTTACAATAACTAGTTGGAGTTCATGCAAAGTTTCTCACGTGTTTTGTGTTGACTGAGTTTGACTGCAAACACACAGAGTACATAATTTCAGGAGAATTAACAATTTGAACATTGATTCAATACTAGAATCTCTTCTCTAAGAATAGAATCTTATTCACATATATAAACATGACATGAACACACTAGATTACATAATATAAAACCTTTGTTTACAAGAAAATAACCTTATTACTATACAGACCCATGATTTTTGGACTGCAGAATCCTTCACTCCTCTAGATTTGATGATGAATGATCCTTTTATGCTATTCTCTACCTTTGTTCGCCTCCATCTTGCTAGGAACAATAATTATCAAATTGTTTGATGATTTCTAGCCTTGGAATTGGCTGAGTTTGGATACGATTCCCCTCAACCATCTTAACTTAAGATAGAAAACTAACTTTTCAAGGATTATCAAGTAGTTATATTGCCTTGTATAACCTTATAAGATAACTATGACCCACAAATAGATTTAAATGACTCTTAGCTATGTAGTACATTCCTAAAAGACCTCTAGGACTCATTGTTTATTATAAATCATTCAATTTACACACAAATTTACATAGTTACATTTGAAAATTCAAATTGATGCTTTTTGGAAGGAAAACTCTCCAAAGTCTATATGAACTCTTAGCTATGTAGTACATTCCTAAAAGACCTCTAGGACTCATTGTTTATTATAAATCATTCAATTTACACACAAATTTACATAGTTACATTTGAAAATTCAAATTGATGCTTTTTGGAGGGAAAACTCTCCAAAGTCCATATGAACTAATACAAGCTACAAATGCCTCAAGAAAGGCTTATTGTGACCAAGCAAACCTCCTAAGACTCCTAAGACCACTTACAATACCATATGTATATGTTTTGCAAGATGCTCCTACATCAGATTACCACTCTTGAAAGCTTTCTTGTGCTCCTGCACATGATGATGATTCAGTTGAACATGCTTTTTGTCTTTCTTCTTTATTTCATCATTTATCTTCCTTTGATGTATTCCTGGATCCCATGGCTTGTCTTGTTGTTGTAGCCTTGCTTTGTCTTTAAAGATGAATCCTTTCATCTTGACCTTGATGCTCTTGCCTTGAATCATGAATTCTGCTATCTCCATGTCTTCTCTCAAGAACTGAATTGCTCCTGGTCCTTATGTGCAACATACCATCATTCTTCTTTGTTGTTTGTATCTTTTTGGCATTTGAATGGCTTGTAGGACTGATTTGTCATCTTTATTCTTCAACATGGATAGCATAGGTCTTTTTGCATCTTCTATCTTCAGATTCTTCTCTCCTTTGTTGTCTACCGCTGTACATACACTAGAAGTAAACTTGTTAAAGAAAACCATTGGTTCTTTAAGTCCTTAAGACCTATCCTTTGTCATCAAGATGACTACCAAGTAGATGATAGCCAAGATGTTTTGCAAAACGGGCTTCTTTTTGTGCCTTTGCTCCTTTTTGTCTACTTCCCATAGACTGTCTGTCTTCATTACATCATTCTTCACAACTTTTTCTTGACTTTTCCTTCTTTACTAATCTTTATTTCCTGTTTTGTATACTTCTTCACTCAAGAATCTCCAATTGGGTCTGATCTTACCATTATCAGTTGCATATTTCCATCTTTCAATATAAAAACAAAACTCTTTTACTTGTTTCATCATATCTCTAAACCAAACACTGAAATCATGAATGAATAAAGAACAAAGAAACAATATTGCTTGTACAAATATCCCATTGTTTGTCAATTTGCCTTCTTTCTGCAATTTTACTTCTTTCTTCTCCTTTTCCTATGATTTCTGATCTGCACCTCTATCCATGTATTCAAAACTAGCATTAGTATGAAGATCTTGCAAGATTTATGTCTCATTTATTACTGGTAGTTGTGATTCTCTCATCCCTTGACCTTGTCCCCCCAAGATTTCTTTTTTTTCAGGTTCCTCATTGCTTTTCAAAGTATCATAAAACTGATTTGCTGCTTCACATTCCTCTTTTGTGTCAAGATAACTCAAAAATGTTTCTATTACCTCTTCTTCATCTAGATTCATGTCCTCTAGGGGCATGACCTCTTTCACTACCTCTTCCTGCTCTGTCATTCTCTTTTGTGTGTTCTCTTATTTTCTCAACTCTCTCTTTATCAAGGCAATTTGCTTTTGCCTCTTTCTCTTTTCTATCAGCAACCTTATAGGCCACTTCACCTTGCATCTCATTCTCCATCCATATGCTTGACTATCTTCTTCTACCTTAGTTTCAATCAATAAGCTTAGCCTCTGAATTCTCTCTTTTAGATTAGCTATATCCTTTTCTATAATTAACTCTCTTTTTCATTCTTTTGTGGCATTGTTTTACTATTGAGTCCATCATTTTCTCACTCTTCATTTTGGGCATCTATGTGCTCACTATCTCTTTCTTCTCTTTCCTCACTCTCTTAAGCAAGTCTATTCCATTTGCTTTGATATCTCACCTAGGCTTTCTCCTCTTTACCTAGTCTTTTGATATCCTCTAGTCCTTCAACTTGGACTCTTTCTCTCCTCTCTAAGCTTCTTACTAGCTCTCTTTCTTTGTTCTTCAAGCCTCTATGGCTTTTGGACTCTCTCTTGCCACTCACTCCTTTCTTTCCACTTCAAGGTTTTTCACTTCTCTCTCAAACCTTTCAAGCCTCACTGCTATATCTATTCTTCATCGAAATTCAAAAATCTCTACCTTTTCCAACTTTACAAATGTAAATAAGGTACAACAAATCAAACCATCTACCTTTCAAGGCTGTTTATACCTCCATCTTGTCTAGGAGGATCTTCTTCTTGTCACTAATCCTCTCTTTCAAGGTCTTCAAGAACCTTTATTTCCTGTCAAGCTTCAATTCACCTTTACTTGGATGGATTTTGCTGTATACCGCTTTCCCAACACAATTTGCCAACATACAATTTCTTCAAAACAATATTTTCACAAAACATCAATACCTAATTCTTTGATGTAGCTGCTTCTCCAAGAACTCGAACCTTGCTCTAATACCATCATTGATGTAAAACCATTTGACTCTTTCTTAAGACACCTTCAATAGGTGTCTTATCTCTATCATACTTGTCTCGGTTCAATTGAACCCACTTTCAAACCTCTATTGACCTTTCAGACCCTTTTTACCTTCCTAGGCTTATCTCTCCTTGTAGCCTTCTTTTTAGAGTAAACCTCCTTGTCTAGACCAATCTAAAAACTCCATGATATACTGAGCACATTTTTAAGGACCCATTATGCCCTTATAGCTTCTTATCTTCCCTTTTTGCACATTTCTCAATATACACTCGCTTTAGTATCCTCTTTCTCAATTAGGTCTCTATGTCTAAATTCTGCTTTCTCAGGAATTTGCAACTGGCTCGAGGAATTGATTGACACCAAAATGGTTTGAATGACTCAAGACAATAGTGCTTGACCTATAACAATCTTTGGACAAACCCAAGACTCCAGATCTGTCTTCAACTAGCAAGGAAACTTGACACAAGTTCAACTCTTTCTTGACAGTTAGTCTTGTATAAGAAACCTCTATATATTTTAAGAACATTTGAATGAAAATCTAAGGCCTCTAATAGATTGTCTTGAACCAGATCACACTCATATAGGCAACGAAAGCCAATCTTAATTATTGGTTTTCTTAGAATCTATCCAAAACCTCTTCAACCCTTCTTGTAGACCATTAGGCCTGATTTGCTCTTGTAGGTCAAGTCACAAAATAGATTTGTTTGACACTAATTAACAACTCAGACAGGTGTAACTAGGTACATCTGTCATGTTTCAACCCTCGACTTATCTTAACAACCTTCAAAGTTCAAAATCACACCTAATTCCTCAGTTCACTGTCTTGTTTCCTAGTCACCTACAGGCAGTCCCTGTCTCAGTCACTTATATCTATAAATTTAGAACTCCATTTATTCTCAAAACACTTGGATTAGGTCTTAAATGATTTCTAGCAACTTTTCACAAAGTTTTGGAAGATTTCATTGGCTAGAAATGAATTTAGAGACCTTTTTCCATAGTCTAGGGTTTCACTGAGAATGACAGACCCGAGATCCTTTAAACAATGGTTCATACAGTTGAAAGCCTATTTTCACAAACTAACACCTGGAACACCATCTTAAAGACCTTCCCCAACTTTTACAATAACTAGATGGAGGTCATGGAAAGTTTCTCACGTGTTTTGGGTTGACACAGTTTGACTGCAGACACAGGGTACAGAATTTTGAGAGAATAAACAATTAGAACCCTGATTCAGTACTAGAATCTCTTCTCTAAGAATACAATCTTATTCACATATATAAACATGACATGGACACACTAGATTAGATAATATAAGACCTTTATTTACAAGAAAATAACCTTATTGCTGTACAGACCCCTGTTTTTGGACTGCAGAGTCCTTCACTCCTCCAGAAATGATGATGAATGATCCTTTTATGCTATTCTCTACCTTTGTTTGCCTCCATCTTGCTAGGAACAATAATTATCAAATTATTGGAGGCTATTCTAACCTTGGAATTGGCTGAGCTTGCATAAGATTTCCCTCAACCATCTTAACTTAAGATAGAAAACTGACCTTTCAAGGCTTATCAAGTAGTTACATTGCCTTGTATAACCTTATAAGATAAGTATGACCCACAAATGGATTTAAATGTCTCCTAGCTACGTAGTACATTCCTAAAAGACCTCTAGGACTCATGGTTTATTATAAATCATTCAATTTACACAAAATTTACATAGCTACATTTGAAAATTCAAATTGATGCTTTTTGGAGGGAAAACACTCCAAAGTCTATATGAACTAATACAAGCTACAAATGCCTCAAGAAAGGCTTATTGTGACCAAGCAAACCTCCTAAGTCCATTTACAAGACCATATGTATATGTTTTGCAGGATGCTCCTACATCAAGAACACTCGGCCAACCCCCATTCTTTGGATGGTGTTGTTAAAAGATCATCAATTCCTAATAAAATAGTTACATCAGTAACTTTCTATAATTTCATATTACTGATTAATGATATTGATCAATCAAAATAGTTCTATTTAGCGATTTATTCATATTGTTTAAATTTGTTACTTTGAATTTCGGCTTCTTTTAGTTTAAGTTATTTTTTTAGTTTATTTGCATACTTTAAATATTTCTATATTAATTTAATTAGTTGTCCACCTGCCATCCTAAAAATCCTGTCCTATTGTCTTGAAGTCTTAGATAACTATGAGCATTCCCCTTGGTTGGCAAGTTAACCTGCTTTGACAACCTGTTAGAATGGAATAGTGCAAATGTGTATGTCATGTATCTTGAATCTGATCTGAAGATATTATTGGTTTAAGTTATTCTAATACAATAGCAAGATTGTTTATTTGTTCTTGGTATTTGATTGTTGAGAATGCACAAGTCTTTGCGTCGGTCTTCTTGTGAGTTGGTGTGGTGTTGTTTGAAGTAGGAGTCACTTCTTAAATCTTGTAATGATGACATTGCACAGTTATTATATTTATATACCCTGATGCTTCCACATTAAGGGGTGTCCAAGAAGAACATTAAAAGCATCCAATAATGCCCAATCGCAGATCACCTTGTCTCTATAAGGTTAAATGGCCCATGGTAGGTGACATTGTTGGGTTATGTGCATCCTTTTACATGACTTGAACCACCCACGTTAGTATGGTTGTATGTAAGGCATCATTGAAGACTTCCCTCTACTGACAACTTTTGTGGATATCAGATTCTTCATAATGCCTCCATCTACATTTAAGTTCAAAGGTTGCACTTGCACCCACATTGATGAATGGAAAAGAGGCTCCGAGGCCTACTTGGGTTTAGGCACTAATGGTGCCACCTAAATTGTTGCAATAGTAGCATGTGGATTAACATCTATAATTTGTATTTCTTCTCATAGCATGGCATGAGGCTCCTTAGTTAGCATTTGCTTCTAAGTCACTATTGACCACTCTTAATTGTTTGACTGTAAATTTCTAAATCATGCATCCACAATTAAAGTGTCACAATGCGAAGCTTGGATGTTTCAACTAAGACAACCTGCAGATCAGGGGCGACTCTTCTATCCTAGCACTCTCTACAAAATATTGGGATGAAAAGAATGCACTAGAAAACAGAGAATGCACAGTACAGAGGCAATGCGCCAAAACAATGTGTGTCTTCTGCTCTTCCAAAGAAATGAAAACACACAACAATTATTCAACCCGATATAATATTAGCCATCATATGTAACTAGATGCAAAAGGTAAGAAATTCAACACTGCAAGCAAGCTAAACCATCAACACATAAATTCAAACTAGGGAGAGAGACATAACCACAAAAGCTTTATTATTTGTTTCAGAGTATACACAATAGCATACAATTCAGAGATAAGCTAACATTAAATATAGAAAGCAAAAGCTAAGGCTAAGAAATCACAATGAAAGCTCTCAGAGAAAGCTGGAAACTATCCAAGGGAAAAAGACCCATTGTATAGAAAAAATTACAATATTTATACCAAGCTAAGGTGGTGGAATAAGATGTGCCATATGCACAGATCACAGCCGCACAGAAACAGAGCAGAGATTCAATGTGACACATGTTGCGATCCCATAATAGCCCTAGGTGGATTATCCTCCATCTTTTGATCAACGATCCAAATCTATGCCTCCTCCAAAATAATCCAAAAAATATCTCTCATGGGAGTTTCCAAAAATAAGCACTGCCCTCCAAAACATATTCCTTAAAAATATTTACGTCGAAGGAAATTCCATGCATGCCCTAAATGTATTAAATCTAAAAAGCTTTTAAAAATGAGACATTATAATCGAAGGCCATGCTTTTTATTTAATTCAGTTGACGAATATTCTTTTACCTTTTTGAATTATTGAGACATTGCCTCCAATTCATTTCCCAAGGGAAACATTCCTTTATATGTATTCAGGGACTTTGTTCTTTTGAATTTCAATTTATGAGGGCATGCCCATTTTATATGTTTAAGGCATAGCCTCCAAAATTTAAATCTTTGAGGCCTAGCCTCCTTAACTTTATTTCCCGTGGGAAATACACCTGCATGATTTAATTATTTCGTGAGGCATTGCCTCCAGTTTTCAACATAAAGTGGGGACAAAATCAACATTGCATTAAAGGGTGGGATCCAAGAAAATTTAACATAAAGGCAAGGCATTTTAGCCTTTTTACATTTACAAATAAAATCGAAGGCATGACCTTTGAAATTCAATCTTGTCTTTATAAAAAAGTTATATTTTCCTGTTCAAGGTTGCAAAAATTCACAAAACTCACCAAAGCTTGTTGGGCACGACACTCTACATCTGAATGGTTGTTAATATGGTGGTGCTTGCACCACTTACCCTTTTGTGACTGTTATGTCTTCTTATCCTTTTGCTTGAACTTCTCGTCAATAATCACTACATATCTGAATGCTTCTCCCATGTTCTTAACCTTTACAAATTTCAATTCTGTTTGAATATATGTCAGTCTTCATAAATGTTCTCGGGATAAGATTTATCCTTGAAAGTGTCAACAATGTACAGCCCAGTCTCTATTGATTCACCCTTTTCTTTTTCATATTAGAGACAATGAGACTACCACCAACGTTTGACAGGTAAGCTGACTTTCAAGAATGCAGATGTTATTTTCTCTTCATCTGAAAAATCATTCAGAGAGAAACATGACTTTAACTGGTCTAGCCAATTAACTATTGTGTCAGCATTAATTTATCCTTCAAACATAGAATCATCCAATTTATCTCGAACTTTTGGGGGTATTCAGCCTCCAAAGGTTTTAGTTGGGTTGGAGGACTGAAGCAACGGAACAACTCATTAAAGAAATTCTGTGAGCTACATGAGTGTGTCATCATTCTGCTTCCAAAGCAAAACCTGTATCAAGTCAATGATCATATTGTGGATCGGTATCTCTTCGTTGGCTACCATGTGAGACCATTTAAAGCAGCACAAAAGGTAATTAAAGGGATCTTGTGTTTGGAGTCTGAACTTCAAATAACATGAATCAAGACATGCACAAGCAAGACTAGCCGCTCTCATACTAATGATCTAGATGGCAGGAGCAATCAAGGGGTCAACAAACTGAACTGAAAAACTTGTGTTATGGTGGAAGCAATTCATAAACAGAAAGAGCATCCATGTATGCATCAAGAGAAAGACATAGAACTGTGTGATAGTTATTTATTAATCTGAGAGTTTTGTACATGCAATCTCTGAAAAGAGATGCATGAATGCCTGTCTATCGCAAATACATGCGCATATAATATATTTGAATAAAAGTTTGCAGAAGATGAAGGAACTGCTAGGAAAGATGAAACAACTGGTCTTCAATGTGTAAAGGTTCATCCTGCAGCAGTTGCTGATGAAGTGGGCATCAAGTGCTAATGATAGCTTCTACCGCACAGCGCATTGCCCCACACCACAAGGGAAGGGGACAAGGGAGCATGTGGGATGGAGGTCATTGACTTGTGAGGGATGAGGGAACTAGCACCAAGATAATCAAGCAACATTGGTGGTGATGACATTGAAACTAATGTCGGCCTAAACAGGCCATAGAACTCGAGCTGCCACCTGGATCAAGAACTCTCATATAGGAGTAATCATCATCTTGCATTGAGGTCACTAGTAATTACCAAAGGTGAGCACTACTCAAAGAGGTATAAGATAAGCCATGGAAATCGAAAAAAACACCCGAAAAACTCAAATAGAGATGATGGTTTGAAGAGTAGAAATACTTGGAGACCCATTATCCATCATCTCAAAGACAGGGAATGTAATATTTAAAACATTACAAATCATTATTTTTACCAACTGGGGCTTAGAGAAAAAAACTTTTTAAAACATAATTTCTACGAATGGGAGCATAAGCATATCAACTGCTAAAAGTTTGTAAATGACCCCTATTTGATTTTTTGTCAAATGACAAAATGCAATAAAGAATCATGGAAGCTAAATGGCACACTCTTTACCTCGCCCGCATCTGTCAAATAACCACCCATTTGACTAAATTCTTTTTTGTATACAGACATCAGCAAGTGGATTGCACCCTGTAAGAATAATTGGATTTAGTTTGAAAACAATAAAAAAGATGATTGATGTTGGTCTTTCCATGCTACATTTTTTTAAAATAACACCAGCCAATCTTATCTTTAGACGATGTGGCTAATTGCCATGTGTACAATGTAGATGAGACCAAAAGGTATTTAGAAAAGAGAGAATATCATTCCAGTCACGAAGGTAAAATAATAAGGAAGATAGTGCTTCTATAACAATAGGAAAGGTTAAAGCATTGGAGTCGTTTGTTAATAGTTTTCCTGTGAAAAATGCAATAGGAATGCACCACACATCAAATACAAACCTCACGAATTTCTAATGTAGGCATGTGTGGGAGAAAATCATTTCCCACAAAAAAACACATGAAGACGAAATCGTCCACCAGCCGCTCAAAATCTACCTCAAATGGAGGGTTTGGTATATTCAAGTCATACTCTAAGTACTCCCGCAAGATCCAGATGTTGAGAAACTGCTAAAATACAAAAGTGTCAGATACCAGTTTCCACTCTACATCAGAGCATCTTAAGACTACAAGTTCAGTAAAAGTAATTTAAGACTAATAATCATATAGAATGCACTGTCCATACTATCTAGTATCGAGAACTGCATGCACGTTTATTAAAATAATATATTAATCTAGACAAATTCCATACCTGTGCACAAAAACATCAACTCCATGATAAAGAGAAAGAAAATAAGATCCAACCTTTTAAGCCTTTCCAAACACTGTGTATGCATACCTAATCCTTAAACTTAAACAAAAGAAACAAGAAATTCTAATTTTTTAACTTTTCCAAAACCTGGTAGGGCTTTTTAGAAATGGAACTCTTTTCAGTGCCATTTTCAGCCGATTCTCCTGGTTTCGGATTTGGCATTCCTTCACATTCAGCTGCCAAATGGCCAATTTGACCACAAAGAAAGCATTTCTCTTGCTGACCAGGAAAAGTGACAACCTACATCATCAAAATTATACAATCGTGCAAGGTTATCCTACATATATTAATCTCAATCATACAAAGACAGATAATTACAGTGCTTATGCTGCCAAATAAATGACAAACCCTGACCTCTCTTAAAATTGAAAAGTGGATTTCATGAGTTGCCAATGCCAGCATAATTAAATCTGCATCCTACAGTTCCAACAGGAGTTTCATAACCACCAAAATCAAACCTAAATTAATCAATGATCAACTAAAGAAATTTATGAGCCAAATCAAGATATCATCAACGTAAACAAAAAATCAAAAAATTACAATCTGCCTTAAGAGTTGGTTCAAGTTAGCTTCAAGGATTACTGATTTTTAACAGGGCACTTACCAATCCATATAAGCAGTGCCGTGTATTTGGATTAAATTGAGGAAGGTTTCTTTGGAGACGTATATAGGACATGACTTTATGTTCTCCTTCACCAGGAACATTTGCATCAGAAAGTATAACCTTCAGGTTAAAATTCAAAACAACAGTTCCACACATAAATTAGAGGTTCAATATAAACAAAAATTGCAAGACCAATGTAGACATAAATAGCAACATCTATGTATCAGTATTGAAGACCAAACAAAAACCCAAGGCATTAACAATTCTACCCTTTTATCAAAGACAATAGTTTATCCTATAAGCATGTGATCATATAACAAGATTGTCCTTAAAAAGAGAAGAAATCATGCCTTTGTATCCTTCCATCTAGGGTCATAGTTTAGTCTTAGATGTACATAGTACTGAAGAGCAATAGATAGTGTTGCCATAAATTCTGTCCCAGGGGTAATCACATTTGAGTCGCTGGTTTCTGACTTGCTTTTTGAGGCCAGAACCTTACCTTCTGCCTCAAACTCTTTTCTCAAACTTGCTTTTTCTGCAGCCTGACAAGCCCACCACATCAATTAGGAACACTCACATTGTAATCAAAGGCCAGCTTAGATTAGTTTCTCTTCAAAGAATCTTCTGTCCTAGAAAGGAAAACATTTCTCCAAAGCCTAAAAAAACTTACTGCTTTGGCTGCATCTTTGGCAGCCTTGAAACGCCGTGAACGTTGTTGATTCATCTTAGCCCTTGGTGCAACACCATCTACAGTTCACAGAAATGTTGCTTAATCCTAATAAGTTTTCAATATTCAACTGAAGAAAGATTGTGGGAGGGAAGGAGAGAGTAATAAACAAAAACTCCCTTGTATCACTAGCACATGAAGCTCAATAAAATCATAGAAGCATAAGGCTTAAATCAACAAACAGTTGATGTTAAGGCGCCAAAAAATTAAGCAATGAACACGTGCCGTTTGAACATCATGTCCAATCATAAATTAAAATACCAACGCTGATTCTTTCTCCTCAAATAGATGATGTGCAACACTTAGTTAAGTGACTCACCTATTGCCATGTACAAAAGCTTCCTTGGCCTCACTATAAAAAAGAGGCGATCTATGTAATTGTATATGCTCTTGAAGACCTCGTCATATGAGGATGGTGCAGGCTGCCATTAACAAAGAGGATAACAAAATGTTGATTACTCTTTGGAGGTCGGAGAAACCTGAAAAGTTGAAGATGCTGTGACTACTGAAATACATTTTCTTAAAGAATGAGAATGTAAGCTGAACTCGAGGGCGATTGAGACCTTACTCCACCATACCCAAATGCATCCCAAAACTTGCATTCCAACACTTACTGTGTGCACAAGAAAAAATTCAAAATGTGTAGCAACATAGAATTGAGTAAGCTTCCACAGTCCATCAAATTAAATCAAATAAAGCTTCTGGAAAACCTGTGCTTAAATTTGAAACGAGAATCTCGACATTTTGGGTCTAAACCATTAACCCATCATCAGGAGATCTGATGTAGAGGATTACAACTTTGGCTTCTTATAGAGATGACCCAATCAAAATAGCCGTTGAAAACCACAATCCCGATAATGCACACCCATTAGTTGATATTTTTGGGGGATGGGTGTGCATTATCGGGATTGTCGTTTTCAACGGCTGTTCTGATTGGGTCATCTCTATAATAAGCCCAAGTTGTAATCCTCTACATCAGACTTTTCTCCTGATGATGGGTCAAAGGTTTGGACCCAGAAAGTTGAGATTCTTGTTTCAAATTTGAACACAGGTTTTCCACGAGCTTTACTTGATTTAATGTAGCAACAAGTATATCACTTCTTGGAGATCACAAAAATCTCAAAATTGATGATGCTATGACTATTGAAATATTTATTCCAAAAGAGGAACACAATAAGCTGAACTCTGAGGTTATTAATGCTTTACTTCACCATACCCAGATGCATCCACAATTTACATTTTGAAAATTAGTGTGTGTGCAAGAAACAACAGATTAAACCCAAAATTCAGTTCAACTTTTTATGTTGAAATGTGAGTTACTGAACATGAGAAAAACTTACTGCTAATCATTGACCAAATACCAAGGACAGAATGTGTACCCAATGACAACTGTGCAAAAAAGACTTTATTTAACTGACCCTAAGCGATTTCCTAGAGTCTGACAAAAAGTAAGATTAGTAACAGGCCAGGCTAACTGGTTGCTTGTCACTGTGTCCATTCATTATTGAAGTTCTATAACCACCATGCTTCACTTTCCAGAACTAGGTCAGGGCCCAACACCCTCCAACCCCCATCTTCTTCTCAACCATCATGTGTTTATGAGCCCAAATGTAGTTTTTATACATTATCAAAATCCCTCTTATAATGTAAAGGTGAAACCAAAGCTTTGAAAATAGAGCCTAAACAAACAATCCAAGCCTTACTTTTTTTGCCCCAATGGACCAAATTCGCAAGGCAAAGGTGCAAACTTAGTACAGTCTAAAGATGCTTGTCACGATCCGACCTTGTGACCCCTTTGGATACTAGATTATACCCTGTTTTAGCATATTTCGCTAGCACTTGGACTGATGACAGTTGATGTTGGTTTCGTTTCAGATAGTTGCGATGCATGATACCTTGGATAGCCGAGATGTTATGTTATGTCGCGGGTGATGATCACATTGGATTCCTTATATCCTGATATGCATACTGCTTGTGTTGGGTTCATTTTACCCTGTTTTATGTACATGCTACTTCAGTTAGTTACACTACTATATGTCATTGATATATCATGCTTTATGGATGCAGATTGACATTGATCACTTTTGCAGCTATTGATTGTGCCTCGCAGGGCATACATCGGTTCATGGTTATCATGACTAACTCTTGCCCTTCTCAACTGTAGTTGATTAACTTGATTTATCATTTCATATATAATGATTCGTGCTGAATTATTATTATTATATTGACATCGTTCAGGTACTATTGATGTCTTATTTGGTGGATGCAGACACCAGACCACAAGCTAGGCTCGGCGTTGGGTTTGGCAATCTCGGGTATATATGCAGGCGATTGAGTTGTCGGAATATCACTCTGACAGGTATAACATGTACTATATGATATTGAGCCACCTTTGTTGTATTTTATTGTGTTATGACTTTTCGTCTCTTTTGGTCTTGCCTTATATTTGCACGTATGCGTGTTGTACGATTCCTAGTTCAGAGTGCCAAGTTGGCCTTGTTCCTTTTGTCTGCCCTTGTATGTTGGAGGTCTTTTTCGCACTCTAGCTATCCTTCCTGGGTGTCCTGAACGTTGGATACTTAAGCCGTAAGGGAGTGGCCTACCTTTTTAACCTATTATGCTTTTGGTCTGGGTTCGTTTAGACCGCATTGGGCCTCTTGACCTTGGTGAATGCGTATGCAACACCCCCTTTGTGGGTGACTGACTACCGTGAGCTTTATCTAACTTAGGGAATTATTGATTGTTTTATTGTCAGCTCTTTTATATTTTTGGGTCGATATTACGATTTTGATGATCTATATTATTTTAATGATTTTATTAACTACCGTTATCCTAAATGAACTTGACGACAATCCTTATTGTTTAATGGTTTGTTGACCTTGGTCGATTATTTTATTTAGTGACATTATTATTATTATTATTATTATTATTTGATTTATGGATTTTAGTTTATTAAATTATTTAATAATTCTTAGCTGATTAGTATTAATTTAATAATTTTAATGTTAGTTTATTTTATAAATTTTATTGTTTATATTCTAATTCTCTATTTTATTATTTTATTTTATTTTCTTTAACTTATGCATGAAGTTGGTTTCTAGAAATCATCATTAATTTACTTGGAGGCTTATTTTATTCTCTATATATAATATTTTATATATATTCATTTATTTGCGAGGTGGATATATATATTTTTATATATTCTCTTTTTATACTATTATATATATATATATATATATAATTTTATATATATGTATATTATATATATAACTATTATTTAAAATTTTAATTGGTTATCGCTGGAGATACACGCCAATGTGGCGTTGACTGCAGGGTAAGGATGCCATTATGGCTGGAAGCATGTAGGTGGAAGGAGGACTTGGTGTAGCTCAGGGAGGACGATGAGGAGTATGGCAGGGGTAAAGGCGTATGGCAGGGGCAGTATGGAAAAGAAAAAAGGAGGACAGGTCAAGGATGGGGAGGAAATAAGAAGGCATGGCATTTGGCAGTAAAGGAGGAGACATGGCAGGTTGGAAGAATGGCGTAGAGAGGATTAGCGTTGGGGGGAAAAATGAAGAAGAGCATGCGGCGTGAGATGGCTGGGGGGGAAAATGGAAAAAGGAAGGGTAAAAATAAGACGCAGGGGCAGAGTGTGTCACGGCTGGGTCGCGGGCCTGGCATGTAATGCAAGCGTTGGCTAAGCGTTGGAATGCAGGGGTTGGGGAATTAATGACTGTGCATGGAGTTGGATGGGGCGCTATGTATGATCCATTCGTGTTGGGGAGAAGAGGAACAATGGTAAATTTGTGGCTGGTATGGTGTGCATTTCCCTCTTGCATCAAACCCGATAGGTCGATTTGGCTGGCAAATTGATTTGTTTCCTTTGAAATAAACAATGAATACATTTTCCTTCCATTATTATTTTCAAAGAATGCCATAACTTGACCATTTTGAATATGTTGTTTGGTTCTATGGATCTCTCTGGCATTATTTCTTGGGACTAGAAAATATATATTTATATGGCGGATGAATAGACTTTGTATTCTTTTAAATTTCCTCATGATTATGCCACGGCCAAACTAATTTAAACTTGCCGCTATACTCCATTGGGTTTCCACACATATCGATTTGTCATAGTCTTAATCTAACAAGTATTGTTATTGACGACTGTGTAAACCAATCTCTGTGTACACGGTTGGAATAACTAGCGAGTAACCGCCGGTTGGTTAGTTACTCGTCGAAAATTCCATCCGGCGAGTAATCGCCGCTCAAACTCGCAGTCAACAGTAAAAAAAATTGAACCGGCGAATAATCGTTGGATGCATCTCGCGGAACCCACGCAGATTAAACGCTGCAAACACACTGAAACGCGGATTTTACCCCCGAAACGCTCCTCAAACGCGGAATGGAGTGTTATAAAATGCAACACACCTCCTCACTCTTCACTCACACAAGATTTGGAGCGTTCTAAGCTGGATTGAGAAGATTTGAGCAAGAAATTTCTAAGTTAGTTCATTTTTATTTTATTTTTTAAATTTCCAAGCATAGAAATGAATTCTAAATTAATTGAAAACATGTTAGAGACATATTTGTGATGATTAGTATACAAATTTTACACATTCCATTTTAATTGCATGCACTCCGTGAATTTCTATCAAATTTCATGTATTTATTTGATTTTTTTTTTAATTTACAAGCATGTAAATTAATTCTAATGCAATTGAAAACAAGTTTGCTACATATTTGTGATGCTTAGTATACAAATTTGATGCATTTCATTTTTATTACATACATTTCGTGAATTTCCGTCAAATTTCATGCATTTATTTTTTATTTTATTTTAAATTCCAAGCATGTAAAGTTTTGTAATTTAATTAAATACATGTTTGATAAATATTTTTGTTGCTTAGTATACAAATTTGATACATTTCGTCGAATTTTATGCATTCGGTTAAATTTTCATGTTTATTATTTATTTAAAATTGTTGTTTAATATTCTGTTAAATAGCCGTTATAGATTATATATCTAATTTGTTCGTTAAAATTGTAAATCGTAATGTATTTTAGTTTCTATTTTATAGTTTAGAATTATCATTTATTTATCATATTTTAATTAATAATTTGTATTTAATCATTAATGTTTTTATTTTTTAAGTTTTGTGTTGTTTTTAACATTGTTGCGTTTTGCAGGTTATCCATTAGCAAGCTATGGCATCTAGAAGTGCATTAGGCTCACATTCAGTAAGTGGTAGCCAGTTGGCTCCCCCCATGCTCATACCGGTGCATGAAAATATGCTACGCGGATTGGAACGTCTCAAACGGTTTCGATTTGCAACTTTTGTTCGAAGAGGATGTCAGGAGGCATCAATCGCATGAAGTACCATCTTTCATGCATTCCTTGTCATGACGTTGCACCTTGTCCCAATGTCACTGCAGAGGCGAAACGAGAAATGATGGTGGAGCTTGCTTCATTGGATGAAAAGAAACTAGAGAGGGCAAGGGTGTAAGCAGCCCTATCAACGACCATTGGTGCCACATCAGCAGAGGAAGAAGCGACAACGATGACAGAGATTGTGGACTCTAATTGTGGTCCACACAAGCACCATGACACATCTGCACCACCTTCGTCTCAGTTACACTCCTTTGTGCCTAAAAACACTCCTAGGGCACAACCTTCACTCCAAGCTACAAGATGGAACAAACAAGCGCATACGCAAATTTTTGGTACTTCAACAACCTTCCCTTCAACGTGGCGAGGAGTCCATACTGAGAATATTTAGTTACAGCTTTGACAGTTGCAGGGAAAGGGTACAAGGCACCCTCTTCAAAATACTTGAGTGGGAAGTTGCTCAAGAATGCAGTTGAAGACGCAAAGTTGATTGTCGAAGATTAGAAGAGGTTGTGGCATAAATTTAGATGCACCATTTTTTCTAATGGATGGACAGATGGAAGGAACCGCACCCTTATCAACTTTCTAGAGTCTTCAAATAGTGAGCTAGTATTTTTTAAGTCTATTGATGCATCAAATAAAATTAAAAATGCAGAAACTTTGAGTTTGATGCTAAAAGAGGTTGTCTTAGAGGTGGGCATTGAGAATGTTGTCCAAATTATTACAAACAATGCAGCAGCATATGTGGCCGTTGGGAGACTTCTTAGGGAGAGACATTCATCTCTCTTTTGGACACCTTGTAAGGCACATTGCCTTGACCTTCTTTTGGAGGACATAGGCAAACTAGACTGGGTGAGACCAGTTGTCGAAGAAGCCATAGAACTAAGTATATACATAATCACCCTTGGGTTCTCAGCGTGATGAGAGAGCACACCAAGGGAAAAGAGCTTGTTCAAGCAGAGGTCACCGGGTTTGCAATGAACTTTCACACATTCCAAAGTATTTGTGGTTTGTTGACTCCTTTGAAGCAAATGTTTGTCTCTCAGGCATGGATGGAGTCATCTTATTCAAAGAAAGTTGATGGAGTGAAGGTTTTGAAAAGAGTTTTTAGTGAGGCCTTCGAAACGAGAGCTACAAAGATTGTGAAGGTAACATGAAATTGCAATTTAAATCTGAAGTTGTTTCCCTTGTTTTCAATTTTTTAAACTTAAAGTTTTTCTTTTATAATTTATCTATAAGTTTGTAACACTAAGTCTAACTTTAATTTGTTTGTAACTTTGTAGATTTCGAAGCCTTTGGTGAGGGTTTTACGGTTGGTGGATGGAGAGCAAAATCCAATGTGATATATTTATAAGGCCATGGATAGGGCCAAAGAGGCAGTGCAGCATTATTATAGAGGGGATCATGCCAAATTTGATCCCATTTAGGAGTATTAATTGATTGGAGGTGGAACAATCAACTCCACCAACTCATCCATGCAATGGGGTACTACCCTAACCCCAAGTTTTTCTACTCCGATGGCTTCACAGATGCTAGTGGAGAGGTTATGGAGGGGCTCTCAACATGCATTAAGAGTATGCCCTTGACGTTGAAGTGAGAGACCTCATTATTTCAGAGCTGCAAAACTACAAGCAGGAAAGGAGAAGGCTCTTTTCTTCAGCACTAGCCATCCAAGGGAGAGCCACGCAGTCACCAGATAATACAAAATGAAGTCTTTACTTGTAGTTGTACTAGTACCTTATCAATTACATATTTATAAAATTACAATTATTAATTACTTACAAACTTTTGAATATCTTGTTTGCAGAGTCGTGGTGGGAAGATTGGGGTGGAAATACCCCAAATCTTCAAAGGTTAGCCCTCTGGATTTTATCTCAGCTTTGTAGTGCTTCTGGATGTGAGCGCAATTGGAATTTGTTTGACTCCATTCACACGAAGAAGCGCAACAAGTTGAGTCAACAACTCAATGACTTGATGTTTGTGCAATACAACCTTCAACTTCGCACAAAAAAGTTGGAGAACGCATTGGAGGAGCCTATCGATCTAGATGAGATCAATCCCTACAGCGATTGGATTGCACAGGAGGAGGCCCCCATGTTCACAGAGGAGGAGATTGTTGATTTCGAGAGGCAAGCTATGGAGGGTGCAGCTGAAACAGGAGAGATTGGATTGGAGGACATCCTTGGAGATGAGGCACAAGCACAAGCATAGGCACAAGTGGAGGTGGAGCCATAGGAGCAAGTGCAGCCTTCTAGATAGAAGGAGACGGATCAATCGAGAGGGAACACTAGAGCTTCACAACCTCCCTTATTTTTATGGAGGACAGGAAAGAGAAAATTATGGATGATTGTAATTTTTATAGTCTTATAGATTCTTGTATAAGACTATAAGTCTATTTGTACTTTGAGCTTTGTTGTATTCACATGATTATGCGATTTTGTACATTCTATGTATTCAAATCTAATAGAAAATACTTTCCCTATGTTTTACACTCATTGCATCTATTTTGTTTCTATAATTTCTAAAAAATAATGTTATTTTTAAAAAATCGAGTATTTTTTGCCTTTACCGGTTATTGTTGGTTATTCAACCGAGTGGGTCGAATAACCGCCAGTCACCCATTTTGGGCCCTCGACGAGTACTCGCCCCAAACAATTATGCAAACTATGTCTATGTATATGCCACGATTTGGAAAATTTAAACTGTTGCTGCATTTAGTGTTATTTGGGCGTTTGGGTGTGATGATAAACCTCTTCATTTGAGGAAAGTTTGCATATGTGGGCCGCTGTGTGGCACGCTTGTTGTGGTATTAAATGAATGGATTAGTTTAATAAACCCAACTCTATATTTTAGCGATTTTAGTCGTTGTGTTTTCTCTTGAGATTGATTCCACCTATATAGATATATCTTTGGATGGACACCATAACCCTATTCGGGGTAGCCGTATTCCTGAGATAATCGATTTAAGGATTATATAAGCAACTTGGGTGATATTTAAACGTTTTTAGCGAATTATTCCTTGTCCTTATGTTTTCAGATTGAACTAAATCTACTTGGGAAGTATATATTTAATCAGAGGGCAGAGTTGACCAAGTTTCTTTTTATATGTTTCCTGTTTGTGAATGAACCGGTTGGGGTTGAAATTTCCGTTGGTTAAATGAGGCCACTTTTCCATTGTTCGAACTTGTTGAACTATATGAAGAATTAATGTTGTCGTACTTGGCTATGTTAAAACCCAGTCAATCTAGATTCTGTTTTTGAGCGTTAAGCTTCCCTTTTTCTTTGACTCAATTGAGTGGTGTGGTCATTGGGAGTTGGATCCCTTGTGCTTAGTTATTTTACGCTCGGATATGCCCATGGTTTGGCCGAGTGTTTGGCTTTATGTTCTGCATTGTTCTTTTGTCCTTACTGACGGTTTTGTAAGTCTTTACTGGTGGCTCAGTATTGTATGTATACTTCTTACATCGCCCAAGTACCTGGTTGTCGAAACCCTCCACCAAGTTGATGATTGGAGTGGTAAGGGCCACCGATGGTTGGGCTCATAAGGTTGGTTTTGAGAGGTGACCCTCTTGCAATGTTCGTCCTTCTGCATTGTTGTACCTAGATTGCATATGACAGCTTCCTCTTGTTCGTCCCTGTTAAAATATGATGTTGGACCAATGGATTGTAGTTGTTTACTCATTTTAAGTTGTAGACCGTCTTATTACATTATGCAGTTTTGTAATATTGTTAAGTTAAAACATGGACATTAGTAGATATGTTATAGACATTGGAAGAAATTTGGTCGATAGTTGTGTAGTCCTTATATATTTAACCAACTGTAATTATTCCTTGGTGTGAATTGTATTGGGCTCTATTTACCATAGGAGCGTTAAGGTATTTGGAATATATCATGTTAAACTAAATCTTTACATATCGTTGTTTGTTTATAAAGTAATGATGTACTTGTTGCTTTTAAGCAGGCATGGAACGGTAAAAGATTATTGTTAGAACAAGTTGTAACTATAATGCCTTTAAACTTGAATTACATGGAAGTATGATGGTGTTGTCTTATGATATTATGCTAGAAATATTCATGTCATTTAGTAGTTGAATTTAACTTGATGAACCTATTACTTGTACCCATGTATTTCAAGACTTAGAATATGGATTAGATAAATATGAACAAACACCTGAAACATGTATGTAATTCCATTGCGTCTTCTTTTGGCATTCAATAACACTATGTTGGAAATAAGCAAGTGGTGACTCATATCTCTTGTTAACATGGATAGTTATGTTATAACTAGTCATAATATAGATGATTCAAGGAGTGTACCATCATGTTCTTGTGAAATTAGTTATGATCTCACGTGGCAAGAATAACGGGAAATCTCTTAAGTATTGAATTGTTAATTAGACACTGATGATTAAGGTCTTTATCGATTCAACTAATATTGATGTAAACTTTATGGGCCATTGAAAGAATAATCAATTCTTAGTTATTCAATGTTTCCCACTTGACGTAATAATAAATAGTAAGTGGATCACTTAATGAATTTATGTAATCTTGTGCCTTATGCTTCTCTTGCCATTTTGTTGATGTGGTTGTATTATCATTTAAGTGGCTTACTTCTATTGCTTAAGCAATGAAGTAAGCCGGATTAATGACTTTCGTATGGGATAACACTTTATGAACTATGGATTTTTACCATTACTAGTGTTATGGTGGTTTAGGCATATGTCATGTTTCCTAAAAGGCTAATAATTCAGATGTTATATTGTAACTCTTGTTTAACGGAAGTTGGCTAAATTGTCATTAATGATTACATGAGAATGGATAGTCATTGGTTATTTTAGCTATGTGCATGCTTAAAATTAAGACTTATCCTTGCCAATGAACTTCATGATATACCTTTTGATGTGACTATTGAGATGTGAATAATAAATGTGTTTGGAAATTAATCCCAGAATGAGGATGAGAAATAATAGTATGGAAACCTCTAAGTTAACACTTGGCTATATGATTAATTAATCCACCTTGATAGTGAGATACTAATTCATAGTCTCCCTTAAGGAGCACTCAAGCTAATCACTAAGACTAATTTAGTGATGAACCTTTGTGTGGTCATACGCAGGCTACTGAGATGGCATGAACGCTTATGTTTTTGGTAATAACATGACATGTTAACTAAGGGATAATTAAGTAACATTTAGGTGTGAGACCCCTTTAGATGGCTCACGAGATGGTGATCCTACAGCATGATAAGTGATCCAGTAGCATGGGAAATAATTGATTTTCCAATGCCAAAGGTATACCTATTTAATAGGTTGAACACCTGTGTGATGTCATCCATCTTGAGTTAATTATTTGGTAATTCATCTAATTTTCATGAGGACAATTCTTTCTTCATAGAGTTGCATCCTATGTGTGTGGCCTTCACCAATTATGGGAACGAAGGTGTGATGTTCCTAGAGGACCTTGAATCCTGGTATGGCGATTAATGGGAGTAGTTCCCGCTCGGATGATTCCCCAAAAAGGGTTTGGATTCTTTAAATTACACTGTGTTGGTTTTAGCAGTGGAATTGAGTTTTCCACTCGTTGATCTCGTGATGTAAAGGACTTGCATAAGCAAGTTAGTGAGTTTGGACCCTCGTGTCCGGTCCTTAGGAACTTTGGGATTAAGTATTGTACTTCTAGCATATCCTACTTGCATATAAAGCATTTGGCTAACCAGACAATCCTGGATGTGCTTAATTCCACTCTGGTTGTTTATAGCATTATCCATTGGGACGTTCGGGATGCCGATAGTGGGTTGTTAGTACTTCTCGTAGAGATGTTTAGTTGCGTTGCACTGCATTAGTTTTATGCAGTGGGATCTTTTGTTGCCCCGTTGTGTACTTGATAGATAACTTCAAAAAAAAAATGGGTTGTTCAATGCTCTAGAAGAGGACATTAAGAATATTGCCTCTAGCATCTTAGCTAGAGTGACCAGACCCTTTGGATTTTAAATAGAACGGTCAAATTCAAATCACAAGTCCAGGGAACTTGAAAGTGCTTCCAAATGAAGATTAGTATGATAATTATTTAGGGGCTTTTCAAGTAATTGGAGCTTCCATAGTGTAAATAAGTGTTGGGAATTGAACATCCCACAATGATAATAATTGAGAGTCATGGCAAGCTTATAAGGCACTACATGCACCAAAAGCTTTTTCAATCTGGAAGCATGACTTGAGGGTGCAAGTCCCAAGATTGATATGTTACCATCCTCCTCTTCGGTACTAACATGGCTTAAAGAGAACTTTGCCAATCATGACTTTGGGGTGCAAATCCATAGATTAATGTGTTACCAGCCTCCTCTCTGGTACTAACATCACTTAGACATGCTTGTGTGGTTTGTAGATTCCCTTGCTTGTTGTGAGTCTCCTTGCCTTATGATTAATTACCAATGTACACAAGTAAAAGGTTATAGGGGAAATGACTACCCATGGAAAATAATCATCGAAGTGATGAATTGAGTACTACAATAACTAACATAGTAGAAATCCCACAAAAATAAAACATCCAAATATTTGTTTGCCATTTTCTTGATTAGCACTTTTCTGCAAACACTTTGATACTGCCATACAATAGCATGCAGACTTAGGATGACTCGTGAAATGCACACCAATTTGCTCCCTGCAACTCAATCTTTGGTCATTGTGACAGGCAAGCACTTATTCAAATTGACCAAGCAGATTTTTATTTCAATTTGAGTTTTCTATAGGACCATAGCTAAAATCGATTTAAAGTATATTAATGACCATAACAGATCATGGGACTGTAAAAGTACAGCTAGGTTAGAATAGACAAGAGAAGCGCTCGAGACATCTCCCCAATGAGCTATAAAAGGAAAGAAAAAAATGTAGCAACATAACCTGTGTTTGAATGGGCTACCTTTAAAGGGGATGGGGAAGTGTGACAAAGCGAGAAGAAGATGCCTAGAGGTACCCAAAAATCCTAGAAACGATATTGAATAGGAAAATAACATCGGATACCAAAGAACAACCCGATTAATGAGAATCCATCCTTTGGATGAATAGGCATTCACGTGCTTCAACAACCGCTGAGCAGGAATAAGGGCATAAAATTCTACATGAACATATTAAATAAAGAAATAAATTTACAGGAAAGTAGATTTAGTAGTAAATAAATTACAGTAAAGCATATTCAAAAAGAAAAATTTATCCACTGATATATTATATACTGCAAGATGTATTTGTATTAAACAAATTCAATAACTCTAAAGAAGGTAATAATATCGATTTCTTTTCAAAATCGCGGAAACGTATTTCAAAATACTAAAAACAAATCCCGTAAAAAAAGTTTCTGGAGGAAAATTAAATGTAAGTGTCAATAAAGCCAGAATAAAAGGAAATATAAGGGTAAGAATTGAAATGAAATGCTTACAGAGTTGTCCGAAGAAATGAAAACACTTACAGAGTTTTCTGGATGAAAACAGGGATGAATAATTCCATTCATGTCCAAATAAAGGTTGTCAAACTCCATGCCGTTGGGGTTGGGTTTAGAAGCATCGTTATTACTGTTGTCGTTGATCTCTTCCACCACGTCCACAATTACAAGCGGATATTTGTCCAATAACCATCGGAAAAATGTCGGAACGCCCATCTTCTTCTAGATCCAGCACCCCTCCTATCGTATACTCACTGGGTATACACCACTATCCCTGCTCTACATTCACTGTGTATACACCTCTGTGATCTGCAAACAGGCCTCTGCTGAAACTTAAGGTGCGAATGAAAAGAAAAGGCGGTGAAGCCAGTGACGGTGAAACGATTTCTGTTCCGAAATCTACCGTATTATAATGTTTTAGTGTGGGAAAAATAATTTTTAATATAACAAGATTTATGCGAAAAATAAAGGCTCTCGGGTAACTCTACTGGCATTTTTACCTAAATACCCTTTGTAGACAATAAAAAAATTGACCCTTTTCGTACTTATTTCGCATTATATGATATGTTTCGTGCACATTTGTAGGATGAATTATCCACAATTGTTGGTATTAAATCATTACGATAACTTTTCAAATTTGAACGCATCATTGAGTATTTAAACTTGCATATCTATCTCGTGAGTGTTTTGATTTGTGATCATAGGTTCATTTAATTATAAGGTATTTGTGAAGAACTTATCTAACAAATAATATTGTTTATATTATTATGCATTTTTTTTATTAATTTATATTTTTTAATATATTTTAAGAAGTGTAACAAATTAAAAGGACAAGCATTGACCTTATTTACATAGAATGTCAAATAAAAAATTTATCAAATTCAATTTTACAAAAAAAAAACCATTTCAAAGTTAGAAGTCAAAGTAAAAAATTTCAAGAGAGAAGGCAACATATCAAAAGTAGGGGAATGGAATTAGAAACTCTCCTTGTATATTTGCATGTCCTAGTTATGACTATTAATACAGTCTTGTCAATGACCAAGATTGTATATACAGTTTGGACATTGTTTCACTTTAGACCCATGTTGGGTAGTGAAAAAGTTTGAAGCATTTGTGTATCAATGCAGATAGTAGGTTTGCATACTTGTATACTCTCAAGTGTGTCAATAATATCATTCAAAGGATGCTCCTTTGTAGTCCTAAAAGCATAATATGTTGGAGAAGGATGTGCATTTTAAGTTGCATGCACTTCTAACTTAGTGTCAAACTCTTGTGTCATGTTTTAACCATTTAGGACTTAGCTAATGTAAATCATATATTTGTTAAATCGCTGAGTATACTAAATTAGGGTAATAATATGCAATAAATATAGCCACTGATTTGTTACAGAATTGACTGACTTTGACCTTTCTAAAAATAGTAATAAATAGTGCAAATAAGAACTTAGCTGGAAAATGACTCAGACGGATGATCTGGAGGATGAAAACTGAGGCAAAGACTGATCTGAGTGTCGCAAACAAGATCTAGGTGTCAAAACCCCTCCTAGACAGTAGCACCCTGATTAGACAACAACACCATGTCGCATTAGTGTCCTCTATACAAGACTGTTCTGAGCTTCTGGGTGCACCTGTGTCTGGATCTGTAAGGTTTGTTCATACATGTACGAGTTTTGAAACCCTATAATTTGCTTTTTTTGACTAATTTTATGAACAAACCCTAAGATTCCATGTTGTTAGGGCATCTGGTTGATACAAGCTAAAAAGTGTGTTTGTTGGTGGAGTAGACTAGATATCCTCGACGCCCCACTATGATGAAAGTTACCTACATACCAGTACTCTAAAGAGAGATCAAGCCCGATATAGTTCTCCCCACCTAAGTGTTGGTGCTGGTGCAAGTGAAGCTAGTATGATAATTGACTTGAGTGCTTTGAATGTGCTTGAATCTGGAAATCTAGGTAATCTGAGCATAGGCATGTTGTAGATAGTAGTGTGCATAAGTAGGACAGAATAGGGATTGATAACCTTAATTGTGTACAACTTGTTTTTAGTTTGTATGTGTAATTTGCATCTAATTTCCATCTAGTGGTTAGAGGGCTAAAAATCATTTATATTATTTTGGTACTTGTGTGGGTGCTAAAAGAGGTATAGGCCAACCCTCGAAGGTCTAAGATTTAAAAAGATATATGTTTGTGAAAAGAAAATGGAAAGGACAGTAACACCATTATTGGGACACTACCGCCATGTGGTGTTACTATCCCTATTATGACGCTAATGTCCAAGTGGAAAAACACAAGGCATGAAAGGCCAGGATACAAAAATGAGGGTATGGAATTGCTTTAGGGATGACTAGGGATGCTTGTGGCCCATATAAAGGCTGGATAGGTGTGAAAATAGACATTAGGATAGGTCTAGGGCTAAGCTAGGGATGTGTAGTTTCAAGTAGCACTCTTAGCATTCAAGTGCCACTTGTAGGTGATCACATTTGCCTCCCCATTTATTCTATAAATGCAACAAAGTGAAATGACTAGGATAAAGGAAAAAGAAGTGTACCTAGACTTATCTAAGAGGTGAATCGCATGAAGTTGGGTCTAAGTATGTGAAGCATGCTCTAATGCATGTCCTGCAAGTGAAACATGCATAAATAAGTCCTTGCTTAAGAGATATCAAAAGCAAAGATAAAACTAAGAAAAGAAGTAACTGGGTAAAACTAAATAAAGAGATAACATAGTGGAAAGGAATGGATACACCTCACTGTGTACATGAACCAATGCATAAACTTGGTGACAACCTATGTGTGTGTAGTGATCAATCGATGAATAGCTTGAATTGAATTGACGGCTTATTTAATCCTCATGTGTGGGTGGCTCAAGAACTCAATTCAATTTTGACTCCATCATTGCCCACCCCTGCTTGGTGGATCATGACCTGTAAATAGCTTGGATTGCATCGATGGTGTGTCCAACCCTCTCGTGTAGGTGGCTGAAGTAGATTATGACTCTATCATTGCCTACTTATGTGTAGTGGATGCATATGAAATTGAAATTGCATGATGTAACTAGAAATGTCAACTTTGTGGCTACTCGAGTATATTAGGTGGCTTTGAGCCACTTAGGAATCCCAACCATTACAAATGGAACAAGGCATGAAACTAGTGTGTAACCTAGAATATGATGTCAGATGTATACAGTGTAGAGAATGACATGGAATTTGTCATCTATCTAATCAACCAGTGTGTAAGTGAGCATATAGAAATAATGTGATGTGCACATGCCCCTAAATTTGATATCTAAGCATATAAATCCTATATTGATTTGTAATAATCTATATTTGAGTATCTAAATTAAAAATAGGAATGGTCATGCCATGCATGATGCCCCCAATCTAAGCAAACTGGTATGAATCTGAGCTAAACTTGTATGAATTTGAGCAAAACTGAGCAATTTTGATAAATATGTAACTAAACTTGTGCAAACCTAGATTGTACCTATTGCACTTTCCTAGCCAATCTAGATTTTTCTAAAACTAAGGCTACTGAACAGTAGCACCGTATCTTAGATAGTAGTACCTTGTGCCACTAGTGTCCCAATTTGGGTGTTAATGTCCTACTACTATAATTTATGTGCAACTATATTGATCTCTATGTCACTATTTTCCCACTATGTTTACCTGAGTTTGATTTCTATAATCTAAGCTTGTGTGGTGAAAATGTATTATGAGTGCATTATGGTAGCCCAATCTCTGTGATAAACCCTTATGAATTCCCCCTCTTTTAAGGGGAGTTATTGAACCTGTGCAAGAATTATCCTCAAAATAAAAAGCTATGCAAGATGTGTGTTAGCTAGAGTATATGTAATATATGTGTGATAATCTAATATAATGTGCATATATAACGTCAAAATGTAAGATAATCTGAACATAAGTTTGTAATGTACGATGTATGTTATGTTTAACATTCACAAGGTTGTCAATATAGATATAACAAGGTATGTTATACCAATATGAGTAATAAATGAGTAGTTACCTAGGGGGTGGGGCATGATGTCCATCACAACACCCAAGTAGGAAGGGGAGATACGTGTGGTCCCTCGTGGGATCTAAAAAAAGTGTGTAACAAGTAAGAGACAAGTGTCATGGCCATGATGCATACAAGAAAGCATACATACAACACACATGAGGCACACAAAATAGGCCAAGGGGCCATAATACAAGGGACATGGGCACATGTCACTAAATTTGAGAAAACAAGACATACAAAGACATGTTCAAATGTTCACATATGCAAGCAATAAGCAAGTTGGTTTAGATCCATAGAGAAGGACGTGTTTAAATATTTGCATACATAATCAGGAAAGCACACATAAGGACATGGGCACATGTCCAAAGCATACATATTATGAAAAGAAGTGGCATAGAGACAAAGAATAATGGAATATTCAAATGTCCTTGAATAAAAGAAACATAGTGATACAATCAAGTCTAAACTAGGAAAGCTAGAAATGAAAATATACATGAACATGTAATACAAATCTATGTAAGAGCCAAAATGTACATGTGCTTAATCTAAAGTAGTAGTAGATGGTAAAAAATCCAAGTAAGTGTCGCATGATCAATATCAAGATATAACAATGCTAAAGCTGTGATGTAGAGTATAGAAAGATATAACCTAGTAATCAAAATTATGTATAGGGTGCCCCCAAGTGTGTGAGTGCATCAAATGAAGACCCTGTGTATCAATGTATATGCCCTAATGGGTAGATAATAGTAAATTTGGATTGGTGTAGTGGACTTAAGTCCTATAGCAATATGCAAGTACTCGAGAAAAACAAGTGAAGCATGTATGTATGATAAAATCAACTATGCTAAGATAACTAGCATATGTAGTGTCTAGAAAATATAAGAGATGCAAACATGGCAATGCATACAATCTATAATTTTATGTTTTTTGAGTAAGTATTTGAATGTTTTTAATTTTTTGAAATATTGTATTGTTTTTGTATTTTCTAGATATAAGTTATGTACAAGTAACATGAAAATGAAACTATATACAAGGAGCAAGAGAGAAAGAAAATATGTATAAGAAGGGGAGAACAATACTAATGGATAAGTCTCATGGGAGACTCACTATCAATGTGGCCTATGTCAAATAAAGGAACAATGATCATGCGTATTATATGGAAAGGTAACTATGGTCCCAAAACCTGTTGTACTAAGTGATTTATATTTGGCCCTACATGTGAAGTGGTGTTAGGAATCCATGAAATTGATTGTGGTGTCTATGGTCTATAACATTCTTAGGAACCCATCTAGTAGAAGATGTTGTAGCTGACATAGGTGTCATGTGTTGAGAACCCTGAGAACTCAATAATATTGATCTTAGAAAAAAAAAAGTGAGGAGGCTCTCTAGAATCTATAGCATATCTCTGGTGCAAGGGTCTCTCTAATACTAGTCTTCATGGGAGAATATGTGTATGTGGTAACATTGTATGAGTATACCTCACCTAAACTGGTGGCTACACTAAAATTTGTGGTCTACTAATAGGAATTGTGCTTGGAGATGTAACTAGTAACTATGTTATAACTAGTAATGCATTGTAACTAGTAATCATGATGTAACTGCCTATGGGATAGGTGGAGGATACTCATATGAAAGGCCCTCACTTATGATCACCTGATTTACATGTATATATTTTAGGAATCTATGTATGATGGATGAGATGGCTCATAACTATTGTATCCATGGCCTACCCAATAACATGTTAAATATGCCTGCACTAGGTACTACTAAGAATCTAGTGGCCACATGTGTTAGTCCAACCTATATTGAAAGTACAATATCCTTAATGGAGCTCTTAACATGGCCATTGAAACCACTAATAATTATGTTTGTAGGAGATATATCCTACTTTGAATACCTGACATGATGTAGAAGTGTGATAGTGCACGTGTCAATACTTGATCGATTGTCAACCATAACACTCTGAATAGGATGCTGATCTATGTAGGCTCATACAAAGAGTGCATATAAATATGAATCATTATTAACAATCTCCTACTCTGAGAAGGTGATGAGTGGTCTAGTTGGAACTTTAGCATTATACACACTAATGATATTATGTAATGTGTGTGCCTCCTCAATAGTAGTGTGATATGATGCTGGCGGTGTATGTGCCTCATATGTGTAGTGAACACCTGAAGTGATCCTTGCCTCATTTATTGTATGCTTTGGAAAAAAATCTAAGAATATTTTGAATGCCTTAAATTTTGTTTATTGAACTTTGGGTGCCTTTGCAAATGTGTCCACATTAATAATGTTAGCCTCTATCAAGTATTGTATATTATGTTTCAAGTTGATGTATGTGTTTGTTGTATGGCCTAGTACCTTGTGATATTTATAAAATGCATTGGAATCATAATGATCTGTAAGAGGTCATGTCATACCAACCTCTTTGATGGGAGGGAGAGATATGACATTGCATTCCAAGAGTCGTAAAACATGTGCTGGAAATTCTACAAGGTTAGTGAAAACTCTGTGTGGAAGAGCTGATAAACCCAGGCAAGGAGATGGCTCTAAAGCTACATTAACTATGGCCTTTGGATCACTCTTATTTTCAATGGCCCTTACCTTGTATGGAGGCTTACTATAACTCTTAGTAGTTAATTTTGATCCACTTGTATATTTTATTTTACCTAGAGAGTGAAGCTTGGCTTCTCTTTCTTTCACTGTGTCATAAATCTATTAAGGTTAGAAACTTTTTGAACAAGATAGCTTCGTGTAATGATAGTAGTAGGTTTTATTTTAATATATCTTTGAGCTCTTTATCTACCATGGGGCTAGTCATTTTGGCCAATATAGTCTTATATCGCAATAATTATTCTAAAATAGGCTCATTTTATTTTTGTTTCAATTGTGCAACTTGACCATATGAGATCTTATCACTAATGTTTATTGAGAAGTGTGACATAAACATTCATGCCAATAAATTAAATGCAGTGGTAGAATGATTCACTAGATCATAAAACCATTGTAAGGCATAATCCTTTAGACTACATGGAAACAACTTAGTGAGGAGCTAATCATTAGACACGTAGTCCAAACATGTTATGTAGAAAATCAAAGATGGTGTTATGGGTCACCCTTACCATCATACAATATAAGCTTAGGTTTCATGAATTTAGATGGAAAAGGGTTTTTTTCTATGTGATGTGCCAAAGGTGTATGTAAAAGAACATGAGAATCCAATGCATGTGATGGCCTAGTGGCTCCCTGCTCAAAATGTAACACCTTAGCCTACAAAGTATTAACCTATTGCATAAGGGATTGTACATTTATAGTGGAGCAACTAGCCATAATAGGTGTAGTTTTCACTGAATGTTAATAATTTAAAATTGATTATTGTGATAGCTGAGTTAGCCCCAATGTAAGTGTAACAATGTTATTATTTTGGGAAGTAGATGATTGACCATTGTTTGATTTATTCTTTATTTCCATCATGGCTTGTAAAATTTTTGCATGATCAAGGAGATGTTCCTGAAATCTATCTTTGAAGCTCTATAGAATCTCATCCTTATTGACAATTAGGTTTTCATTGTTGAGGGAGATTGTCCTGATTCCCACCTTGTGTATCATCTTGATCTTGATTATATTGATCATCTTCATATGCATTATCATTAAATTCCACATAATTAAGGTGTGAAGGATCAATGACGAGAGTTACAAATGGTCCCTTGTCCATGTTATAAACTCAAATAAAAGGAATCTGAATATGCTAAATAGGATTGCCATTGAGCCTAACACTTCTTATTAATGAAAGAGATGGTTTTTTTAGATGGCATATAGTAAACAAAGTAAAATAGGGCTGCTAAATTTTTTTTATGAAATCTAAAAAGCTTAAAATAACCAATGAAAAAAGGAAAAAGAAGGATACAAACCCTAGTAGTATTTAGGGTTAGGGTTTGAAAAGTTAGAAGTAAGTTAGGTTCACCAATTGTTTTAACCTTTTAATACTTAGTTAATGTAAATCTTATGATTGTTAAGAGGTGAGTGTACTAAATCAGGGTATTAATATGTAATAAATATAGCCACTGGTCTATTACAAAATTGACTAGCATTGACCTTTTTTTTAAATTTAATAAATAGTGCAAATAAGAATTTAGCTGGAAAATGATTGAGATGGATGATCTGGTGGCTAAAAACTAAGATAGAGGCTAGTCTGAGTTTTGCAAATAGGATTCAGGTGTCAAAACCCCTCATAGATAGTAGTGTACTAATTAGAAAGCAATGCCATGTGGTATGAGTGTCCCTATTTTGGTGGTAGTGTCCTTTATGCATGACTATTTCAAATTTTTGAGTTCACCTGTGTTTGGATATATAAGGTTTATTCCTGCATACACAAGTTCTAAAACTTTGTAGTTTGCTTATTTTGACTGATTTTGTGAGCAAACCCTAATCCTCCATGTTGTTAAGGCATCCGATTGATACAAGATGAGAAGTGTGTTTTTTAGTGAGGTAGGATGGACATCCTCAACACCTTATTATGATGAGAGTTGCCTACATACCAATACTTCGAAGAGGGATCAAGTTCAATGTATTTTTCCCCACCTAAGTGTTGGTGCAAGTGCAAGTGAAATTAGTATGATAGTTGACTTGAGTGCTTTAAATGTGCTTGAGACTTGAAATTGAGGTAATCTAAGCTTAGGATGTTGTAGATGGTAGTATGCAGACATAGGGTAGAATAGGGATTGATAAACTTAATTGTGCACAACTTGTTTTGAGTTTGTATATGTAATTTGCATCTAATTTCAATCTAGTGGTTAGAGAGCTAAAAATCATGTATTCATACTATTCTAGTGTTTGTGCAGGTGTTAAAAGAGGTCTCAGTTGACCCTCATAGGTCTAAGATTTGAAAAGATATTCATTTGTGAAAATAGGAGGGAAAGGACAATAGTGTCATTATTGGGACACTAACACCATGTGGTGTTATTGTCCCTATTATGGCACTAGTGTCGAATGGCAAAACATTAGGCGCAAAGATATAGGATGCAAGAATGAAGGTCTAGGGTTGCTTTAGAGATGACTAGTGATGCATGTGGCCTGCACGAAGGTTGGATAAATGGGAAAATAAGATCTAAGATAGGTCTAGGGCTAAAATAGTGATAAGTAGTCTCAATTATCACTCTTATCACTCAATTACCACTTTATGTGATTACATGCTCCATGATTAGGAAAGGGATCAGAAAATATTTCTAGTGTCACATTCCCATTAGGTTTTATCTTTGAACCATTTGTAGGTGTATTAAGCTCGATAAATTTGCCATCTATCAAATATTTTCTTTTTTATCACAAATTGATGCATTTATTAGTTGAATGTCCTACACATCTATGTTAATTTCAATATACATTACTGTTAAATACCTTAGATTGAGGCCTACTCGTATCAACCTTTTTGGGGGGAGGGGGAGGTAAGAGATTACACTCAAGTAACTTTTATTGTAATGAAATTACTTCAACAATAAAGTAGAATATAAAAATAGATCCAAATATGACTAAAATATATTAGAATATATGATAATAGATAAGCCACTTCGAGGGGGCAACCTCCACATGTTTCAATAAAATAATAATTCACAATATGATGATAAACAATTACCCAGTACCTCATATATATAGTCTATTTAGGCCATGGTTACTCCATAGGCCGACCTGCTAACCAAATGAATGCATAGAGAAATGTGATATAGCATCAAAGAGGGATAAGTGAGCCACAAGTTGGCTATTCCTATCCTAATACATGTGATAGGTTAGGGGCATAGCATACCCTTCCCCTTCAAACCAACGTTGTCCTCAACATTAAACAACTCTAGATGTTGTTGTAGAAAATCTTCACCTTCCCATGTTGCATCTTCACTGCTCAAGTTCTTCCACTTGATTAGATATTCCCTAATCTCTCTAGTTCTCAACCTCTTAGTACATGTTTGGAGGATCTTCTATGGTTCTAAAATGACTCATCCTTCTTTATCTAGTTATGGGAGCTCTGTCTAGGCTAAAGCTTTTTGTCCAATGACCTTCTTCAAATAGGAAACATGAAATACTAGGTGTATGCAAGATGAATGAGGTAACTCAAGCTTGTAAGCCACACTTCCAATTTTCTACAGGAACCTGATAAGGGCCATAATACTTAGGAGTAAGTTTAGTGTCTTTTTTATGTTGCTTCAATGACATTTGCTTATAAGGCTACAAACATATAAATACCAGTCACCCACCTCAAAATTTCACTCACTACGGTGTCGATCTGCTTGTTACTTCATCCTGTTTTGTGCCAAGGCCAAATTCTCTCTCAAACTAGCCAAACCTCTTATTGATGTTGAATGTGCTCCTCCACATCTCAAACCTTGGTTTGCACCTTTAATGAAGAAGTGATTGAAGGTGGATTGTAACCATATAGTGCTAGAAATGGAGACATTTTAGAAGATGTATGGAAAGATGTGTTATACCACCATTTTGTAAGTGGTAGCCATTTAACCCAACGTTCCTGTTTATCTGATATAAAACAATAGAGATACCCCTCTAAACATTTTTTAACCACTTCTATTTGTCCATCAGATTGGGGGTGGTAAGATGAGCTATGAGCTAGCTGAGTACCCAAATAGGAAAATAGTTCAATCCAAAAATTACTAGTGAAAATAGGATCACGATCACTTACAATCATTTTTGGGGTTCCATGTAATTTTAGAACTGCCTCCAAAAAAATAGTTGCTACTGTACTTGCTAAAAATGGGTGTGAGAGAACACACAAATGGGCATATTTTGTAAGCCTGTCCACAACGACCAAGATAACATTCTTACCTTTAGAACAAGGCAAGCCTATGATGAAATCCATGGAAACCTCCTCCCACCTTTGACTAGGAATTGCTAACGGTTGTAACAGATCTGGGGTCTTAACTATCTCAATTTTATTCTATTGGCATATCAAGCATTCTCCCACAAAATTTTTTACATATCCCTTGAGTCCTTCCCAAAACATTTTTTTCTTAATTTTGTGATAAGTTTTCAAGAACCCTGAGTGTCTCCCAATTGGAGATGTATGCAACTCTGTAAGAATCTTATGCTTAAGCTTTGAATCTTTGCACAAGTATAACCTACCCTTATACCATAGGACATTACCTTTCCATTCAAATTTGTCAGAGGCTAAATTACCTTACTAAAGATTCTAAATCAGAACCTGTGTATCCTTGTCTTGCTCCCATTCTAACCTGGCTTCATCCACCCAATCTGCTTACAACATAGACATTGCATAAAGTAATGCTTCTGTGGATGTATCCCATCTGGATAGTGCATCTGCTACTACATTATCTTTACCCTTCTTGTAGATGATTTCAAAATCATAACCCAACATTTTGGTTACCCACTTTTGTTGTTTCTCATATGATAATCTTTGCTCCAAAAAGTATCTGAGACTATCATGATCCATTTTCACCTTAAAGTGTCTACCCATTAGATAGGGCCTCCATTATTTAACTGCATGAAGAATAGCTATCATTTCTTTCTCATATACAAGTTTTTGTAGATTCTTACCTTCGAATTGATGACTCTCAAATGCAATGGGTCTTCCTTCCTGTGTTAGTACTGCTCCCGACCTGGATCTAGAAGCATCACATTCAATAGTGAATGTCTTTTAGAAGTCTATAGTAGCCAAAACTAGAGTGGTGCACATAGCTACTTTTATTTTCTCAAATGCTTTGGTGGTGGCATCATTCTAATGGAAGACATCCTTCTTTAGCAATGTAGTGAGTGGAGCTGCTATGCTGCCATAACCTTTCACAAATATTCTATAGTAACTTGTTATTCATAGGAACCCTCAGAGGTTTTTGAGAGTTTTTGGCATGGGCCATTCCATCATAGCTTTGATCTTCTGGGGATCAACTTTGACACCTGCATGGGAAACAATGTGACCTTGGTACTCTAACTCTTGTACTCTAAAAGCACATTTGGATGGCTTCGCATAAAGCTGATGCTTTTCCAAAACTATCAACACCTGTTTCACATGTTGCAGAGGTGCTTCTCGTGTCTAACTATAAATCAATATGTCATTAAAGAAAACTAGCACAAACTTCCTTAAAAAAGGTCTAAAAATAGTGTTCATCAAGCTCTGAAAAGTAGATGGTGCATTTGTAAGACCAAAGGGTATTACCAAAAACTCATAATGGCCCTCATGCATTCTAAAAGTAGTTTTATGAACATCTTCATCCTTGATTCTATTTTTATGGTACTCGAGCGAAGATCCAATTTTATGAAATAATTCACACCATGCAACTCATTAAGTAAATCATCGATTACTAGAATAGGAAACTTATCTTTGTTGGTGTACTTGTTGAGTTCCCTATAATCTAGGCACATCCTCCATGTGTCATCCTTCTTCTGCACCATGACCACTAGTGATGAATATACACTTTGGCTGTGTTTGATGATCCCTACCTCTAGCATCTCATGGACCATCTTTTTGATTTCACTCTTTTGTGCATATGGATATCTATATGGTGCGATTTTTGGTGGTTGACTCCCTGAAAGTAGTTGAATGCCATGATCATGTTCTCTTTTTGGTGGTAGTCCTTTTGGCATGGCCCCAAAAATAGATGGGTGGTCATCAAGAATCATCTGTAGGTCAGGATGAATAGATACCTGTATGGGTTGAACTTCTATGGAACATAATCATGTAATTTAACATCTTGGTCATCTGATGTGAACTAATCAATTGTGGAGATTTTGCCTGTAATCCACATAGTTCAATTTTCCTACCTTCAGAATGAAAGTACATGAATAGTTCTTGGAAGTTCATCTCAATGGTACCCAAAGTTGTGAGCCATTGGTCTCCCAAAATAATGTCTGTGATACCCATGGGAATAACAAACCTAGGATAATCGAGATTGTACTCACCCATAACAAGCTTAATACTATGGCATTTGTCTGAATAATTAATTGCACCACCATTTGCAATCATGTCCTGAAATTCTAGTGCTGGGTAGATGAAACAATTTAATTGAGTGGCCAACTTATGGTTGATGAAGTTATGTGTGCTCCCCGAATCAATCAACACTATCACATTCTGTTTCTTGAGGAAACCCACCACCTTAAGAGTTTGTGGAGTGCTAATACCTGCAAGTGCATGACAAGAGATTGTAGGTTGGGAATCTTCAGGTACCTCCTCTATCTCTTCCTCATCATCATTAGAGGCATCATCTTCTTCTTCTTCATTGGATACCTCAATGCAGAATAACTTCTTCTGAGCACATCTATGTCCTTTGCTCCACTTGTTATCACAACTGAAACATAATCCTTTTGCATGCTTCTCTTCAATTTGTTGAGGGGTCAATCTGGTCGGTGGAGGAAATGTTGGTGTCAATATGCTATGATCTTTAAAGTGAGTAAATGGTTGCTTCTTGTTGGCTATGAATTTTTTCTCAACTCTGCGTCCCATGATAATAGAATCAGAAATCTTAAGTGGATTAAACATGCATACCTCATGTTGAATGTGGTCTTTGAGTCCACCCAAAAAATAGGTTATTCATGTTCTCCTAAAAAATTGTCTCCACATGTAAGGATAGGTTCTAAAAATGATGAATATAGTCCTTAATGAAGCCAGTCTATCACAATTTTGCCAGATGGCTGAAGTAATTCTCTGTGACACTATTGCCATAGTGTAATTGTAGCTCCTTCAAAAAATTGACCAGGTGACACTGAGAGTCATCTTTTTCTTTTGAGCGCACAACCATCGATACTAAATGAATTAATCAGGTTCAAGATACAAGTATGCCATGGTAACCTTTTTTCCTCCTAGGATCTGATGTAGATCAAAAAAATCTCCATTTGGTTTATCCAATTGAGTGGATCTTTTCCATCAAATTTGTGCATATCCACCCTTGGTATAGGGTCCTCTGTGGCAATGTATTTGTATTTGAAGTAGACTGGTTGGGAGAACCACCCTGGTGGGGTTGTTTAATAGTGATAGCTAGATTATTTGACTGATTATTTTTCAATGCCATCATGATATCTACGAAACTATCTTGTATGGATTTCATATTAGATTGTATGCCTTGCACCTTACTTTGAATGCCTTGCACACTATAGTCAAGCTAGCTCACTTTGTGATCTATGTCAGAAAAACCTATTACAAAGGATCTAGTAAATCCCCCTTATAACTCCATTTCTTCCTTGTTAGGAGTTTTACCTAGAGTTTCAGCACTCTTTCCTCAGCCCTGTGTTTGTGGACCTGCCATAAAAGGGCTTTACGATGTCAACCTTGATTGGCACTTTTGACCCAACTTTGACCAAGTAATTTTGGAATTATGTCAGACTTAAATCAAAACATACAAAGAACATGCCCTAGCTAAATTTTTCTAAGCTTTCCAAAAATGTAAATAACTCAAAAAAATTCTTTGAATTGCGCACTATAGAGAAATTTTATGAAAAACCCTAAAATGGTGATAACTTTTGTAAAATAGATCCAAATGAGCTGAAATTTTAATGGAAGATTAATTTAATTATTTCAAACCTCTAGTAAAAAAATTGTAGATAAATTATTAACCATTGTTTATATATATCCAAATTTAAAAAATTAGGGTTTTGCCCACAAGATTGCCCAAATCGCAGCTCTAATACTACTTGTAGTGAAATTACTTCACCAATAAAGTATAATAGCAAAAATAGATCTAAATATGACTAAAATATATCAGAATATATGATAATAGAAAATCCACTTTGAGGGGGCAACCTCCACAAGTTTTAATAAGAGCATAATTCCTAATATGATGATAAACAATTACCCACTACCTCTTATATATAGTCTATCTAGGCCATGGTTACTCCATAAGTCGACCTAATAACCAAATTAATGCATAGAGAAATCTGATATAGCATCAAAGAGGGAGAATTAATCCATAATTTGGCTATTCCTATCCTAATACATGCGATAGGTTAGGGGCGTAGCATTTGTAATATCTTATTTGGAGGTTATAGTAACTATTAAAAATTCCTCATTTGAGAAGCTAAAAAGACAAGCTAATTAGTAGGTTATGACACTAAATTATTAAGGCTTCTACATCATTCTTAGTATCATTCGCTTTGTATTTGAAATTTGGTTTATTCAAAAACTTTACACCAAAAGCAATTAGAAGGTTGGACCCATACTTTAGCTCTTTCATAGCAAGGAGCTTAACTTTGTGGTCCTTGACCATATGGCATAAGTCATAAAATTAAACATTTTGGACTCATGTAGTGGGTGAGCAATTTTTGCTTGAATATATCTTATAACTCATTATCAAACATTGTATTTGCCATCTTATAAAGCATAATCTTGTAACAAAACACATATTCGTTGATAGCCTTGTTAGGTCCTTGCTTAATTTTAGCAATCTGAGCATAGGAAATCTTCTCACTTATGTTATGTTGAAAATTATTAGAGGAGCTAATCAACTAAAGGATTGGAGGCATGGACTTGATGGAAAGGGATGTCATAGATTTATCAAAATGTGTAGTCCTTAAGACTTTCGTAAAAAAAACTAACTTATCATTGTATGCATAGTCTAAATGTGTTGCATAAAAGGTTTGAATTTGTTATTTTGGATCGCCCTTACAATCATATGATGTAAGCTTAGGTGACACAAATTTTGTAGGTAATGGATAAATTGAGGTTTCATAGTCCAATGGATTGTGTAGTAATGAATGGGAATTAAGGGCATGACCCACTCTAGATGAACTTTGTTCTAATTATAAAAACCTTTTTTAGAGAATCAAAAACCATTTGCGTAAGGATTTGAGCATTAAACACAATGTATACACATAAACTAACATTTAAGCTAAAACAGTGCATTGTGACCACCCTTTTTACACACTTAACTCATGACATATTCCAGATATTTTTGACCACTTTCTATGCAGATAACCCATTCTTATGAGCTAACTAATGACCCTAAAATGTCCACATTCCTTATGAAAATTAGCTCAAGATCACACTTAGATTATTCTTGATACCCATATTAGTTGTTTGTGCTCCTCAAAAAATAATGCCTTAATTGGACATCAACACATCACTCTATAGTCTAGATCCATTGTTATTTTCCTCCTACTAAATATAAGCTAATTTTAAAATTTTAAATTCATGAAAGGGTCAACCCAAAAGTTTAGTAAGCCCCATCCTAAGTAATTCCAAAAATATCAATATGAATCCACATTTCATACCATTCTGCACACAAGGGGATTTCACACATAAAAGCACTATAATTTTAACTACACATTGAGAGTAAATTCCATATTTCTCCCAATTTTGATTACCTATAGCCCTAATAGCCCCAAGCTAAAGTTTGTATACACTTCCAATGTCACAAATAAATATTAAGCACTTAATCACACCATGATTGCATGAACACCTAACATTTTACACCAATATTTCACATACACCAACATAGCATGAGAAAACTACATGGACTTTGATCCCTCTTTAGACTATTGGTATGTAAACAACACTCAACATAGGGGGTATTGAGGTCAAACACATCTTCAACAGCTAACCGCTTTTTATGTCATGATTGCATTCATCTTCCTCTTTCATTGAGTTAGGGTTTCAAGTGAAAAAAAGTTATACAAAGGTATTCACATCATATCAGATGCTCCCACATAGTCTATAAAAGACATAAGCAAAGACAAACTTACCCCAATTTTTTTTTATCTTTACTTCTTATCAGAGATTAGAGCTCCCTAGAGACAACAACACACCACTCTATTATCCAGTTATAATGCTCTTATCCAAAAGCCCTACCAAATCTTATTCTTGATTCACACTTAGCTAACACAACCTCCATGTCAGTCTCAGATCTAGAAATAGTTTGCATCTCATTTTTTTTAGCTAAGTTTATATTCTCTTATGTACTTTTCATATTTTTTATATTTACATATTTAGTAAGTTTTAAATAAGTTTGTGTCATTTATTAAATATATGTAACATTCTAATTTTGCATAATAGTTTTTCTAATTAGGGCCTAATAGTCTCCTTGTTCCTTGAATTTGATAAAACCTCTTAGTAAACATGTTTATTGTTGAACATTGTCAAAACCCTAGTTTGCCATTAGGGTTTTCCTTCTATTTTTAACACTGTCATTAGGGTTTTAGATTCCTAGTTTTTTTATTTCCATATTCATAATGATCATCATGACTGAATATATCTATTACATTTTAGTTTAATGTTTTTTTGTGTTATTTACTTATTCCTTACCTATAAATTTTAAATTATTTTGCACATATGTAAACTAATGAATACATAATCTCAAGGTAAAGATCACATCTTATATCAGTCAAGAGCTCGATTATGAGTGATTTTATGGTGATTACTATTACATGGCTCAATTTGAACTACCACCAGTTACTATTATGCATCAGAGGGCATAGATGGTTCCTTTTATTTCAACTACACCTATACCTCACAACTATCTTAGCTCATATAGTGTCTCTATTATTTACCCTAGGCTTATAGTAGAACCTATGGTTTGAGTTATTGTTACTCGATGAGTTCGGGCATCTCCTCAACTAAGACAAGAGGAAAAAATAAGGTAAATCCTCCTCATCCCAACCTAATCCAATGGCAACAATTAACCAGTCTAGTGGATATGATATTGTTGATCAGTTAAGGAATACACCAGCTAAGATTTCCATGCTATAATTTATTCAAAAGGCTATTATTTTCAAGGATACCCTATACCAAGCATTGAATCAAACACATATGCCTTGTGTGAAAAAAAGCCTTCTTACTTCACATATGTTGTTAATACTTTGAAAGACATTGAGGATGATATCTCTTTTGAAAATTAGGACTTGCCTTCACAGTCAACTATTGATCAAAATCATCCATTGTTTAAATAAGTTCAAATTAAAAATACTACTGTCAAAAGGTAACTAAATTATTATGGTTCAAGGTTAAATATTATTAATCTTACATTGCTACAAATAATTGGTATTAATATGGATAACATTCAAAAGACATATAAGAATAACATAGGTTTTGATGATGTGACATGCCAAGATTTGGGTTCTATAGCATTATAAATTACAGTGGGGCCCAGAACTTTATCTACTCAGTTCCAAGTAATGCCTATTCATTTACACTACAATTTACTTTTAGGTAGGCCATGGAGACCATACCTTCCACTTTAAATAAATGTGCGAAATTTATACATGATGGATACTTATATACATGCCCAACTGATAATCAACCATTCATATATTATAAGATTACAGAGCCTCCTAATGAGAGTCCATCACAATTAGAGGAACCTCAATATACTATGGTGCCACCACTAGAGATTATTCCTATACAAATGCATACATATGAGATTGGTGAGTCTATTACAAATACTCACAAGCCACAATCTTCATGTAACTCGTAATCATAAATGTCACCTCAAAAGGTAGACCGTGAGGAACTTGTACATAAATTACCTTTATTGGTCAATTTAGAAGATCCAACTTTCATATCCAGAAAGGATATTGATGATGATTATAATGCTACTTCTGATGATGATACTAATGAAATACCAATGAATAATGATTATTATTTATGTGGGTTAAATTTCACACTAGTTGGTCTAGGGGAATACAAAGATGATTCCAAGGTGATTATACCAATGTATATAAATAAAATAGAAATTAATTACTTTAGATATAGATAAAAGAAATAATATTTGTTGCCACATAGACACTACACAACATATAGTTTTATCAAGTGTCCCATAGACTAACATTTTTGTCAAATCTAGCATTTATAGAGCATAGGAAGCACAATACATTGATCAATACACTACGGGTACCAACAAGTCACCATTCACGTATTCGATAAATAGTGTGGAATTTATTGATATTAAGCCAATTATCAAGATACAAGCTAAGAATGTATATGATAGACCACATGTGATGTTACATAGGTTACTTAGAGAATTAATTGTTTTGCCAATGATACGACATATATCCATAAGGAATTTGACAAATCAGAAGGGAAAGCCCTTTTATCATTTTCACATAATCACATGACATGTTACAAATACTTGTTCAACTTTACAACAAAAAACTTTAGAAATATAAGGCTAAGGGCACTATTCAAACTATACAACGTATACCAAATCTAACCAAGCCTTGACATCAAGGTTCCATACACATATACTAAAAACATTATGGGAATGATCCTTTAACTATTCAAGTTTTCATTAAGAATAAATATAGACAACATGTGGTAATAAATGATGACATAGAGTCCAAATTATGTACATTTGCATTCCTTCAACACATAGGGCATGATAGAGATAAATTAAAAAACACTATATATTTCCAATATTCAATAGGACACATTATAATACCATTTGCATGTGGTCCCAAAGTGATGGATACACTACTCTTTGTTATGGACATAGGAACTTAGATAAGGGCTAAATTGGGTCAATAATGGTTACACAAAATGCAAGCTATAATTGTTAAGTTACACAAATGTCTTACATTCAAATTTGAGAATAGTGCAATTCACATTCTTCATGATGGTATGAATGACGATCACAAATTCATAAGTGAGAGATAGGGCTCAAAGTTGGTTTATCCCAAAACTGTACACGAGGTCTCTTACACGTTAGACATGCCACATAGATGCACATGATTTAAAAGAATACCAAAGATAAGGCTACAGTTATAGTGTGTATGGTATGATGACCCTAATGATGATGATCTATGGTAATTTGACAAAATTCATTATCCAACACTCAATTATCTCCCACCAGATCTACCTTTCAACTATCCACATTGTTTGGATGTGTTATTTGATTTTTAGATCATCATATTTCTTCATATAAGATGCCATTCCCATACACAATTGCAACTTATTTCATTGTCTTAGACTTTAAAACTACATTTCAAAAAGAGCACCCTATTTAGATAAGAGTGCACATCATATTTGTTCATATAAGATGCCATTCCCATACACAATTGCAACTTATTTCATTGTCTTAGACTTTAAAACTACATTTCAAAAAGAGCGCCTTATTCAGATAAGAGTGCACCACATCATTATCTTATTTCCTTAGTATTGTCCCAATGAGCATAAACTATTATCTCTCATATCCAAACTATACACATGCTTCTTACAACTTGTTTTCAATTTAATGAGCTCATTGATGACATCTTATACGCAATGAAACATCGGGCATAACAAATTATGTAGTAATAGATGGGATCACATGAGTAACAACCCTAGAAGGTATGAAAGTATGTTATGTAGGGAGATTCATAGTTGTAGATACTCAAATTCATTCATGAATACTTGATAATGTCAATTTTGGACCACATTTAGAGCACTTAAATTAGTCTTATTTCACCACCTCACTCTATCCTACGTATGTATACGATCCCATTATTCCATGTTTTTTTTTATACCTATAAATATATTCTTAATTGAAAAATAAACATATAATCATATATATAAACATTTGAAATTCTTAAGATCAAATCGTTACCCTTCCCTGGTCAGAATCCACCCCACGAGTCAGTATCACCAGTTCTTCCTGACCTTCACGGGTTGATCTTTCCATTTTCATAGCAACAAATCTTTTTCATAGTTAAATCCTTCCTCATATGTTGGTCTGCATTTCTATGATAGATAGCACAAGGTTTTACCCCTTTAGATTGTTATAAGTGCACAACTAAGCCACTTAATCTACAACTAGGTAATTTCACTATTTAGGTGCACTTATATTATTACACATTAAGCAAAGCTTCCCTATTCTTTCCAGTTTTGATTCTATTCACTTTAAGTATCCCTTAGATAATTTATGAGCCTATTTTATCTGAGTCAAGCAAAGCATTATCAAGTATTCAAGATATCTTTAAATGTATACATATAGCAAACAAACACTATTATACTAAACAATCTAGGTGGGAGAACTAGATAAGGCTCGATTCCCTCTTCAAAGTAATTTGGATAAGTATGAAACATTCAATCATCATATGGGTGATTGGGGTTATTTCAGTCCATTACACTCCCATTCTCTTTTTGGAAGTTTTCATTTATCACAAGCCCTAGTGGGGTTTCAACCTTGAAGAGGATGTTTGTTGGTCATTTACGCACAATCAAAGGTCTTAATTCTACATATAACCATATTTCAAGTAGGTATAGGTTATTGTACCATCAATTTTATGTTTTCTTATGCATGTCAAGATTGGCAAATAATGGTGAATAGTAACAGTTGATCTTGACTGCTTCCAGTCAATTTTGACCTAGAATAATGATAATTACTATTTCAGTTGCACGCACATAATCAGGTCTAAGTTGATCATTTAAACCATATTTTAGCCATATATATTCAATCTAACAAATGATAATCAACCAAGTCTTCTTGTCATCTTTATGTTTTTCATAGTTAGCTTATTTCATTCATTTGACCTTTATCCAATTCAATGTTTTGCTTCTTTCATTCATTTAAACTTTGTCTTTTTCAATACTTTACTTTCACTTTATTAGTTATAAGTCATTTACATCATTTTCAACTCTTAAACTAATTTTATCTTACCTATAGTGAATATCCTAATTAAATATAAATTTAGATAAAACATATTGGTGAACCCATATATTTTATTCGAGCATTGGTTTTTTTTTGTATTAGGGTTTAAATAAACTCTAAAGTATCCGAAACTAAAATAACTTTCTTTCAACCTTAGATTTAATATACTTAACTAACTTTCTTTTGACCTTGGATTTAATATTTGACACTGAATTCACTTTCTTTTGAACTTGGATTTGATATCTAACATTGAAAGCAATTTCTTTTGACCGTGGATTTTAGGGGAATTTACTAATCTCAGTACACCAAAAAAGTCCTTCTTTTTATAACATTCCATTTTAGTTGTTGCTTAAAGTATATTTTCCATGTTATTCTTCTATGCCATCTAAAAAACCCACCTCCCTTACTCCTCTAAGATGTAGTGCTAGGTTAAGTAGGGCCCATATTAAACATACTCAAATTCATTTGGCCACATTTAAAATGGACTCCACTAATGCAAACAATGGTTTCTCTTCTCTTGACAACAAGATTACTCGTGAATATACTAAAAAAGATAATCACAATGATCAAACTAACCAAGATGATGACAACGAATAAGATAATCATGAATGCCTACATAGAATCCATCTTTATGAACTCATTGGGGTATATCACGAACAAATCCAATATTATCCAAAATCCTAACATGAATCTATCAAATTGAACAAGATATAGACAAATTAATCAAAGTCCTCTTAGCTTCTAAAAGTGCACAAGCAAAAAAAATTTATACTTTCAATACACAATAACAACCAGTCTTTTGCATCGTAAACCCTGCCATAAGTGTTGCTACTTCTACTATTGACACTATAATTACATCTGCAACTTTAGGTTTTGGGGAAATACAAGGCTTCTAATATATATATATATATATGTCCATACCTAACAAAATGACTCATACATAATACTTAATAATTACACACACTATATCACTTCCCTTGCCTACTACACAATCTCTAGTACAAACTATTATAGCTTTGACTGCTAAGTGTTGTAGTTAGAGCAAGGTATACCAAAAGCTAGATAATTAATAAATTCACAGTCCTTACTTCACAATTTGTTAGCACCTAGGAGTACATCATATCTATTGACATATCATTTGGCATGACTCACCAATATTAGGCTTTAGAAGTGATGAAGCCCATCCAGCCTCTCCAAAAATGAGTCTTGTGAGGTGTGTCTCCCAAAGGTATTTATCCACTAGGTCATGGTGTACCAATTTCACTCAAGTGTTCGATATGATCTGCTTTAGTCAAGGGGATTTTGATAGTGTGGGAATATTCAAACTTTATTTTATCATTGTTATGGTCTTTATGGTAATTTTTTAAGGAATGCAGGGTTTGTTGTTTCATTCATGTGGGTTTTCATTGTGTTTCGGGAAACAATTATAGGTTTTCATAGGTTACCCATGTGTTAAAATAAACATTTAGGGTTTGTTCAAATGGGTTTGCAATTGATTCATCCATTCATTCATTCCATTATCAACATTCAAAAATGCATTTTTAGTAATGGGGAAATTTTTGTGATTAATAATTGCAATGCAGTACCTGATTGCATTCATTTACACTAACCCTTGATAACAAATTGATAAAAAAGAGTAAATGAGGAAGGGAAAAGAGAAATAAATCCTGAAGAAGACACAACTAAGTCTAAAGTCATGCTATCTAATATAACTCATAAACTGATCCTCGTCTAGCTAGTATTCACACAACCATAATTTGAACTGGTGCTAGAATATGAGGGATAGAGAGCCAAAAGGAAATAGACACACCACTACCATATTGCACATGTAAACACATATTCAACAATCTTCCATAAGTCATATATTGAATAAAATGTTGCTTGATATAACAATAGGGTTTATAATAAATCATTTGAACAGAAATTTGGGTGGCATAACCCTAGGGAACAAGAGATGGAGAGAGAAAATAAAAATGTAAACCACTGATCCAATGTCCCTTAGGAGAGAAAAATAAGCCAACCCCTTTACAATAGAAATTGTTGAGTGTAGAACATGGCAACTTAAATCACAGAATATAATTGATGGACATGTGTGTGAATTGAACTATTTTATCTTTTGTATAATATTTTCTATGTATTTGACCTATGTAAGCATAAAGAAAGATGATAAAATGCAAAGCATCACTTATTTTGGGCATATCAAAAGGATGGAATGTGAAGAGACAATGATAAGTATAACTCTATAAATATCACTCAATTGTAATTATATATGGTTTCAATGTGATAGAGAATAACACATACTATTTTGAAATGGTTTTCCTATGTGTCTTTTATCATTATTCTATGTGTAGTGAGTACTTTACTTATTTTAATCTGATATTTATATGAGTATATGTTGATTGTTAAGATTTTAATAAACATGTGATCATTTGTGCATTAATCTATTTGATTTGAAAATATATATATTCATTATAAATATGGTATCAATTATGTCATTTTATTATTTTTGTGCAAGCTATCCCTGAATTTGCATGTCTGTAGGGTTTCCAAGAATCTCTACTAACAACGGTGTGGGGAGTGTGGAACTTTATTGAAACATGTTGAGATGGTTGCCTAGACAAAGGGATATGGAGAGATGACTCAATGACATAATTCAATTTTTTTCCAAAGAGGAAACAAAAAGAATAGGGAAAACTATAAAGGAGATTATTGAGGAGCATATCTATGGTGAAATATAAAAATTCTTTTGGTGCAAATTCCCTGAGCTATTAGCTGCTTGGTTATCCAAATTAGAGTACTATTATTTCCAACCATATAGGACAAAACTCATAAACTAGTTGGAAGAAAAGCTAGAAAACCTATGAAACATATACACTGATTGGATCCACATAATAGATTACTAGACAAAGTCTACGTTTGAATGGTATATCATTGAATTTGTTGTATAAGGCTACTTATCTTTTGAAGTTGCGTAAGATCAAATTGTCAGGGGAATCTATGAAAAGTTCTTTTATGACTACCTACTATGATTAAGATGTTGTTTTTGTAAAAGTCCATGGTGCCCACTCCTCCCCGTAGAGATGGAATTCAAGGTGAGTTAGATCAAGCATTAGTCAATAAAACTCAAAAAATGTGTAAAGAACATAACTAACTAAGCCAAATTCTTCAACAGGGTTTGCAAAAGGAATTTAAAAACTCCTAAAAGAAGAAATATTTGCATCAAACCTTCCCACGAGCTTCCCACCTCCAAATTCATCTCAAAACATGATTCTCCCCTTGATTTGTTTTTCATGTCTTAAGCAATGATGAGTTGTTTGCTCCTCCATCATCTCAAGTGCACCAATGAAATTAGGGTCATGATATTTGATCAAATTTATGCCTGTAGTGAAGTTATCATATTTCAAATTAAGTTTAATAACACTACAAAAAAATGTCTTGTGGAGATAATTATGCATAATAAGTTTAAACCAAAAGAACTTAAAAATGGTGGTCTTGGCCATCCTATTTATAGATTTTTAGAATTGATTAGAATCAACCATGACTATCCATCTTGAGATTAAGATGTGTGGCCATGAATTAATTCAATTTTAGAGGTTCAATCCATAAATACCCTCATTAATATTTGGAAGGATGGGGTATTAAAGAAGCATGGGAGGCCTTAAACCTAATATTTGTTTTATTTATGGCTTATGGATGCCACCCCATAAATAATGTTATTAGATGATGCAGATATTAAGAATCGATTTCCAATTAAGAAATATTCAATAACTTCCATGGATTTTCCACTTAATCCCTTGATTTGGATTAATTTTCCTAAGTGATGTTAATCAAATTTTATGCAATTCTTTGGAAATTGGTTACACCCTTAATCAAACTAGTTTGAATGTCAAGTTACTAGGTCATAATTCGACTAGAATATAATTAAGAAAATGTGTCAGTTGCATATAAACCAATACCCCACTTAGGACATTATGGATGCAAAATAACACATGCACATGTTGTGTGCTTCCAAATTAGAAGAATTCAATGGCTCAGAGCTTCAAATTGCATATTCATCATTTTGACTCAAAATGATTTGAGAAAATTGAATAATCATATAAAATATATTGCCTCATATAGGGATACATTAGCCTAAATTGGCACTTGTATATGAAAAACTCGAACCATTTAGCACCTTTAAGTGATTTTGGCCAAATTGTGCATTATCATATAATTTTGAGTAAGATTGACAATTTCAACACAATGGTGTTAGGAATTGGATGTCTACATTTTCCCCCTATTTGAGAAGGCATGGTGAGACATTTGGGTGAAGCAATATGTTTTCAAAGAAAATAGTTGTTAGGAATAGTTTTGAAGGAAATGACCCATGATTCTCCTTTGAGAGGACAAGCAAGGATGAAAGAGAGGGATGGATTCTTGAAAAGAGAGAAATAAAGTGAAATTAACCCATAGATGAGATTAAATCCATATTGAGCTAATGTTTGCACATGTTGATTCTCAATGATCATAATTTAAAATAGAATATAATGGGCCCTAAGGCAGGAGGAAGTGGAAAGGATATAATCTGAAAATATAAGCGACACACTTTAAACACACCCAAAAGAGGGTGAAAGTTGCATGCTCAGGGAATGATCAATTTTAAGACAAGTTGCATACTTTAAAATCTGCTAGAATGAGGGCAAAACTGTGGAACTTGGAATTAGAATAAAAAAATATAATGTTGATCGAAATAAATAAAAATAATAATTTATCCCAATAGACTGGATTTGATTGGCTGATAAAGCAATTTTGCCCCAGTAGGGCTGATTTTGATCACTGATAATGAATTTTACCCCAACATGGCTAATTTGATTCGGTAATTAGTTCTAAATATTGTGCCCTTACAAGGTAAATATCAAGTGTATCTTGAGGATATAAATTAATTCATATATTAAATATAAACAAGTACAAATGCAAATGTGAAGGTCTAATGACTGGATAAGCAACCACAAACCTAACATATGAGTTTACACAAAGTGATGAAAGAGAAGAATAGAAGAATAAAGGTGGACGAGCTAACCCAAGATATGTCATGTATCCAAGCACTGCCTACATAGTCTAGACGGACATCAAGTTAATGTAGTTCACCCAAAAGTGGGATAAAATGGAATGAGGCATGAAAAATAGAAGAAAAATGGACCACTATTTGATTAGACTTGTAGTATATGCAAAGAGATGCACATCTTGCATAGAGTTTGGGGTTTAGTTTGTTGGTGTATTGAGAATTGATCTTCAGAACTACATTGGCTTTCTAGCTTGAAAGCCAAAGCACTTAGTGCTTAGTATAGCAAAATGAAATGATACATCATAGGTATGAATAACTTATAATGACAATGTATTTCGATTGTAATGAACCAGATCAAATGTGAATATTTATAACTACAGATAATGCTAGGAACTACTAAGACCAGAGTTACAAATATTTAAATTTAAACAAAATATACAAAAATAATATGTAAATGTACTTAACTTAAAATCAAGATATGAATAATCAAGATTGTGTTAGGTTGTGGAGCTAAAAGCTTCAACCTTTGCAAACTGAGGAACAGATGGTTGCTGAGTTCTACAGGAACCGGCGTCGGCAGCAGGACCGACGTCGGCAGAGTCCAGTGCAGAAGGCCACCGGCGACGGCAGGAAGTCGGCCGACGTCGACAGAACCAGACAAGCAGGGACCGACGTCGGTCGCCTGTGTGTTCCAGAACTGCCCGTTTCACGGACAGTTAGTTAAGTGAACAAAGAGTTTGCATGTTGAGACCAGTTAGAGTCTTGTGCTGCGAGGACTATTGTCTAAATTAAGAGTCTAAGTTATTGTTTGAGTTAGGGATCTATTTATAGACCCATTGGCATGTATTGTATAAGGTATGAGATAGAAAGGAAGAGTTCCTTCTAGTTGTAAGATCTGTGAGTTGCAGGTTGTTGCAAGCTCATTGGGGATCTACATGTAAGTTTGGTCTTTGAATTGCAGGTTGCAGGTTCATGAGAGATCAGCTTGAAGTGCTATAGAGTGCTTGATGTACCGGCAGGGTTATTACTGACTGGTTGGTGAGGTGAACACCAATTCTGTGTGTGAGTTGGTTGTTGGGACCGTTTTTTGTGTAGGAGAGTGTGTGTGAGAAGAATTACTGAACACTTTAGGTGTGGCGAATCTCTGTAAGGTGAAAGAGTGTGGCGGCTCTTTGTTGTATTCTTTTCTGTTAGTGTTAATACAAGATAGTGTATTGTCTCTCATATTCTGTGCTATTGGTGAATTCTAGTTACTTGTGTTTCTGGTTATTTCCGCATATTCAATTGCTTACACTTGGTAATCATACTGTGCTTTTTCTGAGGAGCAAGATCCCAACTAGTGGCATCAGAGCATGTTTGCTGTTCTAGATTCCTGACAGATTGAAGTAGGAACAAGATTGTATAAAACCAAAAGCAAGAATAAATTAATAAACAAAATGAAAACAAGATATGAATAATCAAGATCCATGCGTACTAGCCAGATGTACTTGGAAAACAAAAGAATGAGCCAAACACAACTCCAAGCAAATCAAGCCTAACTGAAAATTAGAGCAAAAGTGGTTATAGAATGTAAGACAATAAAACACAAGAAAGAACAAGACCTAATAGTAACACAAAAGACCAAGAAAAAATAGGCAAAAATGACAAAAGGATAAAACAAAATAAATTGAGATAAAATAAAGCAAAACAAAACAAAAATAAAAATCAAATACACACACACACACACACACACACACACACACACACACACACACACACACACACACACACACACACACACACACACACACACACACACACACACACACACACACACAAGAGTTAGTCATAATGTTAGTGTAAGCATAAAATAATTGTTCATGCATGTGCAGTAGAGGCATTACTTTTTACAACAGTGTAACAAGAACAAAGGACACAAAGTTACCCCCAAGTGATAGGGGAACAACAAGATGACAAAATGGGGGAAAAATAAGAAAATAAAGGAGGTGGTCGAGCTGACTCCAGATGTAAAATACATGTTGACGCTGCCTATATAGTTCCATGGATGCTAAACCCAATATGAACTTCAGGCCAAATGTAGTTATGCTAGGAAATGGGGTAGAAGAAAAGTGATGATAAGAAAACAAGATTGATGTTATGGAATAAATAAGGAAATAGGTGCATAAAATGGTTAGAGCGTTCAAATCAGTGCTTGAAAAATGGTAAGAGCATACAGAAAAGTGGGACTAAGTTGACCTTAATGTGAATCAAGCATGGCCTATGTAGTCCCAAAATGATCTCAAGTTGCAATAGTTCCACCAACACAAAAGGCAGTGAGACACGACTAGTTAACAATAAGTTCACAAATAAATGCAAATGACTAGATAAATGATAGTAGGAATGACTAGGTGATGTGTCAATGCATGATAAAAAGGCATTGTTCTTAATTTGCCCATAGACGATTATAATTAGGAAATAATGACATAATATTAATTTGCCCAAAGGTGGTTATAATTAGTTATACCAATTGAAATATGGATTTTCCCATAGGTGGTTATAATCAACAACACCAGATAAAATGTAAATGAAAGATAACTTACCAGATCAACTATCACACTACTTTCATAGACTATCACTTAAACTTAAAATTCTAAAACTATTGAAACTAGATCAAAATCCCCTCGTAGAAAGTGTAGAAGGAATAAAAGGAACCAAGATCAAAATGGGGTAAATAGGATAGCTAAAAATAGGCTTTGGTCAATAGTAAGGACATGGTATAATAAAATGGTAAAAGGCTCGCCATGTAAGATGACACTTGGCTATAAAGGCAATAGGGTTGCTCCCAAGCGATGATTAGCTCATAAAATGATTAGAGCATGGCTTAAGTTACTCATAAAATGGCAAGAGTGTGGAAACTTAAAAGTTCTCACAAAATGTCAAGAGCATGAAAACTTAAAAATGCTCGCAAAATGATGAGAGGTTAAAAATGCTCATAAAATGGCCAGAGCATGGAAACTTAAAAATTCTCACAAAATGGCAAGAGCATTGCTAAGGTGATTGAGCTAACTTCAATAGAAATTGAGCACTACCTACATAGTCCCAAAGTACCTCAAGTCGATATAGTTCAAACAATGCAGTAAAAGGGACACAATGGTATAAGATGCCTAGAATTAAATAGTTTACGGTGTTTCTCCCAAGAGACAAGGCAAGGAAAATGGTAGGGTAAATGGAAAATGAAAAATGCTTTTATTGCTCTTGATAACATGGATATGTATGTCCTAGTCAACATATGAGAGATCCAAAATAATCAATCATGAAAATTGCTAGCCCATACCCTTTTGAAATAGTTGCTATTGCTAATATGGAGAAACACATCCTAGTCAACATATGAGATACATAGGATAATCATCATAAAAATTGCTAACCAACACCTTCTCTGAATAGTTGCTCTATCAAGAGCCTACCACAAATTTTGACCTCAATGATGTTGTTGTGATCTTCGTTGGTTGTTGATTCTATTTCCTTCAAACATCGAGACAAGATGTCTTTGTAGCCTCTACAAAGGAAAGTGCAGCTTGGGATGGTAAATAATGTTAGGCCTAATATAAATGGTATAAGTTGGTAATAAAAATATGGATGATAATGGAATTTATAATGGTTAGGTAAAAAATGAAGATTGGTATCTTCAGGCACACATAATGTTGTTGATTCCGTAATTGACATAATTTTTGTTATGGTGAGGTCGAAGACTTATAAATATGCTCTCGATAAGACCACATATTGTTCTATTATTTAGTCTTGAAAGTAGCTACCATTTGATTATCCTATAGATTGGAAGCTATATTGATTTGATATTTGATAATGTCTTCATCAAATAGTGAATAACTTTTATGCTCAGTTATTGGTACCTCGATGATGTTTTCATCAATGAAATTATCTTGATTATCCCATAGTGCCTCTGAAAAAATTTCACAAAGAGATGTTAACATTTGACTTTGATTTTCTTCTAGCACCTTTGAAAAGGTTTCACTGAAATATGCTGAGTCTAAGATTTGATCATCCCCTAGGTCCTCTGAAAAGGTTTGACTAGGAGATTGTTCTTATTCTGCATGAATGCGTTCTTGACCCCCCTGATATTCTGCACCTGATATGTTGCCATGGATGCAGTTTAACAAAGTATGATTATGTCAGTCCCAACTCACACTTGTAGGAGGTGGAAGGTCAATATAATGGCTATGTCAGGTGGTAATAATGGGATGATGAAAGGCAACATAATCCTTTTTGAAGATATTAGGAGAACGTATGTCGATGCTGAAGTAATTGTCTTAAAAAATCATAGAAGGATGACAGACATAGTCAAATTGATTCGCAAGGAAAGTGTAACCAATGTTGTAACAACCATAACTATACTATGATTCTTAAGTTGAGTATGAGTCCAGGGACTCTAAATCCAATGTTGAGACTAATAGTGATTTCGCTTTTGATGCTAAATCTGATGTCCATGAAAAAATGGAACCTGACCCTAATTCTGATTCTTCATCTAATGTGGATGTTTCTATAATAAGTTTTGTTGAATGTTTGGTGTGGGACAAGGAATGGTTTTTTATGGCATAAGGGGCTCTATAAAAATAGATTCATATAGGAAAGGCTCAACATAGACTAGCTCGTCTAGGTGAAGCCCCTCAAAGAGAGGGAACCGCTCGAGGGATGACTTGACAAAAATTGGCTTTTCAAAGTGAAACTCATCAACGAGTGGAAAAATATCAAGAGATAACTCCATAAGGATTAACTTGTCAAAGGGATATGAATCTTTAAAAATAGGACAATAGTCAAGGTAATTATTTTCCCAAAGGTGGTTATAATGATTAAAAAGTAACTCAACAAAAACTAACTCATCAGAGTGAGACTCATTGACAATATATATAGTATCAATGGGTGATTCATCACAGGTTGACTAATAAAAAATGAGTGTTTCAATAATAACATTATGATCTTGGTTTATAATCGGTTGCAAAATATCAACTTTGAACACATTTTGGTCCTCAAAATGTGGTTATTGAAGAAGTAATAGTTGGCCTTTTTATGGTTCAAAGACCAACACAAATTTTACAAAATGGGGAACAATTGGCTTTGGATGAACAATGGTCTGTGGTTTAATAATGGGCTCTCCAAAAATTAGACTATCAAATAAGGGGTCAACCAAGAATGGCTCATCAAAGTGATGTTCTTTAATAATAGGTTTAATAAATATCGATGATGGGCCTAGAATGGTAATGACTAGACATTGTGGAGCTTGGTCACTTGCACAAGTCAGAATAAAAGGTCATAAAATGGTAACCTTTGAGCGTTGTGAAGCTTGGTCACTCACACAAGTCAAAAGAGAAGAATATCCCAAAATGGTAACCTTTGAGCATTATAGAGTTTGTTTGCTCACATAAGCTGAAAGAGAAGGATAGCCTAAAATGGTAACCTTCTAGTGTTGTGAATCTTGATCACTTGCAAAAGCTGAAGGAGGATAGTCTGAAATGGTAAACTTTGAGTGTTTCAAAGTTTGGTTGCTTGCACAAGTTGAAAGAGAAGGATAGCCTAAAATGGTAGCATTACAGAGCTTGATCACTCGCACAAGCTAAAAGGGAAGGATGGGGATGACGTATAAAAATTTGCATGGATTGGATTAGTATTCAAAGGTGAGGACCAAAGTGGGTGATATCGTCAAACATGATGAAGTGCTCATGCCCATCATAAAAATGTTCTTCCTCATAACTAGGACCACAAGAGACCCCATTATGAGTATACCGTTGCATCATGTCTAGAAGATTATTCTCCACATTTGCAAAGATTTTGAAAATATTTTGCAAACGCTAATAAGGTGTGTTTTTATTTTCTTCAAACAAGTGATAAGGTAAAAAGAGACTATAATAAAGAGAAGTGACATAGTACCACATAATTAGAATAAATGGTTATGAAATTACTCAACTTTGGTGGGTTGAAATCATCAAATTGGAAGAGGGTATGATAACTCTGAAACCTATAGTGAAAGATACCACAACAAACTTAGGTCTAAAGATATGTCAATACTATAAAATCTATGTACAACTTCGACGAGTTGCGACTAGAAAATTAGAAGAAAGTCTTTCTGATGAGGAAGGTAACATTGCAAACTAAGAATTTGAAGATGCAAAAACACATAATAACTCATTTGTATAAAGCTAAAACCAAATGGGTAACACAATGCCACCTCATGGTAATAGGAAGTAGAAATGTTCTATAACTTAGAGCGTCAGCGAACACAAGCTAACCTAATTTCATAATGATCAAAAGGATGATGAGTCTATATAATGACCTTCAACCCAAATGGGAAATTGTACCCAAGTTAACTCAAACCAGGTGATAATGACAAACTAATTAACATCTTGGCCTATAACTTAGAAAGGCAAGATTATAAATTTGAATTAAAAATAAAAGACTTAAATATTTTTGAAAAATAGTTTAGACTCAAATGGGCAGCATAACAACATTGTTTAGGAAAGATAAACACAATGTTTCAAATGAGGATTTGGACACAGTAAATGGTGATTTTGATTTTGATTTTGTCAACATAACGCCTCCTTGTTCAAATTAAATGGTGGATAACAAAGGTGTTTAGTTGATGTGATTTGATTTTTCAAACAAGTTGTAGACTTAATAAGACCAAACAAGTAAAGGATAAAAAGACAAATATAATTAAGAATAATTTCCAAATTCCTAAAATTGACAAGGTTACTTCGTATTGTTGAATTTCATCTATATACATGATCTTAAGAAGATTTTATGTTTTAATCCAAAAATAAAAGTGCATGAAGTAGTAGGGTTTTTACACCCCCCCTATCCGAAGAGATTTTATGATGACATAGATCTTTGGGCTACTCACCCTACATCAACAATATGTCTACGATAAGTGGGGTTGTTTTAAAACTAAATTTTTGAACGTTTAGATGGTCCCAAGCTTGGTAAACACTAGAGATGTCTCACATAAAATGAGTTCATACTTGCTAACTTACTATACAAGGGTTTATTCCTTGACATAGTGATTCCATCTGTATACTTCTTAGTGAAATCCACTGGTTAGCCAGACCTAACTCAAGTTTTCATTACAATTAGAGAGGCTAGCCATTCAACCCCCTGGAAATCACAATATATGTGCCCTAATTTATACACCCCACCATGGAGTGGGGTTGGTAAGATGATAGGAGATGAAACCCCAAGTCAACACACCCCTAAATAACTTTTGAAGAGGTTATGAACTCCCACTCACAAGCCATGTTTCATAAAATAAATGATTAAGTGAAAAGACTTTAAAGGTTGTGTTTAGATCACTCAAACCATATGGATTTGGGGGAGATCCTCAACAAATTTTTTTTCATGCCTTTTACAAGTCACAATTTTCAAGGAAAGAACACTTTTGGTCATATGAGTTCCCTTAAGGGGATGAGGGGAGAGTATACACACATCCTTCATTTTGTGAAAAATAAACGAGTATGAAAGATCCAATATAAAATAAATAATCACTTAATTTAATGCACCAAATAGAAGTGTTTTTGCAAATTTTAGCCCCTTATCCTTATTTAAAAACTTGTAAAACTTTCACAAAGCAACTAAGTATAAAACCTCAAAATTCCTTTTAAGCACCAAATGAGAAGTTCAAGACTTAAAGAATTTCAAATGTGTGCCTCTTCTCTAACGTGTGACCTATAATTTTTAGAGGGTTTATGCATGCCATGAAGCACAAATATCAATGAGAAAAGTAAGATTTAAAAACTTTCTCTTGGGTTTCTCCATTTTTGTTACACAAAGATCGACGTCAATCCACAGGGACCAATTCTGATTACAATAAAACTATTACCAGTTATAACAAAACTAATGTCGATCAACACAAAAATGAAGGTTGTCACCTGTAAACCCATAGGTAAAACATAATGATTTCACAAAAAGGTTATTAGTCAAAACAAGCATAATAATAGAATAAGCCTCTATATCCTACAAGAAAAGAACCAGACAGAGACTTTGCAAGTTCTAAAACCAAGAATAAGAACTTGTAACTTTGAAGAAAACCTAAAAACTGAATTTTTATACCATGTTCTATCCTGCACATGGATCAGTGCTGGTTAGGATAGGACTGATGTCGGTTAGGGAAAATTGATGTCGGTCTCTATGTAAATTGTGTATCAACAAAAGAACAAAAACATATAAAAAATAATGATAAAAAATGATTTTTAGAGTTTTTGAAACATTTTTTAGAATATCTAAGAATACTAAATTGGTCTACTTGCTTGTATGGGAAGCATTGTCCCATCGGGCATGCCAATATCTATAGATGGAATCCAAAGTGAGTTAGATCAAGCATTGGTCAAGAAAACTCAAAAAATGCCTAAAGAACAGAACTAACTAATCAAACTCATTCAATAGGGTTTGTAAAAGGAAATTAAGAACTATTGAAAGAAGGAATATATGCATCAAACCTTCTGAAGAGCTTCCCACCTCCAAATGCATCTCAAAACATGATTTTCCCCTTGATTTGATGCTCGAGTCTTTAGCAATGATAAGTGGTTTGCTCGTCCATCATCTCAAGTGCACTAATGAAACTAGGCTCATGATATTTGATCAAATGAATGCCTATTGTGAAGCTATCCTATTTAATATTAAGCATAATAACACTACACAAAAATGGCTTGTGGAGAGAATTTTGCATAATAAGTTTAAACTAAAAGAGCTTAAAAATGGTGGTCTTGACCCTCTTATTTATAGATTTTTGGAATTGATTAGAATCAACCATGACCATCTATCTTGAGATCAATATGTGTGGCCATGAATTAATTCAATTCTGGAGGCTCAATCCATACATACCCTCATTAATATTTGGAAGAAAAGGGAATTAAAGAGGTATGGGAGGCCTTAAACCTGATATTTGTTCTATTTATGGCTTATGGATGTCACCCCACAAAAGATGTCATTAGATGATGCAGATATTAAGAATTAATATCTAATTAAGAAATCTTCAATAACTTCCATGGATTTTCCACTTAAGCCCTTTATTTGGATTAGTTTGCCTAAGTGAGGCTAATCAAAATTTATGTAATTCTATGGAAATTGGCTGTACCCTTAGTCAAACTAGTCCGAATGTCAAGTTACTGGGTCATAATTTGATTGGAGTATAATTAGAAGAAGGTTTCAGTTGAAAATGGACCAATAGCCTATTTAGGACATTGTGTATGCGAAATAACACATGCACATATCGTGTGCTTCCAAATTAAAATAATTCAGTGGTTTAGAGTGTCAAATTGCATTTTCACCATTTTGACTCGAAATGATTTGAAAAAAGATAATAATCACATAAAATGAATTTCCCCACTCAGGGATACATTAGCCTAAATCAACACTTGTATATGACAAGTTCAAACCATTTAGCGCGTTTAAGTGATTTTGGCCCAAATTATGCATTGTCATATAATTTGAAGTAAGACTGATAATTTCAACATAATGGTGTTAGGAATTAGATGTCTACACTACCAACATGGAGTATTCACTTTGGTTATTATGGGGATGCATGCGATGTAGGAGTGAATGATGCAAAATTGAGTAGAGAAACTTGAACCTGAACCCAAAATATGGAGGATGAAAAGAGGCAGAGTGAAAAGAAGATTCTGGGATTAGAAAGAGAACCAAGATAATAAAAAATATGAAACAAGTAAAATAATCTAGACTTAATTATGAGTATGAATAGGAAGAAGGTAGAAAATGTTAAAGAAAGGGGAGCCCAGAGAGAGGCTTTTCAAGGTGAGGGAAGTAGAGTAGATATAGAGTAGGAAGGAAAAGGGCTTGAGGAAGAAGAAGACAAAGTTGCAAGTAGCGAGGAGATGGAGTAAAGTGAATAAGTAAAAGATAGTATAATAAAAAAAATAGTTTAAAGATAGAAGTAGTTCATAGTTATGGTGAAAAGTGCTTAAATCAATGGAAGAATATTAATCATAAGAGATTATGTATAAGCATAAAATTATGTCAGGTTCAATGTCATAGTTAGGATAAGTCGAGGGTAAAGCTTATTCATTTCTCAAGTATGCATCCCCCTAGCCCACATTTTCTTTAGTTAAAACACCAAGTGCAAAGGAAGGGACAAGAAAAAGTTGGTTTGAGTCATTTACAAATAAGTTTGGAAAATTATTGCAGAGATAAATAAGTCCTTAGATAAGAAGAGGCTGGAAGAGGTTGGATTTAAGTTTGAGGAAATTTTTAAAACACCATAAAAAAGTGTGCAGAAAACTGTAGTCATAGTGACTAGTGCACAATAACCTATAGTTGTAGTCATGAGTGCACAACAACTAGTGTTAGCCATTATAAGTAACCCAAATATGCAATACAATCCAATAATGTTGGTTGTGTTGACACCATATAATGGGTCTACAGACCCTGAGTAGTTTTTGTTAATCTATGACATGAAGTGATATGTTAGGGGAATAAATTTCAATTGTTTGTGTAAATAAGTTTGAGTTTATAAGAGATTTAGTAGGTTGTGTTTTATAATTCATTTTCAAGAGAGATGTTAATAGTATAGATCTCAAACAAGATAAAGTGCAATTAGTGGCATAATTCAAAATGAAGAAGTGTGCAAGCCAAACTATTCAGGACTTGAAAGAGATACAATAAAGGAATGGAGAATCTGTGTCAGACTATGATCATAGATTCTTAGATAAGATGAATAAAATTGATTTCATCATGAAGAATAAGTATAAAGTTACTTGGTTTTTATAAAGATGGTGATCAAGGATAAGATTTTATCAGAGATGTCACCAGTTTCGGATAACATGAATGCACAAGTTGAGATAACACAAGATGAAGATTGTGCACACCACAATGTTGTTGATTCAAAATGAAATCACTCAAAGACATTATTGTAAGAGATAAAAATCAATTGGAGTAGAACCCAATCTTTCATTAAGTTGAATAGCTCTCAAATGAGATGAGTACATATAAGAAAGTAAACAAGTAACTCCTCCACAGAAGATGGTCAAAAGATCCCCATAATAGGTAAGTAAATCCTCCATAAAATTTGGCCAACATGGCCAAAAATAGATAAGTAACTACCATACTTTGAATAAACAATCAAGGGAGTTACTTCCTAGTCACCCAATCAACCTGCACACATAATCAAGCTTTTCCATGAAAGCAGGAAAACTCCAAGTGAGGGAAAAAACCCATAATAAATAAATATGGGAAAAAATAAAATCCCTACTTAAACCTTACCCCCCCCCCATAATAATAACTTAGGTTGGACAGTGTAAAAAATACAAATTATTCCAAATAACTAGCCCTGATGAGGTGCCTATGTATATAGCAATCTCTCATAAAGTAGAGAAAACGAAAAAATTCCCCCTAAAAGAGAGAAATCATAGAAGAGAAGTGGATAGAAGTGCACCCTAAAGATGATGATGTTGTTGATGTATACCACAATTAAACAATAGCTCGTAGATGAATGAACTTGCTCTCATTGAAGGGTTTGGTAAAGATATTTGCAACCTGCTATGAAGACTAGTAAAATCTCAAATTGACGACCTAACTATGAATAAGCTCCCAGATAAAATGCATGTGAATCTTAATGAGTTTGGTATGCTAGTGCTAAGTCATATTCTTGCATATTTCTATAGTAATATGGTTGTCATAATAGATGATGGTGGGCTATCGAAACAAAATATCAAACTCAAATAGAATACCCTTAAACCAAATAGTCAAAATTACTACATTAAAAACTCCCCTATAATCTACCTCTATGGATGATGTAGCAATAGCATTTTAATTCTTGTTAGAGTAACTGATAGGACTAGAACCCCAAAAAAAAAAAATATGAAGTGGACTTTCGATTTTGAGTATCACCTACCAAATCTAAATCTATAAAACTAACCAAGTCAACCTCTGTGCCAAATCTGTAATGAATCACAAATCTATAAGAGCCCTGAATATAGTGAAAGATCCTCTTAGCTAATTTTTAGTATAACTCATGGGGCTCCTTCATGAATCTAGAGATAAGTCCCACTATATATGAAATATCAGGGTTGATATGAATCAGATAAATAAGGCTGCCAACAAGTTGTCAATACCGAGTTGAATTGACCAAAGATGTATAACAATCAACCTCAAGCTTGACTAATGATATAAAGGGATTTAGAGATGGCTTAAAATTAGCCATGTGAAACTAATCTAAAAGATTGAGAGCATGCTTAGGTTGCACAAGTGAATTCCTAAATCAGACTATGAAATCTGGAGTCTGAGAAAGTAATTCAAAAGACCCAAGTTTGTCATATCAAATCTATCTTGTAGATCTATCTTCATCACTGTAATAGATGATGAAGAACTTATGGTGATCAAAATATCATCAACATAAAGAAATAGTATTAGTAAAGAATCATCTTGCTATAATAAGTATACATTAGGGTCTGAATGACACTTAGTGAAACTAGAAGTAAGGAGGAAGCAATCCATCTTAGTGTACAAAGTCCAAGGGGCCTGTTTGAGGCTAGAGATGGTTTTCCTAAGTTTGAAAACTAACGATGAATCCTGAATAAACCCAAGAGGATGCATCATGTAGATCTCCTCATCAAGGTCTCTATGAATAAATGCACTCTTTATATCTATCTAGTATACATCCCAACCATGTGTTATGGCTATAACTAGTGTGAGTCAAAACAAAGTCATCTTTGAAATAGGTGCAAAGGTCTCTGAGTAGTCAATGCTAGCTTCCTATGAAAAACCCTTGGTGACTAATATCACCTTATACTTATCGATTGACCCATCTGCTACAAACTTGGTCTGATATATCCACCTTCATCTAACCATTTTCCTTTCTTTAGGATGTGAAGTCAAATCCCAAGTGTGATTTTTGTCAAGGAAGAATATTCTTCTTGCATATCACTATCCCACTCAGGTATGCCTAAAGCCACTTGAAATGTTTATGGATTTGAAATTTAAGGAAAGAAGGTATGTGGACCACTTTGATAATCTACTTGAGTACGTCTGTCATTTTTTGGATCCCTTACCCAAGTACCCACTCTTTGAAGTGTCTATCGCTGCAAAGGATCCTGTATGTGTGTGAGTCAGTTTTTGAATCCTAATCCTATGAAACATGACTATAAGTGGATTTGGATGACTCCCCATCATTTTCTTTGTTGTTAGATCTAGAAGAAGAAGAAGATCCTAACTCAATAACCTACTCTAGATAACCCGAGTTAGAAGAAGATTCATCAAGTCTAAGTGAATCCAATAAAAGAGAAGTGTCAAGTGTTGATTTTTTAGGACTATATTGAAAGTGAACTCTTCTCTCTATTAATAACTCATGTGGTTTGATGTAAAAGGTGGTACCCCTTGACACTATCAGGATACCCTACAAATATGTAATGCTTGAACTAAGGTTTCATAACTTTGTGTATCTTCTTCAATATACATGTCATAGCTAGAGATCCAAAAAACCTAAAGTGCTCAACTTAAGGTTTCCTTCCATGCCAAGCCTCAAAGGTTGTTATGCCTTTCAAATCTTTGTGAAGAACCCTATTTTAAATATAACGAGCATAATTAATAGATTTGACACTGAGTTGCCAAGGACTTAGAGTGAAACATATAGATAGTCATCTCTTTCAAGGATCTATTCTTGCATTCTACAACTCTATTTTTTGAAGGACTGCAAGTAATTATTCATTGTAAATTAATCCCCTTTGTGGTGGAAAACTGCTCAAACTTGTTGCTGACATATTCACCTTCATTGTCAATTTGAAGAACCTTGATGGATTTATCAAATTGTTTCTCAAAAAGTTCATTAAAGTCTTAAAAATCTTCAAACACTTCAGACTTTTGCTTAAGAAAGTAGACCCACGTATATCTCAATAAATCATTAATAAAAGTGAGAATGTACTTAGCCCTTGTAAAATATAGACTGGGAAAAGGCCCAAATACTTTAATGTGTACTAAATCTAATGCTTATGAAGCCCTCTAAGCTTTACCTTTGTCAAATTTTACTTCGATATGCTTTCTAAGAGAGAAACCCTCACAAAGTCCCTTAGCTAATTGGACTTGAGGCAAGCCTATGACCATTTCATTTTTGTTAAGGTGTTCAATGTAGTAGTAGTTAAGGTGTCCAAACCACTAATACCATAATTTTCTAACTCTATCTGAATGAGTTAGCAATGCAGTTGGAGAAGAATCAATATTAAAATGTGAGAAGGTGTATAACCTAGCTTAGTGATCTACCTACCCTACCCACTTCCACTGTAGAATCACTATGAAACTCCTTAATGATAACTAAATCTACTATAAACTCAACCCTCATGCCTTTGTTAATATGAGGGATTTGATACACTGATAAGAGATTGGTTAAAAGAGAAAGGAAACTTAGAATGTTATTGAATGTTCCTCCTTTCATTGTAATAGACCCTCTCCCTACAAATGGTACATAAGTGTCATCACCTAAATTGATGGAAGACATGCTACAAGGCTCTAAGGAATAAAACTCAACTAGTGATGAGCCCATGTGGTGAGAAGCACACAAGTCAATAACCCATGAAGATATTGAAGCTGCAACTACTACAAGAGCCTTTCCCTTTTCTTTTTCTTTCCCCTTGCCCTTTGTCTTGGTATAATCTTGGGTATATGAATTCTGCTTGATGGACTCATGAACACCTATGTTGTTCTTCTCTATGAGATGAGTTAGGTGATCTATTTGCTTCTTCATGCACTTATTTTCATCATGCCCATTGTTATTACAATAGGCACACTTAACCTTCTCTTTCTTAGGTTTGTCATTAGAAGAGGAGGGTTCAGTGTTGGTTTTGGCAGAAGTTGATTCTTTCTTCTTCTCTTGATCCTTATTCTTCTTCTTCTAATCTTTGTTTTAAGTCTTTGATTTCCCATTCCAAATAATTAGAGCTTGAGGTTTTGTGGACTTGAATGTTCCATTCTGGATCAACTTGTCTTGCTCTCTAGTTATGTCAAAAATGAAAGCATCTAAAAAGGGCATTTTCCATGCAATGCCCAAATAAATTTTAGTGGCAGGGAAAGTAGAGACGAAGATTGAATAGTTAGGACCTAGTTTAAAGAGTATACAAAGAATAAGTTGGTCATATTCTTTCATTATCGCACATTCTTTCAACTAGAATCTCAAGGCCTTGAACTTAGTGAAGAAATCCTGTATGGTGTCAAAGTTGCAAGGACTTAGGATAATGAGTTCATTCTCAAGCTCCTGACTTCTCATCACATCTTTCTCCCTAGATAGCTTACCCATAATGGTCCATATATCATGGGGTGATTTGGTAGGCTCTAAGTGAACTATGAGATCAGGTGCTATAGAAATACATAATATCCCATAGGTTTCATCACTACGGTTATACTAATTGACTTTTTTTGCATGTATGTTATGTTTAGTTTCATTACCCATAGTTATCCTATACAAGCCCTTACTCCTTAAAATGATTACCATCTTTATTTTTCTATTCATGATAGTTAAAGGGAGTTATTGGGTTGGATAAACTTGAATCCATTGGAGTGCTGAATTGAGTTATAGTAGTAGTGCTGAATTGAGTTATAGCAGTAGTGCATGTTATTATTGTTGTTGTAGAAATGAAAGTGCAGATAGGAAGAAAGAATAACTCAAAAGAAAGTACACCCCCCTAAACTATGAAATGGTGAACCCCACATTGAATGTTTTAAATAATACATCATCAAAATACGTTGGGTACAACTGAGAATGTGTCTAGAGTAATTAGTGCAAATGTTGAAAAGACGTGATTTGCAAGACTAGATGAGGATGTCAAACTTAGTCTAAAATGTATCCAAAATGAGTACACAATGTGAGCAAGTGAAAATATGAATAAAAATTTCTATTTTAAATATTTCCCACAATATATTTTTTTTATAAAAAAATAATCAAAAAATCTCCATTAACATGTTAAGCTTGATGAATCAAAGAAAAGTAGCCTATTTGACCTTGTTTTAAATCAAGATATTAAAAAAAGTGATTTAATATGCTAGATTTTTAAAAAATATAGGGAAAAATTTGAATAGACTTAGCTAGATTTTGGTGTAGAGGTTGCATGGAGTGGAGGTTTTGACTAGGTAACAATGAGAGTAGACTCAACAGGTGAAAAATGTTGTATATGAGGGCTACCTAGAAGCAACACAAAACCAGGGTTGAACAGTCTCCAAAATACACAAAACCAGTTGAGGTTGAGCTAAGGCCAAATACACAAGATGATACCAAACATAAGTGATCAAACCTGAAGCTATATGGAGGCACATAGGTCTTTTGTATGAAAATATACTAAGACACATGAAACATGCAATCACAAAGAAACTACACAAACTATGATAATGGATGCCAATGAACTGGATATATGAAAAAAATGAATCCATCAAATATGAAAATTCCACAAATGGATTGTATACCAAGCTTATTTTACAAATAAAAATCTCACGATTTTAAAAGATAAGTTAATAGCAAGAAAAAACTAGACATACATTACCACAGGTGGCTTGATACCATATTGAAGATTTTGCCAATTTTGGATAACATGAATGCACAGGTTGAGATCACACGAGATGAAGGTTGTGCACACCACAATGTTGTTGAAGAAAAATTAAATGACTCAAAGACAATATTGCAATAGATAAAAATCAATTGGATCAAAACCCAATTTTTCATTAAGTTGAAAAGCTCTCAAATGAGATGTGTATATATATGAAAGCAACCAAATAACTCCACAAAAAGGTGGTCAATAGACCCCAAGAATAGACAAGTAACTCTTCCACAAAAAGTGGCTAAGAGGGTCAAGAATAGATAAGTAATTCCCATACCCAAAATAGCCAGTCAAGGAAGTTACTTCCTAGTAACCCGATTAACCTGCACACATAAAAAAACTTGTCCATGAAAATAAGGAAACTCCAAGTGAGGGGAAAAGTCCATAATAAATAAATATGGGAAAAAGAAAACCCCTACTTTTATATCTTTATTATTACATAGTCTTAGTTCACAAGAAAGGCTAATGCTCAATCTATTGTAATAAGAGTAAAATAAACTAAAGATTATAAAGATGCTCTAGTCATTGTATCTAAAGTAGAAGTGAAGTTAGATGATTACATGAAGAGGATATATGAGATACATGAAGGCAATAAACCTAAACTGAGTTTATGGTGCATGGAGTGTGTTCGAGAGGGACATCATATGAATGATTATCCTAAGCTCAAGCTAAAATTATACGAAGTGTGTAAAGTAACAGGGCATGTAACTGTAAAATTTCATCTACTACAACAATACATACACAAGTACTAAAGTTTGTATTGCAATTTTTGTAAACCAACCAACCAACCATGATGAAAAGTGTTATTAAACCTTTTAGGAATTAAAGGAAGATATTACCAAGAGTGTATTTGTAATTACAACACAATAATTACCCACTACGAAGCAAATACTTCTAGGCCTAGAGGTAGAAATGAAGAGTGTTACACAAGGTAGTCCTGCATGGATACCTTAATCACCTCAATATCAATATCAAACCTAGGGTTTGGCTGGATAGACACTATCATTGTCACAATACTAGTATCAATGTTATGGAATAATGTGAGCGCATAATAACAACAATCAAATTGATCTCCTACATCACTTCAACATCAGTACGACATATAAAATGTGCAAAAATAATAGTAAGGAGGATTAGGTAGACATTAGTCATGTGATTGGGGCTCTCATCATACCATAAGAGGATATAGAGGGGATACGAAGGAGGATATCAAGATGGTCGCAATAACAATAATCTACAAGCTCACCAATGCATCTAATTTTATTTGTGGGGTGAGTACAATCATTTTGCATGAAATTATCCTACCAAACATCAAAGATAGGTATATTACGTGTCTTTTAGAGTGGAAATACAACATCAAAATGAAGATTGACTAGTATTGGAGAGGTAAAGAAGGGAAAAACTAGTTCTCAATGTGAACATGATTAATGTGCAACCTAAATAAAATGCATTTATGGATTCACTACTGCCATGGACACATAGGATCTGATTCAAAATCTGGCCATTTGAATTAGTGGGTATAAAGAATTTTGTGTAAATTCATTATAGTTTTTTTAGTATTTGCATTTTTTATAAAAACTAGGTCAAGATGGCTAGTGTACAACACCTCTTATCTAGATAATATAGTGCAGAACAAGGACTGCCTATAATAGAAATGCCAGGTGTAATGAGAAAGATATCTTAACTATGTGATAGATAAGTGCTTGATTTATCAAACTGCATAGGTCTTCCATGAAATACAACAATAGAGTGTGTTAGAAGGAGATGTAACAACCATTGACACATGAATGTATGGGCAAATTATACATATCATGAAGTGGAAAGGTGTTGTGATAACATTGACATATTTTTTACAGTTACCTAGCATGTTTCATAATGAATATATCTCCCATAATATTATAAATCTTTTGCATAATCTTTTGAATTGCACACAATGGGGACAATAATGTATTGACAAGGTGGTCTAGTATGTTAAAATAAAGAAATCGTGGGATGTAGATGCACAAATGATCATTAAGCATGTAGGATATAAAATACTTAATGTAGTATTTGACTTTGGGAGTACTATTAATATGATTCCTGTATCAACATTGGAAGTTATTGGTAGGCCACACTTGAGCTACAATATTGTCACGTATAGTGTTGTAGACTATGAATGGGTAGAACCAATTGGTCACCTCAAAGATGTGGAGATTTGAGTTACCAAGTTAACTCTACATGGTGATTTTGAAGTCATTGACATAAAGACAGCCAAGACTAATTACCCTACCTTAATTGGTAAAAAATGGGCTTACGATGGTCAAATGTCTATTAGTACATTGTGCAATCATCCAGAAGCTCATCAAGGAGATAATATAGTTGCCATCCCTTTGAATAAATCAAAGTAGAAGCCTTACATGATTTCAAAGGAACTAGAGTCACCATATGCATATGGTGATAATAGCTGGTTCAAAGTCAGCATAAATACACAAAAAAATGTACTACAAGCTGTAGAGTGTCATTTTTTAGCCCATAGTTAGAGCAAACACAAATAATAAAATAATCACTTTATAAGCTGGTACTAAGAAAATCTCCAACACCTTGATTTCAACTTGAAGATTGTACCTCTCAATTAGTGTAATTTACTACCAAGTCAAAGGTGGATTTCCTATATAATATAGGTGTAATAATAATGGATTGTACAAAACCTACTGTAGAGGGTGTTTTACCTTGAGAAACATCATCTTCAATAAGTGGTGATTTAGACACCCATATGTTAAACTGGGCTAGGGGAGATCATGAGATACAACATATATGCATGGTGTTCACCATCAAACATTAATTACCTCAAGAATTTTTGATAGATGATCTTAATCCATTCATTTTGAGGTTAGAACACCATGTGCCATAGGTGGATCAAAGAGTCAATGCACTTAGCTATACAATTAAAGAAATTGTTGTGACTTGGTGGGTAGTGCATAGAGATATAGAGACCAACTGGGAAGAACCATGTGGATTTTTACATGCGTGGTTTTAGTTACCACCTATAATGAAATTAGAATGGCCTATTTCATGTAAATTTTCACTTAAGTTTTAAAAAAAGATAAAAAAGAAACTCGATAAGGTTATTGTTAAAAAACCTGGATTTGGTTTGTGCTTCATGATCTAGATGCTTATTAGAGATCCTCTTTGGCTTGGGAGGATGAACTGCATGTTAGAAAGTACTCAAAGAAATGGTTGATTAGTTAGGTAGGAAGGTGGATTGCCTAGCAAGCTAGATCAAAAAAGTACACAACTTCCTTAGAGGTTGTCAATCCACCTTTTAAAACAAGTTAATGATGATAAAATAAGGTTACATAACATAAATGAAAGTACTTCAACAAAGGAAATAAATGTTTATTTTAACAAGATAACTTTAAGGTGAATGGTAAACTATCAAAATATGGCTCAGGTATGGTCAAAAGTCAAGAAAATAGGGTTTTGGTTGAGGTTGAGAAATGGTTTATGCTTGTTGATTTAGGTGTATGATTTTACACAGTGACCATCGGTGGTTAGGGTTAAAGGTGAAGGTGTCCGTCGATCATCAAGGATGAAAATGAAGTGACCATCGATAGTTACTATGGGTTTTTCATAGCTTATTGACTCTTGACAAAATAGGTTATGGGTTGATTATAAAAAGGTTTTGTAGGTTATTAGAGGTTGTTTAATGGTTATGAGGGCTAGAGAGAGCCTCAAATGTATCAAGGGTAAAGGTTCGGTACTTAGGTGGTTGAGAGTGGTTAAGGGATGCTTGGTAGAGATGTGGTGTTTGGAGTTGTAAAACTATTAGAACTAAAATAACTTAAACTTTAAATAAGAATAATATACTTAGCTTGTGGTTGATTATTGATAGCTTGGAGAAGTTTTGGATCTAGCTAAAGATGATTACAAATGAAGAGATACCTGCATAATAATTTGATGATGACTGATGACTTACTCTTGATGATCCATGCACCTGATCTCTCTCCTCCTTAGTTCTCTTCCTCTCTTCTTTTTAAATAGGAAAATAGGAGAGTCTCAACAAGATGTTAAACAAGAGGGTCAAGAGTTGATCTAAAATTAACTTGATCATGCACAAATTTGCATATGGATATGGACAAGCTAATTATAAAAAATCAAGGTGGAGTGATGTGCATATTGAATGTTCAGGTGGTGCACCCTGATCATTGATGGTCAAGGTTTCCTAAGGGTATCTATCGATGGTCACCCTGATCATCGATGATCAGGGTCCAAAGGAAAAGGGTCCTAAAGGTCAGGTTCACTTAGCTTTGTAAAATTGGGTGCAGATGGGTTTGGTGAGGTCAGATAGGTGTAGGTTAGTCCCAAGGGGGTCCTAGGTAGGTCTATGGGGATTTTCAATATTTGGAAACACATGTGTGCATATTTTTGATGTTGAAAATTTTTCCCCTTTTTGGTTTGTATCTTGCATGAATGAGCTACAAAACAAAAATGGAGTATGGGTCAAGGGTTTGGTTTCCCTGAGTGTAGGAAGAGGTGCTCCCCCTCAAAGTGGAAGTCGATGAGGTGAAACTAAAATTAGATCAGGGTTTGATAGATGGTAGATGGTTAGTTACGAATTGGTGACACAAGGTCGGGCATGTGAGACACAAACTTGTGCATGAAATGTAACTAAGTATAATTAGTCAAGATCATGTAAAGACTAAATTTTATAATGTTGGTAAAAATAAGGGTCGATGCTAAGAAGGACAAGTGCTAAGTGAACCATGTGATCATCGGTAGGCATAGTGGTTGGGAACATTCATAAATGTAAGTTTCCTAAGTGATTTTTGTGTTTCAGATGGGTATCAAAGGTAGGAAGTGATTTCATGTAAAACATAAATGGGTCAAGTGTCATAGTTATCTAAGGTAGGAAGTGCTCTCGATGAGACACAAGCGGGTCTAGTATGCATGAGGTTACACAAAATTCAAAAGGGTTAACATGGCAATGTTGTCATTATGGTCAAAATACCAAACAAAATTGATCACAAAAATATGCATTAGTTGGGCTGAAATGGACTAATGGAAAGGTGACGAGGTGGTCAGTGTAGGTGGATAAGGGAACTCCATGAGTGGGTGATGGCCAGTGGAGCAGGGTGATCTCCAATTGTTAGTTTAGGTAATGGTACAAAAAGGGAAGGTTGGGTTACAAAGAAAGGTGATCTCTAGTTGTTAGTTTATGGAGAAGGTAATATCCAATGGTTGGTGGTGTTTAAATTGGTTGCCTAATTTGGGGTACCACTTGGTTTGGTAAAAATGTGCCCCATTTCATAGTGAAAGGGTGCAAAGTGGGTATTTAGGGCTGTTAATGACCCAAAAAAGGAAGACATACATCTTGATAAGGTTGTCATGAAAGTAGGAACATGCTAAATGCTCTAATTGGTAAAGACCATAATGGCAAGATGGGTGGGCTTATAGACATAAACCCTTTATGCTTTGCTTTGTTATTAGTTCGATGGTTAAAATAAGGTAACTTGATCACACTATGTCGAGTAAGCTCAAAATCCCTTTATTTAATAAAGGGTAAAAGGGAGATGGGCAAAAATGGAATCTTCTTATGAGACTAGCATGCCTCTTCTATAGGTTTCCAAAGAGTCAATATAAATAAGTTTATGTCATATAAGGTGTTGACTGATTGATGCAAGAAGTCTACTTATGAGAGCTGATTGTGGCTTTCAAGATTATTGTTGTATGAGAGATGATTGTAGCTTTCAAAATTCTTTTATTTTTGCTAGTGGGTCTTTTGCTTATTTTAATTTTGCTTGGAGGGTTGGGAAAGTTGATCGATGCGGGAAACTTCCAGGATATGACTAGATTTGACAAATGCTATACTCAGTCGTTCTTTAAGGGAGTGGTCTAAGTTTATGTGCTTAGTTCAAGTGCTTTTGATAGTTATCCTTCAAGGGAATAGTCTAACTTACGTTGTGCAATTTTGAATAGGTTTTCAATAGCTATCCTTAAAGAGAACAATCTGTGAATGATAAGAATGACCCATGATTTGTATTTCACTTTGATATTATATGACATAGACTTGCTTAAACATGCTCAAGGGGTTACCTTTATGAAGGCAAAACTAAAAGCACAAGAAGGTTTAATAGGTGAAAAGAGGTTTAGGTGACAATGACCATGGGAATATGTTCTAATGAGGGATAGAAAGTACCATGAGAATCATGCCATGGGTAGAGTTGTGGTACCCACATTCAAGATTAGGCTATGATTCTGATGGATAATCACATTATTTGGTTATAGTCAGTGGCCCTTAAAAAGAGGATGATGAATGTGGTTTAAAAGCAAGGGACGAGATTAAGTTGGACACAAGGTGACCAAGAAGTTGGTTTAATAAAAGAACATGGTGTGAACATAAAGCATTTAGGGGTTTAAGTTCTGATATGACCCAAATCTATGCTTGTATCATGGTTGACATCAATCAAGAGAGTAAATTTCCCCTAGTTACTTTTTAACACTTGTTGAGACGTGGAAAAGATTTGGGTTGACAAAAAAAGGTGATGTTGGTTAGGTGATAGTTTGGTGGAGAAGGGTAATCTCCAATGGTTCATTAGGTGGTGGAGAAGGGTAATCTCCAATGGTTGGGGGAGAATGTGACTCTCAAATAGGTTGGGTAGTGTCCAAATGGGTTTCCCCAATTTGGCATACCACTTAGTTCAAGTTGGGTTGATGGAGAAGGTTCTCTCCAAAGGTTGGGGGAGAAGGTGACTCCCAAATAGGTTGGGTGGTGTCCAAATGGGTTGCCCTAATTTGGTATACCACTTGGTTCAAGTCAAGTTGATGGAGAAGGTACTCTCCAAAGGTTGGGGAGAAGGTGACTCCTGAATAGGTTTAGTTGGGTGAAGGAATAAGGTAAACTCCAATAGTTTAGGTTTGGTTGGTTGATAAGTTGAGGCAGAAATGCTAAGGGATAGTTTGGTTAATTGTTAAGGTATGATTTGGGTTGATAAATGATCAAAGCCATAGAAAAGGAAAGTTCCCCCACTTTGCTCTTTCCATGGATGGTCGAAGATGGGGAAATGATCCCAAGGTGAGGTGTTATTTAATAAGAGGGTTTAGGAGGGGTGAAGATGACTTCATCCACCCCCAAAAGGGGGAATTAGTTATTTTTTAGTGGTTAGTAGGTCATGTTTGTAGATGGTGGTTTAGGCAGGAGCGCCGTTATGGTGCTATGGCGAGGAAAATATTATTGGGTCTGATTTGGATAGGTTTGAGGTCTAGAAATGATGTTGGGAACATCATCCTGAAATAGAGGTGGGGTGGACAAGAGTGTAAAATTATTCCAATGAGGGAACTTAGGTGAGGTGTGGGTAGTTTGGATAAAAGGGTAGTCAAGATTTAAGAAATCTTGAATGGAGGGTTGATGTTGATTTGTGTTGATAGATAAGTTGCTTATGGTTGGATTAAAAGTTGGGTTGATCATGGTTTATTGATTTGGTTTAGAGGTTGGTTTGATTGGTTGAGGGAGGTACGATGGGTGGTTAATCTAGATTGTTATTTGGGTTTGCTTGTTGGTTTGGTTTATTTGGTAAGGTAAGGTGACTAAGATTTGACCCCGTTCAAAAGGAATCAAACCAATGACAATGTCATTAGATAGATGAAAACTAGAAGAGTATAGAGGAATTGCATGAGTTTGATTTTAGTTGAGGTTGGGTTGGATTTGGTTATAGGCTAGGTGTTTCGAGCTTGAGTTGGCTCCATTAAAAGAGGAAGTGAAAGAGGGGGGTTGGTTTCCTTAATGATGGTTTTAAGGAAAGTTGAGAAGGCTCTTCTTGGTCAACAAGTAGATGGTTTAAGGTTAATTCTTCCTTAGTGATGATTTCAAAAAAAGTTGAAAAGGGTGTACTTGGTTAAAAAGTGGATCGATTGGGGTTTCAGTTATGGTTTCCCTAGTTATAGATGCACTAAGGGCCAAATCTAATGAAGGGACCTTATTGTATTGAGGGCTTTGGTCATGGGCTTGCACAATAATGGGTGAAGAAAGAGGTTCAATGATTGATTTGTTTGAATATGTCCAAGGCTACGTTGGGAGGAACATGGAGAATATCATTTGGAACCTCCTTTTAATTGATAAGGTTTTGGATGATAATCTTAAAAGACCCACATCTATCTACCACATGTCCATTTGTATAATGATACATACAAAACTCATTCTCTATGAACCAAATGGGTTTTGGAAGAGAAGCATTTATGGGTTTGATTTGAAGGATTCTAATGAAAAAAGTCCTTAAAATTTTTTCAAGGATCAAGGCATATGATTCTCCCAATGGGGTATAGTACCTAGGAAGAGGGTGCACCAATGGTTCTTGAGGTTGGGAGCTAATTGGTTGGTTTGGTAAAGTTGGTCAATCAAATAAGTTTGGTTGATTTGATAAGTTTTAGATTTTATGGGTTGGGTATGCTTGATAAGGTTGATAGGTTGGAAAAATTTGGTTGATAGTTATTGGTTTGATTTGGTGAAGTTGGTTGGTTTAATAATATTGGTGGATTCAAAAAGTTTGGTTGGTTGGATAAGGTAGATAATGTAGGTTTGTTTGAGAGGTTTGAGGTATTTGACAGATTTGTCATATTTTATATGTTGGGTAGGTTCGATATGGTTGTGTGGTCTAAAAGGTTTGGTTGGTTCAATATGGTAGGTTGATAGTTATTGTTTGGATTTGATGGGGTTGGTAAGGGAGGTTGATAGTGGTTGGTTTGATAGTTGTTGGGTTGATAGTTGTGGGTGGTATGACCAGGGGGATAGACCAGGTCTTGGTTTTGAGATTAATAAGGTTACCACAAAGGTGGTATAAGTGAATGATATGATGGTTGAGGTAGGTAATCAAACGTTTGATACAGTTGAGGTAAATGATATGAGGATTGGGATAGGTAACCCAAAGATTAGTGAGGTTGAGATAATTGAAGTGGGATATGATAAGGATCAAATAAGGGTTGAAAGGTTATTGGTTGGTTGAGGTGATGATCAAGTGGTTGTTAAAGGTTGTTAGTTGGTTAAAGTTGAGGTCGAATTGATTACATGTAAGTTTGGGTTGGTTGTAAGTGAGGTTGAGTCGATTTTAGGTGAGGTTAGGTTTATTATAGGTGAGGTTGTGTTGGTTATGGGCATGGTTGGGTTGATTATAAGTAAGGTTGGGTTGGTTGTAGGTAGGGTTGGGGGTATAAGTGGTTCTTGATGCAAGTAATGTTCTAAGGCAAAAGGGTTGTCTTCTAGGAATCTAATGAAGTTAGGATCTCTTGAAGAGAATATAGATGGGATCCCCATTGAATAAGGCAACAGAGATGAGGTAGGTGAAGGTAAGATGGTAGAAGGTTACAAAAAAGAGTTAGATTCTTCATAACTCAAATAAAGAGAAAGAAAAAAAATGATCAAATAAATCCAACACACGCTAGAGTACATTAAATCCTATGGTTAATTTTTATATCGCTTTTGGCTTATGCCTCAAGTTAAAAGAAAGTATGATAAAAGTTGGCTTGTAGATTAGGTACTTTAGAAACAATCTATGGTTGGTTTTGGGTTGTTTGGGTAATCAAAAGAATTTGTATTGGAATTTAATATGTGGCTTGGTATTGGGGCCTACCCCCTCACTTCATACACCACAATGATAAGGGTATCGGGTGCTTTGCCAGTATTTACCAAAGTCCAAAGTTTATACTCAACCAAAGAGCTGATTTGGTTCTCCCCTTGGTAATGACCTCCAATTGGGATTATCAGGAAAGGGTAAGGTGACCACTAGGTGATGAAATCCCAGTCAGACCTTGTCTCAATTTTTTTTGATGTTTGATTGATGAAAGTGATTTGGTTGAGTGTGTGCAACAAAAGTGATGCTATGATAAGATTACTATGCTTTAATTCAAAGTAAACTAAATTAAAAGCAAGAAATAGATGTAGTTGATTTTAATCCCAAAAGAAATTTTAGTTTTGATTATGAGCACAGATAGAGAGAAGAGCATACAAATGCAAATAAAAATGTGATTAGAGACTCTAGTGTCCCACTCGGCATTGCCAGAATGTTTCATGTACATTTTTGCATAAGTTCTAAAGAAAGAGAGAAAAAAATTAGATATGGGCATGGTTGAAAAACCTAGATTGGGTTTGCACGCTATGATCTAGATGGTTGTGAGAGCTCCTCTTTGGCTTGGGAGGATGACCTGTATCTAATAAAGTACTCAAAGAAATGGTTGATTAGTTAAGTAGGAAGGTGGATTGCCTAGCAAGCTAGATCTAAGAAGTACATGACTTCCTTAGAGGATGTCAATCCACCTTTCAAAATAAGTTACTAATGATAAAACAAGTTTGCATAACATAAATGAAAGTATTCCAACAAAATAAATAAATACTTTTCAAAATAAATGCTTATTTTAACAAGATAACATTACGGTGAATGCTAAACTATCAAAATATGGTTCAGGTATGGTCAGAAGTTAAGAAAATAAGGTTTTGGTTGAGGTTGAGAAATGGTTTTTGATTGTTGATTTTAGGTGTCTGATTTACATAGTGACCATCGATGATCAACGTTAATGGTGAAGGTGACCGTCAGTGGTCAGAGTTGAAGATGAAGGTGATCGCTAATAGTTAGTGTGGGTTTTTCACAGCTTATTGATTTTGGATAGAATAGGTTATGGGTTGGTTATTAAAAGGTTTTGTAGGTTGCTGGAGGGTTGTTAATGATTTTGAGGGCTAGAGAGAGTTTCAAAGGTATAAACAATAAAGGTTTGGTACTTAGGTGGTTGAGAGTGGTCAAGGGATGCTTGGTAGAGATGGGGTGTTTGGAGTTGCAAAAATGTTAAAACTAAATAATTGAAACTTAAAAAAATAATAATATACTTAGCTTATGGTTGATAATTGATATCTTGGAGAAGTTATGGAGCTAGCTGAAAATGATTATTGATGAAGATATGCTTGCATAACACGCTGATGATGACTGATGACTTGCTCCTAATGATTTATGGACCTGATCTCTCTCCTCCTTAATTCTCTTCCTCTCTTCTCTTTATATAGGAAAAGAGGAGAGGATCAATAAGATGTTAAACAAGAGGTTCAAGAGCTACTCAAAAATTAATTTGATCATTCACAAATTCACACACACACACACACACACACACACACACATATATGGACAAGCTAATTATAAAAAAGTAAGGCGGAGTGATGTGCATGTTAAATGTTCAGGTGATGCACCCTGACTGTCGATTGTTAATGTTTCCCAAGGGTGACCATCAATGGTCACCCTGACCATTAACAATTAGGGTCTAGAGTTAAAGGTCCTGAAGGTTAGGTTCACTCAGCTTGGTGAAACTAGGTGCAGATGGGTTTGGTGAGGCTAGATAGGTGTAGGTTGGTGTCAAGGGGGTCTTAGGTAGGTCTAAGGGGGTTTTTGACATTTAGAAATGTAGGTGTGTAGATTTTCAATGTCTACATGGCCATTTTCTTAAAAAGGTCAGTGTATCAAGCTACATATTCTTCAAATCATAGATATATGGTCTATATAAGGAGTGAAGCTAAGGTATTGGGTACACATTTTAAGTCACACACTAGCACCACTTCGAACTGCCTGGTACATGCATCAAGAGCATAGGGGAGAGACAAAACATTAGGGAAAAGTGCAGTAAGGATTTATTAGAAAATTTATGTTTGAGGATGATAATACATTGGTGCACAATGCATTGTAGAAACTAAAAACCTATCTATGTTATGATCGAGTAGAAGATGTAGGAGCTACGATGGAGTCATCATCACAACATGAACTAGTTCAAGATTTGAATCTTATGCTTCATAATTACAATTCTAGTCAATAATATCAAACTCTTATTAAGCCTTGTAATATAATAATAGATGAGTTAACATAATACAGTGATAGTGATAGTGACAAAGACTTAGATTTAGGAGGTTTTTTTGAACTGGAACAAAAAGCCAAACCAACAACTGACCAAAGCACATGACAAGTTGAATTCAAAAGACTACATAAAGAAAAATTACATAATGAGAAGGGGAGTGCACTCTATGAGAGGCTCTACCTAGTGTATCAAATAAAGTATATCAATAACCACCAAAAAATATTGAAGAAAACATTAGAATAGATTTTGGGCCTAAACTTGCAATCATTAGAGACTATCGGGGCTAGAATCAGATCTTAGAGGCTTTGTAGTTGCTATGAGACTATCAAGATGTCTTCCTTATTAAGTTCTTAGAAGTAAAAGGTGTAGATCCATTATTGATGGAGATTTCACATAGAAATGAAAGAATGCACTAGATGCATTAAAAATCACCCATACAAACTAAAATTCATCATGAAGATGAAAGTAAAGGCTTAACTAAATCACATGCAATAAGTAGGAATAATTTATCTAGTTGAAAATATAGATTGGGTGGGTCCCATAGTTATGTAACCAAAGAATTCTTGGGATATTTAGGTTTGTGGGGATTATTTTGCACTAAATGATGCCCACATAAATGATCCATTAGATAATACCATTTACAAATGAAGTCCTTGAATTAGTTGTAGGTCATGAGGTGTACTCATTCAAAAATAGATTCAATGGATACCATCAAATTTTGATCATAGAAGAGGACCAAGCTAAAATAACCTTTGTAATAGAATGAGGGTCATTTATAATGCAATTCTATTTGGTCTAAAGAATGTGCTAGCAATTTTCTATAGGGCTATAGTAATTGCATTTAGAGATTTATTTCATGATTTTTTGGAAGTATATTTGGATGAATAGGTTGTCTTCTTGTTTAAATAACATCTATCAAAGATGTAATTAATGTTATAATAGTATCAAGCTTTGTGCATTGCTTTGAATCTAAAGAAGTGTTTGTTTTTCACATCTTTCAGTGTTCTTTTGGGCTATGTCATATGTAGTGATAGAATATTGGTTAAACAAGCTAATAGTGCGATAATAATGGGAATGCCTCCCCTAAAAATCTCTATAGAACTATGCACATTTTTGGGTCATACAAGATACTATATAAAATTCATAAAAGGATAAGTAGCCATATTTGTGTTAATGGAAAAGCTACTACATAAATATATAAAGTCTGAGTGGAATCAGAATGCCAGACATCATTCAGGCATATCAATGAAAGGTTAATAAAAAAACCTATTTTAGGTTTTCCTAATTAGAAGAAGCCATTCCACATACATGTGGATGCTTTTGGTATTTTAGTAGGAGTTATTTTAGCACATCCAGGAGATGGTGGGTTGTATCATCCCATATACTTTACCAATAGGAAATTATCAACAACAGATAAAAACTATATGATATCGAAAGAGAGGCATTATCTATGGTGTTTGCATTGTAAAAGTTTTGAGATTATCTCTTGGCCACACCATTTGATCTTTTCGTAGACCACTAGGCATTGTGATACCTAGTTAACAAGTTGATGTTGGGAGGATGAATCTCTATGTGGCTAATGTTGTTTTAAGAGTTTCAATTTTGAGTCAATGTGAAGCTAGGTCAAGAAATGTGGGACCAGATCATTTAAGCATGCTATAAAATGGAGAAGAACCAAAAGAAGTAAAGGATGAGTCCCTAAATGTGAACTTGTTTGGGGCTGTTGTGATCCCTGATAATATGGAAAACATTATAAACTTCTTGTAGCAAGGAAATTTCCCTGTACATTATGTTAAAAGGGATACAAATCAAATGGTGACAAAAGCAATTCCATATAGTCCCATCAACAAATTTCTATACAAGATTGGGAAAGACAATGTGTTGCATAGAGTAGCATTAGAGCATGAACAACCAAAAATTCTCCAAGAAGCACATCAGGGAGTTGTAGGAAGTCACTTTACAGGAAAAGCCACTACAAGAAAAATATTTGGAGTGGTCTTTGGTGGTCAACTTTATTTCAAGATGTGCTTAGAGTGGCCAAGCATTGTGATGCGTGTCAGAGAATGGGAAAAACCAATCAACAGGATGAGATACCATTGGTCCATGCTTACAGAGTAACCATTTGAAAAATGCGGAATTGACTTTATAGGACCTATAACACCTCAAAGAAAATGTAACCATGCATGATACATTATTACTGCAATGAACTACTTCACAAGTGGGTGGAAGCTGCTATAATGCCAAGTTGTGGTACGAAGAATACTACCAAATTCTTATATGAAAATATATTACTAGATTTAGATGCCTAATCAGGGTGGTCAATAATAGAACTCATTTCTTCAATAACACTATCAAGACTCTCATTCAGGAGTTTATGATCTCATACCAAAAGATCACAACTTATCATCCATAAGCAAATTGGACAAACATAAGTGTCAAACAAAGTATTCGGTAAACTACTAACCAAAATATGTAATATTCAAAGGGACAATTGAGAGGATCACATTCCCTCAATTTTTTGGGTGTATAGAAAAAATTAAAAATGCACCACAAGTTTCACTCCCTTTCAGTTCATTTATGGTTTTGAGGTTGTAATTCCTATGGAGTATGTTGTTCCTAGTCCGTGCATTTCAATGGTTATGAGGTTGGATGATCAACACTCTCTGAAATAAAGATTAATGGATTTGGTTAAAATGGAAGAAAATTTACAAATGGCATAGTGGATGCAAGAGATTAAAAAGTTAAGTCATAAGGCATGACATGATCACAACTTGTGATATAAGTAATTTCATCCAAAATAAGTTATATTGCTATGTGATAACAGATTTAAGGCATTCCCAAGAAAATTGTGCATCAAATGGAAGAGACCCTACATTATTCATGAAGTCTCATAGCAAGGAACCATTGTGTTAAAATATTTGTAGGGAAGCATATTTCCAGGAGGTGTTAATTGCTATAGGTTTAAGCCTTACCACTGTTATTCTCTATCATTCTTTATTAATTATGAGAGAAGGTGTTGAGTAGCACCATATAGTCAAGTATTTTATTTAATGCTATTTTGTGTTTTTTGTTAGTTTTGTTTATGGTTAATGTGTTTGTACAGTGCGATATTTGGATCAAGACACATTGGAACAAAGTTTGAATAGTCAACATCATAGATTTCAATTGATTTATAGAGATTACCTGAAGGAAAGATCATTGATAAAGGCTACACGATGGTTATAAAATAATTTTGGTAAGATGGCGATGAAAAGACAGGTATGATGAAATGATGGACAATGGTCATTCAAGATGATTAATGATAAGGCACTTAAAAAAATTACATCTTTCCTAAAGCATATCACATGGCATAATGATAGGTTGGGTCATAAAAGAAATGGGTTAGATGAAAGGACAATGAGTCATATCAACTACCTGATAATGCATGAATAAAAGAATATAGATGGAAAAGGTTGACCATCATATCAAATAGTAGTTGGATTATATTAGTTGGGGGGTAAAATCATACGCAACTAGATCATCACATTTAAACTAGTTAGTTATACGGATTTGGGTGCTAAAAACTATATAAAAAAGGGCATGCACAACACAAAGACATTACATACTCTCGTAACCAAGTAAAATCTATAATCTAATTTCAAAACAACTTCTTGCACATGATTGTATATTAGAGCTAGACAAAGCAAATCAAGTGTTCAATGCAGGCCAAAACAAAAGCCATAGAAAGAGCTCAATTATTGATCTCAAATTTTTATGCATAAAAAGAGGAAATAGGGATTGGACTAAGATTAAGGCAAACCGAACATCAGGATCTGGATCCCATTGATTTCATTGATGTGGTAGAAGCCACTTTGCTTGCTCAAGATCCATAAGAAGCAACACAAGTAGGAGCCTTGGCTTTTCAACATTCCTTGTGAGGCTCAGATGCTATATGATTGATCAAACTACCTTCTTTTGGATAACTAGATGAGGTAATACTCACTCTACTTAGTATTTATAATGAATTATCTATTCATTTGTCTGAAGATGTCATAATATGGATCATTCTTTAGACTATGGTAAGAACAACAAGGCTCCCAACTCATGATAAATCCTTCTTACCTTATAAGCTCACCAGTATACCAATTCACTCTAAGACCAGGGTAAAATATCCTACAAGGCGAAGTAGTGGAATACCCATTGATATGATATAAGATGATTTGGTGAACATCTTGGTTGAACGCATCACCAAGTAGTTTTGGAAAAAAATAAAATAGGTGAAGCATGTGATAAAAGGTGTTATCAACATTTTGTATAACATGATACACCACATAAAATATAATTGGTTAGAGTTTATGACATCTAAGATAACCACAAACATTCAAGTACTAGTTTTTTGTTCTGCTTCTCTAATTCACATAGTGGAAATCATCAGAAGGACCAATCAACCCTACTACATATTTTTGGCTTACTGTTATGTTCACAAACATCGTATGAACAAAAACATGGAAGTATGATGAGAAATTGGAGAGGTTCAATACATGGTGGATAGAAGCTCTAACCTTGATTAATTTTCACCCCACAATACCCCAAGATGTCATGCAACATCTTGGACATGCATTAGTTACAAAACTGCACAATAACATCCAAATCAAAGTACATGAGTTGCCCAAATAAACTATGACTTCAATGCCATTCTTCATCACTATGTTGGATTCGAAAGTCAAAGTGTTGGCATTGAAATCCTAGCTGTGGGGTCGGTGCTACCATTATGGTCCATGCCCCCAGGTGTGTAGTAACTAATGCAACCAAATGCATAACATCAAGCATAATCATAATCACAACTAAAAATGTAACCATAAGCACCAACACAAACAACAATGGCTCTAGAAAAATAGGACAAAGGAAAGAGAAAGTCATTAGTGTGGTGAGCCCCACCACCACCATCAAAGAAGAGGACATGCCAAGCAAAGTTTTAGTTGGATAATATACATTTTCCTAAGATAGTAATTGGTTATAACTTGCCAGAGTTGGGAGGTGAGGAGCATGAAGTCCTTAAGTCCATGCTTGAATACATCAGTGATGATGTTTATGAACATGAAGAAGAAAAATAATTCTTTTTCTGTAAAGCATTGCATACTTGTCAAGTGCAAAATCAAGTAAGATGAGACCTTTGGGTTAATATCATTGAACCTCCCCCTTCTATCATTATTGACATTGTAGGTCAAGAAATAGTTATATAAAATTTTAATGCCAAAATATTCCACAAAGATCCAACAATGCGATCCTTTACTTCATAGTAAGAATAAATGCTAGCACAATAAATCCTTCCATGACCATTGTTGCACAGACCTCAAACACATGCTACAACACTTCTGTTTCTAATGATCAAGGATAGAATGGTGTCCTTTACAAACCCAACAGAGGCAAGTGTAGTGTAGATCTAAGAATTTGACTCAAGAGAGGATGGTTAGTATGGTGTTAGTTTTAAAATGAAAATAAGATGAAATAAACACACTAATAGCATAACATTTATAGGCCTAGACACTAGGGAGAGCTTAGTTAACAAAAACAAATGACAAACACAACTAAAAAAAAAGGAATCAATTACAAGAGTTCCTTCACCTTCCTTGGATGCTCCAAATGCCTTTATAGTAGTGGCTTGCTCGGCTTGTGCTCATGAAGTCCTTGGCAATGGAAGATTGGTAACCTCTATCTCTCCTTAGCACATTTGGATTATGGGTTGTTTTGGCTTGGAATCAATTTGGCATGGTAACACTAGTTCTTTGAAGCTTTTTGGAACCAATCCTGCATTATAACTTTACACTAATTAAGCTTATAAATGATGTTGTGAGGCCTCCTATTTATAAATTTTTGGATTTGATCAGAATCAACCTCAACTGTCCATCTCAAGATTGAGATTTGTGGTTGAAGATTAATTCAATTTTTGGAATTAAGTTTGTAATTATCCTCATCATGATATTGGAATAAGGGGTAATTAAGAGGCATGGAGGGCTTCATGGAAGGCATTGATGAGGCATGGAGGGCATGAATTCTGATATTTCTGGCATTATGGCCTAAGGACGTCTTCCCAAGAAATGAGGTCACTTGATGATGCAGATATTCAATATTCATTTCCAAGAATAAGTATTCAACAAGTTTCCATGGAATTATTGATTAGGCCTTGATTTGGGTTAACTAGCTCTTAAGCATGATTAAGCACTTTGTGCATAAATCACCCCAATTGATAAGAATGCATTGTTATTGGTCCTAAATTTGATTGGATTGGAATTGGAAATGACTGTTAGATGCATTAGATGTGTACTCTCATTTAGGATGTTGCTAACAACAAATAACAAAGGCATAAGTCTTGTGCAAAAGATTTGATAGGAAAGAGTTGTCTAGAGCACATAGGTGCAAATTTGGCATTTTGACTTGAAATGAACTGATCAAAGTTAACTAGCCCATTAATTGCATTACCCCATTTAGGGATACCCTAGCCAAAATTGGCATTTGAATATGTTAGTTTCATATCATTTAGCATGTTTTAGTGTTTTTAGGCCAAAATGTGCTTTTTAGGTAGAAATTGGTCAAAAGCCTAGTTGGAAGTTATCAATGGCCAGCTTTAGGTGTCTACATGTAGCACAACAAGAATAAGAGTCTCATCAACAAACATAGGTCCAAACTATGAAGAGGTAAAAGCAAAGCCTCAATCCCCCTCTATCATCTATAAAAAGGATGGTTACGCATCAAGTTGATTTTGTGTAATCTTCCACTTCAGAGGATTCATAATCACTTACAATATTAGATTCTCCAACCCTTATGGAAGAACCTAAAGAAAATAGTTTACCATATCAGAGCCCCAACAATAAGCTACATAGGAACATGAAGATCTAATAAAAACACAAAGGGAGGCTAAGAGAAGGATGGAAAAGGAAGAGAAAAAAATAAACAGAAAAGAGGTAAAATGAAAGATAAAAGAGGAAGAAGAAAAATGCAAACAACAAGAAGTTGTGTAAGAGGAGTAACACAAAGAAAAAAAATATAGAGGAATAATGCAAGCAACAAATAATTGCATTAGAGGAACAATGCAGATAGTAAGATGTGGAAGAACAACACGAGCAACAAGTCTAAGATGTAGAGGCTCAAAATACAAATGTTGAGGAATCAAAGGCTATAAAGAAACAAGTTAAGGAAGTAGAGGCTCATGAGAAACAATATGAAGAAGTGGAGGAAAATAAGAAGGAATAAGAGAAGGCAATAAGAAAACATCAAGAAGTATAGGATGCACAATAAAAAAAAGAGGCAGAGGCATTAACAAAGGCTTAAGAAGAGCAATAGGCCAAATAAGAGTAGTGAATCAAAGAAGAACAAGCCAAGTGATTCATGAGGAAAAGGAATCTAGAAACAAAGGTAAGGATGAAGTTAAAACTAAGGCTAAGGTAGAAGCTAAAGTTGAGGTTGATGCTAAGGCTAAGGCTGAGGTGCATGCCAAATCCCAAGATGAGACAAATGGTAAGGCTAAAGCTAAAGTTGAAGCTAAAGCTAGAGAAGACAAAGAGGCAAAATCTAAGGAAGAAATAGAGTGTGTAGAATAATATAAACTGACACCATAAGGAGGTGTGTAGGAGGAGGATTCATAGCCAAAACTTCAATCACTAGCCAGTGGTTATGGGATGTTCCCACATCGTCCACCTAATGCACCACCTTTTCTCTTCCTTTGACATAATTCACGTCAACTCCTGCAATGATTATGACCACATTCATGGACTTTACTACCATTGCACATGAAGCATCTTTGGATGTTGCCTAACTACCACTCACTAAGCAAATTTAAGGCACAACAACATTCAAGGAGTCAATAGCATAGAAGGCTTCAACCTTGGAGCAAAAAGTTTTCTAGCTACATGATAGAAATGCAGATTTGAGCCACCAATTTTCAAATGCATATCCCTTGATTGAGAGAAACTGCCCACACTAGTTACACAACTTCTAGGTGACCAGGGGATGTCTGAAGAGAATCAACTCACAACTTTATTGGCATAACTCATAAAAGGCTGGCTAGCTGCATAATAGCTACAAACATTGTGAGCTCAAGGGAAAAAAATCAAATCAAAAATGGAGGAAATTTGTAAACTTTTAGAGGAATATGAATAGGTTTTTGACATTACTACACATCAAGCCAATTAGATAGCACGAGGTAATTTTAATTGGAGGAAACACCTCAATAATTCATTGGCCATCGCTAAGTCTGAGTTCACAACAATACACAAATCCAAATCTATCATGGAAGATCAAATAGCTAGTTTTGAATCAATGAGTATTGCCCTCAAGTAAATGTTGGATTCAAGGGATAGTACTATGCAAAAACTATAAACTTGGCACACTAAGACTTTACATAATACATTTGCTAGCCTCCAATTTTAAAGGCATGCAAATTGATTGGACAAGCTAATACTAGATATCTAGCTAATAGTTTCAAATGCTAAAGCACTAATCACCATCATAGAAGATGAGGGTATTCAAAACTTGATGGTGATTCAGTCTCACTGCATATATTATTCACTATGGTGCAAGAAGTGCTAACTAACTAAAATATGCTCAAGCAAGATCTTTCCCAGATTGATCCCTCCATTTCCTAACTTTTGCATGAGCCTTAATTCACTCTATCACAATAGCTACAATAGTGTTACAAAAAAATAAGATAATCACAAATTCACAACTAGAGAGACAACAACAGCAACAACAACCTCCACCATCAGATTTTGTGAAACCAAGTGGTTCATCTACAACTCAAGTAGAACTAACAAATAGTAGCCTACTGCATAATGACTTTAAAGTATACCATGATCTACATAATAGGTATTGCACACTCAAATTTTATAGTTTTTGTAAGTTTTACATAATTTTTTAGGATAACCTTAAACATTAGGAGTGGGGCCAGGTTGGTTGAAAACTTGTAAAGGGAGGCCACCTAGTTATGCTAGTCTATTGAAAACTTGAAAGGGTAGTAGGCTAGTATGCTACTTAGTTGAAAACCTGAAAGGGTAACTAAGTGGTGTGCAAAGGGTGAAAACTGGTAAATGACACCTAGAGTGATAACCATGATTCTTGTTTCTGGTCATTCACTCAGATTTAGAGCATAATATCTTTCTATGACTTTCTCTTGGGATGAGATAATGATTTAAGTCCAGGAAAGAGTTGGGTGAAGAATAGTGCTTATTAAAATATCAAAATATAATTGATAGACACACATGTGAATTAAACTATTTTGTCTTTTGCATGATCTTTTGTATGTATTCAACCTATGTAAGCATAATGATATACGACATAATGCAAAGAATCACTCCTTTTGGGCATATCAAAAGGTTGGAATGTTAAGAGATAACACTGAGTAAAATTATATAGATATCACTCAATTGTAATTATATATGGTTCTGATGTGATAAAGATTAATACATATTATTTTGAAATGTTTTTCCTATGTGTCTTTTATCATTATTTTATGATTAGTGAGTACTTTGTTTATTTTAATCTGTTAATCATATGAGCATATGCCAACTATTTAGATTATAATAAAAATGTGTTCTTTTGCACATCAATCTGTTTGATTTGATTGATGAATATATTCAATCTGAATATGGTATCTACTATGTCCTTTTGTTATTTTTACACAAGTTATGCCTAAATTAACATGTTCTGAAGGGTTTCTAAGAACCTAAGCTAACAAAAATCAACCAATATATAGAAAATGCAGTCTTCAATGAATGAATATTCCATACAAAATGCCCTAAAACTATCATTAATGCCTCAAATGCCTCTTTTCTCTCCATTATCCTTCCAATCCCACCACTTTCAGTGTTCACAAGCTAAGAAAAGGCCAAAAATAAGGTCAAATATTGCTTTTAAAAGGCTCAATGGTAAAATGTGAGAGAAAATCACAAACAAGTTTTAGCATAGGTAGAATTAAGAAAAATTGGGACCACCATTGCATTCAATCCAGAACCACTTTTTTGACAAAGCAAATGGTTTTAAAAACTAACCTTTGAGGCTCAATATATTTAAAAAAAATACATCAGGCTCAAAAAACACTTCCCAAACCTATCTGGGTTTTTGGATACACAAGGAAGTTTCAAAAGTTTCTTTTAAAAAAAAATGCATTCTTAGTTATAATCGGTCTTTAAAATCCCAAATAGAACTAGGGTGAGCTTTGTTATGCACGAAAGACCTAATCAAACTCTTATTTATTGGTTAACACTAACACTTGATAGGAAAATTAGAGTAGGGGTCGCTAAGACCTAATTGGGTTGGGCACCCTTAGTTAGAATTATGGGGGCTCCCATGTTAATCAAGTTTTAAAGCCTAGATAACATTGAACTGGGATTGAAGCCCCCGCCATAGACCTAGTCGGGGATAAACCATGACCACCACTGCTAAAGTGGCAATCACCACTCTTGATATAATTAAGATTTTAATCTTGCCTAAAACTAAAAGTTATCATTCAAAACCCTGATGACCTAATCGGGGAAAAATCCTTGGATATAACTACAACATACCAACATCCTCTTCCTAAACCTAATCAGGGAAATAATCCCCTTTTAAAACTATGATGCATCCCCCACCTAAATCATGACCTAACTAAACAAATAAGTATGACTACCAAAGGAAACATGTCTACTACCTAGCCTATACCTAATCATAACATTTATTATGTTTAAAACTAAGGCATGAAACAAAGGAATCCTTAGACATATTTAGGCTTTAGAAGCACAATTACATCTATGGGACTTAACAATTTTTAACATAGATTTGGCTAGAGAAAAAAGTCTAGATAGAACTAGACAAGGCAAAATTCAACCCTGAAGACCTAATCAAAGGTTAAAATCCTGATTAGGTATACAACTTAAGATTTTTCAAAACCACCTATAGGTAGACCTATTCAAGAAATGAGGCAAAATTTTCTTAGACTTAGCATAATTTACAATGAAACAAAAGTTATTCAAAGGGTTGTCTAGGGACCAAGTTTAAAATATGAATATGACTCATACAAGCCTAGTTAACAAGATGGAAAAGTTTTTGGAAGTCCAACTGGCATGGAAAATTAATTGATCCCCCAAAATGGATATAAGGAGTTAAGAGAGAAAATGAACAAGATTTGAAAGCGTGGATAAGTGCAATAAAAATCTACTTCAAGGCCAAGTATTATGTTTGAAAGTTTATTGCTCAGACTTGGTCATCATGATGGGATGGGTTTTGGGAGCCAAAATGACATAAAAACCAAAATGACCTCATAGAGGAGGCTAAGAGAGCTAGGCAAGCTAGGTTTTAAATGAAAATTAGAAGGTTAAAACTCCACTTTCATTATAAGTGTCTTATACAAAGTTTTCTCACATAGACATGGTATTTATAATGGCAATGGTTGTGGGCCCTAATTTGGCATGAAAATCAAGATAACATAACAAATAAACTTGAGAGTGGTGATACCAACAAGATGTGAGTACAAGTGGGAGTGGCTAAAAAAATCAAAAAGAGGTTCCCTGATTCTTAGAATAATTAGGGCATGTTGAGCAAGCAACAAAAAATGCTGACTCTACTAGAAAACACTCTTGAGTATTTTGAAATGATAGAAACATGTCTATGAAACCATAATCTCTACCATAGACTATGCATGGAATGTGAATGGATTTGAGAGATGAGAAGATGAGAATGGATAAAGAACTAAATTAGACATTCTCATTGACTTGGTGTGTGCAAATGAGTTAATTACCACTTCTTAGAACCTGCAAGGACTAACTATTATGAATCCAATCATCAGATTAGTGAATCCTAACTTGATAACACTTGTGTAGACATTGCTCCACCCATAGACAAATGTCTATATCCACAATATATTTGTCTTTGATCCCATTTAAGGCCTTGCTCTACTGTCAATTGGGCATCTATAGCCCTGATAGAGGTTGCCTGAATCATCTAGATTGAGTTTTTCAAAAATTGATTTTTCTTTTCTTTTCTTGTTTTCTCTGTTCTTTTTATTTTCTTGGGATCTCAATTCTAGGTTGGGGAACATCATAGAAATTGAAAGATAGAAGTATACATTTTTCACCCTAGATTTTCACAATAGCAGGTTCATCTAGGCAAACCCAAAAACTGTTAAGATATTTTTTTTGTATTTGGTTTCAAGAGAAAGTCTTCATTGACCAAATAGTTTACCCAAACCTAACCCAACTTGAATAAATTTATAACACACATGATAGCCTAAGTTTTTGAAACCGAATCAAAAAAAAATCTAATGCTATAAATACTGAGAGTAATTACACACCAAATCATCACTCAAGTTACCTATGGGCTTTCTATTCTTCATTCATTGACCAACAAGGGAACCTATAAGGCATAATAGAGGATCTATACCAAAAGAGATAATAAACAAGGGAAAATTGACAATATAAAGTGAAAAAAGTAGGAAAAACAAATAAGAGATAAAAGTAGGAAAGAGAAAGAACATATTTACATGAACTTATCAAGCAAATGCATGCTTGAAAGCTATTTTTTTTAGGGAATACCTATTAATAGGCCAAAAGACATCCTCACTAGTTAGACACTTGATACATAATGCTTTCAAGTTTAGTAATTTGGGAAGGTTCGTAGATATCCTACCAAGGAAAAACATGTATTTACGTCTATGTTGAACTCTATGCTCATGAATGCTATCCCAAAGATTTATATCTACTTTATTTTCAAGCAACTTATTTAAATTTTCTAAATCAAATATAGCAATGTACTTACATCTAATTTTTATAAAACACTTGGGATAGGGTTTGATAAATACCTCTACCGATACATTAAATTTTGATAGGGGATAGGGGTGGGTATCAACACATACCAGAGTAACTTGCCTACCCAACTTGGTAGAGATAGGTTCTTGTTGGAAGCCTAATAATGAATCAATTATATATTTCTCCTTAACTAATACGAGTGCTATGGCAAAATCCTCATTATCTTCATCATCTATAAGGAGTAGGCTTGGTTCTTCCCATGTCAAGGATATTATGGATTTATCATTGGTAGCTGAGGTGTGTAGGGAATTACATTAGATCAAGCTATTTTTAGCTTCAATTTTCACCGATCTAATTTCTTCATCACTAGGGTATCCATTCTCATGATCATGCATTTATATCTTGGCTACTTACACTACTATGAGGAGCATAGGAGTGATGTAATAATATTCCTTAGGCTATTATAAAGGTTCAAAACACTTAGATGTAAGTATAACAACTTGATTTTCTTTTTCCTTCCACCTATCATCAATAATGTATAAGTGTTGATATTCAGGCATGAGAACTTTCATGACTGTACCATTCAAGTTCACACTAATCAGATAAAATGTAAGGTTGTATAAAAGGTGAGAGTTCCTCCATGTTTGGCTCTTCTAACTCACCTTCTTCATGTAGACATCCAATTTCATCATTATTTTCTTTCAGCTCACTCATCTCCAATGACAAAATGGGAGTCAAACTATTACTATTGAGTTGTCTATCATCCTGAATCAACTTGTAAAATGTAGGGATAATAACATATGATATGAGCATTTCAGATGCATAACATGCATTTTGTTCATCTAATTATTTCGATTATTCTTTTTCTTCTTCCATATGATTGCAAGAGGTGTCTAATTATTCTTCTTGGGTGGGTAGCTTGCTGATATTTTGATCTTAAGCCAATAGGTCACTTGGAATAAATGTTACCATTTCATCATTTAACTCATCTTCATCATTACTCTTAGAGACCATTTCTTGTATACATAATGATATATTATCAATTAATAGGACCATTTCAACATTCATCTCACTTTTATGTCCAAATATACCAAATTGTAAACTTTAAAATGCAGTCTCATATACCAATTTAGACATTGCTTGTTGAAAATCTCCTGTAACCAATGAAACTTGATTAGTAAATACATTGAAAGATGCTTGATCATTAAATCGAGGTGAAATAACCTAATTATTAAATGTTGAATTGATATAATTACATGCATTAAATGCACTAGTAGGGTTCTCATTTGTACATGGAGGTTTGATTGGTCATACAATTGAGGCAATGCTTCGTTATAAGGTGAAAATTAGTCAATGGGCTAATTCATAGTCAGGTAAATTGAAGGATTTTGGTTGTAAACACCCAACTATCTAAGCAAATAAAATGGTTCTACGTAATAACTGTGGGGCATTGATTATTGTTCAATTATGAAGGCCTATTGGTAAGTCAACACCAAATATTTGAAAGTGGACGGAGTTCTCTTAATTAATATAGTAGTTAGGGGATCAAAAATTTTGAGATAAAATTCAATAGCCACCACTTTAATTTATAGGAATGAGTTATTCAACCTCTTGTACAACTCATGAAAGTGAATGTTTAATGGGCTAATAGATTCATTGGACTCCCTATGAGCTATAGAAAATTGGTAATACAGGGCAACATGATCAATTAAAACATTAAAATGGTTAACAAATAAGTTTTCAAAGATATCCTACAAGGTAATAGATCTATATAGTAAACCAAGGAACCAATTATATGCATCCCTATCTAGAGAGCAAGGAAAAAGATGACATGCAATGTCTTGATACTACATTTGAGTCTTGATTATGGCATTCTTGAATGCCTAGATGTGTTCCTCTACTGTGCGAATCCCACCATGTGTGTTTTTAGGACAAAAATCATTTAGATTATTTGGCAAGTCATGAACAAGCCTTGGAATGTTCATAGGGTATCCACCTATACCAAACTAAGAAGGATTAGCCATAGGGATTTAAAATTCAATTTTATATTATTAGAATTTGAAATGCTACTTTGGGCAATGCCTCTAAAGTAAAAGTTATGAAATTTAATATTTAAGTTATAGTTCAAGCCTCCCTAGTGATAGACTTGTTAGTGTGCATTTCAAGCACACAATAGGTTGGGGAAAGCATAAAGGAAGGGCCAAATGACCAAAATGAATGATCAACTATAATATCCCAAATAGTCCCTCCTAGTGCCAAAACTATTGACATGTGTTTCAAACATGCAACAAGGTGGGAGAAGTATAAAATAGGGGCCAAAATACCAAAATGAATAATAAGCTAGAATATTTTGAACATGCCCTCCATCTAGTGCTAAAACTATTGACATGTCATTTGGCATGACTCACCAATGTTAGGATTTCAAGGTGATAAAGCTCATCCAACCTCTCCTGAAAGGAGTCGTACAAGTCAAGTCTCTCAGTCATTCATTGTGATTTGCTCTGATCAAGGGGCCTTTACTAGTGTGAGAATAATCAAACTTCATTTTGTCATTGTTCTAGTCCTTGTCATAGTTTTAGAGGGAATGCAGGCTTTTGATTTCACTCATATGGGTTTTCATTCTATTTCAAAAAATAACTATAAACTAGCATTTTCATAGTTTGCTCATGTGTTAAAATCAACATTTAGGGGTTTGTTCAAATGGGTTTGTGACTGATTCATCCATTCATTCATTTCATTATTACCATTTAAAACTACATTTATAGTAATGGATATATAATTACAATAAAAAATAGATGTGCAATAGCTTATTGCATTCACCTACACTAACTCTAGCTTAGAAGCTGATAAAAAAAAAGAAAAAGAGGAAGGGAAAAGATAAATAAATCCTAGAGAAGATTCATCCAAGTCTAAAGTCGCCCAATCGAATGCAACCCATGAATTGATCCCCATGTGGCTAGCATTCACACAACCAAAATGGGAACTAATGCCAAAATCTAAGGGATGGAGATCTAGAAAGAAAGAGACACACTGCCACCATATTGCATGCACAAATGAATGTAAAACAATCTTCCATAGCTCATATATTAAATAAAATTTTGTTTGATACCACAATAGTGTTTACAGTCAATTATTTTAATACAAAATGGGGAAGTATAACCCCATGGAAAAATAAATGGAGAGATAAAAATAAAAATAAAAAATGACTAGTCCAATGTCCCTTGGGAGAGAAAAAATGAGCCAACCCCTTTATAGTAAAAATCAACCAATAAATAGAAAATGTAGTCTTCATTGGGATGGATTTTCCCTCCAAAATTCCCAATAACTGGCATTAATGCCTTATCTACCTCCTTTCTCTCCATTCTCCTTCCAATCTTACTAATTTCATTATTTATGAGCTATAAAAAGGCCAAAAACAAATTCAAATGTTGCATGAAAATGGCTCAATAGTAAAATGTGACATAAAATATTGAATAGGTTTTGGCACAGGTTAAATTGAACAAAATTAAGACCATAAATTCATTCGAGCTAGAACCACCTTTATATCAAAGTAAAAAGTTTCAAAAACCAACATTCAAGGATTAAAATATTACCTAAAAAATCACTTCAGGCTCAAAAAACCATTTCCCATTCCTAATTAGGATTTTGGATGCACAGGCAAGTTAAAAAAGTTACTTTTTTGAAACAAATGCACTCTAAGTGGGCTTTAAAATCCCAAATAAAACTAGGGTGGGATTTTTTATGCATGAAAGACATAATTATACTCTTGTTTCAAATACCTAATCTAGCTTAGGACCCATGGTTTGAACTGTAGGTTTTGCATTATGGGGCTCTAATGTTAATTGGGTTTTGAAGCCCAAATAACATTGAATTGAGCTCAAAGACCTCATCGTAGACCTAGCTAGGGATAAATACCTGACCACCGCTATTATAGAAATGACCCCCCACTCTTGACCTAATACGAAATTTAATCCCTGCTATAACTAAAAGCTATTGTTTGAAACCTCTATGACTTAATCAAGGAAAAATACATAAATAGAAATATGACAACCCGACATCTCTTTCATAGACATAATCAAGAAATGAATCGACAATAACAACTATGATGCCTCTCCTACTTGGATCATGACCTAATCAGATAAATAAGCTTTACTACTAAAGGAAATGTTCCTACTAACTAGCCTAGACCTAATCAAAACATTTCTTCTGGTTATAACTAAGTCATGGAACGAAGGAATCCCTAGACCTATTCAGGCTTAGGTCTATGGGACTTAACAATTTTCAACGTAGACTTAGCTAGAGAAAAAACTCAGGATAGAACTAGACAAGGAAAAATTGTACCTCGAAGACCTAATCAGGGCTTAAAATCCTGATTTGGTTGGCAACTTAAGACTTTTAAAACCACCTAAAAAAAACCTATTCGAGAAATGAGGCAAGTTTTTCTCAAACTTAACACAATTTTTGATGAAATAAAAGTCATTCAAGGAGTCATATAGGGACCAAATGTAAATTATCAAAGTGAATCACATGATCCTAGTCAATAATATGGGGAATTTTTTAAGGCCCAATTGGAATGGAAATTGACATGACCCCCCAAAGTGGCTACAGGGCACAAAGAGGGTAACTGAGCAAGATTTCCAAGCATGGATAAGTGTAACAAAACTATGCTTTGGGGCCAAGTGTTATATATGAAAGTTTACCATTTGGACTTTGTCATCATGATGGGATGAGTTTTGGCAGATATAATGGAATGGAAACCAAAATGACCTCCTAGAGTAGGCTAAAAGAATTGGTAAGCTATATTTCAAATGCAAATTAGGAGGTCAAAACTCCACTTTCATGCTAAGTGTCTTATACAAAGTTTTCTCAAATGAACATAGTCTATTTAATGAAAATGGTTATGGGGCCCAATTTGGCACACAAATTGAGATGACCTGCCAAATTAACTTCATAGTTTTGAGACCAACAATCTATGAGTGTAAGAAGGAATGTTTACAAAAAGTAAAAAGATATTCCCTAATTTTTGGAAGATTTAGGGAATGTCGCACAAGTAAAAACAGTATCCTTTACCTATGGGATTTTTGCTCCCAAAATGTTCTAGATGAAGGTAAAGGAGATCCAAAATAACATTTTTTATCTTTTCATGCCACACATTTCGACCATGATTTCAATGATAAATTGGTAACAAAGGTGTTTCCTAAAATCTTAAAAGGTCATGCCTTATGTTAGTTTTATGATTTGCCTGTCTAACCAGTCATAACATTTAATCCATTTATAGATCAATTTCTCAAGAATTTTGCTATCAACATTGATAAAAATATCTCTTATGTGTAAATTTTTTAACTTAAGAAAGGAAATAATGAGCCTATTAGTGACTATATATTTCATTACAAGACCATGCTCACCAAAAAACTAACACCTTGGTAGATAATGAATTAAAATTTATCTTTAAATAATTTGCATAGGTTAATCATTAAAAAAAAAGAGATCATATTAGTAACTTTTTCATACAATAAGAGAAAGAGAAGTCAAACTTCTCATTTTGAGGAAGCTCAAACATGCATCTACATCTACTTTAACTTCTACAATGAAGTTTTAGATTAAACCATCATATAAAGTTAAGCCAAACAATAGTAAAACTGATTCAAATATCATAGTCAATGCTATATCACAAACTTCAAATAAGTTTGTTTCATTAGAGCAACCAGGAATGAATTTTTTTATATTATTACAATTACCATGTAAAATGCTTCAAAATTTACTTGAGTGCAATCTCATTACTCTACCTCCACCATTAGAGGTTGACATAAGTAGACCTCAAAGTAAATTATTTGATATCAATGCGCAGTGTAATTACCATAAATGTAATGGGTACTCTACCAATATATGTTTCAAGCTAAGATATCACATTCAATACTTATCGATAATAATGTTATTGAGCTAAACACTTATACATAGGTAATTAATCCATAACAAATTGAAAATATGATTTAGCTATTTTTTAAATATTGAAGTCTTATTCCTAATTTAGTTAAGGGTCTAATTTGACTAAATCAGTAAATAATGTTAAAATAATTTAGTTACTAATTTGTATAATTTAATTATATTTTTAACCTTTCTATAAATATCAATAAATATGAAGAAAATAAGAGTTAGCTAAAAATTGGATGAAACAACCAAGACAAGGTCTAGAATTTGCTATGGAAGATTGGGATAGTGTCACAAATCAAGATCTGGATTTCATTTTGTGAAAGGATAGGATCATTGAAATAGGACACCCTAGGGTCTAACACTATAGTCCTCTTCTGCCACTATTATCTCAGAGACCTGAGTTTTTTGGGTTTTGTTCATTATCCCTAAGTGAGCCTACTTAAGAAATTTTGACTGTTGAAGGTCTATGAAACTCATTATAGAGCTAATTTAGTCTTCAAACCCTATACTTCATTATGTTTTGATCAATATTGAGAAATAAGGGGTGGTTAGTGTGTGTAAGATGCACTGAATGTGTATCCACACCCCTTGTGTGAGCACGTTGCCTATATACCAATACTCCGAAGAGGGATCAAGCCATATCTAGTTCTCCCACTTGATGTGATTTGTGTAATAGTGTTATGAAGATGTAAAAATGCTAAATTGGGTGTGTTTGAGGTGGTTAGGGATTGGTAGAGAATTTGGATGTGCTTGTAGCTATATTAAATGGTTGTATGCAGAGAATAGGAAAGTTTGCCTCAAATGTCAACCCTTTCTAAATGAACTTTGAATGGGATTTTATAGAGATATATTGGTCATGGGTCTAATGTATTCATGTTAGGTTAACAAGAAGAAGGAAAGGAATCAGAAGGAAGTGAATGTTGGAGATAAAAATGCAATTAAATAGGAGCACCAGAAATAGACACCTTAGGGTTTGATGTTATAGTCTTAGTTGGGTGCTATTATCCTATAGGTGCAAGACCTAAGGGGATGGAATAGGGATGGGAAAAGTAGCCTAATTGAGCTAGAATTAGGTCTCATAAGTATATGGATGACTGAGAACAAGAAAAAAGGTATCATGAAGGGTCATGAGAGCATGTAAGAGGGACCTATGGGTTGGGTGTCACAAGCCACACTCAAGCTATCGATTTTCACATTTTATATGACTAGATTTTCCTCCCATTTATTCTAGTGATACAACAAAGTGAAATATTAGGATAAAGGAAAAATAGAAAGCGTACCTGAATTTACCTATAAGGGTGAAGCTCATGAGGCTGTGTGATGATAGGTGTGCATAGAGAGAGCATGTTGTGAAATGTAAATCTATTGAGATCCTGAGTGATGTTGGGTGATACTAGATATGTACTGAACCAAGAATAATATCAAAAATGGAGTTGAGTACTTAATTCCCTAAGAGTGGCTCAAAAATGCAAAGTTTGGGCCTTTGGATCCATCATCACCCACTAAGTGAATCTATGTGATCATGCATGTGTTAATCAATGTTTGGACTCTATGTCCAATCCCTATAAATAGGTGGCTCAAGAATACAAAGGCTAGCTAGTCTTTTGGATCTATCATTGCCCCATGAAATGAAGCTATGAATTGATATTAGTATGAAATGTGTGCCATATGAGATGGTTCCTAAATGCCATGAATGTTCTATAATCTGATAATATGGCATGGCTAGCTGAACCTGTACTAGAAATTAGGCCACTCTTGGCCACTCAAAAAAGGTGGAGATTAGGCTTGTATGAAAGCCACTCCAAAACTGGGCAATAAGCTTATGTGGAATCCACTCATAAATGATGCCAACCATTTGTAGATGGAATAAGGAATGCAACTACTAAGAATACATGGGTAATGTATTGAATGTGAATAGAAAATAAGTCAAATGTGTCATGCACATTTCCCCCAATCACTGGTGTTTAAAACATGGATTTTGATCTGGAAGTTATATCAATTTCCTAATTCTTATCTGGAAGTTATATCAACTACCTAATCTAGAATTGAAACTGAGTGCCATCATGCCATGCATGATGCCCCCTATATCTAGATTCTATGAGAAAAACTATACTAAAACTTTTGATTCTAAATTAAACTGTAGTCGACAAAACTATAACTATACTTACTTTTTTATCTATTTGTAAATGATCTAGTTTTTTATATATCTGGATATAACCAAAATTAGACACTGTGCTATAGTCCAATCTTGGTGTTCTTATTTTATGCTGATTCTGATGATTAGTCTATAATTATCACTGTCTATCTAGTCTGATCTACCTAGTTTAAAGTCTGGATACTATTTTAGGTGTTTTGAATGTTGATTTTTTGACTGATAGGATCTTTGATCTCTATGACAAAACCCCTATTTGTTGCCCCCTCTTTTGAGGGTTGGAATGAAGACCTTGTAATGACTATTTTTAGAAGAAAGAGCCCTTTAAGTGTGTTATGCTATAAAATACATGATATAACAATGATAATCGACAAGATATCTCAAGATATAGCATAGTTTGTAAATGGAGATTATTAGATCAACAAGGGTATGCCCAGATATATATAATAATGTAATAACATGTGCAATATAATAAACTAGAACTGAAAGTCTGGTTAATTGTTAATTGTTAGTTTTCAAGGAGGCATGGAGCATGATGTCCATCATATCATCCAAGAAAGCAAGAGAATGCATGATGTGGATCATGGCAATACAAACAATTGAAAAGCAAACAAGTAAACAAGCACACAAGGCAAGAAGTATATAAGAGTGGCCAAGGGGCCAAACAAACAAGGGACATGGGCACATGTCACTCAAACTAGAAAGCAAGCATACAAGGCATGTTTAAATGCCACATACACATAGAATTGAGACAAACAAGGTTGGCACAAGGGCCACAAGCACATAGAAGAGTACAAGTAAAGGACATTGGTAAATGTCCTAAGGTACACACAAGAATATAATCAAAGAACATTGGCAAATGTCTTAAGGAATATACGGAAGACAAAATAGGAACTAAGAAATGCAATCAAATCTAACTATGCAAAGCAATAATGAAAATCATGTAAATACTGGAAATATAATCGCATCTAACAAATCAAATCAAGAAGTTAAAGTATGCAAGACATGTACAAGACTAGGTATATGCTAAGAAACACACAAGTGCTATATACTAGTGAAATGTTGATAGAGTAATTTGTGTAAACTAGTAAATAATGTACATCAACATGACAACTAGAGTGTGTGGTGTAGGAATGACATAACTTGGATGGTGTAGTCGTGTAGGAGATGCCCCCTATGGGTAAATATATCGATGTATGTCTCGAATGTGGAAGTAGGATGCCCCCTCAATGGATAGATTGAAGTAATCAAGGATCTGGAAGTCTCTACACACACTCAAAGAAGATCAAGTGAAGCATGGTAATGTAGATAAATCGATAAACAATAGCACAAAACAACAAATGTAAGTCTAACATGGTAGTAAAAATGTAAAGCATGGATGATGCATACAATAGAGATGTTTTTTGGATTTTTAAATTATTTAAATGTTTTTAGATTTTTGATATATTTGAATGTTTTTGTATTTTGAATTATTTTAATGTTTTTGGATTTTTGATATATTTGAATGTTTTTGGTATTTTAAAATATTATATTTTTTTTGTATTTTTGATATTTTTGAATGTTTTTGGTAATTTTACATATTATATTATTTTTGTATTTTTGATATTTTGAGTTATGTACAATCAATAATAAGAAGATTATGTATAAGTAATTAAAAAGAAGCTATGTATAAATAAGACTTAGAAGACATGATACTAACTGATGAGTCTCATGAGAGACTCCCTATCATGGTGTCCTTTATCAAGGAGAGGGATCATGCATGATAGAAAGGCTAAGACTATGGTTTTGAAAGCTGTATATGCTATAAATGCTTTGAAATATCTATAGTGGAAATTGACTGTGGGGTCCCCCTGTAACTCTAAGAAGTAGATATAATTGTAGGGCTCTTAGGGATCCATCTGGTAGTAAAATAAGCTCTCAGAACATGTGCTCTGTGTGTAGGCATGAGATCTCAATGATACTGCTCTAAGTGTGAACAATGTAGCTGGAAGCTATTGATAATCTTGAAATTATGGTTATTAAGAGGCCTTCATGGAAGTTTATAAACTCTCTATGCTAGCAACGAGCCCTCAACTGTGTCTAAGTCTGAACTGGAAGAATAAATATAACTGGTAGAGGAGCTAAAACTGATGAAGAAGCTGAAATTGGTGATTGTAAATTAGAAGATGGCTCTGAAGTAGGGAGTGGTAACTTATATGAAACTCCACAAACTATAAAAACCTAATTAACATGAATGGATTTAATGCATCTATGAACTGTAGAAAGTACTGCTTGAAGTTTTTGAATCCATGGTTAACCAAGTAACATATCAAAAACTCCTGTACTGGGAACTATAGTAAATGGTGTGTCCATGTGTGTTGGAATAACCTATAGAGGAAGTAAAATCTCACCTAATGAACTCTATATGTGCCCACTAAATCCACTAATAACTATGTCTATCAAGGTAATATCTTGCTTTAAATATCCCAAATGCTGTAGTAATGCCATAGTGCACATGTTCACACTGGATAATTATCTATGAGAACACTATGAATAAGATGATTATGAATGTAGGATTTGATAAAGAGTGCATGAAAATACGAATCATCCTCAACTATCTCTTGCTTTGAGAAGGAGATTGAAGGTCTAGTTACTAAATGGATGTGACTCAACTGAAGGTGCCTGATATGTAGCTGATGGAGGATGTGCATGATATACATGGTGAATACTTAATGTATCCCCTATTTCTTGTTTAAAATGTTGTGGGAAAGGATCTAAAAATATTTTCAAAGCTTTGTCTTGTGTTGGATTTGTCTGAGGATGTTCAATTGAAGTGCCAAGATCAATAATGTTACCATCTATTAAGTCCTATATCTTATGTTTCAAACTAATGAATATGTTTGTTGTGTGGCTTGGTGCCCTTTGAAAGTTACAAAATGCATTCTGATCATATCCCTATAGAAGAGGATTTATTGGATCAACTTTCCAAATAGGAGGGAGAGATATGATATTACATTCCAATAAATGTTATAAAATTTTGGCTAGAGATGCTGGTAGATTGGTAAAATTTTGCTGAGGAGGTGATGATAAAACCACTTATAGATGGGGATATAAAGCCACATTAACTATAGGTTGATTTTGACTCTTGCTATCATTGACATTTACTTTGTATGGGACTTTGCTATTACTCTTGTTTGTTGTTTTTGATAAGCTTGTGTACTTGAGTTTACCCATTGAAATGAATTTGACTTCCATTTCCTTTAGTGTATGACATAAATCAGTGAAGGAAGAGAATATTTTGAACATTATTGACTCATGCAAAGCTAGTAGAAGACTCTATTTGAAGAGATCTTGTAACTCTTGATTGGCCATGGGGCTAGTCAGCTTACCCAAGATAGTCTTATATCAAAGAACATAATTTGTGAGATGCTCATTTGACCTTTGTTTTTGTTGTGTAACTTGGGCATAGAAAACCTTATTACCAATGTTAATGTTGAAATGAGATAGGAACATGTCAGCTAAAAGATTTAATGCATTGATCGACTGATTTGGTAGATTATAGAGCCATTGTAAAGCATAATCCTTTAGATTCTATGGAAATAGTTTGGTTAGTAACCAATAATTTGGAACATAGTCCAATTATGCTACGTGAAAAGCTCTCAAGTGTGTCTCTAGATCACCCTTTCCATCATATAGAATGAGCTTGGGTTGAACAAAACATGGTGGCGAGGGTATAGAAACAATATGACGTGCCAATGGTGTATGAAGTAGAGCAAATGAATCCAAGGCCTTTTTAGGTCTAGATGAATCTTGCTCAAGATGAAAAACCTTGGATTGAAGATATTTTATCTCTTACATAAGGGAAGCTATATCAGGAGACAAGGATGTACTAGCCATAACTAGTGGTGCCTCATAAGAAGGTTGGGCTGTTATAGGGAGTTGTTGAGACATAGTTTCCCTTGTAGTGTTATTTGCAACTAGTTGCTCTGAAAAAAGGAAAGACTCAAATTATTTAGCCTTTTTGATTTCCATGATAGATTGTAAGATAAGAGTATAATCTCAGGATTATTCCCTAAGTCTTTCTCAAAAATTTTGTAGGATCAATTCTTTATTGAGGACAAATTCATTATCAATAATAGGTGGAAGTGGATCAAGAGTTTGATGTGGTAGGTCATGAACATCGATGTTTGTATCATAATTTTTATTCTCATACTGCACATTATCAAAATTATCCTCATAGAAATTAGTGTAATCTAGATGTGTAAGATCTATAGTAAGAACCTAAGCTAGTTGTTTATCCATGGTATATGGTCAGGTTGAAGGAATCTAGGTGAATTCAAGAGGGTTGCCACTAAGTCTTGCACTTTGCCTCAAAGGAAGAGATGTGAGGAGCTTAGGTGGCATAAGGAAAATAACTTGAAAAATGAAAGAAAAAATTAAACAAATATAATCTAAACAATGAATTGGAATATGCATAAAAAGGATATGAAGCTCACAAACATGTAAGGTGATACCTCAAAAAATAATGGGACCTAGTAGATGCAACTAGTGTTTTGAAAATGTTTTTTTTAAACTTACTTTGGAATTTTAAAAATTATTGTCAATTTTTGATTTAAATATGCAGGTAAAAAATGAAAAAATTATTGGAAAATTCTTGATTTAAATGGACCTAGTATATACAACTAGGGTTTGGAAGATTTTTTTTAAAAATTACTATGGAATTTTAAAAAATAAAATGAATTTTTGATTTAAATATGTAGGTAAAATATCAAAAAAATATTGGAAAATCATCAAGGAATTTACCCTAGGGTTTTTAGGTTTTTTATGCACAAACAAAGTAAGTCAGGTTCATCAAATAATTAACTATTTTATGAATATTGGAATCTTATTCCTAATTTAGTTAGGGTCTGAGTTGATTAAATAAATATATAATATTTCAATAATTTAGCTACTAATTTGTATATTTTAACTATATTTTAAACCCTTCTATAAATAGGAATAAATATGAAGAAAATAAGACTTAGCTAAAAATCAAATGAAATGACTAAGACATAGTCTAGAAATTGCTATGTAGGACTGTCACAGTGTTACAAATTAGGATCTATCTTTAATTTTGTGAAAGGATAAGAGCATTAAAATAAGACACCCTAAGGTCAAACACTAAGTCCTCTTCTACCATTGTTGTCTTAGAGACCTAAGTTTTTTGAGTTTTATTCATTGTCCTTGTGTGAACCTACCTATGAAATTTTGATTGATAAAGGTCTATGGAACTCCTTATAGAGATGATTTAGTCTTTAAAACCTAAACTTCATTGTGATTTGATCAATCTTAATAAAGAGGGGGGGGATAGTTTGTGTAAGATACACTTAATGTGTATCCACACCCCTTATGTAGGTATGCTTCCTATATACCAATACTCTGAAGAGGGATCAAGCCATATGTAGTTCTCCCACTTGATGTGCTTTATATAATAGTGTTATGAAGATGAAAAAATGCTAAACTAGGTGTGCTTGAGGTGACAAGGAAATGGTGTGAGGATTTGGATGTGCTTGTAGTTGTATTAGATGGTTGTATGTAGAGAATAGGGAAGTTTTCCTAAATGGTCTTGCTTGTATTCTTATTTTGCTTTTGTAACATTTGTCAAACCTTTCTAAATGAACTTTGAATGGGATTTTATAGAGATCTATTAGTCATGGGTGGAATGTATTCACGTTAGGATGACAAGAAGAAGGATAGGAATCAGAAAGAAGTGACTATTGAAGATAATAATGCAATTGGATAGAAGCATCGAAAATGGACACCTTAGGGTTTGGTGCTATAGTCCTAGTTAGGCACCATTGTCCTACAAGTGTGAGACTTGGGGGGATGGAATAGGTATGGGAAAAGTAGCCTGAATGAGCTGGAATCATGTCTCAAAAGTCTACGAATGACTAGGAAAAAGCAAAAATATGCCATGAAGGGTTATGAGAGCATGCAAGATGGACCTATGGGTTGGGTGTCACAAGCCACACTCAAGCTACCAATTTTCACATTTTATATGACTTTAAAATGGCAAGTTGAATATTTTCAGTGAACCATACGCTATCCATGAGATAAACAAGGATAAATTGATAGTGTATCATGAATATAATGCAAAAACACCACTTAATACATGATCATCCATTAGATGAAATTATTGGTATAATTATTCAAACTTGCCAGCCATGTCTTACGATCACCTTTGATGATTGTGAGATAGTAGATGGTGATTTTGATTTCCATGCCTTATGTATATGAATGTACATTGTTAAAAAAACATGTATATAGTGTATTAGTCAATAATGGATAAAGTGACAATGCATGTACAATGACATTAATCCATTCATTAGGTTACACACAACATGACATACAAGAGACATTTAAAAAAGTCAAACCATTCAATGGGAAACCAAAAACTACTTTGGGATACATTATGTTATCTCTTCAGGTGGAACCTGCTATATTATCCACTCATTTTATACCTCTACCATAGAATGGAGTCTTTGACATGATATTAGGATTCCCTTGGTTACAAAATTTCTATGTGGTACCTTTGATGTTACATAGATTCCCAATTACATTTATCATAGCTAAGTGGTCACAATTTTAGGAATTAGATATGAGTATCATCTATAATATAAGGTACCTCTTCTTACCCATCCACCACCTCAATGCATTGATAAATCTATTCAAGACCAAAACACATTTACATTTGTTGCATTGATGTGAAATCTTTTTATACAACCAATTTATAAAAAAGTGCAAAACTATCAAAAGCAACTAATGTAAAAATAAACAATATATCGAGAAAAGGTGTCAAGTTGACAAAAAACACCATCATATGTAACATATTCTAAATTGGTGATACACACAAATCAATGTGTTTCACAAAAAACACAACATTTGGAGCAACCTTCTACTACTTCTATTTGGATTTCAAACCATCCTAGGTCTTCCAGAGCTACTCCTCCCACAAAGGATTACATGAGTAGTGATTTAGATAATTACATTATAAAATCTAATGCCATTTTTTAATTTTACCTCGACACATGTTTTATATTGTTTAGATTCATCCCCCTTCTTCTATTTTCAAACCCATGTTTTATCTATTCGTCTCTATTATTCTTTCTTCAAAATTAAAACAAATACAAAAAAGAATTCAAATATTTCAAACATTCAAAATTTTATAAAGTCTACAACTAGGACATGCACATGATTATACATCTAGTTTACATCTTTGCCATACTATTTATCCTCTTTAGAAATAAGGGTAAGGAGAATAACCTAATCAACTAAGGAATAGACTATTAATAGAAGCATACCAATTAAATACTTTAAATCCACAACATATTATAATAAATGTTGAATGAAATACAATAAATATAGAAAGTGAAATGTAAAACAATAATTTGATTGCTTAAACATGAAGAAAGAATAATACTTAGCTAATTAAATGATACACAAGTAGATCTGGGAAGTGTAGTTTCATAAATAGTCAGGATGATGCTCAGTTGTGATTTATCAAATTCTTGAAATCAACTCTTTATAAGTTTGGACACTATTTTCAAAATAGGGACACTAGTGTCAACACTTATGTCTGAAAGCTAATGCTTTTATCCTGTATAGATTACAAGTAATTTTATATAAATTTCACTTTTGCTTTTTAAGGTTTACTATCCCTTTGAGATTCTTTATTTGGATATTGCGCATTGGTTCTGAATATCAATGTGTAGTTCAAAACCCTAGGTCCTCTAATTTAGTGCATGCCACCTAGAAAATAGGAATTAGTAGGATCAAGTGAAGTTGAGCTGACCTGAAAGACCCCTATGTTAGTGAGCAGTGCCTTCATATCCAATACTCTGAAGAGGGCCTCAGGCTGATGTAAGTCTCCCCTGTATGTGAGTTTGTATATGAATAATTATGAAATATGTTATATATGAGTGTTGTCCTAGATTGTAACTTGAAAAATAATGCACATGGGCTACTCTTTGAATGTTTTATACCTGTAACTATAACTACTTTTTAAATAGGGAAGGACAGGGTAGTGGAGCTCATTTGTGTGAATGATTAAGTGAGCTTGATAGGTGATTGCTTGGTAATTTGTAGATGTCTATAATGAGTGACATTTATTTTATATTTATATTTCACCTTTTGAAATGACCTCATAAGAGGGTTAATTAATACAAATAGGTAGACCATACTTATTAAATTATTTGCAAATTTGAGTGTTTGTAAGGTAAAGACACTAGCCTCAGAACTAGGAAACTAGCATTGACACTAATGTCCTAGTCTGGATAGTAATGCCCTGGAGGGTAGAGAATTGTTAAAGATTTGTAACTATTAATGTAAGACATATATAAGGTTTTAAGCATAATTTGGGCTATAGGTTATCTAAGTAATCAGAGTATTAGGGTCAAACTATAGGATAAACATTTAGGTACAATGAGATGGTGAATGCGAGGCTTGTAGCATCAGAAAGGTCCTAAAATGAAGGGTTAAGCCATGAGTGATATTTTCTACGTGTATAAGATTAGTTTACCATGTAAAATCTAGATTTAGCATATAAACATAAATTATTTATGTCATCACTAGTAGATATCATAATCTTTTTGTATCACACATGCATTTAAATGGTATTTATGACTGTTATTTAGGACATGCAAATTTTACATGGACTTAGATATTGGACTTTCCTCTACCCAGTGGCCATGCCATGCTGGGGGAATCTTATCAAAAGGTTACAATATTTACAAGTGTTGTCATTATATAAACACTAGAATGTGTTTAGCTATATATACTCTTTAAAAATGTTTTTGATAACATCTTTATCTTACGTTGTGTACATGGATATGTTATTTTCTAGGATATTATTACATTACATATTACTTGGTGTGGAATATATTTCTATTTATATGTTCCATTGATCATATTACTTATACATAATATATTAGACTTAGCTTGTCTATTAGGTATGGCCTTTGGCCCTTGTGTGTGATTCAAACATAGACATTTCCATTGAGTGAATGGCCCTTACTTCATATGTGTTATTATGACATATTCATGTCCATTAAGTGAATGGACCCTATATTTATTGTGTGTGGCCCTTAACCTTCTCTAGGTGTGCGACATTCTCATGTCCTTTACATGTTGGCCTTCAGCCCTTTGAGTGACATTGTGCTTGTTGAGTTTGATAAGTACCATGATCCATATCATGTACTTACTATTGTATAGGATTCTTCTATTAAAACTAATATTATGAGCTTCATTAATAAATTTATCTAGATTCAATACCTTAATCATTGCATCAAATGTTACATACATGCTTTGAATAATACATATCTCACTATGATGACATGTATTTTCACATATGCTATGATATTCAATGATTATATCTTGATATGCATGATACAAATAATTTTTATTTTGAGATGAATGAATTTCAAGACAAATCCCTCACCTCAAAAGGGGGAATTTTAGTGTGATTTTAACACAAAGATAAGCCTATATAAGCAAAAATTAGTTCTAGGTAAAAATGCAATTTTAGATAATTCAGAATGGTTTAAAATTTAGTTATCAGTATAAAGAGGGCATATGCCATGCACATGCATTCACATTAAAATAAAATATCATAGACTCATATATTTTGGGTGCATATGTATGGGTATACACATACAAGCTTTAAAAAAATGAAGTTTAGATCTACATATAGTTACAAATTTTACATTTATCACATGGGGGCATGAAAAAAATTCATACACACTATAATTTTTCATATTCAGATGGTGTGATAGTAATTTGTGCTCACATTTTTTTCAAGTAGAAATTCATGATAAGGGTGAGGATACCCTTCCCTTTATCTATGAGCTCTTGTAATTTCAAATTTCAAATTTACAAGTTAAGTTAAATATGACAATATAATCTATATTGTATTTGTAATGGTTGATTTAGTTAAGTGTATAATGCATATTTCAGATTTAAAACCCTCTAGCATTATAGATTCTAAATCCATTATAGATTCAAACTTTTTTCTTATTTGGATTAAAATTACCAATAGTGAAAATTGATTTTCTGTATCCCTTAGTGGTTTCTATTTTCTATACATGTTCACTTAAGAGTAGGGATTTATCATCCTCAATTCACCATGGTTTAATAAAGAAACCAATCCCTCCAAGTGTTTCATGGGAAGCATCAATTATCCAATTCTTCAAGGATGCATCATGTTTAAGTAAAGTTATAAGAGAAACATCTATTTCACACATACATGCATAATCCTTTATTTTTCTTTAAAATATATTCAAATTAAAGTTACATTTCAATTTTAAATCTAACATATGGACATTAACTACTTTCACTTCATTATAGGATTTACTCTAGAACACCTTGCATGGTTGGAGCTTCCTCCTAAAGCTAAAGTTTATTGTACACACCCAGTTATATCTTTCCTTTGACCATATTAATTTCATTTTTATTTTAAATTTGGGGATTGGGGGGGAATGTAGATAATAAAATTTAGTCATCAATACTTGATAATGTCAATTTTGACCCACATTTACCTTAATTGACTTGAGCAATTAAATTGGTCCTATTTCACCACCTCACTCTAACCTAAATACTTATAATACCCCATCCTTTCCAAGTTTTTTTACACCTATATATAAAAAAATAATTTATTAAAGACACCTCTAAGCATTTTTATGGACACTTCAAATTCCTAAGTTTAAACTGATACCCTTCCTAGGTCAAAATTGACTTGCACAGGTTGAGATAATTAGTCAATCTTGTCTATTACAAGTTTATCTTATTGTTTACATAATAAAAACTCTTTTTAAAATTAAAAACCTTCATTACATGTTGGCATATATTCTTAGGATAAATATCATGAGTTTCACCCCTTTAGATTGTTGTAAATGCACATCTAAGCCTCTTATTTTACAACTAGACAATTTCACTATTTAGGCACACTTATACTATTACACATTTATCAAAGATTATAAGTTTGATTATATTCAATTGAATTATACCTTTTCAAAGTCATAAAAATATTATATTTGAGTCAAGCAAAACATTATCAAGTATTCAAGCTATCTCTAGATGTATACATGTAGTAAAGGAGTATTTCACTAAACACTCTAGGTGGGAGAACTACATGAGGTTTGATTCCATCTTTGAGGTACTATAGATACATAGGGATCATTAAATCATCATGGGGTGATTGGGGTAAGCTCATCCCATTACACTCCCCCTCTCTTTTTTCATGTTTTCAACTATCACAAGCCCTAGTGGGGTTTCAACCTTGAAGAGGTTATTTGCAAGTCATCTGCGCACAGTCAAAGGTATAAATTCCACATACCATAATATTTTAAATATGAATAGGTGAATATACCATCAGTTTACTATTTTCCTATTCATGTCAAGATTGACCCACAAGGATTAATAGTGGTAGTCGATCTTGATAATTTCTAATTGATTTTGACCAAAATAGTGACAATCACTTTTTCAGCTGCACGTGCATAATTAGGTGTAATTTGATCATTTCAAGGCATATTTTAGCCACATATAATCAAATTAATAGATAGTAATTAGTTAATTCTTCTTTTATTATTTGTGTTTTTATAGTTAGCTTTTTTCATTCATTTGAACTTTGTCCATTTTAGTACTTTAATTTCATTCTACTAGTTATAAGTCATTTACAACATTTACTATCCTTCAATTAATTTGATCTTATTTAGAGTCAATATACTAATTAATTCAATTTTTTTTATAACATAGTAGTAACCTAAGGAAAACATTGTGAGGCCCCTTATCCATAGGTGCATATCACATATGTAGACATAGAAATAGTAACAACAATAGTAGAAGTTCGAACACCTATTGTAGAGTCAGTACCTCTACAAGGTCTATTAATATTAGTGAAGGGATAATTTTATTCCTCAAGTGTGATAACCTTAGTATTATTTTTCATTTAATCTATAGTTACATGCAATAATGCATCATATAAGTTTGGATTCATATGAATATATTGAGCTAATTCCCTTTGATCTATTTCATCAAATTTATCCTCCATATTAATTATTTATTCCATTATAATTATGTGTTAAATATTTGAATTATATGGGGAAAATTAAAATCATATTTTAAACCTTAATAGGTACATTTTAAACCCTTAGCAAGTAGAATGAAAACCCTAATGAAAACTTAGGGTTTGGTGTGCTTAAAGGAATAACAGTGAAATCTAGGGTTTTTAAATATTGAAACCCTAAGAGAAATAGATCACCTATGAGGGGAAATAAGAAATAATATTTGAAAATTATATTTAAATACAAAAATATAAAACCCTAAGATAGTAGAAGAAGTGTTCAATACAAGGATTGGGTTCACCAATATTTTTTAACTAATTTTGGATTTAGTGGTATAAATAAGCCAAAATGTTGAATCTAGTTTAGATTGTATAATATATGTTTAAATCATGGAAATATGAATATAAAAATAGAGTATAACTAATTTATTACAATTTAATATATATGGAAATTGCCTAGAAAATAGGGTACTTAGGTTGTCTAGGTTCCGTTGTGTTATGTGGCTGTGTACAGTCATAAAAAAGGTTTTGTAAGGGATTTATGTTAACTTGTATAAAAAAATAGGATATGAAACTCAAAATGAAAAGTCTAATATTTATTGGACACCTATGTTGTCCATATTTTTTGTCCTGTATTAGATTCATCTAGGAGATATGTGTAGGTTTGTGATAGTTTGGATCATTATGATTATGTCTGCAAGTGTCTCTTATATATTTGGATGTCTTCAATATGTGTGAATAAATATGTTTTCCTTATCTTTGCCTCAAAACCCTAGTTTATACTCTTGAGACCAATGTGACATGGAAAACTGGTTTAGAAAGGATCAGTTGAGTTATTCTCATCCACCCTTTGCTTAGTGCCTAAGCGTTGCCTATATTATAATACTATGAAGAGGAATAAAATCACACATAATTATCCCACTTATCTCTATTTCATAATAGATGTAATATTAACATGATACACTATGGATTCAATACCTAACAACCTATGATTTTGAACTTAGAATGGTATTCAAACTTGGTTTAGGGCTTTCTCCTTTGAATGGTTTTAAATTTAGAAGCTTTATGGTAGTTCCTTTCAACATGTAGATGTTTTATAATGATATATAAATGCCTCATAGATAGGTGCTAGATAACAATAGGTTTAGGATTGATATCCTTATATAATTTATTTTTTGGGTAATTTCCATTTGAACCAACATACATAAAATATGTGTTGATCCATAAGAAGGATTTGGATTCATGGGAATAGCTATTAAATAGAGCAAAAATGAGTTTGGCCAAGGTAGCAGACTTTGATAACTAGATTCATCTGATTATGGTTGGAGGTGTTTAGAAAGTAGGAAACAATGATTCGAGACTAGGAGACACATTTTTTAAGCTGATAAATTATTCAAGTAAATACTAGATAAATCCTTTGTAAAAACAATTTTAATTTGGGAGGTTTGGGCCCATAGATAGGAGAATGTCTAGAAAAGAGTGTGAGTAAGAGCCAATTGTGTACACACAAGTCATGTATACTAAGGCTTGGTCAAAATTGAAATTATAAAATATCTAATACCAAGTATGAGTGTCAACACCACACTACCATTTTGGGTTAGTGATGAATATGTATTTGAATCATCAATGAGGGTGATTAGGGTGAGCTCAACCGATTGCACTTCTTTAGTTTGTATAGCTTTCTATAATTCACAAGTGGACCTAAGGTTATAAAGGAGAAAGAGACTAAATTTTTGAATTGTGCACATAGTTAGACATCAAGATCGCACAAATAAATATATTATAAGTAGGCACTAGTTAACTATATGATCACAAATGAATAGAACCACCCATGACAATAACATTTACTTCAATCAGTAATGGCAACAGACTTGCACCAACCTAAAAATAATGACCCTACACATGCAAAGAGCTAGATATATAACTCACATGCTTGTTTCCAACCTTGTTTGATTATCAAAAGTCAATCACAGTTAGTTAATGAATAAAAAATCTAAGTATATTTATCTCTTTAGTATTTTTTTATATTTAGAACATGTCAATTATCAAATCAATTTAAGTGTTTTACATTGAAATTCATGTTTAACTGTCATATTCTAAAATATGAATTAATATTTGAATTTATATTTTAATTAGGGTTGTATAATCCAAATTATGATAAAACATATTGAACTTGAATATTTCTCAAACCATATCAAACCTAAGGTATCCCTTAGGGTTTCTTCCTTCTTTATAGGATTTTCAAAAGTTTGCCTTATTTTTTTAGAATATATATACTAAAATATGGTATTAAGTATTTGAAAATGACAAGGTTGACATGCATTTACCACACATGACTTGATTACACAAATATGGTCATAATCCACCATTCTCTCACACCTACATGCTACCTTCTAAGTTTGACCCTTTTGATTTGCTATTATACACCTATAGGAATCTCATTGTCTATTCTAAACATGCTTACTATCATGCATATACACCTCTAGATCCTTAATTCATTCCACCTATACATGGTTCACTACCATTAGATTGGGTCAATATCTCCTATCCATAATGACCCATGCCCTTTAGTATCAACCCTCTCATAGTAATGACTACTTTTTAAAATAAAATTTATCCTTAGGGTTGATCCATCCACCTAGTGTGTTAGTGGCATGGGAAATTTTCCAATTGGACTCATATATATATATATATATATATATATATATATATATATATATATATATATATAAATAAAGGTATCACTTAATATGCCCTATTCTTCTAGTATACCCTATATACTTAGTATCTGGTATGTATCTATACACTATTGTACATTGATCAACTATGCTTTATTCTTCCCAAAATTGTGAATATATCACTAAAAACACCGACAAGACCAATATGAAGTATACTAAAGCCAAGTACAAACAAGCATTGTCAAGTATGAAATCTAAATTATTAGCTACATACATATAATGAAGTATCATAATCACACTAGGTGGTATAACTACATGTGGCTTGATTTCCCTCCTTAGGGTATCAAATACATAGGCAAAGGCCAATCATCAAGTGAAGTGTTTAAGGTCAACTTAATCCAATATATTTTCCAAAAAAATTTGCATGTTTTTATTAGAAGCACACTTAGGGTTTCAAGGTGAAGGAGAATAATTTATGGAGTTACACACATTATCAAGGTTTGACATTGCACATATGGATGTTTTAGAGATAAGAAAAGGTGATCTATGATCACAATCCCTTATTTACACATATGTCAATCACATCGATATCCATAATCGATATTGACCCAAATCTAATAGAACTGACCCTACACAGATAAAAACATAGTTTCTAAACTAGATGAAACATAGTCCTACTTCAATTTATTTTCCACCATCATAACTTGTTCATAGTTAAATAGTCAACTAGAAAAGCTAAATACTCATCCCTTTATTGTACTTATATTTAGCATATGCCACTCATCAAATCATTGCAATCAATTTCTTTATTTTACATTTAGATGTATGCTTGAATGCCATATTTATCAATATGGATTATTCTACTACTTTTTATAATATTAGGGTTGTAAAACTAAATTATTGTAAAACATATGGGTGAACCAATACATAATGTAGATACCTAAATAGGGTAATAGATAGTTAACAATGTTTATTCTTGACACATATTAATCTACTTGACTTAAGCCTAAATACATGACTCTTATTCACCATTCCTCTAAGCCATTTATCTATATGCGAGCTTGACCCTTTATTTGTCATCACTAATAGACATAATTTCCAAGCCAATGCTCAAGCAATCTTATATCATCTCTCAAACTTCTCTAATCTTATGATAATTATTTAATATTTTCTAAGAGAAGTCTACACTAGGTAGATAGGGCCATTGGTGTAGACTTATCCACCTTGTTTAGCCTCATCTTTCACCCTATAATGACTAGTTTTCAAATTCAAAAAAATTCATTTGGGTTTTATCACATGTTTTACAAGGTTGTTTAAAGGAATTTTTTTAAAGGTTTCATTATATAGACAAATCAAAATCTCATTTCAAAGGGATTTGATTTATTTTTAGCATCTATTTTTTACCCTACTTCACATTGAGCAAAACTACCCTATTCTTTCCAAATTCAATATCAAACACTATGAGTAGTCTTAAATCAAGTCCACATAATTTTAAATTAAGTAAATATCTAACATTATCAAGTATCAAAACTAAATTTATAGTTACATATATATAGTAAAGGAGTATAGTTGTACCATCACTCTAGGTGGTTGAACTACATATGGCTTGATTCACTCCCTAGAGTATTTAGATATGTAGGCAATAGTAAATCATCAAAGGCTATGATTGGGGTCAGTTGAGCCCATCACACTCCCCCTCTCTTTTTTGTAAGTTTATATCTCTCACAATCACCTTTAATGTTTCAAAGGAAAATAGAACGAAAATAACATTTTCCACACAACAATATAAGAATCTCAATATCTCAGCCCTCTCAAAAAACATGGGTTCAAAGGGCAGTGTAGTTATAATTTCATCATAGTCAATGCAGATAAATATGCAGTTAATGGAGTTGAATAACTTGTGTTGCTATCCAAGGAGCATGAACCTATCCAAAAATATCTTTAGATTCTAAGTTATCACAACCCAATTTTATTTTGATTTCTAATGTCAAACATAAATTAGAGTCAAACAAAAACCAAAAAATACAAGTCTCTTATTATTACAAATACCAGGAAAGCCAAGTCTATTAATGTTGGTTTTACTTACTGGTTTTAGCATATGCCACTTGCCAATTTATATTTTAGTAAATTTTGTTTTACATTTAGATTTTATGCTTAAATGTCATATATTGAAATTTGAATAGATCTATCAAGTTTTATACCCATTGAACAAACATTTAATTATTTTTTCAAAAATAGTGTAAAACATATTGGTGAACTTGTACGTTTTCTAACTATTTGATTTAAGGTTTCATATTTTTCCTAACTTCCCTTGCACAAAAATTTATTTTCTATTTATTTGGTTTTCATTTTTAATTTATTTTTCTTTAATATTTAGATATGTGTTCCATCACTTGTAAAACTCATAGAAAATATTGTTCTAGGCAAATGTATTTTCAAATTTACCTAGGTTGTGATGTTAGGGGTGTTACTCCAATACTCAAGCCATTAGATAACACTATATACGGATATTAATTTTCACTTACCTTATGATATATTAGAAACACCTAATATTTTAGTTTTTTAGCCATATACCTTTCAAATGTTTGGTTTTATAGGGCATAGGTAAGCGGTTATCCCCTAGAAGTTACTCTCAACATACCATAAAGAGGGGACAATACAACTATGAGATGGTGGAATACACTGTAGTCAGTGTTATTTGGGCCTTGTTCACTATTTATGACTAGGACCAGTATATTTAAGAGCTTACAAATCAAACATACCTTGTCTATTCACACCTATTTATATCCTTTATTTCTTGGTATGATCAATTGTTTGCTTGCAATAAGCGCAGTGCTTATCATATTTGATTTATTTTGGGTCAATAATTTTAAAATGGATATTAAAAAGGCTAAAATTAATAATTTAAAGTCTCAAACCTTCATTAACTCAATCCATTTACATTATGGATCTTATAGGGCATAATAGGGAACCCATTGATGGACTCATTGTGAATATTGAGATTAAATATTTAATACAAAGCAATCTGATAAAATTAACAACCAAGATGTCACTGAATATATTATTTCCAAACCAAAAAAATGATGCATTACTATACATTTTAAGAGATGAACAAAATAAATTGACTCAAACTTCTACTTCCACTTTAGGTGTTCCAATGTCTACTGCTACTTCTATTCATATATCAACACCTAGTTACATATATGATATCATCTTTAGGTATGGGGGAATCACAAGGTTTCTAACAGATTAATATGACTATCTATACATAGGCATCATACACACCTCTTTTTATATTTACACATGGTCCATCACCAACCTTCCCTAATACACCCTCTCTTGAGCATATTATTACAAAACTACATACTAAAGTGTTACAATTAAAACAACTTATCTCTAAAGCTAATCATTCAATGGATTCTTATACTTTGTTTCATAATCATTTGACACATGAGATAACATATTACCCATTGGAATCAAGCTTTATAGCTCATAAGCTACAACTCGATGAAGATAAAGGTGATATTGAATAACATATTCAATCATTCCACATAACATGCATGGATTATGCATACAATGACAAGTTATTAACTGGTCTCTTTCTAAGAAGACTCAAAGAATATGCTTTACGATGATTCTATGATCTTCCACCACAATTAGTTAAATAATTTGACCATTTTTCAAATTAGTTTCTAGCACACTTTTCTATCATTATTGAAATGTTATCTTATGCACATATTGCTAAATTGAATCAAGGGTTCAATGAACCAATTAGTGAATATGCTATTCAATACAAAACTATGCTAGTTAAGGTGACCAAATTTATGAGAGAAAATGAGTTACAAGATATCTTCACACAAAGTTTGCTAGCACTACTCCATGAGTCTATCATGTTTGACAAATTCAAATCTTTTGATGTGTTATGCCAAACACTCAAACAAGGAGAACTAAAAATTAGAGCTTTGAACAAGATCAAATATGCACCAAATGATCCATCTCATTTTAAATACTAAGTTTTAAATCAAACCAAGATTCAATGCCAAATATAATGAAGGCAAGAATGAAGCAAAAGTAACAATCAATGTTGTCTCACAACCAACAAATAAGCTTCAATTAGAAGATCCACTAAGGAGGAAATTTTCAAAGTTACCATCACCTCCTCATGTCTTGTTACAACAATTACTTGACTACACTCTCATATCTCTCCCTCCACCATTAGAGGTTGATATGAATAAACCTTAACATACGGGATTATATAGTAATGCATATTGTGACTATCATAGATGTATTGGGCATTCTACAAACATGTGTTACTAGGTAAGTCATAAGATATAATATTTTATCGATGATAATACTAATGAGTTAAGCACACCTATAAAGGAGGTTATATCATAGCAAAATGTCAATGCAAAGTTGAAAATATTTAGTAATCCATTTCCATATCATGACACAACAAAAAATAGAGATAATTTAGAGGTACACCATGCTTACAATGTGCATCCTCCTTCTAAAATATATGAACATCCAATAGATGGTATTATTGTACATTTATATGCACATTAACACCATGTCCCATGATCACATTTGATGATAATGAGATTTTAGATGATGACTCAGATATTCATGTACTCTTTAATCTAGCTTATATCAACAAAAAAACTATACATCGTGTAATGATCAATATGGATCAAGTGAAAATGCATGCATAATGAAACTTCTTTGTACTTTGGGTAAATAGAGTAAGTTTTAATAGATGAATTAGGAATAGTCTAAGCATTTGATGAAAATACACATAACACTCTATAACATATAGGGCTGCCTTTTTAGGTTAGTTATACAATAATGGTTAGTCCATTCTTAGTCTTACCAAGCATAGGGACATTTGATTTACTATTGGGACTTATTTGGGTACAAAATATTTTCTAAATTCCATCTATAATACATTGATGTCTCAAATATATACATTGTAACCAAGTGGTGAAAGTTTCAAGAATTTACTATGAGTTCCTCTAAAGTTAGTGCTAACTCTTTTGGATTATTGAACCTATTCAAGAACACTCTACTAAAATAATTATTTCACCTAGTCAAGAGCATAATGCAAAGACAATTATTACACCTATTCAAGGGCATAATTCAGAGTTAGTTGTTGTATTTAAACATAATAATTCTATATAGTTAGTTCAAGGGAGAGTGGCATGCCCTCCAAGAGAAAAAACTTCAGATCAAAGAGTTATTAAAATTTAAAAGAGATCTTCATATTCTATAGTGCATAATAAGTTAATACCTTAAATAATTTATCATGTTACATAGTGAACACAAAGAATTAAATCTCTTCATGCTATACAAAAAACTCCACCAAGTCCTATACCTCCTCAAGTTGCACATCTTACAAAAGATACAATGAGTAGTGATCAAGATAGTTATGTTACAACATTTGATGCCTTTCTAGATTCAGATTCAAGTACATGTAACACTTTTCATTCATGTAACTTCACCCTCCAAATTTATGATATATGCACACGTTATGGTCTTCCCATTGATGGGATCACTGACTAGTTTATTTTTCTTTCAACTATGTCAAAAAATACAAAAACATTCAAAATAGTCTAAAAACTCAAAATCAGGACCTAAGTGGGACATGAGTTCCTAGTTTACTTCTTTGCATATGTTATTTATCACATTTTTTATAGATAGCATATTCTTTTCCAAACACATGTATTTCATGAGGTATATGAGTGTGATGCGGGATATACATATCCTACATGGATTCTTAGATGTCGATTTACCTTCTACTCAGTAGTCATGTCGATGTTTGGGGGTATCTTATTGTAAATGTTACATTTCAATAGGTTATATCTATTTATGACCTCTATAACATGTTGATATACACATCTTACAAGTTTATTACTAATTGCTTATATTTTACATTTGTTACATGAACATGTCACTTTGATATGATGTCATATTGACATGTATGGATAGTGTAGACTAGTTTTCACTTGTTATATGATCCTTAGATGATGTTTTCACTTGTTCTATGATCCTTATATGTTGTTTCTTTCTTACATAATATGATAAACATTGTTTGATTAATATGTGTATCCCTTGACCCAATGTGTGTAATATTTTCTAGGTATGTACAAAATTTGAACTTGTCTAATTGATTGTGGCCCTTGGCCTTATGCATGCAATATTTTCTTGGTATGTTGTGACATTTGAGCATGTCCAAATGCTCATGTACCTTGGTCCTATGTGTGCATGTTTGCTTGTATGGGTGACATTTGAACATGACCATTGTATGTGGCCCTTGGCCTTATGTGTGACAATATGTGTTGTGCTTGTTAAGATTTATTAGTGGTGCTAGATTCATATCATACACATTTACTACATAGTCTCATCGATATATGATTACTTTCACGTATGCCTCATTACTATGTATATCTACACATGACACTTGTATGCCTCACATTGAATATGTTATGTACATGCTTCAATAACAACTACATTACTATGATAACATACTTTCCATATGTTGACATAAATATACATGATTTTATCTTTGTCACATGATACAATTAAATATTTTGAATGAGTGACTTTCAAGCTACATCCCTCATCTCAAAATGAGACATTAAAATGGGCTTGTTTTATAGATTCAAGCCTCTATGGCATAGAACACATTTTATGATAGAGTAAAAGTTTCAAAGATTCAAATCAATTCAACAATCAGAATTTCTTGACATACTATAGGTTTCAAAGTAATTAAAACACTATATTTTATGATAGAGTACATGTTTCAAAGATTCAATGTATTTTATAAATCAAACATGTGACAAATATTTACGCATAAACATATATTCTTGGGGCATATGACATGCATATGCAGTCACTTTACAAAAACTCATGTATAGATTCATACACACTTGGACACATATGCAAAACAATTACAAGATAAAAAATTACAAGTTTCAAATACAGTTAGAGTTGAGCATATAAATGCATGGCATTTTATATCATTTGGCAAAAATTCAAGGGTCATGATACTAATTCATGCTCACAAATAAAATTTTCAAATTAAAAAAGGCATGAAACTGATTCATGCAAATATATACAATTTTAAAGGTCAAAAGTCATGATACTTGTTCATGTACATGTATAATACAATAAAATTTAAATATTCAAAGGCAAATGGTTATTTAAAACTAAACTATATTGGCACCAAGGTCATGATGGGGGCACAAATATTATTCATTATTTTTTGATCATGCAAGTAGAATTTATATATGTCTGCAACGGTGTAATTATTTTTATTGTGGGTAATGTACATTTAAGTCTAGTGACACTCAATGAACTTGGCATTAATTCTAATGATTCCATTCTTTGGTTTCATATTTTTTTATAGGTGGTGTAAATTTGAGTATAGTCACACTCAACATCTTTGGAATAACTTCTAGTGAACCATCGTTGTTCCACCTTATTTTGGATTAGTACATTGGGTATTTTCTACATTCATGAGAGTTGGAGCATGCATATTTACAACTAAAGGGCTTGATTATCTATTCAAAATTGGGATTTGATCATTCTCAATTCACTAATGGTTGAACATGAAAAATTATCTCTCCAAGTGCTTTGATAAGGGGTTACATTTTCCCATTGCTTCACCATCTTTTATAGGTTATAGAGGAATGTGGTTTCATCTCCATACATGTGTACTCATTCCTTGATCTTTTTTAGATTTTCAAAATTAATAAGTCAGATTTTTCAAATTTCAAATATGAAAAATGGTTATTTCATGTGTTGTTATATAGTTTTCTAAATTTGAGTGTCTTGCATAATTAGAATTTTCTATCAAAGACAAAGTGTGTTGTACACACTCATGTATTTTTTTCTTCTTTACTCTATAAATTCCATTACTAGAATAAAGGGGATACGTAAATCTAGTTATATGTACTTTATAATGTTAATTCTGGACACATCTTGAACTGCTTGACTTATGCCAAACTACATGACTCTTATTTTCCATTGCTCTAAGATATTTATCTATATGCAAGATTGAATATCCATTTATCATAACTACTAAAAAAAATCCCAAGTCAATTATTAAACCTTTTTATATTACATCTCAAACTTCTCCAACCTCAAGATAGTTGTCCCTAAATTTTTGGGACAAATTTGTGCTAGGTAGATAGGTCTATTGTTGTGGACCTTTCCACCTAGTGTGGCCTCATCCCACGCCCTTTAATAACCAATATTCAAATTTAAGAATATTTATTTGGGTCTTTCCACACATTTAAAAAGGTATAATAAATAAAATTGTTCAAAGGTTTCACTATATAAGCAAATCAAAACCTCATTTCAAAGGGATTTGCTTTCTATCTAGCATCTATATTTTACACTACCACACATTGAGAAAAGTTGTATTATTCCCAAATTCAATATCAAGCACAAGGAGCAGTCTCAAATCAAGTATAAATCATTTCAAATCAAGTCAAATACTAACATTGACAAGTATCAAAGACAAATTTATAGATGCATGCATATAGTCAAGGAACACAATTGGATAATCACTTTATTTAAGAGAACTATTTGTGTCTTGATTCCCTCTTTAGAGTATTTAGATAATTAGGTAATGGTCAATCATCAAATGTAGTGATGGGATCATCTTAGCCAATCATACTTCCCTTATCTTTTTTTCAAGTTTATAGCTCTCACAAGTACCCCTAGTGTTTCCAAGGCAAAGATAAAGAAAGCAATGACTTTTGCACAACAATATCATAATCATAATATCTTATCCCTCTTAGTAAAAATAGGTGAAAAAGGTGGAGTAGTTAAAATTTTATCATAGTGAACATGAATAATTCCAAAGCGAATGAAAGAGACCAACCTATGTTATTATCTAAAGAGTGCATACATGTCCCAAAATATCTTTAGATTTTATTCCTAACTTTGAGTTGTCACAGTCAAGTTTTATTCTTATTTCCACAGTTAGACATTAGTTAGAGTCAACCAGAAACTAGGAAAGTTAAGTATCTTATTGTTCATTGTATTTGATATTTTTAACACAAGCCACTTGTCAATTTTCATTTTAGTCAAGTATAATTTACATTCATATGTTATTCTTAAATTTCATATATTACAATCCAAATAGATCTATCAAGTTCTAAATAGATCTATCAAGCTATATACCTATTAAACAAATGTTTGACTATTTTATCACAAATAATGTAAAACACAATGATCAAACCATGTTAAAACCTAGGTTTCCCTTAGGGTTTCATTATTCTAGGGTCTCATATTTATACCTTAGGGTTTTAGTTTCCAATCTAATTTTTGATCATTCACTAATGATACACATTATTCTTGGTTATAATGAATGAAAAAATATCGGTTAACACAAGTAATGAAGGCATCTTTTTCATATTACCTACTTGGATAATGTGTCTTATTTGAATCAATATTTTAATTAAATGGCTCAAGTGGGTTAAATATAAGAACACCAATATGGATAAATAAACATTAAACTATCCCAAGCCTTCCTCAAATCCTATTGTTGTAATGTCCAATCTGAGTTGCCTATTGTTACCACTAAATTAAAATGGGCATGCATGACCTCCTTTGTTCTTGATACTACAAATATTACAATACATACTATACACCCTATTGATGGACTTATTATAAATGTTGAGATCAATAATACTCATTAAACAACTATCTACATATCAACTAGATGTCGTGGATGACCAGGAATTCACTGAGTATTTTAATTTGAATCCACATCAAATTGATGTAATGCTATATATCATAAGAGATGAACATAAACAATTGGTTAAAGATACTATATCTAGGGAATAGTATGACCCCTTTTATGATATCAACCAATATTTTTGAACTAGTACTTCCAGTTTTGATGTTCAAAGTTCTATTATAGGTACTATTCCTACATCAACTCTTCTAGTGACATATGTGACATCCACCCAAGGTTTGAGGGAAACAAGAGGATTTTTAAAAATATCCATAAATGTTCCTACATGAGCAACCTTTATCTCTCTTGTGATGACTATGTGTGTTACATCACCAACCTTGCCTACTGCATGTTTCCTTGAATAAACTATTACATCACTGCATGTTAATATGTTGCAGCTAAAGCAAGGTGCATTAAGAGCAAGTCATTCCATGGTTTCACATGCCTTTGATTCATAACCCCTTATCCCTTTATATAACATCTTATCCTTTACCGACATAATTTTTATCTCTTAGGTTTCATTCTATGAAGGTAAATGTGACTTAAAACAAAAACTTAGATTAGTCCACACACTATGCTTGGATTATGCATATAATGACAAATTATTAACGAAGCTATTCTAGAGAAGTCTCAAAGAGTATGTTTTGTGATGGTTATATGACCTTCCTTTCTAATTAATTATAATATTAAACCCTTTGGAAGATCAATTTCTAACACATTTTTCCATCAAGGTTGATGAGAAATTATCTTATGTATAAATTGATAAACTCAAGCAAGAGTCTAATGAGCCAATCAATGATTATGTACTTTATTGGAATACTATGCTAGCTAAGATGAATAATTTTATGGTTAATAATCAGTTACAAGACATATTTGACCAAATGTTTCTTGCACCACTCCATGAGTAAATTATCTTCAATAGATTCAAATCCTTTGATGAGCCATGCCATATAGTAAGGGACCAAGAAGTTAAGCTCATAGATTTGAAAAAACTCAAGTATACATATACTCCTACAACCAATTCAATAATATAGTTTCAAAGAAAATAAAGTTACAAGGTTTAACCAATTGATAAAAAAATGAGGTAAATATTATAGTTAATGTAGTATCACAACCTATAAATGGATTATAATTGATATCTCCACCAAAGTGGTAGTTTTCAAGACCACCATCACCTCCTCATATAATGTTATAGAATTTACTTGAATGAAAACTTATCACACTTATTCCTCCAAAAGAGCTCTATCCAAACATGCCTACATCAAGAATCTATGATAGAAATGCATATTATTTCTATCATTAGAGTACATGATATTTTGTGAATAAATGCTTCCAATTGAGACATAAGATACATCATATTAATGATGAAAAAATTATCAACTTGGGAACCCTTATAAAGGAATATAGACCACAAAAAAAAATCACAAGTTAAATATATTTAATGATCCATTTTCCAAACATGAGATGACAGAGACTAAGGATACTTCAAAAGTATATTGTGCATAAAATATGCATCCTCTACTTGTGATGTATGATCACCCATTAGATGAAATTATTAGTACACTTATAAAAACTTCAACATGGCATCATATGATCACATTTGATGATATTTAGATTGTTTATGGTGATTTATATGATCAAGCACCATTCAAATGAGCGTATACTAATGAGAAATCCATAAATAGTGTCATGACTGGCAATGGGTCAAGTGATAAGGTATGTATAATGAAAATTATTCACTCCCTTGGGAATACATAATAAAATATAAAATATACATCAAGAGTAGTCAAGGAATTCTATGGATAGAAATAAAATACCTTGGGATATATAATGTACCCCTTCAGGTGGCCTCCACCATAGTTTTTACTCCTTTCTTAGTTTTAAAAAGTAATGGGTCTTTGACATTTTTCAGGATGCCCTTGGATGAAAAATGATGTGCAATACCATCAATATTATATATATGTATTGAGTACATACACTAAAACATGGTAGTCATAGTTACATGTTTAAAACATGAGTACCCTCTACAACTAGTGGTATCTCCTTTACTACCCTCACCACCACTATAGTTGGTTGATACACCCATACAAGATCAATATTTAATGTTAGTGGTTACACATATGCAATATATTTTGATAGACCTAAATAAAAGGAAAGTAGTTGGGTCTACTAGATAATAGTTATTTAACATCCATCACATTAGAGAGTTATTCAAGGATCACCAAGCCAGTCATCTCCTATAACACATACTTAGTACTATAGATAGTTCAACATGTTCCATAGAAAACACATGTAGTGATACATTATCTTAATATATAATGGACCCCAAAAATTCCTATACCATATATATTTACCCATCACACATTGGACTCTATGAGCATAAATCATTAAAATTACCGTATAACATGTGATTACTCATCAAATTCAGACACACCCACATCAGGTATCTTTCATCCACGACAAAGGATCCTTACACTAATTGATATAGGAACTCCCCACAATAATCCCATTAATAGGGTCATTATTTAACACTTTTAAAATATCAACTAATTAAAAAAATACAGAAAATAAAAGAAAATACAAAAACATTCAAAATATTTAAAAAATCAAAATCAAGACATGAGCATGACATGATTACTAGGTTTACACTATTTACATATGTTATTTATCACATGTTTGGTAGATGGCATATTATTTTTATACACACATGCATTTGATGGTGTATGAGTGTGATATTGAATGCACATGTTACACATGGACACACAAATGTTGACTTCCCTATACCCAGTTACCATGTTGATACTGGGAGAATCTTATTCCATAGGTTTCATTATTACATGTTATATATTTCTATGACCTTTATACCATGTTGATTTATCTATATTTCTTGCACATGTCTTTATAGTTACTTGTATATTAAAAAAAATTACATGGATATGTTATTATACTATGATGTGACATTGATATATGTGGATGGTGTAGACTAGTCTTTACTTGTTCTATGCCCCATTGATTTTGCTACTTTATTGCGTGATAGGATAGTATGTGCTTGTATATTTTTTGTGGCCCTTTGGGGCCTTGTTTATGACATATTTATTTCCCTTGCATGTGGCCTTTGGCCTTGTCTTTTTGATGCATCATTTTTATGTCCCTTATTTTTGACATTGTTATGTCCCTTGTCTATAGCCCTTAGGCTTATTTGATGTGACATGTTTATGTACCTTATTTGCAAAATATTTATGCCCTTTGCATGTGTCACTTGGACTTATTTTTTATGACATATTTATTCCCTTTTATGTAACCCTTGGCCTTATGAGTGATAATAACTCTTGAACTTGTTGTGCTTGTTGATCTTGCTGAAATTGAGTTGTACCATGGTACATATCATGCACCTTTACTGCATAGTCTTATTCAATTATCCTTCAATGACATTTACTACTACATGATTAATTTATACATCTATTTAGATGTGACACTTACATGGCATGCATTACATACATTACATACATACTTTGACTAACACATACATTACTATGATGCCATATTCTCCATATGTTCACATGATTATACATGATGTTATTTATGCATGACATGATACAATTAAATATTATTTTGAGATGAGTTACTTACAAGATACATCCCTCATGTCAAAATAGGGGCATTAAAATGGGCTTGTCATATAGACATAAGCCTCCATGAATATACAATTAAATCATAATACATATCTCAAAGATTTAGAATGGTTTAGATATCAATTGGTTCAGTTACATGACAAATATTGGAAAATCATTACAAATTATGGGGGAATATGCACTCATTTTAAAAAGATATGAGTAAAAATTCATATGCACTAGGATGCATATTCATGGACATATGTATATATTTTACATGAAAAATAACTACAAGTTCCACATACACATACATTTGAGATACAAGATCTCAAATTTAACATATAAATGCATAACATTATATATTAGTTGGTATAGATTTAGGGGGAATGATATTGGTTCATGCACTTACACACACTTTCAGATTCATGAGGCATGATATTGGTTCATGCACGTACACAAAAGTATAATTTATAATTGATTGAAAAATGGTTGTCATTCCAATTCATACTTATCAAATATGTGGTAATGATAGGGGCATGAACATAGTTCATTCTCTTTTCATCATGCATTTTATTCTATATTGAATTAACTTGACCGAAACTATACAATCAAACATTTGATCGTGATAGGGGCATGAACATTGTTTATTCCTTTTCAATCATGCATGTTTGTTTTACATGGAGTGAACTTGAGTGAAACTATACAATTATATCTATAAGCCATATGTAGTTGTTGATTCAATTTCACATTTAGTGAACCCATCATGTGGTTCAAACTTTATTTTTTATGTAGTTATTTGGGTTAATACATTGCATACTTCTCACCATATTCGTTGCATAGCTATTTGCATTTGTATATTCCCAATCCAAGGGCCTACATAGCTACCCAAATTTGGTCACTTCAACTCTTCATGTGCTTAACCAAAGAAGTACAAGTTATCTAATGTTTCAACAATGAAACATCATCTCTGACAAGTTGCAAAGGAAACATGGTTTTCACCAACACATGTGTATTCCTTCCTTACTCTTTAATTTTAAAAATTTAAATTCAGATTTCAAATATTAATACATGGACATTGACCACTACATTTTGTTTTATGTTTTGTTATTAAGTGACCTACATAAATAGAGCTTTATAATAAGAGGAAGTGTGTTTTTAACACACAAGTATAAGATTTCCTCTTACTCTATGAATTCTAGTACTTTAATAAAATGGGGGCATTTGTAGTTAATAAAATATGGTATTAAGTAATTAAAAATGACAAGTTTGGCACACATTTACCGCACGACTTGAGCACATAAATATGTTCCTAATCCATCATTCTCTCACACCTACATGTTATATGATGATTTTGACCTTTATGTTTTAATGTTACACACCCACATGAACCTCATTGTTTTTTCCAAACCTGCTTACTATGATACACATACATCTCCAAATACTTAGTTCAATTCACCTGTATATGGGCCATTACCATCAGGATAGGTCAGTATCGCTCGTTGACCCCTCTCCCATAAATTACTAATTTTTAAAATCAAATATAACCTTAGGTTTAATACACATTCCTTGTGTGTCGATGGAGTGAGATACTACCCTATTAATATATATGTATATATATATATATATGTATATGTATATGTGTATATATATATGTATATGTATATATATATGTATATGTGTATGTATGTATCTATGTATGTATGTATATGTGTGTGTATATATATATATATACATACATATACATATATATATATATATATATGTATATGTATGTATGTATGTATACATACATACATACATACATACATACATATATATATATATATACATATACATATATATATATATATATACACACGTACATATATACATATATGTATATGTATGTATGTATACATACATACATACATATACATATACATATATATATATGTACGTGTATATATATATGTATATATATGTATATGTATATATATATATATATATATATATATATATATATATATATATATATATATATATATATATATATATATATATATATATATGCAAATCATGGTTTCATATAATAGGGGACTAGGCACTTATTTGGTATACATTTATGCACTATTGCACATTGAGCAAATTTTCCCTATTCTTCCAATATTACTAATCTATCAGTAGGAGTAATTATAAGCCAATTCTAAAGCATACTAAATCCAAGTCAAAACAAACATTATCAAGTATCAAATCTAAATCATTAGTTGAATACATATAATTAAGGAGCACGATTGCACAATCACACTAGGTGAGAGAACTACATGTGGCTTGATTTCCCTTCTCAGAGTATCAGATTTTTAGGTGTTTAATCATCAAGTGGGGGTGATTGGGGTCAGATCTAACCATTATAATTTCCTATTTTTCATAAGTTTCTAGCCCTGACAAGCACGTCTAAGGTTTTAAGGTGAAGGAGGTTGATTTCTAGAGTTGTGCACATAATCAGGGTTCAACATCACACATATAAATATTCCATAAATAGGAAAATGTTATTGATTGGTAATAGTCCCTCATTTACACACATGTTGGTACTGCCCACTCAAATCAGTGTCGATATTCAATAGTAACCTAGATCTAACAGTACTGACCTATTCTTGAACTAGATGAATCACATAGCCACTTTAGTTTGTTTTCAACCATCATCAAACAATCAACTAAAAAATCTAAGTACTCATCCCTTTATTATGATTACTATATTTAACATATTACACTTATCAAATAATTATAATATGTTTTAGTAATACATTTAGATGTATGCTTGAATGCTATAGTTCTCAATTTGAATTATTGTACTTATTTCTATTCTTTTAGGTTTGCAAAACCAAACTACGGTAAAATATAGACATGAATTCTCATTTTACATAATATTAAAAATTTTACATGGATATAATAGATAGACATAACTTCTATTTATTGACTCAATCCATGATTGTAATAATTTCATATTGTTTTACTTTGATACATATAATTTGGATCGACTATGTAATTAAATAGATCGAATCTCTATACACTAATAAGGTTAAAATAAATATTAATAAACAACCTTAATCCTTTCTCAATTCATAGTGTTGAAGCATCGAATCTAAGTTTCTTCTTGTTACCACTAGATGGAAAAGGGCATGCATGACTCCTTTTGTTGCCCCTCACCCTAGACCTCACATTGGTATTAGCTATCACTAAATCCCAATTATTCACCTTCAATTTATATTGGATTCTATAGTCCATGTTGTCACCATTCCAAAATTAATCACCTTTGGCTTATATTTACAATAATATAGAATCTTTTCTCAATGTGCAATAGTGTATGTGTGCTTTTGTATTAAAATTTCCAAGTGGTAGAATAGGTGACTTAAGTGTGCCTTTATAAAAATATAAAAGAGGAAAATCTCATGCCACCTATCCAAAAGATATAAAACAAATTGTAAAGGAGGGTCTAAATTTGAAAGGTGACCATTAGAAGAGCTAAGGACAAGAATGACCCATAAGGGACAAAAATGTTTTCCACTATTGTCCCAAACTAGTTGATCTTTACCTGAAGGGAAACACGTGAATTTTGGGTCTTGAAATGTTTGTACAGATGCTTAAAGTGTTTTTTATAAATTTAGAACATTTGTGTAGGTGTAAGATATAAATTTAGAAAACAATAGGTTTGTAAAGGTGATTAGGATAAATTGAGGTGGTGAAATAAGTCCAAATTAAGTGCTCAAGTCAATTAAAGTGAAACAGGGCCAAAACTAACATTATAAAGTATTAATGACCAAATTTGAGTGACTACAGTCACATAACACATGAGATACATACAATTTAATTATCTCTCAAAGATAACATCCAAAAAAAGTAATGAAAGCATGCAATGTAACACACAATGGTCACATAATGTAACAGGGAACAATAACAAACATGGATAGAACTAGCAAAGATAGTTTACATTATCAAAGTATGTAATCATTACACAGGGTAGATTATAATATCCATATAGCATTATAAGTAGTATATGCAAGGATATGACATGTATAATTAATCTAAGGTAGCTCAATATCGTCAAAGGAATGGTCACATAAATATGTTGCCTATATAGATGTAACAACGAGATGCCCCCAGTCTAAGCATGGGTAGCTCACTGGGTGTGGGAATGTCTTGCATCTGAATATTCATTTCATATGAAACTTATATGTCCTAAAACTCACTCATGTATATTATGAAATGCATGGGCACCTGGATGTAATGAACTCATTGGGTGTGTCCATTGTAACCTTTATATGTTGTACTCCTTATTGACCTAAGGTAACCTATGATTAATCACATGTACTCATCACAAATATCAATGTGTCCATAACCTTTGGGTCATAAATAACTAGAAATGTAATATGTCCTACTAATCCCCTATAATGTATGAGGTTTTTAAATTCATTTGTATCATGACCCAATTATTGTAATAATGAAATTATGCATGTATTTGGGTCTTCTTCCATATTAATATCAACTTATTTCTGATACTCATTCTCAATGCAAACCTAGATAGTCAAAATGTCCTTTCATAGATGCTAGTAATTTATGCATGGTCTACCTCTATACCATGTTATATAAGTAACCACTATAGATGGATCCTACTGTATATGTATTAGCTTAATGATCCCTTCACTCTTAAAAATTTGAATCTATTATTGCAATGCTCTAAAATTATTTGTCTCATGTCCAATGATTTTATGGTAATCACAATATTATTTACATTCTTATGTTTAACCATAAATTTTAAGTGGGGGGATAGGGTTAAGAATATATAAATAGTTCAAGCGTGAGGGTAGTAAACTAATCTATAATAGGTTAATTAATAAAAAACTAAGATAAATAATATTATAAATTTATACAACTGAGATTACAAAAAATAATAAAATAAAACTATTAAAAGATATTGAAATAAATAAGAAACAATGGTACTTATATGGTTTACTATGTGCAAGTAGATCTAGAATAGAAACAAGTGTAAAGTATGCAAGATTAATACTCTAGACTAGTCATCAGATTCTATAAATTACAGTTCTATAAACATGGGCACTAACATTAAATTTGGATATTATTGTTGGTGCTAGTGTGTGCATGTGATGCAAGTGTCCAATACAAAATAATGATTGAATTTGGATGCAACCACCTTCATTATCTTGGGTTTTCTATCACCTTTATGATGATGTATTTAGATATGGGACACATGTTGTTGTTCTTCATTCATTGATCAAAGCCTAGCTCTTCATCCTTCTTCACCCTTGCAATGAGTTTGCTAAAAAATGGGCTAGTAGGCTCATGGTGTTGAGATGCCCCAAAAACCCCTCTATGACCTACATATCCAATACTCCAAGGAGGGCCTCATACTTATGCATTTATCTCGTATGTGTGGGAATGTGTGTGCATATGGGTGCAATATGCTATATGATGATGGATGAAGTGATCTATCTTTTAATTTGAAAAATATCTCTCATGGGATAATATTTGAATTATTCAGACCTATAATACAACTTCTCCTATGCTTGTTATGAAAATTGAGAAGAATAGGGAAAAATAGATTGGTTGTGCAACTGATTGATTTAACTTTAGTAGGTGTTTTCTTGGTATTTGCTAGATGAGGAATGAGAGGGCTTAAAATTGTATTTATACCACACCTTTTGAAAATATCTCATAGTAGGGTTTGATAAGACAAATATGCCAACCTATAAGTTTTGAATCATTTTTAATTTTGATGAATTTTGGCTATTAGACACTAGATAAGGATTTGGACACTACCATTGATGGTAGTGTATTTTTGTGGTTGGTAGTGTCTAGAAGGCTAACAAAGGAATGGATCTAAAACTAATAGTGAAGGATATTTATTAAGTTTTAAGTTTTATGTGTATTAAAAAAACTTAGGTCATCATAATGATATGGATCAACCTAAGAGATAAGCATTTAGACACACTAAGATGGTGAATGCAAACCTTTTGGTAGAAATGAGGTATAGAATTGAATGTTAGAGCCCCGATTGATAATTTTTGTCAAATATATAAGATTGAGATATTATAAATATTTAGTTTTAATGTCTACATTTCCTCTCTTTAATTTAGTAATGCATAAGGATAAAATTTCTAGTTTAAAGAAAAGAAATGCGTACATGGGTGTGTATAACACACCTTGCCTTTACATGAGCGCACTTTGAGTGTTTTATTGATGTATGAACTATAAGCAATAGTATGTTACAATGTAAATTAATGCATATAATTTAAAGGTTTAAATAATTTAAATGCTTGAAAATAAAGAGAGAAAGGAAGGAGTACACCTGTGTATCAATGCAATCATACCACCTCTTGATGCTGTGACTTGGTAAATATACTTCTTTATAAAGCATTAAAGATAGAAAAAGTTTAGACCTGAACCTTGGAGGTTTGAAGAGGGAGATTGGAAGGTATTATGCCCCCAATTTGGTGTAAGGATGAGTTGTGACATGACCATTAAGATCATTATATCTCAATAACACAACTCAAGTGTGAATATATGTAATTCAGTGAGGGTGAGTGATTTAATTAACTCATACTATAAATATCATGAGATTGGATGATTTAATCACTGTAATCTATAAATCTGGTGAGGTTGAATGATTTAATCACTTCAACCTTTAAAGTGAACCAACTATTATAATAGAAAAGGCTTGATAACAATACATCTTAGTGTAATTAGTGCATCCTAGTGAGTAATATAATTAGTAGAGTTTGTAATTTTTGGTGAAATAACATGACATATGCACTTATAACATGTTTGAGTTGGAATATATGTGATATAAATCTACAAAACTATGTTTCACATCTATGCATCAATGTAATGTATAGGATTTTGACCCAAGTGTATAACTAAATCATGGAACCGAATTGGAGTTTGTGTAAGTGTGGAGGTCATGTCTTTATGACATACCCCCATTGAGATCTAGAAATAAGAAAATGTATAAATGTGGAGGTCATATTTTTATGAGATACACCCACTAAAATATAGAAATTGTTAAAAATCTGGAGGTTATGCTTCTATGACATGGCTCCAATGATATGCCCCCTTTTGAGGTGAGGGAGATAGAAACTAGTAAGTACCTTACCTCAAAAGTAAAAGGTATATATATAAATTGAGTATGATTCATGTAGCATATAGGGATAACATGTGTAATTAGATATATCAATTAGGTTCACCGTTTTTGATCACATCAACTCCTGAAGATGCATGATATAGATCATGTAAATGTCTAGAGAGTAACAATATAAACTCAACAAGAAATCAAGCACACATGGAAGAGAAAATGTAAATCAAAGGAATGGTCTAAGGATACCTCATACAAGGGTTATGTTCAAATGCTACATGATCAAAAGGGATGACATATTTAAATTTCCAATCCACATATAATGACATATTCAAATTTCCAAACAACATACAATGGCACATGGTCCAAAAGGCAAGGGACATATTCAAATGTTCTATAAGAAAGAAAATAGAAAACAATTGAATACACTCAAGGGAGTGATAAATAAATTAATCATAAGAAACCAATATAAGTAAATTATATTATTCATTTCATATACATGTTAAAAAAAATGTTATGTAGCATAGCATATCAAGTACAATGTGAAAGATAGGAGCATGGATATAGACACATGTAATCATTAGTATATAAAATCAAACATGATAATGTAGAAATGATCATCAATAATATGTAACTTTTATCAGTTATGATCAAAGAAGCATATGCCCCCAACGTACTATATGATGTGAGTAAAGGAAAGGTCTAACATCTGGAAGTGCATAGATCATGTGCTTAGGTATGCCTATATCACACATAAATATGTGTGAAATATATGTGTATATAGGAAAAAAAAATGATATACTATCTACTAACATAAATCAATCAACATAGATGCCAAGGAGTTAATCACTTTTTATAATGTTGAATATTTTTTGTATTTTTGAATTATTTGAATGTTTTTGTATTTTCTTAAATATTTATTTATTTTTGTATTTTTGGAATATTTAATTTATTCATACTTGTTTATAATTTCAAAGTTTAACTAGAATGAAAGGAACTGATTCCACCCAATCAGAATATAAAAGACTATCTAGTGGTCCACATGGCCCTTTTTCTTGCCACTTGTTTGTGCTTTTTCATTGCCAATGTTTCTATGTTTTTTGGTAGGTTGGTGCCAACTATTGTTGCTATAGGCCTATCATTGTAGCCATCACATGGGACATAAATTTATTTATCTTCAAATTTTAAATTGAAGTACATTTTTTTAATATTCATGTTGCATTCATCTCAGATAACTAATATTGACGAAATGACATGTAAAGTTTGTTTCTAGATTCATAACGTAGATGATAGTATAAATAATATTGGGTCCATATACTATGGGTAGTCTAATATGGCCCAAATATTCTGGTAGCTATGTAGAGTAATATAACTCATCTATATTATATCCCAAATGTTGGAATAATGTGGTGTTACAAAGTTTATCCTAATTATGTATATCATCCTCGAGATGTGGCTAATAAACCCCATCAATATTTATAATAATAGTTAGATCTTTGAGGTTTGGGTGTTTATAAGTATGTTTCATTTCAATTTTTCCTTTTGAAATATAAAAAATTGGAGGTATTTTCCATTATTCATGTATGATCATTATACGTCCCTCATCTTTGTATTTTTAAATTTGGTTTTGCAATACCTCACATTGATTTGTATTATGGCTAGTAATTCAATGCTATTTATAATATGGTGACCCCTATTTAGGAATGAGTTAAATGCTTAATTTGTGTCTCTTAGGAGGCATAGCTATCATTGTATTCCCAAGTAACATATAAATGATTATATTTAGTGCATCTTATCTTATTGATATATGTAAAATATGTTGTAGAGACTTATGTCAAGATTTCATGTTATTGACATTATGTATCTATATTTGTCCCATGTAGGTTGACTTAATGTTTGTAGCCAAGAGGGATGGTTTGAATAAAAAGAATTTACATGTTCAAATGATAATTTTCCTTGCCCTTATCTAAATGTGCATTTGTATCATCTAGATATGGATTTGACTTGTATGTACCAGAACTTATAGTTGTGAATAAGGTATGCGAAAGATGATCAAGAAGATCAAATTTTAGGTTTTACAATTGTTCAATGGTCATAATATGTGGAATTTAATCATCACTATCATAGTAATATAAAATTTTTCCATCTTTCTACTCGGTATTAACCAATAAAGGAATCTCAAATGTTAGATTTTCATATTATTTTGGTATTGTTGGCCCCTTTGGTAATGGTTCTTCTTATAACTATGCATATATGTGCACCTCAATAGCTATTGAATTATAAGCATCTTATAGTAAATGAGTTATTTTTCTCAATTCACCCATCTCATAGTTTGGTATGATTTCAATTGGAATGTAATGCTTTGGTGGTATGAGTTTAGGAACCCGTTTTGTGTTAACATTTGTCAAAATTTGAAATGTTCACATTGATAAAACATTATCAATAAGGTCCCATCATGTATGAATATGACACATCAATGTAATATAGATGGGATGGAATAAATTTCATGTATCGAAGGCTTATCCAAGAGTAAGTTATAATGCAATGATTGAGACATTACTTGGAATGTAGTTGGAACCATTTTTGGTCCCAATGTCACATCGAATGTGATTTGGCCAATTAGAGGGATACATTAATTATCAAATCCTTTGATATGCATGTATAATTTTTGAATAAGATTGATACTAATTGTTGTAAATTTTTCAATGATGTTGTAATGGTGTGATGGAGGTGTCCAAATGATTGGATTAAGTGCCTTGATAGTCTAAGTGACAATGACAAAGTGTATAATTGCTTGTTCTAGTATGCTTTGTTGATATTCTCCTTTGGCATGGTTAGAGATGTTTAGGGATGAGTATGGAGTATTTAGGATGTGAAATAGGTCCCTAAGATGTTTTTTATGTTTTGATTGCTTGTGTGTATAGGTGGAATTTATTTGGTTGTCCATAGTTTTCATCAAGACACTCTGGGTCTAGTGGGAGAAAATCTGAGTAGGTAGTTTGATGACATCACCATTACCACATATAGATGAGTTAGGGGAGTTGGTCATATGGTTTTTATCATCCCTAATTACACTATGCTAAATCTTAGGTCATGCACCTAAGTGCGTCAAAAGATATGCAAGTGCAAAGTTGGGCTCCCAAGCATTTTGATAGTGTTTTCCCATACTTAGCCAAATTTGCATGAGTCAAGAAAGAGCCAAGTAAGTAGTTTGATGGTGGCATATCTCACACATGTGGACATTTCAGGAGAAGGTGATCATACGGGTTTGTTCACTTTTATACCTTGTTTATTTATGCCAGCTTTTAGGTCAAGCATCAAAGCATGGAAAAAGATATGTATGTTTAAAGTTGGCCTTCCAAACAAGTTTTTGACATAGTTGGCTCTATGGAAGAAAAATCTGAGTGAGAATTTTAAAGTCATTATATATCACACATGTAAGAGTTCTAGGTGGAATTTGATACATGGCTGGATTATTCTATGTGAGGATATCATATGGTCCAAATTTAAGAACATGTAAGTGAGGTAAAAGATATGACTGTGCAAAGTTAGCCTTCTGAGTAGATAAGAAAGGTTCCCATACTTAGTCATTTTTACACAAGTTAAAGTTTGAAAAACATCAATGGACCACGTTGCTCCAAGAAGTTAGGAAGCAACAAGATGAGGAAAGGTTCATGATGTTTAATGTTGAGAAAAGATAAAGATCAAGCTTCTTCCAAGGGTTAATAGTCAATGGGTGATTATATGGATAAAGATCAATGGTGGATATTAAAATTAAAGAGGTCAAAGTGATAACTATTTAGCATTATTAAATATTGAGATACGTATAGGATATCGATAGAATGAATGAGGTCAAAGTTGTAAGATTGCATAAGATGAGGTAAACATGTTCAAGGTTTAATGTTTGAGCATTGGCACCTATGCATTATAGTTTTAAGAAGATGAATGGTGCATGTTTAATATGAGAAGTGAGGACATGATATGTGAGCATGGTGTTCGATATTTAACTGTGACCGTTTTCATTTGAATATTTGAATTTATAAAGGAAAAACTAATGATTTGTATTTTGTGAATATTTTTGATCCAAGATGAATTTGTTAATGGTATTAAAAAAAAAGTTTAATAAGACTCCATCGCACATATTATGAACTTGATTTGAAGATCTAGAAGTGAGTACAATCAAAGATATTTAGGTTTAAAGTTGGCTGTGTGTTCGTGCTTGTTTTACAAGTGACCTGAGAAGAGTAATTGAGCTTATTTTGATATCTCTTGATGAATTAGATTTTGGAGAGTGTTTTAGACTCCACAAGGATGTTATGTGTGCATTATGAATGTTTGATCATTTGTATGTAGTATGCAAAAGGTTTATAATTTGATTGTGGATTCATTCATGCTAATTATGTGTATAAAATTTTGTTTGAGAGAATTGTGCTTAAGCAGAAATGTACTATGTTGGTTATTGGAACTTAAGGGGGACCTATAGATTATAAGTAATGGGTCCTTACTTTTGGTAGTGGTTCTATGTTCTTGTTTTGTGTGATGAAGTTTTAAAGGAGTGAATGGGTTCCACAAGAGACCTATAAGAGCTACAAGGGCCTTATTAAAAGTTGTAGTTGCTTAAGGGTGACCCATAAATGCTATGGCCAATCTATGAAGATTTTTTTGAGATATGTATTCATATGATACATTACTTAAGGGTTAAGTCATGCCTAATGTCTGACTAAGATGGTGATAATCATGATTTCTCTATAAATAGTGAAACCAAATGTGTTGATCTATAGACTTGAGTGTGAGTCTTGGGAGAGATTTGAAAGAGGATTGTGTGTGTTCTTGGTGGAGTGAAGGAGGGGTAAAGTGCCCTATGGATGAGTTGAAGAGCAAAGTAGATTTAGGACTATTTGTATGAAATATAGGTCATAATTTTGTTTTCATAATAGTGCTCTTGCTATTTGAGTATGAGCAAAGGTGAAGAGTGATAATCAAACGTTCATCATCAGGTGTAGAAGACATAAATTCATAAGTGATTTGTTCATAGGTATTGTTGTGGTAGCTCAACATCTAAGGGGGTTATAGCCTCTTTACAAGGTGAAACTTGCTAAAAGTTTGGTTATTATTACAACTCAGTTAGACAGGTGTTTTATCACCTTGTGGGATTACAATCTCACTAAATAGGGTTTGTAGATCCTTGATCAATTGTAGATGGTCTAAATTAGTTCTTGTTATTATAGGATAATAGTTCAATTATAGGTTCTAGTGGGTTTTTTCCCCCAAGAGGGTTTCCCACATATGCCATGTGTTATATGCTCGATCTTGCATTATCTTTCTTGTTCATTGCTATGAATGATGTGTATGCCTCATAAATATATGTATGTATTGATTAAGAGTTTGAAAGGATTGGAAACAAATTTTTAATATCTAGGCTCACTGATTCACCCCCCTCTTAGTGATTGTACCTCTAATAATTGGTATCAGAGTGGGTCCTTCATGCAAAGTGTAACCACTTGAAGGTGATCAAAGGTACAATGGTTGAAAAAGAGGTTATAGCTTGTCTTGAAGACAATATAGTTTGTGCTTTATCAAAACTTAATAGTGTGAAGACACAAGTACAAAATCTAGTGGCAACAATCAAGAATCTATAGGCTATGACGAATAAAGATCTCAATCAAAGGATGGAACAATGTGAAAATAAAGTCATGACTTACTTAGATGTGCTCTTATCTAAGGGAAAAAAGGATTTTAGCTTGACCAAAAGGATCAAGAATGGAAATCCATTGAGCGGTAATGGTCAAGAGAAATGAGGATCAAACATGAACAATGTCTTCAATGGGTATTGCTTCTCCTACAATCAATTTGGTCATAGATATAAGGATTGTGCTCTCTCTACAAATATCAAAAGGGATCTCATATGTTACAAATGTAACCAATAAGGTCACATAGCCAAGAACTATAAAAAATTCTTTTGGAAAAAGGATATATAAGTCATTGACACTATCAAATGGTTCAAGGAGACCAAGTCTAAAGAAGAAAAGAAGCAAAATCCAAGTAAATCACCAAAGGAAGAGTCATTATTTATTCAAGCAACTTTATATACTCAAGAAGATGAGAAAAAGAGAGGGTTCATAGATAGTGGATGCTCAAATCATATGACAAGAGACAAGAGAAAGTTTATCTCTCTCAAAAAGACTAACCCAAGTGTATTTAGATTTGGTGACAACAAATCTACTAACATTGTCGGTAAAGGTACTATGAGTTTGGACAATGGTCATACTAGGACTGCGAATGTCTTATCTGTAGAAGGTTTGAAACATAATCTTTTAAGTGTGAGACAAATGTGTAAGCAAGGAAATGTTTTAAATTTTCATGATGATGTATGTGAAATAAGAAAGGAAAAATTTGGAAAATTAATTGCAAATGGTCATAAAATAGATAAAAACATATATGTATTCCATGAATCCAAGAAAGAAGAGTGATTCATAAGTCAATTGGAAGAAAGCTGGGTTTAGCATAGAAGGCTTGGACATATAAATTTTGATAATATGATCAAAATCAGTTCAAAAGGGTTGGTAAGGTATATGCCTAGGATTTTTTAAGATTCCTCATTCTCTTTGCAAGACATGTTTTCATGGGAAGTAAACCAAGAGAAGATACAAAACCAAAGAATTATCCACTATAGAGCCATTGGAGTTAATCCATACTGATCTATGTTGACCTATGAGAACTCAAAGTATTCATGGTAATAGTTACTTCATGATTTTCATTGATGATTTTACTAGGATGACTTGGATATTCTTTCTTAAAGAAAAATTAGAAGCTTTTGAAAAATTTATGGCATTCAAAGCTCTTGTGGAAAATGATAAAGGTTCAAAGATTAAGTGTGTTAGATCAAACAGAGGATGTGAGTTTTGGTCTCATAAGTTTGATGATTTTTGTGAAGAACATGGGATAAGAAGACAATATTTTGCTTGTAAAACACCATAACAAAATGGTGTGGTTAAAAGGAAGAATATGACTATTATTGAGATGGGTAAAACCATGATTCAAGATGCAAAATTATATGATGGCTATTGGGAAGAGGTAGCTGACACTTCTATTTACATCCTAAATAGGTGTCAAATCAAAGTAAATGGTAATAAGACTCTTTATGAGTTATAGAAGAATATAGAAGCTAATGTCAAACATTTTAGAGTGTTTAAGAGTAGGTGCTTCATCAAAAGAGATAAAGAGAATCTTGAAAAGTTTGACTCAAGGTCTGATGAGGGCATCTTCTTAGGTTAACCTTCTATTAGTACTACCTATAGGTTCTTCAACAAGAGACTTCACAAGATTGTTGAAAGTTCAAATGTAAGGGTAGATGAGACAAATAGAGTCAAGAAGACAAAAGTGCGGGTAAGTGACTTGATTTAGAATTCTATTGCAAATAATGATGAGTCATCTTTTTAAATAGATGATGAAGATGAAGAGAAGGATTAAATACAAGATTCTAAAGCTCCATTTAAAATAATTCAAAAAGATCATCCAATCTCTCATATTATTGGAAATGTTGTTGCAAAATTACAGACTATAAGGAGAATGTTGATCAATCAAAATCAACAAAACTCAACTCTATTATCCATGATTAAACTCAAAATATTTATGGAAGCTAGCAAAGATGAAAGTTGGAATGATGTAATGGATGAAGAAATTGATCAAATAGAAAGGAATGAAACATGTGACTTAATTCCTAGACCAAAATATAAAAATGTGATACGAAATTGATCAAATAGAAAGGAATGAAACATGTGACTTAGTTCCTAGATCAAAAAAAAAATGCGATAGGTACCAAATGGCTTTTCAAAAACAAGATGAATGAGAAAGGAGAAGTCACAAGGAACAAGGGTAGATTGTTGTGTAAAGGATATGCTCAAGTTGAAGGAATAGATTTTGATGATACTTTTGATTTTGTGGTAAGGATGGAAGCAATTAGACTCTTTTTGGCATATGCATGTCTCAAAGGTCTTAAGGTATATCAAATGGAAGTTAAATATTCATTATTGAATGACAACTTAGAAGAAGAAGTCTACATTGAGTTACCTGTAGGATACTTCATGACAAGTAATCAAGATTTTGTGTGTAAATTGAAGAAGGCTCTGTATGGTCTTAAATAACCTACCAAAGCTTGGTATGATAGGCTAGATAAATATATTTTGAGTCAAGGATTTAAAAGTGAGGTAACTGATAGTAATTTATACATTAAAATAGAAGGTAATCATCAATTTATAGTTGTTGTACATGTTGATGACACAGTTTTTAGATCTGACAATGATTAAATGAGTAGAGAATTTGTAGATGCTATGAAGACTGAGTTTGAAATTTCAATACTAGGAGAAATACCTTTCTTCTTAGGATTATAGATTAATTAACTTAATGCAAGGATATTCATTTCACAAGATAAGTACATCAAGGATATGCTAAAGAAGTTTGACATCATGGATTGTAAGCCAATGGGTACTCCAATGATCACAAGATGCAAGTTAAGTAAATTGGATGACTCACTAAAAGTTGATCAAACTTTTTATAGGTCCATGATTAAAAGTCTTTGGTACCCTACTGTATCTAGGCATGACATCATGCAAGTAGTAGGTCTTGTAAGAAGGTTTCAAACTGATTCTAGAGAATCCCAATTGAAAGTAGTCAAAAAGATCTTGAGATATCTCAAAGGCACCATAGGCTATGGTTTATGGTATCCTAGGAGTAAATAATTCTCTTTGAAATCATATACTGATGCTAATTGGGTAGGATGTGTGGATGATAGGAGGAGTACTAGTGGTGGGGTCTTCTTCATTGGAGAATACTTGGTGTCTTGGCTAAGTAAGAAGCAAGCCTCAATATATCTATCAACTGTAGAAGTTGAGTATATATCAGCTTCCTCTTGTTGTACACAAGTCATACGGGTGACACAAATTTTGAAAGATTACAAGGTAAAACAAAATGGACCTTGTCCTATTTATTGTGACAATACTAGTGGAATTAGTATCTCAAAGAATCCTATTATGCACTTAAAAACTAAACACATTCCTATTAGATATCATTTCTTAAGATAAAAAATGATTAATCAATGTGTCAAGTTGGAGCATGTGCTTACAAAAGAGCAGCTTGTAGATATTATGACCAAACCATTGTCAAAACACTAGTATAATTTGGAAAATAAAAGACTACATGACTAAAAATTTTAGTCACAACAACTTAAAATGTCTAAATTATACTAATTTTTTATAACTCAGCTATAAATGAGTAAATAAATGACTAATTTGGTTATTGACTAAAAAATTATTTAGTCATACAAATAAAAATGTATAAATAGTTACTCATGTAAATATAAATTAGGTAAAATTTTAAGAAAATATTTTTAGTAGGAGTGTATTACATGTGATTCATTGAATATTTACTCATTTTGTTAATTGGTAATTAGCCTAACACTGAGGTGTTTTGGGTTATAGCAACTACTTGCATGGGTGATAAAGCTTGTTTGGAGAGGAACTGGAGAATTCTAAAAAGGTAGGTAAGGAATTTAAAGTTTGCTATAAAGAATTTGAAGTCGATGAGGCCCTCTGTAGTGAAGTTAGATTTGGGGATGCCCTCTACATTGAATTCAAAGGTAATTTGAAACCTTCATTACATTAAACACAAAATTTATAGCTTTTTGATTGGCAACTTATAATAGTTACATAAGCAACTGAGTACCAGAACCATATAGGTAGTTTAGGGTTTAGGGGACTATTTTTTCATTAGTTTCCTCTACACATTTTGGAGCATATGGGAATTGAACTTGTAACTCATGTGAAACACCACCTTCTTCAAGTCGTTAGAAAAATTCCATATCCTTAAAGCATATAGAAAAAACTATAGAATTGGCATTGGGGCTTTTATTTATGAATTCAACCCAAATGTCATTTCCTAATGCCTCCATAAAAGTTTGTTGAGCCAACTCTAGTTCATCACGCTCAACATGAAGAACCCTAATGTTGTTTAACAATTCAATGGGTATTTCTTCTCTACTTTTCTTCAGAAGAGACTTTGTTATCTTAAGAGAATCTAAAGTTGTATTGGGGTCTAATGATATTAATAACTCACCCATATTGTTAAATGCATGGGCATCACGTGAATATATGCGAGTTTCCTTTCTTAAAATTTCCAAATCCTTCTCTGCCTGCCCTTGCTAAGCATATATATGGCCTATAGCTTTTAAAGTCTCATAGTTCTTAGGGTAGATCTCCAGAACCTTTTCAAAATTTGAGAGAAAACTCTTAAGATCTCCTAGCTTTAATTGAACCTATCCAAAAAACCCTATGGCCTCTGGCTTTCCTTGATTGATGTCATGTATTAGCTACCAGTGGTGTCATGATCACCTTTACTATGATAAGATCATGCAAGATTATAATATGAATGAGATTTCATGACAGGGTAGTCAGTTGAAACAAGAGCTATCTCAGTTAACTGTTCCATAAGAAAATGTTTCCTTGTGAATAAAACATGGTTTGATAAATGATTCAATACCATTGCACAGTACAGGTATAATTCAAAGGCTCTACGAATCTTTTCCATTCCTTCATGAACACTACCTTTTTCACTAACTGTGAGAATATTAAAAGTAAAAAATTCTCAAAATTGACCACAAAGATTTATGTAGAGGTAGAACATCATTTCCTAATGCATCCATAAAATTTTGTTGTGCCAACTCTAGTTCATCATGCTCAAAATGAAGAGCCCCAATGTTTTTTAACAATGCGATGGGTACTTCTTATTTGCTCTTCTTCAAAAGAGACTTTGGTGTCTTAAGATAATCTAAGGCTGCACTGGGGTCTGATGATATTAATAACTCACCCATATTGATAAATGCATGGGCATCACATGGATCTATGCAAGTTGCCTTTCTTAAAATTTCTAAAGCCTTATGTTGGTTATCAAATTTGCAATATGCAAAACCTTAAAAGGATGCCAAGCTTTATGATTAGGTTATGCAACCAATTTGGCCAATGGACAAAATCAACCCAAGTGGTTAGGATTCTCTACACTTTAGGCTCTGCTTTGCATAGTTGGGTGTTACCTTATATTAACCAATGATTAATTACTCCTCAAATTTCTTAGTGACTTCAGAGCAAATTAAGGGATTTATGTAATTTTTTCAATTGAACCATCCAATTCACCCTAATCCAAACTAACATATGATTTGAATTAGATTTTTTTTTCAACTTTCTATTCTACTATTACTCCTACTCCTACACAAGAAAAAATTAAAATTGGAATTTTTGAATATGATATAAGGAAATGATTTTAGAAAAGAATTGAGTGGTGCCTTTCTCAACAATTGGGTAATGGAGTTTGTTCACAGAAAGATTTGTGCTTTTTTCCTAGCCATAACTTGAATTACTTGGCATGAGATTGTCTATGACTGGCATAGACATGCAAGATTATTATTACATAGCTCTTCTTAATTATCCAAATTAAATCCTCTAAGTTATAGTGATCTATTCAATGGAATTTAATCCCTACTTGAGGAAATCCAATTAGATAAACCACCAAAAACAACAAATGTCTTTTGAAGAACTAAACATATAATTGACATCTTAATTCAAATAACAAAGAGAAACAAAAATGGAGACAACCAAATAAAGTATAATACTAATATTTAACAAGCAATTGAGAACTAGATATATGGCACTAGAGAAATGTGGTTTCCTTTTATTGATATATCTTTGAAGAACATGCCTTACAATGTCTTTTTCCAAAATCAAATTCCCAGAGAGATTTCCCAAGGTCTTGGTTTCCTTTCTTATAGGGGTGAAGGAAGCTACAAGATTCAGACCTTTCACATTCCAAAAAATGACTTTTCATATACCCATCCCTTAATATGACCTATTATAACATATACTTTTTGACAAGTCTTAAAAAGACCACCAAATATATTTTGAATACATATTAGAAAGCATAAAAACAAGAAAAAGACAAAACAAGAGGACGTCCAAGATTTTTTGGTGCCATGTTGACACCAGATTGATGCTCATTACTCCTTTGCACTCTTGGCCTGCTTATTCTTCAGTTGCCAAGTACTGATTCTCCCATTGGTGCACTATGAAACATTAAGCCACTTATATTCTTGGATCTAGAGTAGGTTGGTCTAGTGATCTTTCCATATTTTGTCTAGTAGCACTTTGACATCAATGATGAACTTTTCATATCCAAAATCTATAGAAATTACTCTATCCAAAATGACATTGAAGCTGAGAATATTTATGTTCTGATCTTTTTTCAAGAAATCAATGACTTGAAAAACCATTTGACCATATTCACTATTCCATGCATCAAAACCTTAGATATTTTTATCCTCTATGAAAATGAAAGGAATAAACTAGTGTTTTAAGGTAACAAAAGAATCAATCTTTGCCTGCATTTTTTGGATTTCACCATTCACATACTAAAATTCATCCAAGATCATTTTCACTATCTTCTCTATTGGCTTGAGTGAGGCTAGAGCACCTAGACCTCTTTGTATAAATTTGCACAAGGTTAGCAATGTATGGTGTGCAAGTTGCCATTTATTGTATATTAGATCCCAAATAGAAAGATTGACCTTCAACTGATCAATGGCCTAAGACAAGAAAGAATAGCATTCATGCACATCTCCCAACTTGTCAACAACCAATTTTAATTTATATTTCAAAATCTTGTCAAACACCTCAAGGGTTTTCAATTTGGCCTCATTATTTGTCTTTTCATTTTTATTTTTCAAATATTCGATTTCTTTCTCCAACTTCAACTTCAATGCATTCAACTGATCAACTGGGAATATATTATCACTAGTTATTTACGGCACAGGGGCTTGGTATGCCACAATTGCTTGGCTTTGAGAATCAACACCCTTAAATTGCTGTTTTAGTTTGACATATTCCAAATATAGCCTATTCACTTCATCATTCATCTCAATTTAAGTTTTTTCATAGTTGAGCAATCTTTGCTCCATTTACTTGACAACAACGTGTGTGAACATTATAGAGTGTATAGTAAGGGTTACATCTTCAAGCATTGATGTATCTTGAAATGTTTTCACCATAGTTATTCCCCTTGACTCTTGGAATACATCAAGAAATCATGGCTTGTTGGTGTTATTTTGTGTGGCCGATATTGCTAGAGTCATTATCTTTGGGTTAAACCCACAACCACTGACACCATTCTCATAATCGAAATTAGAAACCATCATGGGGTCATCTTGATTTCTCACTTGGTCCAACAAAAACATTTTATTCAATTCAAGGCTAGGGATGATCAATATATTACTCTTCAAAACCATTTGTCTAGCCTCATCAGGGTTGACATTTATTTCATCAATTTTCAAATCCTTGAAAGTCTGTGTCATAATTTGAACATGTTGAGATTCATTAGCACCCATTTGAATTATTTTCACCTTTTCTTCAAATTATTTCATCTTCATTTTGAGCCAAAAATCTTTGAATTCTGGGGTATTGATGAAATCATCATCCTCGATGAACCTCATAGAAGCACAACCCTTTCATCTTCTTTTAGTTCAGGCTCACCTTGTGCCTATTCATCCATTCTTGCTTCTGGTTTGTGTGCTTCTATTTCTTAACCAACAAGGGGTCGATTAACTTCCTCTTCCTCTCCCATATGCCTCAAAATACTGGCCACATCATTAAGTCACCAACTCCTTCAATCATTTAATATGGAACCAGTGGAGAAACATCATTAGTCTTTTACCTTTTGGGAGGTGGTGAATCAGGAATAGCTAGATCTTGCACTGACATTGCATTTAGACCAGGTTCTTGAATCACAACTCCTGTTGGATTTTTGATAGGGAGGTTGGTAGCCTTTATAGGTTGTTTCTTAGACTTGCCATATATTTTTTCAAAATTATCAATTATCAAATCTATTCTTTTCAAAGGGTCCTTCTCTTCAACAAAAAATCCTAAAAAATTAGTGTTTTATTTTCTTTTGTCATCCTCAATCTTCTTCAAAATTTCCTCATTTATTTTCCTATTATGTACCTCTTCAAAAGTGACACAATTTTTGATCAAATACTCATCAAAATTGATTTGATGGGTTATCCCCATCTTGGTAAGGATGAGTTGTCTAACAAAGTTCATGTGACACTCTGGAAGACAAACCCTTTTTATCCCTGATTTCCTAGAATATTTAGCCTTCAAATAGGCTTGCAACTCCTTCAAGGTATCTGCACTAATGTACCATTCACTAAATAGATTGGAATCTAGAATAAATGTGCCCTTTTTTAATTTTTTCATCACATTTTTCTCCATTCAAAGCATCTGCCACATGAATTCAAGAAAAATAATTCTATTTGACACAAATTTTGGCAACACATGGGGTGGCTGAGTACACCCATATACTTTGATTATAGTATGGTCAGGCAAGAAATACCAATGAATAAAGTTATGTTTGTGACCTTGTTCTGGCCTATGAAAAAGAGGCCTCAACATTTATTTGACCTCTTTGGTCAATCTAGGAAAAAGTCTACCAAGGGAATCCATTATTATGACTAAGAAATTATCATGGAACACAACATAGTTACAGTTTTGATAATGAGTGTCCCATTTGTAACATGAGCACTATGTAGGCAATCTCTATCTCTTTTGATCAATCATGTTCAAGTCCATCCTACTGGACCAATTCTTTCTATTCTGATACAAAATTAAATGACACAACCAAGCATAATATTTTAACTCCATAGGTGTCTTGTTCTCCCTTATTTTCAAAAATCCATCATGCAATTTCTTCTCAATAAATGATGCAAAATCATACTAAACATTAACCTCTAGGTTTTGCATTCTCATGGCCATTGCCATCATGCCAATTAGCATTCTATCTTGGCCATCAATTCCTAGCACTTGACACAAAGAAAAATATGTCCTTTTGAAATACATAACAAAGTCATCAATTGGAAAAGGCTCAATTGTAGTGGTTGGGATTGAAATATTTCTATTGTTGGCCCCTTTCCTTATGTACATGGGTAAATCATCACTCCTTTGTGTATTTCTTAGACTGGTATATTCTTGTTCACTCTTTTTCAAGTCAAGTTTTGTGAGGGATTGCTTATTGATCATGAAGTAATCAATGAGTGCATTTCTATCCACAGCCATTAATGGTGACCCATTTGGCAACCTAATAGTTTTAGTGGCTAGATGATAGTGCTATGCCAATATCTTGGTCAAATTCACATCAATGAATACATTTAGCACCACAAACGTAGCCAAATTTAAATTCCATGTGTTTGCAACCAGTCCATGTCCATCTTACTTTTCACAAAAATACCAAAAAAGGTTCCATCCTAAGATAGGGAATCTAGCATCCTGACATCCTTCTGCGACATCCTTGAATAGTTTCTTATACTCTTTGTCAATTGAATTTGGCAAATTGTCCAATAATGACTATTGAAGGGACCACTTCTTGGGAATGGGGGGTTTAGTGCTCTTACTTCCAAACTCAAATTTCTTAGGTGCCATAGTTTGATGCTTTTATGAACTAGGGTTTTGATAGTCACTTGCTCTACCAAACTAATTGAAAAGAAATCATAAACTAAATACCAAATTTTATGAAGAGAGTAATGAGCAGACTTACCCAGTTGGAAGATGGCCAAACTGTGCACATAGAGCTTGAATTTGCTATCTAAAATCACCATTGAATTTAATTGAATGATGAAATACAAATAAATTCAAATTTTATTCTGCTATAGAGCCGATCATTTCACCATTACTTTGGTTCATGCCATGAAATCAACAAATATCAGTATTCAAGTCTTTCAAACATAGACCATTGATTTGGTCCAATCTAGTGGCTATGCAAACACTTCAATCATAGGCATTAATGATAACCAATATGAGGTGGTGATATAGTCATATTAGCATTTAATACTTTACTGCATCACCATAAGACATATTTAGATCTATCATGGGAGCTTCATGATAGTTATACCAAATCTTTCATCGCTTCCACCAATTCTTAAGCCTTGATATAGATCATTATAGGATGGTGGGATACATGTTACCCCTTATACCTCATACTTCATTATCACCAACCTTTTATTTGACCATTTTAGGACCACAAGATCCCTTGAAATCCCTTCATTGTTTACCGTATCATCACAAGCATTAGATTTGACTATGGAGGGAATGCAGGACATACTTTATATAACTTTTAATGCTTAACACTAGCCTGGAAGACTTTTTATGAAATATGAATATAGATAGAAATAACATATATTGTATAGAGTGTTACAAAAAATTTATGTAAAAAATCTGACCCTAGAAACGTGCAATTACAGTTGTGATTATTGTTTCTCTAACATTTGGATTTGGTAGGAGATGGTTGCCATGATCATACAAAATAATATTAATAGGGTTCTTGATTAGAGAATTCATTCATTGTGATTTATATGTACCTTCTATAGTTAAATTTTTGACCGAAAGTGTCAAGTAAAATATATGAAAAATCTAGAGTGCGGACTCTAGAGAGTTAATGTTTATAACTATGTATTTTAGGGTTTGGGTGGCTAATATCCATTGATTGGCCCTTTAATAGTGAAAAACTATGTGATATAATAATAAAATTGATGAGGATATTGAAATAACAAAATATGTGTCTCATATATTATGAATATGTTTAAAGTTAAGTGTGTAATTGATAATGCTTATGTTTGAAAGGAGTTACAACACTTATCTATTTATAAGTGACTTTGAATTCAAATTTGATAATTTTAATAGATGATAAATGATCATAAAATAAGGTCATGAAACGTTATGAGATTATACACTATTATACCAAAAACATAAAATAACTATTATGAAACTTTAAAAAGGTGGTCTCCACATTTAAAAATCAACCACAATACTAATATCATTCAATTTAAAAAATTAAGTATACATATATAAATATAAATAAAACTTAGGGAACCATTTTAAAATACCCTAAATTGACCCCATACAATCCACCAATCCCTAATTAAATATAGTTTCCTAGTTCATTTCATAAAAGTCCAATCAAAGTTCATCCATCCAACTCGAATAAAGTTATAGTAACATTAAGTTGCCTTACCATACATATATTATATTTATTAAAATAATAGTCTACATTTATTTCCATACTACCATTTATCTTCCTTTCCACCATGGGGTTGTGGTGAACCTTTACTATTTGATCTTATCACATCACCACAGGTTAACATTTTGTTTGTCGTGGGGTCACGGTAAAATATTATATGCTACTCAAACTCTTACCACTAGCCCACCAATTACCTTTGAGATCTTTGTGGGGCCACAATAACTAGTCTCTGTATACCACAACACCACAAATGAAGTTCGTTCATGTTGTGACGAAGAGATAACTATCTTTTCACTTATTTTGGTTCTTGCACACCCACCAAAGCTATTTGAATGTATTGGGGCTGTGGTAAGAACAAAAAACATATCAATGATCAAAATACAAATGTTTTTCACATGGACATGATGTGGGATGCTTATGAATGAATCTTGGAATAATTTTAAAAGGAATATGGACTCCTAAGATGAATTTTATGAATTTTGGAAAAAATGCCTCAAAGAAATGTGGTCTCATGGTGATGGAATGCCATGACGAATACCATGACAAGTGAATTATTATGGATTGTCATGGCATTCCATCACCATGAGACCACATTTCTTTGAGGCATTTTTTCAACCAGTTCAGTACCTTGTTTATGTTATTGCTTACTATTATGCTTTGTTAGATTTTTTCCAAGCATCCATAGCTTGTTCGAAAGCCTTGTTTTAGGATTTTAGCCATAGAAACAAGGTAGTGAACTATTTGATAAAATGATTTGGTATACATGTATGAAAAATGTGGTAGCATAGACAAGCTAATGAACTATTTGAAAAAATGCCTCAAATAAATGTGGTCTCATAGAATGCTATGAGAAGAAAATGCAATTGGCAGCTGCTCCTAGTTATTAGTTATGCAATGTGAAGTAATTGCATAACTATTTAGGTTGACTTTGTAAAAACTATATTGTAATTGAAATTTTGTCATCTATCAACATCTAATTATTAGTTATGCAATGTGAAGTAATGCTTTGAGTTTGAAAGATGTGCAATGTAATGTAATCAACAATTTGAATATAAACTACAAAAATCTATTTTTACAATTCATTAGTTAAACTTGTTAGGTGATATTTTGTCAATCAGCTAACTGATGAGCAAAATAGGTCTTATCAACCATAGCAAGGGAGATTGGTTAGCCAAATGCACAGGTTTACTATATCAAAAGGAGATAAATCTCTCCTCTCATCAAGGGGAGGTTCCTTATGAAATATGAGGGGCTATATACTATATCTATAAGAAGAAAATAACACTCAAGGGTAGGATAACACCATCCATCTCTCTTTTTTTAGAGATGATGTTCACAAACAAAGGGAGATATCTAGGTGAAAACACTAAAGACACTTCTCTTCTTTCAGAAGTGGTCTTGCAGCAAACAACTGGAGTTCTTTCAGGTAGGTAACAAGTAACTGGTAATAGGGGGCTTAGTAACCAATAGACTGAGATGTAGCACAAAGTCTCCACCTTGACTACCCAAGAGTGAAATATGAAGGATAATGAGGGCACAAAGTCATCCCAAGGTCCTTTACATAGGAACTAAAAATAAACAAACACATTAAAGGCAATTATGGGCAGCACAAAGTCTTTCTCATAGTTGGCTTCAGGACACCTTCCTGATTACTTCCACTAGTTTTGCTTATTTCATTAAAATGGACAAGAACACATTCAAGAAATAGACATAAGAATAATACCCTAAATGATGCAAGCTATAATAGCACAAAGTTTGAAATTAACCTGATTTCTCATTCAAACAAAGAAATATGAACAACAATCTAAGCTCAAAGTCTCAGTAATTGCCTTTAAATTTTGGTAGAGTTTTGCTTCTATAACCAAAAAGATCTCCTTTGCATAAAGTAAGAGAATATAATATATAGTAGCCAAGAAAGGCTTGGCACTTTGTTCTATGGAGCGACCCATGTTGCATTTAATGTCTTGAATGCATTTTTAGTTTTGTCAAAGAGGGCCATGCTAGAACAGGGTGACTGCCTTAACTGTGGCATGTCAATTCATCTCAAATGTCTTCTCCTGGGCCTGGGTCATCTGGTCCTTTTCTTGTTTTCTGCATAGCTGTCCACTTCACTTTTACTCCAAGGGAGAAAAATAGGTCACACTTTTAATGTTTATAAGCTCAAATATCTATCGGGTGGACTATTCCACCTATTGGAAATAACTCCTACAGATATTTCTAGTCTTCCCTCTTTATATCTTCTTGGTTTTGTCTTTTCCTAAAATCTGAGCTCTCGAGGCTATATTCTCAACTTTGCTAGCTCTTTCGACTCCTTCTCTTAGTAGTTCTTCCCTTTGGAATTTTAGCCTTTGAATGCATTCAAGTCCATGCTCAAGATTTCAAATATCAATAGCTATTTCATTGCCACAAATTTGACATCTGTGGGGACGTCACCAGACGTTTGGATCCCAATGGCTAGTTCATGATGCTTAACTTTGACATATTTAGGCCTATCATCCTCCTTGGAAATTCCTTTAGCTTTGTTGTTTGATCCTTCTCAGAGGGGACTTACCCTTCAGGGTCTTGAAAAAGGTCTATTTTTATTGGCAAGAGCCCCCCGCAAGGGTACCTACCCTTTAGGTGGTCTTCAGGTTTCACTAGGTGGCCTTCAGGCTCCAATTCCTTCAGGCTCCAATTCCTTCGAGCAAAATGTCTAAAAGAATTCCTTCAGACATTTTTTCTAAAGGAAATCTTCCCTTGCATTTCTTTCTCACTTGCTTTTTCTTTTTGTCAGGATTTTGGTCAGGCTTATTCCTTCAAACAAAAGTCCGAAGGAATTCCTTCAGACTTTTTGTTTGAAGGAATTGCCTTAGCATTTTTTCCATATAAAATCCTTCTGAAGGAATTCATTTTCTCCTTTTAGCCTTTGAAATGGTCCATTTGATCCTTGCTTGCCCTCTAAAAGGGCTGTTTGACCTCCAAGGTTGCCTTTTAGAAAAGTTGCAAGGGTCCTTTTGGCTTTGAAGTGCCCTCCACAAGGGCACTTGTCCTTCCAGCTATTGAAATTAAACCGACTGATTGCAAATGCCTAAGTGTTGAGAGCTCATTTCTTTCTTATAGAGTTCATAGAAATGAACCTACAAAGTCCATAGAAATGTATCTACAGAATCCATAGAACCTAGTCTATAGAAACCAGAAACTAACCTGCAGAGTCCATGGTTTTGAGTCCATAGATTTGAGTCTGTAGAACTCATCCTACAGATTCCATAGATTCCTTCCTACAAAGTCCATAGAAATATATTTATAGATTTTATAGAAATGAGCCTGTAGAGTTTGTAGAAATGAGTCCATAGAAACAAGCCTGTACAGTCCATAGTTTCAAGCCTATAGAGTCCATAGAAAATTGGAAAAGCTTGAATAATGGAGAATTTGAATACTCAAAAAAATTTTTGAGAAGGGAAAAGATAATTTTGGCCTATTGAACCAAAATAGTTCTTATGTTGTCCCAAAATGAGTGACAAATTTTGGGGAATAATAGCTGGCTCTAGTTGGGGAACTTCCTTCAGTTGAAAACTTGGAATAGCTGAGGGGAGTAGAAACTAGAATCTCCAGTGCCTTGAAGTATGCCATTGGGCTACGGAGTCATGCTACCCAAAATAAGAAAGGTGCCAAAAATAAAAACAAAAATCATAAAATAGAACTAAAGACAACACAAATATACATATGTACAGATAATCTTATCTGATACTTCAAAGATTGAAGTGCTTCAGATGCTGCCCATTATGAGGTGATGAAAATGGCATCCAATCCTGATAAACTAGTAAAAAAACATTTTGTCCCTAGAATCAGTGATGGGCAAATGGAACTCTCCACCAAGAATCACATCTTCTGTGCACTCCTTTTGGTTCTCTCTTCTTGCCCCATGGCAAGACGTGGTCTCCAATCTGAAAACCATAAATCCTTGCTCTCTTGGTGAAGAGTTCCTTTTCCTAACTTTGGCACGTAGCAGTATGGTCCACTACCATATCTTGTGGCTATTTTGGTCTAATGAAGCACATGATTTGATTTTCATCATCAAACACTTGACAAACCACTGATTCGACATCTCCTTTAGTGTGAAAGAGTTTGACACCTTTTTCTTGAGCAACCTTCAACTCGAGTAACAGAGATTCATATTTAGCAGTGTTGTTGGTGTTGCTAAACTGTAACTTGTATGAAGAAGTAACAATATCTCCTTGAGGAGATATCAACATAATCTTGGCTCCTGAACTGGTAGAGGAATTACTGCCATCAAATTTTAGGATCCAAACATCATCAAAAATTGATCTTTTATTTGATTTTTCTTCATTAGAGAGGGAAGATCCTTTTTCATCTGTACTGCGCCCTACCAATTCTTCTGATGTCTTGTTTGAATAAATTTTTGGATCATTAGCTATAGGATTTTCATCTACAAAAACATGAACATCCTCTTTGGACAAAAAATAATTACCCCTACTTGAAGACTCAAATAGAATTTGGGCTTCAGGTGCTGATGTCTGAGTGACCACATATTTTTCTTCCTTCTCAGGGAACAATCTCTACATAACACCTTTGACTGGGATCCTTGCCTCAGATAGGTCCATGCTTAATTTTCCACCAACATCCTTGCAAAAATTTTTCCCAAGAAGGATGCCGTATGAGGCTGGGACATCGGCCACTAGGACTGTCATCTTGATCCTCTTGTCTGGGTATGCTGCAAATGCAAATTGGGCATCCTTGATTTGTCCTAGCAGTCACACTTGTTTATTCTCCATGGATAAACATCTCCCAGATGTCTTAGTTAGTGTGAGACCAAGGGATTCTACCACTTTAGTAGGCATGACATTGTTTTAACCTCTAGAATCAATGATACAGTTGCTCAACTTGTGACCATTTATCAACAAGGAAATATAGAAAGGCTCTATTTTCATAGGGGCAACAGGAGGAGTAATGACAAGATTATTTGGGATGGGCATGTTCCTTGGGGGATCATGAGTTACCTTCTTAACATCTTGTCATATAAGAATGACTTTATTCTTTACACACTCAACCAACCTGTCCAACTGCTCAGGGTTGGCTTGTAGGAATTCAAATTCAGTCATTTGAATTTTAGTCTTCTTGACATGGTCAACTATGTCAAATGACTAAAATGGATTAGGAACAGGGAAAGGGAATTCATCCTTCTAGTTTTTAGGAGGGGGAGGAATGATCTGTGAAGTTGAAGTTGAAGGTATAGAAATGCTTGGGGTACTTACTTTTTTAGCAATCACCTAGTCTTTTGGCTGGAAAGGTAGAGAAGTTCTTCGTTTGGCAATTGAAATTGTAGGCTAAGCTCACTCCTCTATTTTTTCCTTATCAGCTTGCTAGGCTAAGTGATTCTTGGACCAGGTAAACATAGTGTATGATCCCTCAACTGCTTCACCTTTACTTCTAAGTTCATCCTGGTAATTTAGAAAACCAATGTTGGAGTCATCAACTGATTATTCTTGGTCCTCTGTGAAGAGATCAACGTCATTTTCTTGATCAAACTCAGGTTGAAAAGAGATATCATGTTCAGTTTCTAGCTATTCAACTGCTGAGTTGGTTGGAGGCACTTCAAGGGCAAGGTTCCTCTGTGGGGGAGGAAGATGATTGGGCTACCCTTGATTCCTGGTAGCATTGCCTTGGTATGATTGATTGGGGAATGTCTTCCTTGGTGTATCTCTATATGGAGCGGATGACATCCCTTGCACCATTTATCTTTTCAAGGCTAGCAATTCATTTTCTAGCTTTTGCACCATTTGATCTGTGGTGCCTATAGATGGATATTCAGAAGATGAAGAAGATTTACCTCTATTTGGATCTCTCCTTATCTTTCCTGCCAAGATAAGGTCATATTCCACCTTAGTAGCCAAGTCTTGAGAGTAGCAAGGTCTATGTGACTAACACGTCTCAACAAAAAACTCACTTTAGGCAGCTATGATTTAATGAAGAACCATTTAAGATTCTCAGGTGTTGGCTAAGCAATTATAGGAATCTAGTTCCTTAGCTTGTCAAACTTAGCTATAAAATCCCTCATAGGCTCATGAGGCTCCTTCTTCATCTATGTGAGCTAGGCTAGCAAGGGCATGTGCATCTTATATAGGCTTGAACCTAGCTTCAAATTTAGCTTTAAGAGTGTCCCAGTTAGTTACTAACCAAGCTTATAGGTGGTAGAACTAGTCTGCAATAGCACCTTGTAGTGTTTCCACAAAAAGCCTGACTACCACATCCTCAAATTCCACACCTATCACGCCACAGGCTATGCTGAAGGCTTAAATATGTTCATCAGGATGAACTCTCCCATCACCAAAGAATTTGGGGAAATTCTTCCTTGAACTACGTGGAAGCTCATGTAGAGGTGGAGTAAGATTTAGTGGACCAGAAGAGTTACCTAGGGGCCTTGCACTACCATGATTTGATTATGAAAAAGGGGGATAACAAATCTGGGTGGAGTATGTATAGGTAAAACTCTACTAACAACAAAAAAAGTATCTCTACCTTCTGTTGGTGACCTAGTACAGGTAGGAGGAACACTCCTGGATCATTGAACTTGAAGTTGGGGAGGGAACAAATCAAAATTACCCTACTACACTAACTCAAAAATAGGGTCAACAACACCTTGGGCTCTCTGGTTTCTGGTATATCATAGAGTTGCTAGATTATAGAATAAAAATGGGAAGGAATTGGCCCTACTTCAGCTTGAAGCTCAAGGATTTAAACTGGTTGTTATTCCCCAGTAGATTCACCAAAAACCTGTTGGCATGGAGCTGGCAGATAATTGACTTTTGAAATGAAACTCTCAATCTCCAACATCCCTAGTTTTATAGACCAGCTCAAAGTATATAATGGAAATGGATAAGGCTATAATGATAATGGATAAGACACAAGTGATGCTTCAATCTGAAGCTTGAGGCTTCAAATTATGAAAAATTGTTGTGTCCCTAGTGGAGAAAATGAAAATGGATAAGGTTAGGAACTGCTTCAATCTGAAACATGAGGCTTTAGACTGCATGTAATGTCCCTAGCAGAGTTGCCAAAAATTATTGGGTGAATATTTTGTCAATTAACTAACTAATGAGAAAAATAGGTCTTATCAACCATAGCAAGGGAGATTGGTTAGCCAAATGTGTAGGTTTACTATATCAAAAGGGGACAAATCTCTCCTCTCATCAAGGGGAGGTTCCCTATTAAATATATCAGGCTATATACTATATCTATAAGCAGAAAATAACACTCAGGGGTAGGATAACACCATCCATCTCTCTTTTTTTAGAGACGATGTTCACAAACAAAGGGATATATCTAGGTGAAAACACTAAAGGCACTTATCTTCTTTTAGAAGTGGTCTTGCAGCAAATAGCTGGAGTTATTTTAGGTAGGTAACAAGTAATTGGTAATAGAGGGCATAGTAACCAATAGACTAAGATGTAGCACAAAGTCTCCACCTCGACTGCCCAAGAGTGAAATACAAAGGACAATGAGGGCACAAAGTCATCCCAAGGTCTTTTACATAGGAATAGAAAATAGACAAACACACTAAAGGCAATTATGGGTAGCACAAAGTCTTTCTCATAGTTGGCTTCAGGACACCTTCCTAATTACTTCCATTAGTTTTGCTTATTTCATTAAAATGGACAAGAACACATTCAGGAAATAGACATAAGAATAATCCCCTAAATGATGCAAGCTATAACAACACAAAGTCTGAAAGTAACCTACTTTCTCATTCAAATAAAGAAATATGAACAACAATCTGAGCTCAAAGTCTCAGTAATTGCCTTTAAATTTTGGCAGAGTTTTGCTTCTATAACCAAAGAGATATCCTTTGCATAAAGTAAGAGAATACAATATATAGTAGCCAAAAAAGGCTTGGCACTTTGTTCCATGGAGTGGCCCATGTTGCATTTAATTATTTTTATGCATTTTTAGTTTTGTCAAAGAGGGCCATGCTGAAACAAGGTGGCTACCTTAACTGTGGCATGTCAATTCATCTCAAATATCTTCTCCTAGGCCTGGGTCATCTAGTCTTTTTCTTGTTTTCTGCATAGCTGTCCACTTCACTTTTACTCTAAGGGAGAAAAATAGGTCACGCTTTTAATGTTCGCAAGCTCAAATATCTACCGAGTGGACTATTCCACCTACTGGAAATAACTCCTGTAGATATTTTTGGTCTTCCCTCTTTGTATCTTCCTAGTTTTGTCTTTTCCCAGAATCTGAGCTCTCAGGGCTATATTCTCAGCTTTTTTAGCTCTTTTGGCTCCTTCTCTTAGTGGTTCTTCCCTTTGGAATTTTTGCCTTTGAATGCATTCAAGTCCGTGCTCAAGCCTTCAAAGATCAACAACTATTTCATTGCCTTGAATTTGACATATGTGAGGACATCACCAGACGTCTGGATCCCAACAACTAGTTCACAATGCTCAACTTTTATGTCTTCAGGCCTGTCATCCTCCTTGGCAATTCTTTTGGCTTTGTTGTTTGATCCTTCTTAGAGGGGACCTGCCCTTCAGGGTCTTGAAAAAGGCCTATTTTGCTTAGCGAGAGCCCCCTGTAAGGGTACCTACCCTTCAGGGTCCTTTGGGTGGTCTTCAAGTTTCACCAGGTGGCCTTCGAGCTCTAATTCCTTTAGGCTCCAATTCCTTCAGGCAAAATGTCAAAAGGAAATCTTCCCTTGCATTTATTTCCCGCTTGCTTTCACTTTTTGTCAAGCTTTCGGTCAGGCTTATTCCTTTGGACAAAAGTCTGAAGGAATTGCCTTAGCATTTTTTCCATGGAAAATCCTTTCAAAGGAATTCCTTTTCTCCTTTCAACCTTTGAAATGGTCTAATTGATCCTTGCCTGCCCTCTGGAAGGGCTGTTTGACCTCCAAGGTTGCCTTTCAAAAAAGTTGCAAGGGCCTTTTTGGCTTCAAAGTGCCCTCCACAAGGGCACTTATCCTTCAGGCTATTGAAATTGAACCGACTGATGGGAAATGCCTAAGTGTCGAGAGCTCATTTCTTTCCTGCAGAGTTCATAGAAATAAACCTGCAGAGTTCGTAGAAATGTATCTACAGAGTCCGTAGAACCTAGTCCGTAGAAACTAGAAACTAACTTGCAGAGTTTGTAGTTTTGAGTCCATAGATTTGAGTCCATATAACTCATCCTGTAGAGTCTGTAGATTTCTTCCTATGGAGTCCATAGAAATGTATCTACAAAGTCCATAGGAATGAGCCTATAGAGTTCATAGAAATGAGTTCATAGAAATAAGCCTGTAGAGTTTGTAGTTTCAAGCTTGCAGAGTCCATAGAAAATTGGAAAATCTTGAATAATGGAGAATTTGAATACTCAAAATAATTTTTGAGAAGGGAAAAGAGAATTTTTCCTATTGAACCAAAATAGTTCATATGTTGTCCCAAAATGAGTGACAAATTTTGGGGAACAACAAGACTCTATAACTCTATTTCTATGGAAATGCCTTTCAATTAAGAAAAAATAGTTTGTCTCTTAGTCTATAATTTTTTACATTTTTAAAAAAATCTATTTTTTTCCTAATATTTTCAAAAAATATTAAACTTTTGGTTTGTCAAATTTTCCACAAAATATTTTTGTTGCTATGTGTAAAACATTATAGATGGATCAACATCGAAGATTGACTATGGATCAATACCATGCATTTGATGAGAGAGTATTTGATTAGAGGGACATGGATAAATATCCATGTCCATGTAATGACTATATTGGTGGAAAGGTGAGAAAAATAAATATGATTCATTAACATATGATAAGATATGGGCATAGTGGTACAAGCCCTTGAAATTACAATTATTATGAACATATGATAGAATTGCAGAGTGTGAGAGATGAAGAGGTAATAAACATAAATGAAGTGGCAGCAAACATAGATGAAGAGGAAACAATATTAGATGAAGGGTTTGAGGTTGATAAAATGTTGAATGAGGGTCTAAATGATGATTGGGCCAAGTTGATGGAGGATGCTTTAAAGCCTATGTATGCTAATTTCAAGTTAAGTCATTTGACAACAATCCTTCAAATTCTTAACTTGCAAGTGGTGTTTGGTTGGACAAATGAGAGTGTAGATCTGTTATTGGCATTATTAAGTTTATTTTTACCACTTGAATCCACATTTCCAACAAAATTAAGTCAACATAAAAATCAAATCACTGAGCTAGGCTTAGGGTATGAAAATATCCACACATGTGTGAATGGTTGTGTCTTATTTTATAATAATCTTGCAAGGTATAAAAAAGGGTTGAAATCAACTATGGTTCCTAGAAAGGTTCTTTACCACTTTCCAATAATCCCATGACTACTCTGAATGTATAGGTGCAGAGATATTGCTAAACTTATGCAATGACATGCCCAAAATAAGAGTACTGATGGGAAAAAATGACATGTTCCTGATTCTAAGATGTGGATGGGATTTGATAACATATGGCCTAATTTGTCTCAATATCCTAGTAATATAAGGTTAGGTTTGGCTCTAGATGGGGTGAATCCATTCTCAGATCAAAGTACTAAATGGTTAACTTGGATAGTGTTTTTAATAAATTATAACTTGCCTCCATGGTTAGCAACTAAACCATTTTTCTTAATGCTATCATTGATTATACTAGGAAAGAAAAGTGTGACTTTAGATACAATTGATGCTTATCTAGAGCCATTATATGAGGAGCTAATGGAATTGTAGAAAGGAAACAATTCAATCTTTAAGAGATGGCCATTCAATCAAATTCTCTTTAAAAGTTTCCTTATTATTTATGATTCATGATCTTCCTGCATATGACACATTATTTGGTCTTAGTATTCATGGATACCATGGATGTTCTGCTTGCAAATTTAAGGATTTTATGAGGTACTCAAGAATTTTTCATATGTGTATTTATTGTGGACATCATGATTACCTTAAAATAGATCATCCATATCATCAACAAAAAACATGTTTTAATGGTCAAGAAGAGAATCGTGAAGCACTATTGCTAATAATAGGTGATTACATTGTTGAGAGTGGACAAAAAAGAATGCCATTTATTGAAAATGATGGGATTTTTAGTATTAGATATGATCTATGTAATGAAAGTGGTGTAAAATGGCTGTGCATATTCTATAAGTTACCATACTTTAAGGATATATCCATTAGGCATACTATTGACTTTATGCATACTGAGAAAAATATAGCCTATGCTTTTATAAAAACTCTTTTTGGTGATTTTGATACTATTTCATCACGTGAAGACTTTAGACAACTAAAGATTCATCAAAATCTTTGGGTTGAAAAATGTGATGATGAAAAATATAGAAAAGCTAGTGCTCTTTATGTATGGACAAAAGAACAATGTGCATAATTCTTATAGTTGATGTCTCAGACTCATTTTCCCACTAGATATGTAAGTAGTAGTATTATAGTTGATGTCTCATTAATAGGTTATGAGTGATTTCATAGAGAAAAAGTGGCCAAGAATAATGAATATTTATCGTGTCTTGGTTTGACAAACAGGCAAGTTGTAAATCCACTAAGTAGTATATTATTTATTTAATAGTGTTTAATGAAATTTTATAGGCAAGAGCTTTATGTATATAAGACATAATATGATATATATTTTTGTTTTAAAGGCAAGAAAAAGAGTGTAAAAAAATATGGAGAAAAAATAAAAGGAAAGAAAAGATACAGTGCTGCCATCTCGTAGAAGCCAATGCATTTGTGATTCAACAAATATAATTAGTGAAAACAATAGTTGTGATGATGTGTAGCTTGATATAGCATATGGTGATGTGCACCCTGATATAACACATGGTGATGTGTAGCCTGATATAACACATGGTGATGTGCAATGTCGTGATGATCTCTTAGCATAAAGTCTAAGAGAGATTATTGAAAAAATTAGAGCAAAGGAATAATAGGTCTACAAATGATTTATTCAACATTAAAGGATGTGTTTGAAGTGAAATCAATGGAGATCAATACTGGTCTACCTATTCATGCCACACCTAATGTGGCCAAGGAGCATGAAGTTTTGGTTAATGAAAGTCATGAAGAGAGATCACTTATATCTGTTGTGCCTCAAAGTTCACTTGTTGCATGTAGAACTTTTGATGGAACTAGTGGATCAGCCAAAAAAATTGGTAATGGGTTAATAGAAGATGTGTCTGCTTTTGTCAAAAGACAAAGATTGAGTCAAGATTTGTATATATCTATAGAGAGGAATGCAAAAAAAAGAAATTTAGAAGGCAAGAAGCCATTCTTGGTTGATGGATCAAGAGATGGTGAGCCCATTGGGCCAAATACTGCGAAGTGGGCCTCTGAGTTGGGAGTAAGATGTAGGTTCCATTTGGATATTTGAAAATCAAGTTTTACAGAGAAAGATCCATGAACTGTGGAAAATATTATACAAAAATGGAAAAAGATTTTGAGACTACTGGTGAACAAATCTCTAGAAAATATTACAAGCAAAAGATGAGAATTTTGATGAACAATTTTAGATACAATTACATAAAAACAATCATGGAGGGAAAAGAGAGGTTAGACTCCACTATATCTCCTAAATAGTGGGAGGCATTGAAAGAAAGTATGCATTTCAAAGAATATTTGAAAAAGAGTAACATAAGCAAGAGAGCAAGAGATAATGTGAGGGTCAGATATACATTTGGCCAAGGTGGGTTGCAGGGCAAAATGGATAAATTTATAGTAAGTGTAGGGCTTTCTGGTTTAATTTACATTGTGTTATTTATTTTGGTTTTTATTGAACTAACTATATTTTGAAATTGACATTGTATTCTAGGTGGAAAATAGTAATAGAGAAGTAGGTGTAGAAGATATTGTCAATTATATCGCAGCACTAGATTGACCTTGTAAATCTAAGAGTGGGATGAAGTGGAAATCTAGTTCATCAATAGAGATTTCATAGCCATGTGTTAAATTCCCAGTAGGAGCATCTCTAGATGATGTCAACTCAAATGAAGGGTACAAACATGTAATTAGTTGCATATTATATCTCACTCAACAAGTTTCATAGTTGGTTGCCTCTATTAACCCTATAATTTCTACATGGAATGAGCATAAATCCATGGATTCAGCTGAGGTAAGAGGCTCTATTGATATCATTTCTTATTATTTGGAAATTATGTATACAAATACCTCTTAATATGTAGATTATTGAAATCTAAGCGTAGGATAATATAACCTAGTTTCTTTATTGTTGGAGTGATCCAAAAAATGTTCTTTTGGACAAATTTATAGCTTGCATTCTTTACTTGACTATTGAATGCTTTGTATATTTTTTTCAATGATGTTTAAACCACATGCAGAGCAATTTTATCAAAGCAATAGGAAAACAAAAATGCCTTTATGATGTCAACAAAGCTACCAATATTGATAGTGATCATGATGAACTAGACAAGAATGTGCAACATAATCATCATAATTGTGTTGAATTAGTTGAGTTAATATAATAGTTGTTAGTTATCTGTCCTAATGTTTTATCATTCTTCATGCTTAAAATGTATTTTAACTAAATAGAGTTTAATTTACTGTTAACTATTTCCACAATACTTGCTTCAATCTTGTTTTGGAGGGATTTGAGACTCATTTCCTTGTCTTAGAACAATCTTATGTTCCGTTCCTTTTAGAGTTCCCAAATTAGAACTATGGGACTTATCAACCATAAACAATGATAAGTAGAATGTCTTTTGATATTGGTCCAGTATTGAAACAAAGTCATTATATCATTAGGAAGGGAACTCTTCCATCCTAGCTTCGTGCATAACCACCTTTAGCATTCAAAAGAGAATTGATAGCCAAAATCTTCTCCTTTTAACTCAATTCAACTCTACCATATCCTAAATTTCATCAACACCTTGTGAATCCCCTTTCCTTAGGTCACCATTTTCTTCTTGAAGAACCCATAATCAGTTCAAATATCCTTTGCAACTCTATATGTGACTGTTACCCCGCTCCATTTTTACAATATAATGTGTGTTTTATATCTCAATATAATGTGTATTTTTTTTGTAGACATTTATTGATAATCTCTAGGAAGGGGATAAAGTCCAGGTGTTGGATCTGTTTGATGGTACTACTGTGGGCATTGGGCAGATTCACTCACTATCTATTGTACATGGAGTTAAATTGAAAGGAATAGGAGACACAAATGTAAATATTTTAAAGGTTACAAGAAACATACCCCTTGCTTATGAAGACAAAATAGATGGAGTTGTCCGTCTGAAAGAGAAATAAGGGATCTTCACATGGTGGCCACTAAAATATTTGAAAAAAATGACATAGTTGATGTTTATCATGTACTAGCTGTTAGACAGCTTGGCCCACTACTTTATGCAGTAGTTTGAATGTGTTCTTCATGGAAATTCTTAGTGTTTTTTTGTCTATTTTGGATCTGTATAAGCAAAAAAAGGCATAGTAACTCAATTTTCTCAATCACAACACTGAGAAACACATTTTTCAAAGCAAAGACACATATTTTTGTCTTGTATCTACTGTAAGAACACATTTTCTCAATAAAATTTTTGTATTTTGCCTTATTAATATCTATTTCATTATGTGAAAATGAATGATTGATTATGTTTTTCTTTGTTTTATGTCATATGTTTTGAAGTCTCCTCATTATATCATATGTTTGGTGGCCCCTGTATCTAATACCCAAACATTTATTAATTCATCCTGAATGTCATATGTTTTGAAGTCTCCTCATTATATCATATGTTTGGTGGCACTTGTATCTAATACCCAAACATTTATTAATTCATCCTGAGTTTCAAATTAGAGTAAGCTATATTCCCTAGTGCTGTAAATGTTGATTCATGAGAAATATTCATGGATCCATCATAGCTATGTAGAATAATCTTTATGCATTTTTATGTGGTCTATGAATAAAATTAAGGATCACTGCCATACAACATGGGCCATTCGAAAGTCTCATGGCCACATGAATCAAAGAATGTTGTTAGTGCTATAATTGGAGGTGACATAATTAGTTTCTAGTGTAATTAGACCTAATTTTATTATGACTAATATTAAGGTACTCTTATTACTTAATTGGAGGTGACTTAAGCAATCTACAACCTAATTGGAATTACCTTTCTTGTACTTAATATTATGACTTAAATTTTTTCTTACTCTTGTCAGCTATAAATTAATAAATAAATTAATGGAGTCTTAATCAGTATGGTATGTGACAAATCTAAAATAGGAGTCTAAAATTTGACATCTCTCTATAGTTTTTAGATAGATATATTTATAATATCTATACTACTACTACTTATGCATCCAATGGAAGTTGAAAAGATACCCCTGGCTACAAAATGTAACATGTAAAATAGTGTAATGGGTGTCTGTAATCATCCTTTGTAATCCAGATTAAAGGTTTTCTAAATTCTTTTTTCAAGAAGTGAGCATTTACAATTACATAGATTATATGTTTTTGATATTATATGTCTATAAAGAGGGTGCAGAGCCCAAGTACATAAAGCCTAAGGGGAATAAAAATAGGCCAAAGGCCACTAATAGCTAAAAAATAATGGACATACCAAAGTAAAATAGGAAACAATAAACAAACTAGGGATTAACCATAACAAAAACACTAGTTTTTGATCAAATCTATCCAATCTTCTTTGATGAACTTGAGAAGGTCCTCCATGTTAACAATTTTTCCTTTATAGCTTTATCTTCTTCCAAGAGGTCTTACAAAATCAATGGGGAAGAATCCACATGGTGGACAACTTTCAAGCAAATAGTGGTTAACACCTTCATTTTATTCTCAAGGGAGCACAAACCTTTCTTCACTTCCTTGAACTCCCTTTCAATTTGGATCTCCTCTTCACTGGTATCCATGAAATCCTCCTTGTCAGAATCATAAGTGGAGTCATTTAGCTCCTTAAAACAATTAGTCCCCTCATCTAATTATTGATTAGGATTGGGTTTATCTTTTAATTTACCTACTTCCTCCCCTAGATTCAAGGTAGAGGGATCATCTATAATCTTTACCAATGAACTTTTCCCCCCTGCTAGTCTCCTAGATCTCTTGATATTCATATTTCTTTCCATAAAAATCTAAAATTTAAAACCAAACGCTTCCTCCATAGACTCCTCACCTTGCACTTAGGCCTCCAAGTGCTCTTTGTCCCTAGCCAAATTTTGAGGCTTCACCCCCACCACTTTCTTGGTTTTACTCTTTCCCTAAGTGATCTTCTCAGAGTTGATCCAAATAATCAATTTCCTCTTTTTATTCCCTTAAAATGAAGGGTTATTTTTTAGCTGTCATAGCCCTTCGATAACTAGAGAGTGAGAAGGGTTAGGGGGTCTAGAAGTTGTAGCTATCAGGGAGGGATAACTAGAACCTAGCTGAAGAGGGGAAAATCTTTCAAACCTAGGGGATACATTTGAAGAGGGGAAACAAGGTTCTTGGAAAAGGGTAGGGAACCATGGGGATCTAGGGAACCAAATATGACTCTTAGGGGAATGTGATATTCATTAAGGTAATTATCATGGGAACTATCTAACACCTACACTTTTAAAGGTTTAGAGGGACACAATGCAAGGTGAAAGTGATAAAGCCTGAAGATAAGACCTTGGTGGAGTGAAATGGTGGAACCACCTGGGTTTTTTTCTAAGGAATTTTTGATAGACTTAATAGACATCTTCAAGGATGATATGAGGAAGAAGGGGAAGTTAACCAACACCTTGTGATGAAAGTTATTTAAAAGAGCAAAATGGCAATGAAAAAATCACTTAAAATAACCTTCAAGAATAAAATATTTCATGATGGTGAAGCATACCTTATCCCAAGGGTTAAACAAGATCTGTCTATCAAAGCCTCCCTAAAACTTCACCAATGCTTCTCCTTCAATGAAGAATTTTTTCAACTCCTCCAGGTCTTGAACTTTGGTGAGATTTTTCAATCTTCTACCCTTGTAGCATAAACCCATGGCCTTAGCAATTGATTCCTCACTAGCAACAAACACTATACCTCCAACCTAAACTTTATGATCACCATCCCAACTCAAAACAAACTAAATGGAGATGTTCTCAGCATATCCATTCAAAAATTCAATAAAATGAGAAATTACACTTTCATAACATATACTCTAGAGCATAGCATCCACTTTGGTTTCATTGCATGATAACGACTCGATTTTGAATTTTTATCCTCCCATGATTGAAAGCTTCACCAGATTATTGTATGGCTAAAAAGGGACCTAGACCAAAGTGAACCACCACCAAGGATTAGCAAAAATTGAATCAAAAAATATAGAAGCTTTCAAATCCCACACCCAATATTTATTAAAATTTAGGTTGATCCTATAATGATTGCACATGTGAAAGAGCTTTCTAGATTTATCATGCAAGAACATGCCTTAAAGGATTGAGGCTACCTCATGTGATATTGATTTTATTTAATGTGAAAATACTCATAACAAATGTGATTAGGACATAATGATGAGTGAAATTAATGAATAAAAATGACTAAATATACTACCAAATTAATCAAAATGATGATTAAAATTAATGACTAAATACACTACCAGTGGACATAAGTTAGTGAATAAAAATGACTAAATAAGTGACCAGTTAAAAATAATAAATGCCTAAATTAATGACTAAATATATCAGTGAATAAAAATGACTAAATAAGTGACCAAATTACAACAATTAATGACTAAAGATACTACCAAATTGATCAATAAAAACAACCAATAAATGACTAAAAATGGTTTAGTCATCAATTTGGTCACATTATAAATGACTGACAATAAACTACTAATGGTCATGTGATCATGTTTGGTCCTTTATATGTAGTTTTTAGTAGTTTTTAAATCATATATTATTATTTCTGTATTAGTGAAAGCTACTTTTGAGTATCTAAGATAAATCTTGGGTGCCATTTCTTATTATGTGAATCAATAAAAGGTCTTTGGTTAAGGGGGATCAAAAAGTTCATGAGGTTACTCCATAAGTTTGTGAAGGAGCTATAGTATAGGGTCAAAATGGGTGTTTTCTGTTAGGTGACTGGCATGAAGTTCTGTTTGTGGTCCTTGTGGTAGCTTGAGAATAGAAGGCTAGTAAGCATTTATGGTGATTATTCATGGTGTATAGAGATCTGAAGATGCTCATGTGATGCAATGGATTAAAAATATTAGGGGGAATCCCTCTTAGATGTTTCTTGGTAAGTTCCATAATATTTCAATGGTTTTGTGTGTTCTTTCTTCATTGACTACAATGATTGGTTGAAGAGAGTGTTGGCATGGAGTAAGAGGAAGTTGTCAAAGCAAGCAGAAGTAGGCTCAAGGTAAGGGGGAATTTGTATCATCTTTCTAAGGTGGTCCTATCCTATTGGTGGTATTTTTAGGTCCTCAGGATTAGATTATTCCCACTTTGTCATTATGTCAAAGGGGGAGAAAGTTCCTATTGTGAGAGTGCTTGAAGAGAGAGAAGAAAGGTGAGCTATATTTTGCTATATGATGGTTGTTGACATCAATGACAAAGGGGGAGCTTTTTGAAGATTTATCAATGATATTATAGTGGTGTCATGGATGTGTCCAAGTGAGTGGATGAAGTGCCTTGATAGTCTAAGTGACAATGATAAAGTGTGCAATGTGCTTGTTCTAGTATGCTTGAAGTATGCTTGGTCAATTTTTTGCTTTGACATGGTTAGAGATGCTTAGGGATGAGTATGGAGTATTAAGGATGTAAAAGATGTCCCTAATATGTTTTCTATGCTTTGAGTGCTTTTGTGCATAAGTGGAATTCATCTAGTTATCCATAGTTTTCATCTAGACACTTTGGGTCCAGTGGTAGAAAATTTGAGTAGGTAGTTTGATGATGTCACCATTACCATGTGTGGATGAGTTAGGGGGAGTTGGTCATATGGTTGTGATCACATTAGTCCCTAGTTTTTATGTGATAAATATTAGGTCATGAGCCTAAGCGTGTCAAAATATATGTAATTGCAAAGTTGGGATCCTAATCATTTTGATAGTGTTTTCTCATAGCCAAATTTGCATGAGGCAAGAAAGAGACAAGTAAGTAGTTTGATGGTGGAATATCTCACACATGTGGATGTTTCAAGATAAGGTGATCATATGTATTTTTTTAGTTTTGTACCTAGTTTATTTGTGATAACTTTCAAGTCAAGTGTCAAAGCATGAAAAATGATATGTATGTTTAAAGTTGGCCTTCCAGATAAGTTTTTGACATATTTGGCTCTATGGTAAAAAAACATGAGTGATAATTTTAATTTAATTATATCTCACATGTGTGAGAGTTATAGGAGTAGTTTGATACATGGTTAAATTCTCCTATGTGAGGAGATCACATGGTCCAAATTTGAAAACATGCAAGTGAGTGAGGTAAAAGATATGAGTGTGTAAAGTTAGACTTCCAGGTAGATAAGCAAGGTTCCCATACTTAGTCATTTTTGTGCAAGTTAAATTTCAAGCAACATCAATAGAGCACGTTGCTCCAAGAATTTAGGAAGCAATGAGATGAGGATAGGTGCATGATGTTTAACATTGAGTAGAGATAAAGATCGAGCTTCTTCTAAGGATCAACAATGAGCATGTGATCATATAGATAGAAATCAATGATGTGTATTAAAAGTCAAGACATCAAAATGATAAATGTTTATCATTTTTAAAGACCAAGCTATGTACAAGAGATTAACAGAGCAAATGAGGTCAAAGTTGTAAGATTGCATAAGATGAGGTCAACATGTTCAATGTTTAACATTTGAGCATTAGTGCCTATGCATTAAAGTTTGGATAAGAACAATGATGCATTTTTAGTCTAAGCAATGAGGACACGAGATGTGAGCATGGTGTTTGAGGTTTAACTGTGACCATTTACATTTGGATATTTGAATTTGCAAAAGAAAAACTAGTGCTCTATATTTTGTCCATAAATTTTGATACAAGATGAATTTTCTAATGGTATAAAAATCAAAGTTTAATAGGACTCCATACACATCTTATGAACTTGATTTTAAGATCTAGATGTGTGTACAATCAAATATATTAAGGTTCAAAGTTGACTATGTGTTCATGCTTATTTTGAAAGTGACCTGAGAAGAGTAATTGAGCTTGTTTTGATATCTCTTGATGAATTAGATTTTGGAGAGTGTTGTAGACTCCATGAGTATGCTCTATGTGCATTATCAAGGTTTTAACATTCGTATGTAATATGAAAAAAGGTTTAGAAGTTGACCATGTATTCATTCATGGTGTTTGTGTGCACAAAATGTTGTTTGAGAAAATTTTGCTTAAGTAAAAAGGTACTATGTTGGCTGTTAGAACTTAAGGGGTGCGTATAGATCATAAGGAATGGGTCCATGATTTTGGTGGTAGTTATGTGTTCTTGTTTTGCTTGATGAAGTTCGAAAGGAGTGAATGAGTTCACATGAGACCTATAAGAGCTACAAGGGTCTTATTAAAATGTTTAGTTGCTTAAAGGTGACCCATAGATGCTATGACTAACCTTTAAAGATTGTTTTGAGCTATGTATTACTATTATAGATGACTTAAGGGTTAAGGCATTCCTAATGGTCAACCAAGATGGTGATGATCATGATTTCTCTATAAATAGTGAAACCAAATGTGTTGGTTTCTAGACTTTAGTGTGAATCTTGGGAGAGATTTGAGAGGCTTGTGTGTATGCTTGATGGAGTGAAGGAGGTGTAGAGTGCCTTATGGATGAGTTGATGATCAGAATATATTGATGACTATTTATATGACCTGTAGGTGATAATTTTATTGGTAGAATAGTGCTCTTTCTATTTGAGTATGAGTGAAGGTGAAAAGTGATAATCAGAGCTCCATCATCAGGTGTAGAAGAAACCAATTTATAGGTAGATGTGTTCATAGGTGTTATTGTGTAATATCAACATCTATGGGGGTTGTAACCTCCTTACAAGGTGAAACTTGTTAAAATTTTGGTTGTTTTTGCAACTCAACTAGACAGTTGTATCACCTTGTGGGATTGTAGTCTCACTAAATAAGGACTATAGTTCCTTGATCAATTGAAAATGGTCTAAATTAGTTCTTGTTATTATAATATAGTAGTCCAATTGTAGGTTCTAGTGGGTTTTCTCCTCTAAGAGGGTTTCCCATGTATTTCATGTGTTATATGCTTGATCTTGCATTGTCTTTCTTGTTCATTACTATGAATGATGTGTATACCTCATAAATGTATGTATTGATTGATTAAGAGTTTTAAAGGATTGGAATTGAAGTTGTAATATATGGTATCATTGATTCATCCCCCTCTCAGTGAATGTACCTATAACATTAATACCCATGTGGTTAATAAGTATGTGCCAAAAATATTTAGACTAGATCCATTATTAACTACCACGCTTTTATTCCCTTATTATGCATACTTAATTGCATGAATAAAGCTGAGTCTTGGTTAATAATATATTTTGATGGTAAATATTTTAGATCAACGGTAATAATATTTGAATTATTTTTGAGATATTGTATAATATCTACAAATTAAGTTGGTTTTATGTCACTTGGTACCTATGTTTCACACAATGTTTCATATAATACATCCTTATAAATATTAGATTATTTTTTAATTTTGAAGATTGAAATTTTATCATGTGTATTACGTGGTCAACAAGATCTTGTCCTTTAATGTTAATCACTAGTTAGGCTTGGGAGGAACCTATTGTATATTATGAGGTGGCAAGATAGGTTGGGAACCCTTACCTTTTCATGTAGTGACATCATAGACCATGTAATCTAATCTAAGTCATGGCTGAGTAATGGGAGTGGGATGGTAGTTTTCACTTGAATAGGATCTATGAGTGAGAGGGTTGGAAGCACACACATTAGCATTACAAAATTATCTCTATATTGTGACAAAAAGAGTTGTAGAGAGAGAGATTAAAGTTTGATATTATTTTAAAACACTCTCTTTGTGTTGATTGATTTTGTTATTTATTTTGATTTTATCTTTAGTTGATTTAATATAATAAACCATGGCTATAATTATATATTGGATAATGAAGTAAATAATGGATGTATCCATATTAAACATGATTTTAGAATAAAAAATTATGATTTTTAAATTTTAAAAACTTTAAAAATAAAAATTAGAATTAAGGCAAAAAAGTAAATCATAAAAGCCTATGTCAAACTAGGGTTTTGAGACCAAATATCAGGTTCACCAAATATTTAACCCTAAATTTGAAATGGGGGGATAGGGTTAATAATATAAAAATAGTTCAAGCATAAGGGTGATAAACTAATATATATCAGTCTAATTAATAGAAGACTTAGATAAACAATATTCTAAATTTATAAAATTGAGATTATTAAAATAATAAAGTACAACTATTGAAATATATTGTAATAAATAAGAAATAGTGGTACTTAGTTTACTATATACAAGAAAATATGGACTAGAAATAGGTGTAAAGTATGTAGGATTAGAATTTTAGACTAGCTTTCAAATTCTATAAATTGTACTTTTTTAGTTATGGATAATACCATCATATCTAGACACTATCATCAGATGTGGATACTACCATCAATGTTAGTGTTTATATGTGACGTAGGTGTCCAATATAAAATAATGACTGGATCTCGATGTGACCACCTTAATTTTTTTAGGTTTTATATCACCTTTAATGTAATATATTCAAATATATAAAATAGGTTTCTTCATTGATTGATCAAACTCTAGCTCTTCACCCTTCTTCACACTTGGAATGAGTTTATTGAAAAATGGGTTAGTGGGAGCATGGTGTTGAGCTGACCCAAAGACTCCTCTATCAATGGGCACTACCTACATAGACAATACTCCAAGGAGGGCCTTATAATTATTTAGTTCTCCTTCATATGGGAAAGTGTGTGCATAAGGGTGAAACATGCTATATGATGATGCATATAGTGATCTAGCTTATAATTTGACAAATATCACTCACGGGTTGCTCTTTGAATGCTTCAAACCTATAATATGATTTCTCATATGATTGATATGAAAATAGAGATGAATATGATAAAATATATTTATTGTGTAATTGATTGATTTATCTTTATTAGGTTTTTTCTTGATATTTACTAGATGAGTAATGAGAAGGCTTATACTTGTATTTATACCACACATTTTGAAAATATATCACTGTAGGATTTAATAAGATAAATAGGCCAACCCATAAGTTTTGAATCATTTGAAATTTTGATGAATTTTGGCTAATGGACAATTGATAAGGATCTAGACACTACCATTGGTGGTAGTGTCCTCTTATGGCTGATAATGTCTAGAAGGCTATAAAAAAGTTATGGATTTGAAAATGACAGTGAAGTATGTATAATTATATGGATCATATAAATAGATAATAATTTAGGCACATCAAGATGGTGAATGTAATCCTTTTGGTAGTAGGAAGGTCTATAACTTAAGGATAAAGACCTAATTGATATCTGTCAAATGTACAAGATGTTATAACTATTCGATTTTAGTATCTAAATATTGATGCGATAACTAGCCCACAACTTTGTATCTAGTGGTAGGAAAAGGAATCATTTTTTTTCAAGTAATAATTATAATATGTTACTTGGTTTATCTTGAGTACTTGTTATATGCAATGTTATGAAAGTATTTTCATATATGTACTCCACATTATTGACTTCTTTTACTTTAGATTTGGATTTTATAGTTGATACACTGCATAATGTGAATTTTTTCTTGTGCATGAGTCATTATTGATTTGACAAAAAAAATCCCTAATGATGCAATTAGCATATGTGACTCCTTTTGTGAGATAACATTGCAAAAACTATTTGCATTCTTATTATTTTGATTACCTTATATTATTGTCTTTCCTTTATCAAATTTATATTTTTCTGGAATGGATATGTTTGATTCATCAACATTATTTGTATATGAATTATCCTGATACTCTCCTAGATCTGAAGGTGTAAACATGTTATGTGATAGGTACTCATCTGGATCTATATGTGTAAAATTTAACTTGGTAAATAGTCATAAATATTTGCTTGCAGTTCATTATCATCACTGTCACTGTCACACTATTTTTTGATATGAATTATCCTGATACTCTCCTAGATCTATAGGTGTAAGCATGTTATGGGATAGGTACTCATCTAGATACATACATGTCAAATTTAACTTGGTAAACAATCATTGATATTTGCTTACATTTCATTATCATCATTATCACTGTCACAATATTTTGTATATATGCGATATGGATCTTCTAAGTTAACCAATAATTTATCCTCTATTTTAGTTTCTCAACATTAGTTTGTGATTCTTTCAATATCTCTTCATCGATTGATAAATTTATAATTGGATTCTTTTCATTTTATTTAATTGATTATCCCACCTCATATGTATGAATTTTATTTAATGGAATAATATATGATGGATGCACTATGGAATAATAAATATAATCCTGATTTTGAATTACATTCATTATTAGTTATCATTATTTTGTAATATTTGAAAGGGTTATTACCTGCAAGACATGTAAAAATGCCCATTATGCATGAATTTAAACCATATATGTATTATATATGGCACTCCTTCCATAACATGTATCCAAGGTCAACCCAAGATTAATTTATAATGTAGATGATTAAGCATGACCTAAAATATGGTAGTCAATGTCTTGGGTCCTATTGTCATATCTAATGATATTGATCCAAGCACATGGAAAGGAATATTATCAAATCATCTTATGCTTCTATTTGAATTTTGAATAAATTTTTTATTGACACCTAATGTTTATAAGAATGTTATGTTACATATATTGAATCCTAATCCACTATCTATCAAGAAACATTTGACCTTCATATTTTTAATTTTAGCTTGAATGAACAAAATAAGATTTTGTTCTATTGCATGTTTGATAGGCAAATCTTCCTTTTCAAAGGAAATCACGTTTTTGCCACTATTTAATGTGTTTATAATGGAAGTACATAATGAATGATCAGTATCATTTGGTAAATTTGTATCATAAAATGCTTCATATAGGATATCTTTATATAGGTGTGATCTCTTTATTAGTTCAAGGATAGAAATCATAGCTTGAGTATTCTTTAGTTGATGAATAATATCACACCCTTTGCTTTGATTTATTAGCCTTGTGGGAGGTGGAGGGGGACGAGGAGGAACATGTCAACTACCTCTATTATTACACAAATGGTGGAGAACTCAACCTCTTTTGTAGTAATAACATGGACCATAGTATCTAATACAAGCCTTGGGTGAGTAATGAGGGTGGAAAGGTAACTATCACAACTTGAAGTCTAAGGGGAGGAAGAAAAAATTATTCATGCATGCCCTTTGACATTTAAAAATGACTATAATCAACTTGGATACAATATTTAGACAATATAAAATGATAAGAAGGGTTAAAATTTATGTATGGTTAATTTCAGCCTTACAATTATTACACAATGATTTGATCCATGGGATTACATAGTTATTAAATATATTGTGTAATTCAGGAAATCGACATGTAAAAATAAGAATCATAACTTAAGTTAGAAAATAAAAGTATGTATATCCATTATAGCCATGAATGATTTACATGTATGAGGGGAAATAAAAAATCATGTCTAAAAATCAGCCATAAATACCAAAATTTTGATACCTTTAGAAAAAAGGATGAAAATCTAGTGGAAAACCTAGGGTTTGACCACACTCAATATAAGAATTGAGTTCACCAATATGTTTCACCTTATTTTTTATTATTAATGAACCTAAACAAGATAAAATTTTAAATATTTAGATTATCTAAGATATGTCTAAATTAAGTATATATGAATTTACAAGTAGATGTTTAATTAAACTTTGTTATTTATAGAAATGACCAATAATACCAATATACTTAGCTTTTTACTAAACTGTTTGGGTCCAATACTATGTGCAATTTAGAAGAAGGACTAAAACTAACTCATGAGTCACTCAGATATAAAAACTGACTATTACAACCTATCTATATGGACTCAATATAATATGAATGCTTGTGTAAAACCAAATCCATCTAATGTCTATAGAAAACATCCTTGGATGATGTGATGAACTATTTCACCATAGATCATTACACCTGCTTCCAAACAATTGTTCTAAGTAATATTAGAAGTTCACTTCTATGGGCAAGTCAAGAATTCTATCTTCTTCACTTTTAAACCCTAGCTCCATGTAGACACATAAATTAACATTTAAGTTAAAACTATGCATTTGTGACCATTCTTTTACACACTTAGCTCTAGACCTATCTTAGGGCCCCTTTTGATCACTTTTGACCACCTTACACACTCTTCTAAGCTAATGAATGACCACCAAATGTAATCCTCTCTATTCCTATCACCCTTAGGCATATTTTATGCCCTACCTAATACTCAACATGATAAAATTACCCATTGGACTATAATAACCTAGGGAACTATAGCACACCGCTCTAGTGTATGTGCCCCCTCTCCTATCCTCTCACCAAATAATGGCTAATTTGCAAAATCAAAAGTTATGGAAAGGTTAGTGTATGTCCCTAATAAGCCCCATTCCAGGGAATTTCAAAGATATGACTATATAAACACATTTCAAACCATTTTTCACATAAAGAGGCTTCCACATCGAAAAACACCAGAATCATATTTACATATTGAGAGCAAGATACTTATTTCTTCAAATTATGATTACATATAGCCCTAATAGCCCAAATCTCAAGTCTGAATACATATTACATGTCACAAGTCATAATTAAGGCACCTAATAACATTAGTATTACACCAACATCTAACATATTGCACCAGTTATTCAAACACCATCATAATCTAGAATAACTACATGAAGTTTGATCCCTCTTCAAATTATTGGTATGTAGACAATTCTTAACACAATGGGTGTTGAGGTTTCACCTAACATCAACCGTTGAACCCTTTTCCACATTGATTTGTATTGGTAATCATATGTTAAATAGCCAAGTTTTTTAAGGAAAATCGATCACATGGTTGTCTATGTTAGTGATCACAAGCTCTTACACTAGATATAAGCTCTATAGATGAAGACATAGAGAACCCAAAAACCTTGAATTCCTCATTTTAAGTGAATAGGAGCATTGCCATAGTGGACATGAACACTACCCCTCTAGTATCCTACCTATGGCATTGTTGTCTAGGCCTAGATCTAGCTATTGATTTTTGTTTCTAGTCACTAGATCGCCTTTCACAGCAAGCCTCAATCTTTAATTTATCCAAAAACATTGTTTTCTAGCTAAGTCTTTTGTTTCCTATTACCCTTTATTATTTTGAGTAAGTTTTTAGAATTTCATAGTTTCTAATCAATGAATGTTTGATATTTTTTTATTATTCCCTCTAATTTTACACAATAGTTTGTTGTATAGGGTTTCATATGATCACAAATTTGATATAATATATTGGTGAACCTGATTATTGTTGAACATGGGAATTCTTAGTTTTAACTAGGGTTTCCTTATAAAATGTTATCCTCCTAGGGGTTCAAATTAAATTCTAATTTTCTTATCATGTTGGAGTGTTTTTTGAAATTCTGATGTCTTTCTTTTCTTGTTATCATTTTAGTATTTGTAAAATTTAACATGGTTAATAAAAAATCTCTTCCTAGCCCTCAAAGTTGTGATATATACTTTCCATCTAACAAGGTCCATGTTTTCACTATCCCAAGAGGTAATTTAGGCCATCTTATAGTACTAAAATAAGGTAACCACCACATCTTTCCTCAAACTCTTCCACCTCCCACATCTTCCCTTGATGGTGTATGTATGCATGTTCAATCCAAAGCTCCTAAGGTTTGTGCTTGTGAATCTCTAAAGGATAAAATCATTATTTTCAAGTTAATAAAAGAGTTAGAAAATAGCCAATGAAATGTGGGTGAGTTGGTTAAGTGGTTTGGTTGTTTCAAGCCCCACCCAGGTTTTCATCTCTAGAAAGGCATATGAGGCTGGGTGTGGATATTGGTTATATTATCAAGGTTGTTAATGGCCATTGGTTATCCTCAAGGCTGATTATCTAATATACATGTGGTATTTAAATGGTTAATAAATTACATGGAGATCTGGGCCCCCGATTGTGTCCCATACCAGTCCATGCTCTAGTAAAAAACTGCTATTAATAAAAAAGAGTTACAAAATCAAAATTAGTTTTTCAGTGTAAATATCACATCTTTGTAAATTCAAATTACATATGCAAATAATCTAGAGCACATTAGTGTTAATCATTATTTGCATCTTCATTTAGCAATGTTATGCCTAACAAGACTCCATATCAAAATGGGAAGCTACAACATAATACATCTACTATAAGTGATTTGAAAAGTATATAAATGGATAATAAGAGTTCAATTGAGATTCTAAGGGTAGTGATTAGAAATAATTTTAAAAAATTACCTCATCTAAATCCTCTAAGGAGATCAAAATACTATTGTGCATATCATATAATGTATGGGCATTATACAGATCATTGTTTGGCTTCAAAAAATAAAATACAAAAGATAATTGATAGTGGTGATCTTATCATTGATACATAACTTAAGCAACCTAATCACCTTATGAGTGCATCTCCTAAATCAAAATTAGCACAAAAATAGATACCAAAGGATAATTCAAAGCAAGAAAAGGTTCAAAGGTACAATTATTACAAGAAAAGATTCAACAAGCTAAGTTAGAGCAAGCAAGAGTGTAAAAGGTACAAGATGAAAAGGAACAATTACACAAGGAATGTATCACAAAGGAAATGTTACAAAAAGAGTGAGCACATAAGTTACAAAATCAAAATCAATGCAATTGAAAAAACATTATTAAAATAGGGTTTCTAACAAAATAAAGTCAAATGCATGAAATACCTACAAAAGATACAATTTAAAATGTGGATACAAAGGGAGTAACAACAAGCCTTTCCTCATATCAAGACCCTTTCACTATCAATGCTCACATATAAGGAAAACAAATTATAGATGTTAAGGTTCAGGAATATCATGAAATAAATTTTTGCTCTATGTCATTTATTACATCTCTTGGGAATAATTATCAACACTTGGATCAAACTAGTGCATCTATAACATGTATGGGTTAAATCAAGTTAAGAGTTTCTTTTGCTTCAAAAAAGAACTATTCTACTTTTCATGTTATTTCAGATTCAAGTGCCTATAATGTTGTGCTTGGAGGATCATGGTTAACATTAGTTTTAACAATGATTGATAAAATTAAAGGTTTCATATCATTTAATCATCAAGGTCACATCCATTTCCAAAGAAGGAGCATATTTAGAGAGGAAACATATAACAAAAAACACACTTTCAACTAGCATCCAAAAAAAAAAAATTAAGGGCATATTAGTAAAGGTATGTGACATAGTACACATTACAAAGGAGAGATATTAAAGTTCAATATCACGATATAAACTAGTTTCTTATTCATATCAAGATACAACAAAAGAAAAGAGTGGCATTTCATAAGTTCAAAATCTAGATGATGATTATAACAATCTAGATTGGCATGATCTTGATGATACTGATTATACATAATATGAATATGGAAATGCTATAGAACCTACACATTTTCATGACATTCTTAATTTGTAATATATCACCATTCCTTTGTTCAATACAAGATCTATTGATGGTAAGACTCTTAAGGAATTCAGTGGTTATTGTCCTTCTTTCTCTTTCTAAGTTTATATATGAAAAAATACAAAAATAGTAAAACATTCCAAAAAAAACAACAAAATTAGGTCCTATGCATGCATATATGCACTTTATCATACACTAGTTCAGTTGTGCATAGTATTTTATACTTTTTAAATCTAGTTTTAATCGTACGTGCTTCCCTAGTGTACATGAGTGATTTCAAATTACATAAAATATTAGTCCCAAACTTAGTTGTAGGTACTTTAATTGTTACATACTAAGAAATAACATTTAAACATGAGTGTTTTTGTGGATATGAGTGCATTGATCTAGTGTCCCTCACCCTATTATTATCTTAATTAGCTCAAACATCACCACTTAGTTCCATACTATGCACATGCTTTCTACATCATGTACATTCATCAATTAGATCACGAGGGCCATAGTATACACATGTTTTATCCCCTTTTACCTACATTATCTTACTCATAACTTATATATTTCTATAACATTACATATTTTGATATTTATTACTCACTAACATTGTGATATAATATTCTCTATCTCAATTTTTAAATATACTCAGGTTACAACTTAGATTTTGTTGGTTAAGTTACTTAATTATACATGCTTTTCATATTGATTTCCAAGCTTCATCTATTGTGTATGCATTCTCTATTTTCTTTTATGACATTTTGAATATATCATTTAAAATTAGATCTAAGCCTCTATGTCTTTGATTCTATGCATATGAAAACATTTGAACATGCATTTTTATGTGTGTGTTATGTGTGCAAACATTTATACATGTCTTTCTATGTGGCTCTAAGCCTCCATTGTTTGTTTCTATACATGTCAAGGAATTTGAGCATGTCCTTGTATGTGCTTTCTATTTTAGTGAGTGACATTTGAATGACCCTTGTATGTGTCCCCTTGGCCTTCTATTGTATTTTTTTTTGTTATCCATGTACTGTTTGATTTTGTACATCATGGCCATGACACCTTGCTTATTCCTTTACTTAGATTTTGATCCCATGATGGACATCATGCATATACCCAACCCTTCTAATGTCATAATGGATATCATGAATTACTCCCTAAGTATTTATTTTTAGCTTACATACTCAATTGGTCATTTAACCACATGACTAAATGTTAAAATTTATCTAAGACAATCTTGTTATGAATGCTTATTCCTACATTCATATAACATTATTACTATGCTCATTTTATCTATATGATGATTCCATGTTAATCTGTGTTATCACTATTACTTAGCTTTCAAAATTTATGTCATAATAATCTATCACATAGCTTTTTATTTTGATTTAAGTTCTTGTGTAGTCTTAACAACTCATCTCTAAAGAGGGGGAATCCATAGAGTTTTGTCCTGGAGACTATACCTCCCAAATCAATACACAAACTAGATTGAACAATGATTACAGAGTTGACATAATTTTAAGCTCATAAACTACAAAAAATGTCAATTTGGACAGAATCACCACATTGGATAAGAGAACACTGATTTGGTATCCTTCCCAACATTATTTTCTAAATACCTAAAAAGAGGCATTAATAATTTCTCAGAACTACAGCTTGCTCAAAGTAGTATACATCAACTTCACATTCTCAATGTCTATAATTAATTAAAGTTACTTAATTTTCATTTAGATTTTCTCAGTTTGGGGGAAATAATGTGCAACATGTTGTTCTAAGTTATCACATAATTTTTCTCATAATTCACCATTGTTTTACTTAATAAAATAGTCTATATGCACCAGATATTGGCTGGGGGCATGTGCAGGACACATTGCTTAGTTTTGCACTAGTTTTACAAATGGAATGGAAAATTCATGTCATTATCCATGTTTTATACAACAAACCCAAATTATAATCAGTATTTGCATTATTTTTTCACCATTTTTGTGTCATTTTTACACTAGAATTGAATTTTATTCCATTTGTAGTGGTTGGTTTGTTATTTGCACCAATTTTTACACTAGAACTATATATTATGATTAATATAGGGATTTTAAACCACTTAAATACTTTGGGTATGTGATTATGGAGTCAATCACACTTTGAGTTCTTAAGCACACCAACCCATTGATGAAGATTTGGGCATACATAGTCCAATCCAAGCTATTCAACGTCAATGCAAACTTCAAGGGTATAACCTGTTAAATTCACTAGTTTTTGCACTAGGAAACCACAAAGACTCATATAAATAATCAAATGTATTCATTCATTAGCACTCTCTAGTTTCTTGTCTTTCACCTTTTAATATTCATCTTAAGTAAATACTGCAAATTTGCTGGGAGCACAGTTCAACATTATGGTCTACATCTACAACTCCTCTTCATATATAAGTTTAGGTACACACTCTTTTTCATTTTACTATATTAATTTTTCTTTGTTTCATTACTAAAATTAATGGGGAAAACTTGAGACACATTAATTAACATTTAAGTTAAAACTATGCACTTCTTACCAATCTTTTACAACACTTAGATTTAGACCTATCTTAGGGCCCCTTTTGATCATTTTTGATAACCTTGCACACTATTATAACATGATAAATGAACTTAGAATATAATTACCTCTATTATTATTATTATTATCATACTTTAGAATATTCTATGCCATTCCTAACACTCACATAATCAATTTACCCATTCAAATACAACACCCTAGGTGAATATAGTGCATCGATCTAGTGTTTATGTCCCCTCTCATATCCTCCCACCAAATAACAAATGATTTACAAAATTAATAGTTATGTAAAGGTCAAACTATATCCATAGTAATCCCCATTAGAAGTAATTTCAAAGATATGACTATATAAACATATTTTAAACCATTTTGCACACAAAGAGGCTTCCACATAAAAAATCATGAGAATCATAATTACACATTGAGAGCAAAGTGCCTATTTCTTGTAACTCTAATTGAATACAACATTAATGGCCCAAATTTAAAGTTTGAATACATATTTGAAGTCATAAGTGATGGTTAAGGTAATTAATCACATCAATATTACACCAACATTTAGCATATTACACTAATTATTCACACACCTCTGTAGCATGGGAGAACTACAAAATTTTTGATCCCTCTTTAGAATATTGGTATGTAGGTAATGCTCAAAACATGGGGTGTTTAGGTCTCACCCAAATTCAACTGTTGACCCCTTTTTAAAAATTGATTTGCATTGGCCTTCACACATCAAAGAACTAGGGTTTTGAAAGAAAATAAGTCACACAATGGTCTCCATAAGTGATTGTAAGCTCTCACACTAGATACAGGTTCTATAAATGAAGTCATACAGATTCCATAAATCATGATTTCCTCACTATAATTGGACAAACACATTTCCATAATGGATAGGAGTACCACCTCTCTAGTATCCTACCTATGATTTTTATTGTCTAGGCCCAGATCTAGTTGTTGATTTTTATTTCTAGTAACTAGACCCCCCTGCACAATAAGTCTCAATGTTTGATTCATCTAGAAGCATTGTTCTCTAGATAAGTATTTTTTTTCCTATTACACTTTTCTATTTTGAGTAAGTCTCTAAAATTTCATAGTTTCAAATCAGTGAGTGCTTAATACTAGTATATTATGCCCTCATATTTTACACAACAATTTGTCATCTATGGTTTAATATGATACCCAACTTTGATAAAACACCTTGATTTTAATGCTAGGTTTACCTAAAAAGGGAATGGAAAAGATGATTTGAGTTAACATCAACCACCTCATGCTAAGTGGCTAAGAATTTTTTATGCAAGAGCATCCAAGGTGAATAGGAAATCTTGCATCACCCAAAAATAAGGTAGGATTTTTTTAATTTTTTAAATAAGAGTTTGAGGAAATTTCTAAGATCTCATTTGGGTCACCTTTCATTATGTAACTCTATGTTTTTGTATTTGGTGGTCACACATTTTTTTTGTAACACTACATTGTAATGGCATGGGGGACATAAAATCTCTAAGTCTAGTAGGGATCACCTAAAGTTTCTATGTTAGATAAAGGCCTAATAGTCATATTCTTGTTTCTCTTGATAACCTCATAATTCACTAAGTGACCTTAGGATTATTTTTTATAAAAAAATTCATTGTGGAATCAAGGCAATTATAAATTAGATTATATATTGAAAAAGTGGTTTGTGTCCCATGAAATTCACTACGGACCCATGAAGTTATTTTAATTTTCTACATAATATAAGATATTCACAACCTAATGGAGTGCATGTAAATTCATGGAGTCCATTAGCTTTGGGAAGCACCCACAAAATCTAGGGTAATTCACAGAGTCTGTTAGCTCAAGAACACCCCATAAACCATATAGATGCATAGACTGTATGAAGACCACGGGGTCATGTGGCACAAGGTATGTAATGGTAAAAAATAGTTCACAGAGTGTAGGAGTATATATAATGGGACTTTCAGATTATGACATGTGTCTTAATCTCATCCATTCATAATGATTATTATTCACAGTGATCATGGCATAATGCGTTTAACACATAGATTTTCAAACAACCATAAATTTCACTTGCAACCACTAAATTAAGAATTTTTGGTCTCATTTGAAAGTTTTTGTTGAGATATTTTGTTTAGAAATTGCCATGAGGCATGAAATATCATGAGGAGAATATTATTCACATGAAAGATCGAGAAACCATTTTTTGTGACATATAATCTATCTCAAGACCAACATGCAATGATGATGAAGTGAAAGTGATAGGGACTAGAAGATAAAAAGGATCACAACCATGTAAAAGGGGCTTCAAAGAGTAAATAATATAGAGAAAACAAAGAGAAGAGGAACATAGAAAAATAACAGAGTTCAAGACCTACTATGATTTTTAACTTCAATATGTGCTTCTAAATGTAATTGTCTCTCTCAATAAATGAATTTTAAAAATTTTAATGCTTTTATAGTCCATACAAATCAATGTATTATATTTTGGAATAATTATGTTTGATTTTTACCTCTCAATGTTTCAGATCACTATTTGTGATCCTTCATCAAGAGAAAAGAATGAAATGTTGTTTGTTATGTTTTTGTTTGATTCTACCTAAGTGATTCATTAATATGGAGTCAAAAAACAATTAATTTATCCCCCTAATTCAAATCTACACCATTTTCCTATGTTTTTAATACTTATAGGATGGCTCAAACCACACATAGTTCTCTTGGTTAGATGTATGTGTGTGATAGTTCTCCTTTACTATGGATGCAACTTGTAACTTAGATTTTGACATTTGAAAATATGTAAAATTGACTTGTCTTGGATGTTTTATACTTGGATAGGCCCTAATACTTTAAGGGATTTCTAATATTTAATGTTTTAGGTTGTTCCTCTCAATGTGCAGATGTATAAATTTCCTCTTAATAGGTGATAGATATATTTTTACATGATAGTATTAGGATTATGCCTATTGCGTGTAGATAGTTAACTATTTGGGTAACTTATTTTTCCATAGACATGTGAAAATTATGGGATAACCCATAGGAAATATTTGAATTTTAGAAAATGAAAGTTGGAAGGCACGTGGAATCTAGCATAAGTGGATGTCTTTGTTAAACCAGAGCAATCTGATATAACTGGAGGCATCCAAAAATCAAGAAAAAGTGATATGATGATTAAGAGATAATTTAAAAAGGATAATAAGTAGATTAGGATCATGATATGGACTTGTTATAGGTTATTGATATAAAATAATAAAGGTTGAGTCCATAGAAAGGTGAAAGGCTAAGGAAGAACATGGACAAAAGTCATATGTATACACAAAAAACATGTAAAGTAAAGATAGGTCACCAGTAACATTTTCTAGTGTTTGATAATAATTTTAAGTGTACAATATGATGTAGGATTATCTAGGCCCATAGATAATATGCATCACCCAAAAATACTTAAGAGTATTAATAAGTAGCTTTGTGTATCTTTTGGTATGCACATAGTCTTTGGTAGAAGAATAAGTGTAGCCTTGTGCACACACAATAGGATAATGTAATTGAATGAAGACTTATAATATTCATGCACTAGTTCTTCATATTAAGGTGAGCATTATGAACTTGGAAAAAAATTAGTGAATTAAGGCATAAAGGAAATGTTAACACAACAATTTAGAAGCCACTCAGAGATGAAATTATTGCATAGTGGTTGGTACCTTATGAGTTTGCACATGTAAGAAGTCACAAAGTTTATGTGAAATAATTTGGTATTTGCACACATCTAAGAAGATAGAAGGTAGAGTGACATCCATGTGTTGGCTCAAATCAATATTGAATTTAGATGTCATGGGTTATGTCTAAATCATACCATAATGGTTGGAAAGGGAAGAGTCATGATAAATTAGTTCAATGACATGGAAGGCAATTTTTTCAACTTTTGTAATGACTTCCTGCACTTATAAACATGATGGTATAATTCATTGAGGTGGTTAGTAGCTATAATAATAATTACATGTAGTTGAGTATACGTATAAGAATGCATGTAATTATGGCATTAAGAGGAGGAACAATTGCTGGCTCACATAAAGCCTTACGAGCCTATAAGTCTAGTGCAGGAAAATTTTATTTTGATATCCATTTTGGATCAATGTAATATCATAATTTGAATACTAAAATAATAAATTAGATTTTTCTTCCTATATTTGTGTTTATTCTATTGAAGTTAACTTAGTTAACTATTGTTTTGTATTGATCATTATTATTAGGTGCACCACATTTGGATGTTGGCACATGATAATTATGGGTTGTGTGGTCTAAGATTATCCTTTATTTGGAATCTCTAACTATGACTTTGTCATATATGCCCAATTTTTTTGGATCCCTAAATAATTTTTTCAAAAAGTATGTCCATTTTCTTACCATAGGTTGTAAAATATTTAAAAAACTAAAAATCCTATTTTGTAACCAAATTAAAAAACAAATCATGTAAACCATATAACTTTGAAATCTAAACATTTTTCACCAATGGAAATTTCCCTCTACATAACCATACTTGATAAAAGCTAAGTTCAAAACTTTGATGACTATAGACACTAGATAATGAATGAAATTTCTATTCAATTGAAAAATCCAACACTAGATATATGAACAAATGATTTTTGAACACACAAAAATATGCACACAACACATATGTTGAGGCACACCACCACTGACATCATAATGTAACAGAACATGAATGCATGCTCAGATAAGTGCAGGTGGTGAAGGTTATTAATGGACCTTTAACCTTTTTATAATTTAAAACAAATTTAATTTAGGCAATTATTTATTTTAGAAAACAAATTTGTGCATTTATGTCTTGTTGGTTGACCAAAAAATCCTATTAAAACTAGTAAGATGTATTAGCTTTTTTTGCATTTTATTAAACAAAGCTCTTTACTATATAAACACTAAAAGTTGGTATTTGATAGTGGGAAATGTCAATATTGACCTAAAATTATCCTACATGACTTGTGCATCTCTAAATAATTCTAATTCACCATTCCCACACACCGACATACTAGTCGTGAGCCCAATCCATTATAAGTTGCTATCAGTCACCTATAAGAAAATTCTAATATGTACAAAATTAGTTAAATATCCTAAATTTATATAATACCAAATTTTCATTTATGTCTCCAAAATAATAATTTCATACTCATAAATTATTATTCTAACATTATTTTCCCTTAACTAGCAATGACTATTTTTCAAAATCAAATCATTCCCATAGGTTAGTCCATTTACCTAGCTTTTCGATGGCATAGGAAATTAAAAAATTGATCACATATAAATACAAATCATGGTCAAACATATTCATCATCTGGAATTATCAATTACCTCTCAAGTATATGAATGCACATTGAGCAAATCTACTTTATTCTTCCCAAATTATAAATCAATAACTAGGAACAACCATTAATAAGGTCTTAATCACACCAAGCTAGGCCAAGTGCAACCATTTTCAAGATCAAACGCAAATTTATAGGTGCATTCATATAGATAAATAACATAATCACACATTGACACTAAGGGGAAGAACTATGAGCATCTTGACTTCCCGCTTTAGAGTATTGGATATGTAGGTAGTGATCAATCATCAATGCAGGTGATTTGGGTTAGCTCATCCCAATTACACTTCCTCACTTTTAATAGGTTTACATACTTAAAAATTTAACCTATGGTTTTAAGGAGAAGGAATATATTTTTTGGAGTTTCACACACATTCAAGGGTCAAATATCACACACAAAAAGACATATCAAGTAGGTGCATCACACTATATGGTCATAAAGCGACAAATATCCCTAGCATAGTAACACCAACATCAATCACTACCATTGAAATTTATGTCTAGGCCTCATAGTGTTTCCCCTACATGCACAAATATACAATTCTATATATGGATGAATCACATGCCTGTTTCTAATTTATTTCTACTATCAGCACATTATCACATTCAATCAATCAAACAATAAATATAATTATATTGATGTCCTTCGTACTTTCTAAATTTCATTATCATATCCATATCAATTAATTAAATTCATATTTATGGTTGATTGACATATATTACAATATGAATTAAATCTACAAGTTTAGCCTATTGTTATTCACACCAATCTAAAAAATAGGGTAAACATATTGGTGAACCTGGAAATTTCTAGAAAATTTCCAAACCCTCAATTTCCCTTACGGTTTCATTCCCCTTTTTTAGAGTATTAAAATTATTACCTTAGGGTTTCATTGCAAGCCTAATTTTCAAATCTAACTTGGGATTAGTTAAAACTAAACAAAATTCATCCTTTATCCTGATCCTTATTTCTACTTGCAATTTTCTATCTTATGCCACCTAAGAAGGCTAGTTCACTTGTTCCTCTATGGCAAAGTGATAGGCTAAGAAATTTTCAAATTAAATAAAATCATATTTCTCTTAATTAATCTAAAATGGATAATGAAATTTTAATGAACATGCATTCTTCTTCATCTTATTTTGATGCTAAAATTATCAATGAATATGTGAAAATGGAGGATAAAGTTCACATGCTTAATCTAGAACATGATAATCAAAATTAACAAGATTAGCAAAATAAAATTACCCATTATTACTTTAATAGGGTATATCCTTATAAATTTCAAGATTTATCTCAATTCTGAGTTATATTATCCAAAACCTCCAGGACCTGGATGGAGTTCTAATGTTAATCATAAAGTCCAAATCCAATCACCAAGCTATGGTTATCACATTCAAAGCATAAAAATCCTTTACTATTAATACCATTCCTATGTCTACACCTTAAATTACACATGTGATATCCACCCAAGGTGTGGGGGTAAAACAAGTCCTTCCAAATATTTTCATGCCTATTAATACATATGATACATATTCCCATCCTTTGGTGACTATATATATTACATCATCTACCTTGCTTATTGCATGTTCCCTTAAGCAAACTATTGCACCTATGTAACTAAAGGTATTGTGACTGGAGAAAGGTATATATAAATTAATTAATTCACTAGATTCACTTGATTTAGTCCATAATAAATTATATCTTGAGATAAAAACCTATCCCCTACCTTTAGAGGAGCTCACAAGCTCCCTTTTTATAACAAAAAATGTGATCTTGAACAACACCTTTGATCCTTTCATGCAACATGCTTAGATTATGCAACCAAAAAATATTTATTAACCAATTTATTTCTAAGGATTATCAAATTATATGATCTAAGATGGTTTTATGACCTTGCACCTCAATCAATTAGTTCCTTCTTTCGTCTAGTTTATCAATTTCTAGCCCATTTCTCTATCAACATTGACGAGTAAACCTCGTATGTGCAAATTACCAAACTCAAGCATGGGTCCAATAAGTTAATAAGTGAATATGTACTTTTATACAAGACCATGATAGTGAGGATGACCAATCTTATGGCATATAATGAATTAAAAGACATCTTTAAGGAAAGTTTTGTTGAACCATTACACGAGTCTTTATTATTTAATAAATTTAAATATTTTGATGAGTTATATCATAAAATGAAATATAATGAATTCGATCTCATTGAAATAAATAATCTTAAGTACACTCCTAATACTACTGCTTCCAATCCCATGTTTCAAAGCAATTCAAATTACAAGGGCAAATCAAATGAGAACAATAATGAAGCCAAGCTTACAATTAACACGGTATCATAACCTACAAATAGGCTTATCTTACCATCTCCACATAAGAGGCATTTATCACATTTACCTAAAACCATAAAAAAATGATAAAAAAGTTACTTGAATGTAACATTTTATCCCTCCCTCCACTACTAGTGGTTGATATAAACAAACCTTTACCTGGTGGATATGATCAAAATGCCTATTGTGAATATCCTTGATGTGTTGGATATTCTACAAATAGATGCTTTGAGTTAAGTCATAAGATAAAAAATATTATCAATTAAAAAATCATTGAATTGAACACACCCACAAAGGACTATAAGCTGAAAATATTTATTGATGACCCATTTTTAAAGCATGGCGAATTAAAAACTAAGGATTATTTTGAAGTAAATCATATATACCATGCATATCCTCATCCTAAGACATATAGTCATATAATACATGGTAATATTGGAATAATTAAAATTATATTTCCATAATGACCTGTGATTACATTTAATGATATAGAGATTCTCATAATTTTATTCATTATTCATACGAGCTCACATCAATGAGCACCCTATACACAATATTATGGTTGATAATGGTTCAATAATTTTTTTTGCCCATAACACTTATCAACTCTCTTGGATACAAACAAAATGATATGAAAGATACTTAAATATTGGTTAAAAGTTTTAATGGATATACACATGACACATTTAGACATATTGTTCTACCTCTTCAGGTAGACCATACCATATTAGCTACTTCATTCTTAATTATACCAATTAATAGTGTCTTTGATAAGTTGTTTAGAAACCATTGGATTTAGAATCTCTACATAATACCATATATAATATATCAATGTGTCAAGTATATAACATATAACAAGATAGTTATAATTTCAATAATTTAGTATGAGTACCCTTTTGATCCAGTGATATCTCCTCTTCTACCCCCACACCACCCCCGCCCCCCCCCCCCCCCCCCCCCCCCCCCCCCCCCCCCCTCACCACCACAATTGCTTATTACTCTTATTCAAGGTCAATATATAGAGGCAATTGTTACCCCTATTTAGGACCATTATTTAATAGAGGTATTTATGGCACCTACCCAAGATATATCTAGACATTAAATGTACATAAAATTAATTTATTATCTTAGGCAACCATTCTTACATCATTTATCACATTAAAGAGTTGATCAAGATTCCCCAAGGTCTTTTTTGGCTTTAGCATGTATCAAGTTAGTCCCACAAATAGTTTAACATCTTTCATAGATAAAAAAATCACCTATGCATTATCCCACTATAAAACAAACTCTAAAAATTCCTATACCTTCTATAAATACTCACCATACACATGATTCTATGAGTAGTGATGATGATGGTTATAATACAATGCCTAATTCTTTTCAGATTTTGACACACCTAAAGTTATTACCTTTTGTTCATGAAAGATTACCATTGTACCATATGATACATGCACCTTCCATGACTATCATATTGATGGTATAATTATTTATCACCTTTGCACATAATCAAATATAAAAAAAATACAAAAAAAATCAAGAAAATACAAAAACAATAAAAATATTGCAAAAAGTAAGAAATTAAAACTTTAGGATGACATGAGTTGTTAGATTACGTTATTTTCATATTTTATTACCACATGTTTGATATATGGAATATTAATTTTCATACATATTAATTTTAGGAGGTATATGAGTGTGATGCAGAACATGCAAATTATACATGGACACGTAGATGTTGGACTTTTCCTATACCTAAGGGTCATGCCAATGTTGGGGGCATATACTTCCATAAGTTACATTAACATAGGTTATATATTTATAAGACCTCTTTATCATGTTGAGACACATAGATGAATTGTTAGATACTCATTTATTACATAGTGCCACATGGATATGCTACTTTACTATGCTTTGATACAAACATATATGGATAGTGTAGACTAGTTTCCACTTGTTTAATATTTCATCAATGTTATTACTTTTACAATATAAGATAGTTAATGTTGTATATTGTGTGCATCCCCTTGGGATTGTTTATCACTCCTTATCCTTAATTATTATGACATTTTTTACTCTTGTTTATGAATCCTTAGTATTTATTATTGTGGCATTCATGCCCCTTATTTGTGGCTCCTTAACCTTGCTTGTTGTAGCATTCGTGCCTCTTGTTTATAGCTCCTTGGCCTTTATTATTTATGACATATTTATGTCACTTGTATGTGGGACCTTGGCCTTCTGTGTGACATTTTATACCATTATATAACATTGTGTGTTGAGCTTGATTAGCTTGCATGATTGATATATTTGCACGTGTTGGGATCCATATCACACACATCCCCTATGTGTGTTGTGCCATGATTTATATCATGCACATCCTTACCATGTAGTATTATTTAGTGATAGTTATTACTACATGCCTAATATATAAATCTATCTCATGCCACTTATATTCCCATGCATTCCATATGTTATTTACATGCCTTGATGATATAAACATTAATGCGATGAATACTCTCTACATTGACATGATTTTACAAGATATTATATTTATACATGACATGATATAGATCACTTGTATTTTAAGATGAATTACTTGTAAGATTCACCCCTCACCTCAAATGGGGGAATATTAGTGGGATTTGTCATAAAGACTAAAGCCTCCATGAGCATATTTGAGTACAATATATAAATTTCAAAATTTTGGATGTGATTTAGATATCAAATTGGTATAAATATTCATAATTATCAAACATATTTTGGGGGAATATTTAAGGCACATATACTCTATTTTACACTCTATAATTGAAAACTTTAGTTTGATACAAATTCATATGCATTTGTGGGCATATGTAAGGCACACACACTCCATCCTACTAGACATATTCAATTAGGCATGATGTTGGTTGATGTACATATACACTATTTTAGGTTTTAATTAGGAATGCTACTAGTTCATACACATTATGATAGGTTACAACTGGCACCAATTTAATGGGGCATGATGCTAGTTTGTGAAAATTCACATATTTGCACCTTGGGTATTGTTTTCTAGTATTTTCAAGAATTTTAAAGCATGGATCAAAATTAAATCTATAGTCCATATGTAGTGGTTGATTCATTATTTTTGAGTTAATATACATTGAGATTTAATGATGCTCAATGACCATGGCATTACCCATAACAAACCCATTTCATGGTTCCCACCTTATCATCTTGGGATTATGAGATCAATGTTATATTAGTTACATTTGGGTTGGGGGCATTCATCTTTTAATCCATGGACCTTAAAATTTCAAATTGGGGATTGGCCACCCTCAATTTCTCTATGTTCTCCATGTGCTTCAACAAGGAAACATAATTATTCAATGTTTTGACAAAGAAACATCTCCAAGAAATTATAGGGAAACATAGTTTACTCACATATAAGTGTACTCTTTCCTTTCTGCTTCAAGTTTCAAGTATTTTTATTAGAATTTGAATTACTATAGTGATTAATCCTAATTCATATAAATTAAATAAAAATAATAAATGTTGTAAATAAACTTATGACCAGAAGAATGAAATAAAAAAACTAAAATTAACAAAGTAATATTGAATGAGAGAAAACTAACTATGAACAAAAAAAATACTTGGTTGTTTATTGTCTGTGATCCAATTGTGTCAAAATGAACATAGGTTGTAATTAATCAATGGATATTGATTCTGAATGTGCCCAAAAATTGTGACATAGACCATTGAAGGACATGATTTTCCAAAGTGGGACATAATCAACTTACATTATTGTCCTTTATTGGTCGATTATGTCCTCTTTTGAAAATTAGAGCACAGTCATCTATAATAGCTTAAATCACACTCATGTGTATAAATAAGACCTTTAGATGTGCATAAAATACCTATAAATGACTTATTAAAATTTAAGACCCTAATAGGGATTTTAATAACTAGAATCCTACAAAATAAAATGAGGGGAGCGTAATTGGCTAAGATGACCCCAATCACCTATATGATGATTGATTGTTTCTTACATATCCAATACATAAAAGAGGGTGCAAAGTTAACCCTAATCACCCCATGATGACTGATCACTACATACATATCCAATACATTGAATATTGTGATAAGTTGACCCTAATAACCCTCATGGTAATTAATCACTACCTATGTATCCAATACATGGAAGAGGGAAATCAACCCCATGTAGTTCTCCCACTTAGAGTGCTTTGTGTAATTATGTTCCTTTTAATATATGAATGTATTTAGAGATGAATTGAATAATTAATCATGATTTTATTTGGCTTGGATATAAAAAACTCTTGAATTGGATAAGGACTACTTAAAATGATGATAATCATAATTAAGAACAATAGGGAAGCTTTGTTCATTGTGCCATGTTATAAGTGTGCCTATGTATTGAAATTTCCAAGTGGTAGAATATGTGACTTAAGTTTACCTTTATAGTAATGAAAAATGAGAAAACCTCATGCTACCTAATATAAAAATATACACCAACCTGCAAGGGAGGGTTCAAAATTAAAAAGTGATTATTATAAGGGATAAAGATAGGATTGACCTATAAGGGACAAAAATGTCTGCCACTATTGTCCCCTATTGGTTGATCTTGCCCTTAAGTGAAACATGTGAATATTAGGTCTTGGGATGTCCATATAGATGCTTAGAGGGGTTTTTAGTAGTTTAAAAAATCTATGTAGGCATAATATAATAATTTATAAAGGAACATGTTTGTATAGGTGTTTGAGATAGAGTGAGGTGGTGAGATAGGTCTAGATTAAGTGCGCAAATCAATTAAAGTGAAAGTGGACCAAAACTCACATTATAAAGTATTCATGACCAAAATTGAGTGAATATAACCCCCCTTTAGTATAGAAATGAAATTACTATATTAAAATAAATATATATTTGAGTGTGTACAACACACTATATCTTTGGAACAAAGCTCCAATCATACAAGGTGTTCCATAAAAAATCTTAAAATGATGTAAAAGTAGTTAATACTCATATGTGAAACTAAATTTTGAAATGTAATTTGAATTTGAAAATGAATAAGGAAGTAGTACACACATATGTGTGAAATCAATGTTTCTCTTGTAAATTTACTTGTAGATGATGATTCGTAGAAGCATTTGAGAATTAGTGTTGCCCATAAAACACTTGGAGAGCTTATTTACTTAACTAAACTAATGGTGAATTTGAGGTTGATCAAGTTGTAATTTAATTTGAACTTATATATAAAATAAAATTCATTGAGGGAGGTAGAAACCTCAATTTGCATTGTTGGTATTTGTAACCCCAAGACATGAAATAGGTTGGAATCCAAAATGGATTAATAGGTGATAATACTAGAGTGCACTCAATGTCTAAGTTATGCATTATGCACTTTAATTAAATTAACCATTGTTTATGGATTATAGATTTAATTTTTGCTTTGTTCTTTAGTTCTTGAATGCATTATCAAAAGAGAGTTTGAGTACATCCATTAGCCTATCATGTTTGCATATAACAAGTAGTATTAAAGCATGGCATGAATCTATATCATTCCCATTGAATTTGAAAAATAGTATAGTATGCATGAATCTGTATCATGCCTAGTTTATGATAACTATAAAATTTGTAATTGAATGTAGATGTAAAATTTTTAGTTTTGTTTGAAACTTGTGCATGAACCTATGTCATGCATTATAAAACCATGTAAATATGTACTTTATTGCTATAACATGAAGGCATATGCATGGAATATGCCTCAATAATATGTATCAATGATTGAATTTTTAACCTTTATGAAACATTTCAAACTATAATTTGTACCAAAACTAATATTTACTCTTGAAGAGGCTTATCTCATGTATGAAAATCCCATTAAAATGCCCCCCTTTTGAGATGAGGTAATGTATCCTCAAAACCACTCATCTCAACATAAAAGTTAAATATATCATGTGTAATAATATGTAGTCATTAAATAATGTAGCATATGTAGAAATTATGTCCACATAGGAAAATATGCACCATTTGAATCATGTGTGTAACATTAGAGGCAAAGCCTATAAAAATGCATTAATGAAGCTTATAGTAATAGGTTACAAAATTAGAATCCTATGCATTAGTTAGTGTATGATATGGATCATGACACTCCTAAAACTTGACAAGATCAATAAGCACATCGACACAATGAGCATAATGTCATACAATATGGCCATAAGACATATGCAAGGGACATTCAAATGTCATATAAAAATAATGGGCCAAAGTCCAAAAGCAATAAACATGTTCAAATGTCATACATACAAAACAAGATATTAGATACATGTTCAATAAATTTGCACATAAGGGATAAGGGCCGCACAATATACAAGCAAGATTTAATCCACTATGTATAATTAATAACATCATTCGAGCATAGATCTAAAAATATAGTCTATACCATGCATATGTAATGTGTCAATATCCTAGAAAATGACATATTCATATCCATTATGTAAGATAGATATGTTAGCAAGACAGTTGTAAAAGTGTGTATAACTCATAAGTAAAGTAGTCATAAAATGACAACTATAAATATTGTAGCTTATGGAAAAGATGGCCCTAGTTTAGCAAGGCTATTGGGTAAAAGCAAGTCCAACATCTTAGTTCATGTTAAATTTGTATGTCCTACATAACACTCATGAATACCAGTGAAATGCATGTGTGATAGAAAAAGAGTATATTATCTACCACAGTGATGTAAATTATGTCTGATTGTGCTCATGTCCTAATTTTGGATTTTTAGAATATTTTGTATGCTTTTATATTTTTGCAATATTTGAATTTTTTGTACTTTTTTTTTTAATTTTGAAACTAACACCAAGGAGACTAGTGATACACCATAGGTTTACAAGTATAATAAAGGAGAAGGATCTGAATAATCTACAACATATATCAATGTGAAGTATGCACTAAAAATTATGGCATTTCTATGTATGATCAAGATTCTCCCTATATATATATATATCCCACATGCCTTACAACCAAAACTCATATATATATATATATATATATATATATATATATATATATATGAATTGTGGTTGTAAGGCATGTGGGATATAGAATGAGTATGCAGGGGAATGAGTGTACATCATCGTCTCATAAAATATACACTTATCAAAGTATGTAACTACGTGTATGAATAATATAATACATAAAATAAATATTTTATATGAATTATTATTGTTGTGTATATTATAGCCAAGTGAAATATTAAAAAATTGGTTGTATTAAGGCTTTGTGTGCTCAGGTTTTGAGTATTGTTGTGAATTTTTTCATAGGACATGATTAACCAACTCAGTACTATAATGGCAATTGGTTTTGTTCCTTATTGGTCAATATTTTACTTATTAGAAAATGTAATTTTATCAGTTTAGAATATGAAAATAATAAAATAAATGGAAAAACATGGTAGAATGGATCACTATTTTTGATTGTTTAGATATGGAAAGTGAAAAGAAAGAACCAAGAGGCTAAAAATTTAGTAAGATCTAATAGATTAGAGAATTTATTAAATTGTTGCATGTGAAAAAAGTAGGAGAATTTCATGAAATAACTGAGAAGTTATGTACAATTGGATTTTTGATTTCTTTATTATGTGACCATTTTTAATTTTTTTACAATATTTGAAAATTGAAACATACTAATCAATGATCCCATCAATACGAGAGTCATAAGAATCTATAAACATTAGTATAAGGATCTCATTTCATAAATCAAATGTTCTGGATGTGTATGACTCAAAATTATAAAATGCATCATGTGTTGTAATGAAACTATCTAGATCACTACTCATGTAATTTAACTCTAAGAGATGTAGAATTATTTGAAATTCAATGAGAACTAGGATAAATTGTGCCAAATGCAAATTTTTAGAAACACATTGATATTTATGTATCACCTATTGAGGGGGGATGAATCAATATAAGGTAATCTTTTACTTTTTCAAATTGATAATAAAATTAATATCAATCACACAACATCAATAATTAAGAACACAAGATTTATGTGGAAACCCTTTCAAGAGAAAACCACAGAGAAAAGGACTGCTTGGATCTATTGTCCAAATCCATCCACAAATAAAATTCTTCTTACAAAATTTGTAGGCACCAACCTATTGGAGACACTAATCCCCATCGCTAAATAATTCATAGGCACCAACCTATTAGAGACACCAATCCCCATAGATAAATAATTTATAGGCATAAACCTACTGGAGACACAAATCCCCACTATTAAGTACCAACTTAGTAAGAGACACCGATCTCTTTTTTTGAGGCACCGACCTCTACTAAAAAATCTTCCATCTTACTATTATTGCTTCATCAATGAATGATGTCAAATTTAATCTCATCTTCTTATTTTCCATTAAAATTTGCTTATACTTGAATGATAGAAATAATTAATTCCACATATTTTTAAACCTTTTATTTGCATTATATAGCCTTAAAAGGATATTCATAAAGGAGGTGTCCCATCTAACAGGCACCTCTTCACCAAAAGATGTGTCTGTTGACATTGCAGTTGACATTTCTATTGACAATTCCATTGGCAATTTTATTGAAATCAATTCCAATTACTTTGACATTTCCATTGGTAGTTATGTTGACATCAATTATGATTCCTTTGAAATTAGTGACCATATTCAAACATAACCAATTTATGAGGTGTTTCATGTGATGGTGATTTTTGTGAACTCGACACATTTTTCCAACTAGCTTATTTTGCATTAGTTACTTTTGAGACTTTTGCACCTTTTTATAAATTGGGTGAATAGAATCATTTTTCATAGGTGAAACAATTATAATATGATTCATTTTTTCATAGATGTATCAATGAACTATGATGGTTGATGTAGAGGAGGAGGTATTATATGTTGTAGAGGATATTCATATATGATTCCTAAAATTACAACTTGATTACAATGAATGTACTTTAAGCATATATGTACCATAAATGGTACACCATAAAGATTTTGTAACCAAAGGTGTAATAATATCATTTAAAATACCCCATTCCATTTTAAAAATATAAAATGAGTAGATAGTATAACATGTCCCACTTGAAAAGACAACATAATGTGTCCTAAAGTAGTTTGTTGTTTTCCATCAAATGTTTTTACACTTTTAGATGTTGCTTGTATATCATTCTATATGTAACCCAATGAATGAATTAATGTCATTATGCATGCATTCTCACTTGATCCATTATCAATTAACACACTATGAATGGGTTATTGATCAATATATTCTCATATACATAAGGCATGGAAATTATAATCATCATTCACTATCTCACTATCGTCAAAAGTAATCATAACACGTGATTGAGTAATTTAAACAATTATACCAATAATTCAATCTAATGGATGATCATATTGTATACAAAAAATTAAGATAGATTTATATCTTAGCTAACTTAGTAAAATCCAATATCGGATAAGATAATCAATTTACATCCATTGTGATGCATATTTATATTGGGATCATTACTAAATTAGATCTACTAAACCTAACCAAGTGATATTTTACCACACAACACTAAAGTAGAGGGTTAAAAATACTCTAGGAAAATGATACTATGCAATAATCCTAAATAGGTCTAAGTATATGAAGTAAAATTAATCTAGTGCTCACCAAAGCTTGTGGTACAAAGGGGTATGGTTAAACATAAATAAACAATTAAGGGATCATGGTAGGAAAATGGGGGCATAAATTACCTAAAATGAAAGATGAAAATAAAATAAAAACTTATACATATACTAATTTAAGCATATAGGTAATATAATCAAGGAGTTTTACATCCACAACACATATTACTTGTACAATATCTATCTATCAAATGAAATATCAAGAGTTAGAAGTACTTACCTTGGGCAAACCTGTCGAGTCTCAATCTCTCCCTTGGCCAATGGTGATTTGTAAGAGGTTGTTTTGGATTTTAAGGATCACACTATAGAAATCAACTTTAGGCTAAAATTCTCATACTTTTCATCACAAGACAAGTAATCTTTTGTTTAAGGCAAACCTTAAGCAATGTCTCCTTCAAATGCAAATTTTGCAGAATTATGAACTATAATGATGTGAAAGTGAATGTTCCTCTCTATTAGATTGAAATTAGCCTTATATTTATAACAATGGTTAGGCCTTAACCCTTCTAAAATTTCATTTGACAATATCTATGAGCTCAATCCCATTAGTTGGAAAAAGTTACTATTAGGACTTGAACTAAGTTGACTAGGCAGACTTATTTCCATAATGTATTCTTAATCCTTTTTAGCATGATTAACCTAGATGATGTAGTATAAATATGATATAATTAAATAGTTAGGGGTTATTTGAAAGGATAAATGCTTAGGAAAATGTGTGAATGGGGTTTGAATTACTTAGGGAGTTAGATAATCAAGATTTGTAAAGGGTTTAGGTAATGATAGAGTTGATTAAAAATCTTGAAAAGTACCAATGGTATGCCCACCCCTTTTTTGATGCACCATTTAAGCCATGTACTCAAAAATATTGAACTTGACAGGTTCCTATAAGAGAGAAAGTGTCATTAAATGATAAAGTTTAAAAATATTGTGTATAGATATGCCCCACTTGAAGCTCATCACATGTCACATAGGTGTAACATGGGATGGTGCTTCAAGAAACAACATAGCAACACACAACATTGAGCTAGCAAATTTTAGTAAAAAGTAGAAAATAAATGAAATTAAATAATTGATAAATATGCACCTTCACTTACCTTGTCGTTGTTAAATAAGAGTTGTATGAAAAGTGGATGGAAGAGGCATTAGTGTGTGAAACAAGAGATGGACCTAACAAATAAGATATAATTTGATATTTTTGTAAAAATATACGTTTAGTACCAAAAAATATCTACATTCTTAGGATTCCATAACTTATTCAGGTTTGTAAAAATAATTTAAAAAAATAAAGTTATAAGTGATATATAATTTTTTTCAATAAATAATTGGAGCTTTTGAATTTTTGAAATTTTACAATAAAAGACAAATTATAATTAATTTGTGAAATTTTAATTATTGACTATTAGATCTCTAAGCATCCTAGTTAATTAGAGATAGTGATGATGGTGGGAGCTAAAAAATGTATATGCATTGGAGGACATATTATAGTTGTTGTGTAGATAGTCCAGATATGAGATGAATTTGATTTAAATTTTGATTATTATGGGAATTAAATGAAATAATATAGGAAAAGTAGGTGTTGGGGTAAATAATGTAGTGGAATATTCCCCTAAAAAATTAGTAATAGAGTATAAATTATGAGGTTTAATGGGTAGGAGCCAAAATTTGAAAACTTAGGTCTAGAACATTAATGATGAGCTAATTAAAATCATCATGTAATTTGAATGGGATCGACCTGTCTGATCTAGTTGGTTTGCATTTTTTATAATAGGTGGATGACTCCATAGTAAGTGGACAATGTAGTAAAAGATTGTAGTGGTTGATAGTGTTTAAGGTGGCTGATCTAGTTACAGGATTTAGGGTGGTCGACTGTGTATGTCATGGTCGACTTAGTTGAGTGTAAGGGTGCCCAAACTCATATAGAAGGTGGATGATATAGTGAGTTTTGAGTAAGGTGGTCGATGACATAGTCCATGGATAATTGTATATAAAGTTAGGTGGCCAACTTAGTAGTAAAAGTGGTCTATGTAGTTAGGTTTTAGTAAGTTGATTGATGATGTATTTTCTAGCTAATTGTGTACAAAGTTTTTAGGTGGTCGACATAGTCTGAAATGTGGTTAATCTAGTAGAATATGAAGAAATGTGTGGCTAACTTAGTATATAATTTGAAAAAAATAGTTGGTAATGAGAAAGAGAAATCAAAAGAGGTTAATGAAGTAGTTGATTATATTTTTGAATTTTGAAAGTTTGTTTGTTAATTTATGTGGGATGATGGGCTGATATGTGCTTAGTTATTTGATATTTTATAGAGGCAACAGAGACTCTTGAGATTAGTGGATGTGATGTGGTTATGAGATATGTTCAAGAGGTTATATATGATGGATTGAGCTCAGTTTAATACCTTAGATTTTGATGTTTAGGTGGTATTATGGAGATGCGATAGATTATACTTAGTGTAGAGTTAGTCACCATATTCTTAGGGATGTGGAAGAAACTAACTAATAATTTTAGGTGGGTGGTAGAGGGGGATACCATTTAGGTGGGTATCACCCTAGAGGATTCCCATGCTTTGTTTGGAATCCTAATTATAGGTTTTTATGTGTCATGTGATACACTGGATAGAAATGTAGAGATAAGAGCTTTAGTTTTATGGGAAACTAGCTCTGAGAGGTGTGCTCAAATGAGCTTATGAGTGTGTCTATTTTATGTGTATATGTTATCCATTCAATATATATAGAAATTCATTATTGTAATTGTGAAAACTCATGTGATTTGTCACAAGTCAGATGGGAAGGTGCCATTATATATTGTTGCATTGTGCTAATCCATATTGGAGCAGGGCACAATGTATGATTTAGGAAACGTGATTTGGGTGCAGTTGGTGCATAATTTGTATAGTATTTTGTCATGAGGGAAAATGAAAATGGTCCTAACTATTTTATTATGTAGTTAGATATATGAGAGATTCCTAATGTATTAGTCTATGATATTTTTGTATGTAGTGGATGTCACCTTATTGCATGTGTGATGATGGGTACACGATCATATGTTACATGTTATACTACATGCCCCAAAATTACATATGATTACACATGGATAGATTATCTAGTGATCATATCAAGGAACATTAGATACTTGGTCCACTTGGATAAGTACCTATAATAGTGCCAATATATTAGGAAAATCATGCAAGGAAGTATCATGATGTAAGGGGTACAAGAGTATTAATATATGTTCCTATCATACAACCACACCAACCAAAATGTGGAGGATGATGACAATGGAAATAGGGAGGGGAGATATCAATAGCTATAGGTGTAGAGGAGGTGTCTATTATCACATATCAACATGTATTATATTGACCATGATGATGGTGGAGATGGAGGTAGGTTCTAGTGTAGCCTTGTACACAGCCACAAGCACCACCATAGGCACCTCCATAGGGATATCCATAGGTGGATTAACAAGAAGATCCTACAACACAACCTAAATTTAGTTTGTTGATTATGAGGTAGATTCATAATGGATAACATCATGCTTGTGCACTAAAACTTGGTTGTTATAAAGGATTTACACCACCATAGATCCATGCTTCACAGAAGGTACTCGGTGGATGAGTAGATGGGACTATGATTGGTAAATAACTTGTAGTATATTTAGTTTGTGATATATTTAATGTACATCATAGATAGATGTTGTATTATATATATTTGAGATCTGATGTTCATTTGGTTTGCATTTTATAAATGTTATAGTCAAGGAGGATAGGTGGTAATTCATGGTGGAGATAGTGCATCATGATATATTGGATGATGTATTGTTTGAGCATTATCTGACATAAATGATTGATCTGATGGTACCCTCAACACCTATGTATGCTAGTTGGTTTCATTTGGTTGGTTCATTCACTTGAGAGTTATGTTAAATGACTTGATGCAACACATGTGGTATTATCACTAGGTGTTGTTAATAGAGAGTTGCAAGCATAGCCATCATTAGTTATAGAGAAAACTACACATTTAAATATAAATATGTAGTTAGCCCAAGTATAGGGACAAGTGGCCCATTTACAAGGATACGTGGATGGAATAAGGAGACACATAGTTCTTCTTCATTGAACTATTTGTAGATGGTACTCGTAGGCTTCTATGGGCATTGTAGCTTGGCCATTGCCAAATATATGGGGTGAACCCCCACTATATAGTGATTGTTGTATTATGATTTGTATCATGTGATATTATATCAAACATTGTTGAGCCATTTATATATGGATGGCTTTTTTTATGACTCATGGATGTTATGGATGTATTTATTTTCATTCTAGCACATGTATTTTATTTTTATATATGTTATGGGAAAATGTATGATGTATGTGTTTATTCTTTTTTATAAAATGTGAACAAATGCATGGTAAAAAAGAATGAAAATGAAAATAATTTTGAAAAATGAAAAAAGAAAACATATCAAATATCAATCATGAATAAAATGTAAATGAAACTTATAATATAAGAAGATAATTTAAATTTAAAGTAATAAGGAGTATCTATGTGAAAAATAATATTGAAAATGAAGATATGAATGTAAAGACATGTCAAATATAAATGAATTGATGTAAACAAAGGTTAATGTAAAAAAAGATATGTAAATAAGTGAGGGATAAAAATGAGAATAGTAAGAAGAGAAAAATCAAACTTGGAGTTTGTGTTAATTAATAATGTAAAAGAGTAGAGTCATTTTGTGACAAAGTATGGTATGTGGTGTATGAAGGATAAATAATGATTTTTTGAGGAAGACCTAGTCCTATCCAAGGTCTTACATTGAAACTCACAAATGGATTACCAAAGATGGATGGAAATAGTATAAAGAGAGGAATTTTATGATGAAGGCTTGGTCCTATCTAAGATATTACATTATAACTCATAAGAGATTAACTGCAAGGGTATGATAAACATAATAATAATATGCATCAAGAGGATTTTTTTTAAGGAATGATATTATGGATACATGGAATGAAAATATTGAACATAGGTGTTGTAACAATCCTTAGTAGAAATGAAACATAATAAACAAGTGTGCAAGTGCTTAAGATTTTGTTTGGAAAATAAAGTCTTAAGATACTCCTTCAGGTAGATGCAAAGTAGTTGGATAATGAGTGAAATAACTAGATCATCTCATGAATGTTATTTATAAAAAAATTAAAATGGGCCTACCTCCCCATGACATATTCCTTGTTCCTTAGGACCTCTTACAAAGCCATCAATCTACTATGAGGATTGGGTACTTATGTGATAAAGTAGGTGGTAAAGAATGACATAAAAAAAGCTCCTATCCTAGTCTACTATATTATTACACCCTAATAGACCTCAGATCTATTATGAGGCCAAATTTGGAGTTTGAGATTCAACTAAATATGAGATGTGCCAAAGAAGTATCATGCCTTTTGGTGTGATTTTGACCTTTTAATATTTGTTTTTTTATTTTGATCATTACCTTTTGTTTAATGATTTGGATTTTAACTTTTATGTATTTTATTATTCCTCCTCTTTATGTATTTATATGGACAAAAAATGAATGATATAGATGAATATCACAAAGAATCTTATACCTTGGTTATAAGAGATGAGTATTTAAAACTTATGTTGGCTTCAAAAATGCTTTGACTTACCCACAAATGAATATGCAATCTTAATACTAACCTTATGTGTGCTTACAATGAGGTATATATAAGGGGAACATGGGGATCATGATATATCCATGTAAATAATGGTATAATGATGCATATGCTTCAATGTTGATCATAGTGAGAATATGATAATGTAGGGTATGGTCTAAATTGCCATGTCACAAAAATAACTATATTATTCAACATGTGAGATAGCATAATTATACATGTAATGATAAATCATCCCAAGATAAGGGGGAAATCAAGTATTTTCAAAGTATGTAAGAAACTAAGATCAAAGCATGAATATTAAATGTATAAATGTTTAAATTTTTTTTGAAGAACGAATCATAAAATGTAAGAGTGACAATGTACAAAATAAAGTAAAGAAACAAATGATAAACAATGCATCACAAATTTTATAATGATGTAAAAATATCAAAAAATAATAAAATAGGAGTGTGAGGCATAATATGCCATAAAAAACTAATGTGTTCACAAATACTGATAAATTTCACAACATATATTATCAAAACCTATATTATGTCATGTTGTAATTGGCATCCAACTTTGACCATAATTTCAATAATTCTTACTAAGATATGTGAGTACTTCATGTTACACTATCTCAATGGAGAATGTAAGGATGCTAGAAGAAGATGGTTGTGTATGTGGCATCTCCTATGGTGGGTAATCAATGTGAGGAACTAGTGCCATAATGTGAGTGGAAGTCTCTAATTTCTAGGATGATGAAGGTAGTGGGGAAGGGGGCCCCTTCACTTGTGAATGAACCAATGTATGCCATTGAGTAGGTAATGGTGTAGGCTATGAAAAATCCCAAAAGTGTTATTATAAGGCTTTGTACCTATATATATGATGTGTATCACATTGATGACAATGGAAATAAACCTCACCATATTTAGGGATGTATTTTGGATAGGAGGAGGAAGAGTCTTAAAAGTAGATTGTGCCTTATTTGGATGAAGCATGTCAATATACTACCAAATTTATTGACAGTGTGTAGAGGTATGTGTGGTTGTACCTTGAAAACAATAGGTACGTATAGGAGTAACTGATTATGTAGATCTACTATTAGTAGTAGGAGTGGAACCTAAAGGCCATTGCTATGCTAAAAACCTCTAACATGTATGATAATACTTGGCCCAATGACCAACAATCTTATGGAACTCACAATATGGATTATTTTACCATTGTGTAGGTAAAGTATAAAGCTTAGGAAAAGGTAGTATGACATCACCATTAATAGTGCAACTCAGAATAAAGTATGTGCTAGGATCAACAACTATGCTAGATGCACACAATGTAGGTTAGCATAATATGGCAGACAACTCAAGAGGTAACAAACTCAAAGGATCAAAAAACTTGGTGAACTAGTATGGTCCCATCATGGCAAGTTCAAGAAGCATACTCTAAAGAGGCTTTATGATAATTAGGTGAGAATTAGTGTGGTGTGCTCCATATTTAACCTATGAACATCAAGTGAAAAAGAGATAATATCAGGTGCAAGAGAAGAAGGAAATACACCAATAAAAATAATACTATTAAAGGAATGTTGTAAATAAGAATGATATTTAAGTATTTAAACATTTTTATCTTGAACAAAACCAACCAAGAAAGGCTCATATAATGAATATCCATCATCATCATTATTAGTAAGTATTAATGATTTTATTAGTTGAATAAACATGAGGAATGGGTGTTTAGTCTTGGTTATAGTAACATGAATATAATCGATTGTTTTTTATCGAGATCAAGGTCATAAATATGGAAGTAATTGAGTAATTATGTGTAAATGGATATCAGGAGTTTTGGTTTTCAAACTTATCTCATTTGGTATACCATCTTCAGAATCCAAGAGGTTAGGCATAATATTGCTCACAAGTTCAGGTGGCCATTTTAACCTCTAATAGAATTGACAGGGTAATTAAATAGTTGAGATTAATGAAAAGGAATGCTAGGTAAAGATTCAAAGGTGGAAATATTAAAAACACCATGTTTTTGGAATTATTTAAAATTCTAAGGGTTCATATCTCTTTGAATCTTGTAAATAACACCGTTATGAAGAAATTTAACATATTGGCATGCTATAATCACCTAAAAGTGGTAATTGGATGCTAAGAGTGTTGCTTGAGTTACCCTATTCCTAGGCTTTCCATAAACCTATTCTAGAGCCTTAAACTTGCATTCCCAACTATTCAACAGATCTTGCTCATTTACAACTAGTCAAGACATAATCCCTAAACTATCACCTCTGATCCTAATCCAAATTTCATAGAAGTATACCTAAAGGATATTAGCATCACATTTGGGACACTACATCACATGGTGCTAGTGTTCCCAACTAGGTGCTATTGTCCTTATCCCTAGCTCTTCCTAATAATCCTTTAAAGAGGACATTAGTGCCACATTGAGGACACTACACATGAATGACACTACTATCCAAATTGGGTGATAATGTCCAATGAATAGATGAAAATTATAATCCTACTTAAGATACTCAAAAATACTTAGATCTCAAGTTTCACAACCCAAATTGTTAAGGTGTGGAGCCTAAAAGCTTCACATATGAGCGCATTACCAAAGTTGAAGGTTTACACAGTCACCGGCATTGATCAGGAGCGACCGATGTCGGTCCAATGTAGTTGAAGAGACGCCGACATCGGCAAAGGATCGGCTGACATCGGTCACAGGCAAGCAGGCAGGAACCGATGTCGGTTACCTGTGCGTCTAGAATGCTATTTCTGAGGACAGAACCGAGTGTTTGCATGATGAGTTTAAGTCTTAGTCTTAAGTTCGCATTTCTATTATTAGTAAGATTGTTTTTAGAGCCCTTGTTCAAGAGGCTTAACTGTTGGTTGTGAGTGCATGCTCAAGTCTCCTAATTCTATATGTAGAATTAGATCTTCTTAGCTTAGTGTGATTATTGTAGTAGTTCATTGTATGTGAATGTTGAAGAATAGTACAGAGTTGTATCAATCCAGGTTGTTGGAATTGATTGTACTTGAGAGAGAGAGCTCTTGAGGGATAGAGATCTAGAGAGAGATCTTGTGCATCTGAGAGAGGTGTGGAAGAAATAAGTTTCTTCAATTGTATTCCTTTTGTAAAGAGTTTAATACAAGTTTTCAGGGTGGTTTCTTGTATCTCTTGTTCTTTGCTATTATTTGATTCTAGTTACTTATCTATCTGATTTAATTTTGTGGTTTATTGCTTTAATAAGTGTAATCATATTGTTGGTTGATCCCCAGCAAGTGGTATTAGAGCCTTGGTTGTAGGTTTAGAGTTTGATATCCAATAATTGGTATCAAAGCTCAGGCTCACTAACAGGTGGTTCAGATCTATGTAGTGTGTATTGATTACAGGTTGCTCATAGGAGTTTTTGTAGGGATTTCTATTTGAGTGGGAGAAGCAATGGCAGATGAAAGTAAACTAAGAATGGAGAAGTTCAATGGCAAAAACTATCAACATTGGAGGATGCAGATAGAGGAATATCTGTATCAGAAAGATCTATACTTACCATTAGGTGGGATTGCAAAGAAGCCCACAAACATGGAGGATGAAGAATGGGAAGTTCTTGACAGAAAGGCTCTGGGGTCTATAAGATTGAGTCTAGCATCTACTGTGATATCTAATTTATCACAGGCAAAAACAATGATAGAGTTGATGACTACTTCAGCAAATTTGTATGAAAAACCCTCAGCTTCTAATAAGGTATATCTTATGAAGCAGCTATTTAATTTGCATATGCAGGAAGGTGGATCTGTATCTAATCACCTGAATGATTTCCATGGTATTGTAAATCAATTAAGTTCAGTCAAAATTGTATTTGACAATGAAATAAAAGCTCTTTTAATATTATGTTCTTTGCCTGAAAGCTGACATAGCTTAGTAATGGCAGTTAGCAATACTGCATCTGCATCAAATATTTTAAAAGTAGAGGATGTTTTTAGTGTTATCTTGAATGAGGAAATTCGTAGGAAAAGCACAAAAGAGACATCTAGGAATGCTTTAAGTTTTGAGAGCAGGGGAAGGCAAAAAGAGAAGAGAAAAAAAGGGAGATCAAGATCTAAGTCTAAGGGAAGAGGTAGATCCAAATCCAAAAATGGCAGAAGGCCACAATGCTGGAATTGTGGAAAGATGGGGCACATAAGCAGAGATTGCTGGTCAAAGCCTAAGGAGGACAATCAACACGAAGGAAAAGAAGAAGCAAAGGTTGTAGGTATTGCACAAGATGCTTTAATATTCTCTTTGCATAATAATATTGAATCTTGGGTGTTAGATTCTGGTGCATCTTTTCATGCTACCCCTAATAGGGAATATTTCTGTGACTATATCCATGGAGATTTTGGAATAGTGTATCTAGGGGATGATGAGCCTTGTAAGATTATTGGCAAAGGTAAAGTGCAGCTGAAAATGCAGAATGGCAACACATGGGTGTTGAGAGAAGTTATGCATGTTCCTAGATTGAAGAGAAATTTGATTTCTACAGGAAAGTTAGGGGATGAGGGTTGTACAGTAACTCTCACAGCAGAATCTTGGAAGGTGACCAAGGGTGCACTTGTTATGGCTAGAGGTAAGAGAGTAGGTACTCTCTATTTATGTAATTGTGTTACTAACAATTCTCCTTCTGTATTATCTACTTTAGATGTGGATGCAAAATTGTGGCACTCAAGGCTTGGCCACATGAGTGAGAAGGGGATGTCAATTCTTAAGTCTAAAGGTAAGCTTTTAGATTTGAAAAGCATGGATCTAGAATTTTGTGAGCAATGTGTATTTGGAAAATAGAAAAGGGTTAGTTTTCTCAAGACTGGATCTACAAAGAAGAAGCATAAGTTGCAGCTTGTTCACACAGACATGTGGGGACTGGCTCAGGTAGCTTCTATTGGAGGATCACAGTACTATGTTTCATTCATAGATGATGCTACAATAAAGGTATGGATCTACTATATTAAGAAGAAATCTGATGTATTTGAGACTTTTAAGATTTGGAAAGCTATGGTTGAGAATGAAATAGGCAAAAGATTAAAGTGCCTGAGATCTGACAATGGTGGAGAGTTCTGCAGTTATAAGTTCAACTGGTATTGTTACATGCATGGAATCCGTAGGCAAAGGATGGTTCCAAGGACACCTCAGCAGAATGGAATTGCTGAAAGGATGAATAGAAAAATCATGGAGCGTGCAAGATGTATGAGATTGCATGCTAGTTTACCCTTAGAGTTTTGGGCAAAAACTGTTGACAATGTAGTGTACCTGATTAACAAAGGACCCTCTATAGCTCTAGATGGTGGAATTCTAGAAGAGGCTTGGACAGGTAAAAAGGTAGATCTCTCTTTTCTCAAAGTTTTTAGTTGTGAAGCCTTTGTGCACGTAGATAAGGAAAATAGAAAGAAGCTGGATGCTAAGTCTATGAGGTGCACATTTATTGGCTATGGCTCAGATGATTTTGGTTTCAGATTTTGGAATCTAGGGACTAACAAGATAATTAGGAGCCATGACATTGTTTTCAATGAAAAAGTGATGTATAGTGATCAGCTGAAGAAGCTGAATCAATCTGGGTAGAGCAATGGTGAATTGGATGAAGTGACGGTCCAAAATGAGCTCGCAGGAAAAAGAAATAATCACTTCTAAGAAAACACAGAGACTGACGTCGGCAGGATAGGAACCTGCATTGGCAGAACAGAAACCAATGTCAGCCATACAGAGATCGATGTCGGTAGGACAAACACCGGCATCGGTCAGGAAGAACCAGCGTCGGCCAGTAACAGGTCTAGAGGTGACCGAGGTCGGTCACTATCAGAGAATTTGGGTGGACAACGTGTTGTGAACGAGTCCCAGACACCCATCAGGAGGTCAAAAAGGGTAAGTAAGCCTCCAGTTAGATATTCTCCTTCATTATACTATTTATTGCTAACTGATGGTGGAGAACCAAAGAGTTTTGAAGAAGTAATATAGGTGGAGTCCAAGAGTCAGTGGGAGCATGGCATGGTTGAGGAGATGGAGTCCTTAAGAGAGAACCAAACATGGGATTTGGTTGAGTTGCCAGCTGGTAAGAGAACACTAAAGAACAGATGGACCTATAGGTTGAAGGAAGGTGAGAATGGATAGATGAGATATAAGGCCAGATTGGTAGTGAAAGGATTTGCACAAAAGCCAGGTATTGATTTTGGTGAGATTTTTTCTCCTGTTGTTAAAATGACTTCTATACGGATTGTACTGTCTTTGGTTGCTGTTGAGGATTTGCATCTTGAGCAGCTAGATGTTAAGACAACATTTCTTCATAGAGATTTAGATGAGGAAATATATATGGAACAACTGGAAGGATTTGAGGTCAAGGGTAAGGAGAAGTTAGTGTGTAGATTGAAGAAAAGCTTGTATGGCCTCAAGCAAGCTCCTAGGCAATGGTATTTAAAATTTGATAGGTTTATGACTGAGCATGGCTATAATAGGTGTCAATCTAACCATTGTGTGTATTTCAAGAGATTGGATAATGGTAGATATATTATTCTATTGTTGTATGTAGATGATATGCTGGTTGCAGGATCACACATGCAAGATATCTCTGAGCTTAAGGTGAAATTAGCTCAAACTTTTGCTATGAAGGATTTGGGAGTAGCAAAAAAAATCCTTGGCATGAGCATTAAGATAGACAAGAAAAGTCACAGGTTGATATTATCTCAAGAGGATTATGTGGACAAGGTGTTGAAACGGTTCAATATGCAGGATGCTAAACCGGTAAGCACACCTTTGGCTAGACATTTTAAGTTGAGTAAAGAACAATGTCCTAATTCACATGATGAGGTAGAGTACATGAGTAAGGTTCCATATTCTTCCGCAGTAGGAAGTTTGATGTATGCAATGGTGTGTACTAGACCAGATATTGCCCAAGCAGTGGGAGTTGTAAGTAAGTATATGGCCAATCCAGGAAAGGAACATTGGAAAGCAGTTCAGTGGATCCTTAGATATCTGAGAGGAACCAGCAGTAGGCACTTGTGCTATGGAGGTTTAGATACTTCTCTACATGGTTATGTAGATTCAGATATGGCAGGTGATTTGGATGGCAGGAGGAGCACCACAGGATATATTTTCACTGTAGGTGGAACAACGGTTAGCTAGATATCTAAGTTGCAGAAGCTTGTTGCCTTGTCAACTACAGAAGCAGAGTATATTGCAGCCATGGAAGCTAGCAAAGAGATGATATGGATGACACGGTTCATGGATGAGCTTGGAAGGGAGCATGAGAGTTGCAGATTGTATAGTGACAGTCAGAGTGCAATCCATTTGGCTAAGAACTCAACCTTTCATTCAAGAACAAAGCACATACAGCTAAGGTACCACTTCATATGGCAGGTATTGTAAGATGGTGATTTGAAGCTGGAGAAGATCCATACAGATAGGAATCCTGCTGATATGTTAACCAAGCCAGTTACAAAGGAGAAGTTCAATCTTCATTCAACTTCTGTTGGTCTTCATGATTGAGTTGTAGATGGAGGAGCTAAAAGATGTTGCTGTACAGGTACTGGTGCAGCTGTTTATCTCCAAGTGGGAGATTATTAAGGTGTGGAGCCTAAAAGCTTCACATATGAGCGCATTACCAAAGTTGCAGGTTTACACAGTCACTGGCATAGGTCAGGAGCGACCGACGTTGGTCCGATGCAGTTGAAGAGATGCTGACATCGGCAGAGGATCGGCTGATGTCGGTCACAGGCAAGTAGGCAGGTATCGGTGTCGGTTACCTGTGCATCCAGAATGCTATTTTTGAGGACAGAACTGAGTGTTTGCATGATGAGTTTAAGTCTTAGTCTTAAGTTCACGTTTCTATTATTAGTAAGATTGTTTTTAGAGCCCTTGTTCAAGAGGCTTAACTATTGGTTGTGAGTGCAAGCTCAAGTCTTTTAATTCTATATGTAGAATTAGATCTTCTTAGCTTAGTGTGATTATTGTAGTAGTTCATTGTATGTGAATGTTGAAGAACAGTACAGAGTTGTATCAATCCAGGTTGTTGGAATCGATTGTACTTGAGAGAGAGAGCTCTTGAGGGATAGAGATCTAGAGAGAGATCTTGTGCATCTGAGAGAGGTGTGGAAGAAAGAAGTTTCTTCAATTGTATTCCTTTTGTAAAGAGTTTAATACAAGTTTTCAGGGTGGTTTCTTGTATCTCTTGTTCTTTGCTATTATCTGATTCTAGTTACTTATATATCTGATTTAATTTTGTGGTTTAATGCTTTAATAAGTGTAATCATATTGTTGGTTGATCCCCAACACAAATCATCCATGACAATTTATTTTTAGCTAAGTCTTTATTTATCCCTATATTTACTATTTCTAAAAGGTCAAACAAGGTCAAAGTCATAACAAATCAGTAGGTTAATTACTAAAATTTATTTGACTAATTTAGGCATCTCATCCCTTTAACCAAACATAGGTAATTACACTTGTAAAACCCTATAATGTTTTATCATTTGGCAAACCCGTATTACTTTGAGCATTGCATAAAACCTTAGCTTGTATTAATTCTTATTTTTGTACAATAAATTCAGGGTTGCTTACTTTTGATTTTATTTAGACAACATAGTTAATTAAAATCAATTTTACATTAGGGTTTCAATTTATTTTACATCTAATTTAAATTGTTACAAAGAAACCCTAGCTTCCAAAACCCTAACCCTAGACACACTTAGGGTTTGTATCCTTTTTATATATACTTAGATTTTAATTCCTAAAATATCACAATTTTTTAAGATATATAAATTTTGAAAACTTTCATAGATTACCATTCTTAAAAATTCTAAAATATACAAAAAATATTTTCTTACCTTTAACCTACAATGGTAGAGTTTAACAATAGGTTTGATGAAACCAATAAGCATAAATTACAAGACTTTATGTCCAAACATAAGGATATACAAAATGATTTCATAAACATTATTCAAGAGGAACTCTAAAAGAACAACAATGGTCAATATTTAACCCCTCTAATTAATGGTATTGTTACACCTTCAATGGATCCCACCCAACCAACTCAGATAACACAACCAAATCTTGTTGTTTGACCATCAATGACAACTACTCCACTTATGGTTAGTTATTCTTATCCTAATGTATAATACCTTATTCAATAATTTATCTCTTTGTATCTTGATTAGGGGGTAGCTAGGCCTTCACATGCCTTGGATTCCAACATTCTATTGCATACATCATTGACACATTACACTGTGGTAACTCATTTGTCATCCAATTTCATAGCACCCAAGCTCACATTATATGATGGAAAGGGTGACCCAGAGCATCACCTTAGAGCCTTTCATGCATTATGCTTGGACTATATGTCTAATGATTGGCTTCTTACAAAGATATTACCTTGTATTCCTCTAAGGATTATGCCTTATAGTGGTTCTATGATTTTCCTAACCAATCTATCATGACATTTAATCCTTAATTAGATATGTTCTTAGCACACTTCTCTATTAACATTGATGACAAGATATCATATGCACAAGAGGAACAACTCAAGAAAAGATTAAATGATCCCATAGATGATTATGTCTTACGATACAAGATAATATTATCAAAATTGACTAACCCCATGGCAGATAGATAACTTCAAGATATATTCAAATATAGTCTATTACCATCATTGCATGAATAAATCTTATTCAAAATGTTTTCCACATTTATAGACATGTGCCACATAATTAAGGAAAGAGAGGTTAAGCTCTTATAAATGAGTAAAATAAAATACACCAATGGATCAGATTCAAATATTAGGAGTTCAAGAAAACCTCCATACAAGTTCAGGGTCACATAAAACAAAATAGATCAAAAGATAATAGTCAACACAATCGTAGATCCTCATCTCAAATTGGTTTTATTAGCTCCTTAGTGCAGAGTCTTCACTAATCTACCAGAGTCACCAACATGAGTTTTACAATAACTATTAGAATGTAATGTCATATATCTCCATCCTATTAAAGAGGTTGATACAACATCTCTTCCATATAGTTATGATTCAAATGCATTTTGTGAGTATCATAGGGTACTAGGCCACACCACAAACATATGCATTACCTTGAATCATAAGATATAAGACCTTATTGAGGCAAACATTATTGATGTGGGCACACCCATCAAGGCATCAAAATAATAAATAGAGGTAAAGACACTTAAGATATTTTTAGATACTTTCCTAAGCATATAGCTAATGAGGTAGGGGGAACATTAGGTGTTCATTATACATACTAGGCTCATCCACTGCTAGCTTCCTATCACACAGTTATAGAGGAGACACATCTCCTATATAATATTATCAGCATGTATGACACTATAATGCCACCTAGACCACTTATAACATTTTTAGAGTAGGATATCATGGATGATGACATATATTTACATGTACTCTTCATACGAGCATATATAGACCACCATCTTATTTATAGTGTCATAGTTGATAATAGGTCAAGTATAAGCATATTCACCATGACACTTATACAACACTTGGGATATATTCCCTTAAAATATAGTCATTAATGGTTTTAATGGACATGCTCAGAGCTCCATCAAGGAGATAATACTTTTATTATAGGTGAGACCAACACACATAGCCACTCAATTTTTAGTAGTACTTAGTGCAGGTGTATTTGACATATTATTGGGTAGGTCATGGTTACATCAACTCATAAACATACCATATACATTACACTAATGCCTTAAATATATATATTTTAACTAGGTGGTTAATATTGAGGGTGTCCCATATGAGTATCCTCTTCCCATACCACAGGCAGTTCCAACATAGATTCTAATCATACTTCCAACACCAGCACCAATTATAGTTATAGTTAAACTACCATATATTTCATGGATATCCATTATAGTAGAGATTACATCTCTTATGAATACATCATAGTGTTCAGTAGAGTCCTCAGAGCAATCTAGGTCTACTTCTATAGTGTCTACATGCATGCATACTCTCCCTCAAAGACCATTACTAGAGAGACTATTTCATTAAAGATATGTCATAGATTATAAAGGACCTTAATTTACACAATTCATATTGAGATTAGTTATATTGGAATCTAGGGATTCTCAGCACAAGGAGCCTACATCACCTACATCTTATACATCTACTAAATGGGTCCCTAAGACACCTTAAGTTCACAGGGTATCACTGCCAGTGCCACATCACATAACATCACTACTCAAGTAGCTTTTAGTTCATATTATAAAACACACCAAATAATGGGCTCATAGTTACCCTTTCAAACCACATACATGATCACTATTACACTCTTTGACACAGGTCGCAGTGATGGTGAGTCTCCCATGAGACTCATAGGTTAGTATGGTTCCTACCCTTGTACATACTTCCTTCTCTCTCTCACCCCTTATACATAGTTTATTTTCATATTATTGTAAATAACTTATACTTAAAAAACACAAAAATAATATAATATGTTAAAATACAAAAAATATTCAAATATTTCTAAACTCTATTTTTTTTACAAATTGTATGCATTGCTTTGTTTACATTTCTACTAGCCAGATATTGCATATTACTAGCTATCCTAGTGTAGTTGGTTTTATTATACACATATGATTCACTTGTTCTTATCAAGTGCTTGGAGATTCTAGATAGGACTCCAGTCCACTACACTAATCCATACTAGCTATCATTTTCCCATTGGGGGCATTCACACCGATTCAAATTTATACATTACTACATCTTCCCACTTGGGGGCATCTCCCACATAATTACTATAACCAAGTTTTATTTTACATACTATACATTCCATTTATACATTTATTTATCTTGATATTGATCATTACCATTCATTGCTTAGATTTTTTTGACTATCACTAGTTAGCTTTAGTATATATACACCCTATCATTTTCATAGATTTATATTACAAATTTATACATGCTTTCATTTTTAGTTCCTAGATTAGACTTGATTCTGTTTCTTATGATTCTTACATATTTGAGGGAATTTAAATATACTAGTTTTCCTTGGCTTCTATGCCACTTCTCTATTTGTATGCCTTGGACATGTGCCCATGTCTCTTGTGTGTGCTCTTTCATGATTTTATATGCAAGCATTTGAACCTATCCTTCTCTATCTCTAAGCCAAAATTACTTGTTGTTTGCATATGTGGACATTTTAACATGTCCTTATATGTCTTCATTCTTATATTTAGTGACATGTGCCCATGTCCCTTATATTTTTCCCCCTTGGCCTACTTCTTGCATGCCTCATCTGCTTGTATGTTTGCTTCCTTATATGCTTCTACACCATAACACTTGTATTTGCTTGTTACACACATACACACCACTTTTTGATGAAAGGAGAGCTCTCATGCATCAACCTATCCTATTTGGGAGCCTTGATGGACATCATGCCCCATCCCCCTGTGTAGTTACTCAGATTTTACTATTGTTATACATTACTTAGAGCTATCTTGACACCTTTTTCTAATGCTAGATTATAAAATACATATTAAATTTCCTACTATTGTTCAAATACATTACATTCTAATGTTATGTTTGTAAATTATATTAGAATTTCATGCTCCAACTAGCACATTTTATAGAGCTACTTCTTTATAGGTCAGTTCTTACATAGGTTTCACAACTACCTTCAAAAGAGGGGGTATTTATAGGGGTTGTTTTAGAGATCAAGCTCCTATTTTTATTTTCACAAATACATTTTAGCACATAGGCTCAATTATAGAGATCAGACTCATGGTAGACATAAAATAGAATAAAGGTTCAATAATCAATCTAGACCACATAAAGATTAGACTAGGTGGTCATTAGTGCCCAGATTGGGACACTAGTACCATAAGGTGTTACTGTCCACTACAAGGTGATATTGTCCAGTAGCCCTAGCTTTAGGAGAGTCTAAATCATTTAGACTAGTACACCAGGTAAAATTATAGATTTGCACATATATAGTCATAAGTTTGGTATTTATTTCTAGATTTAGCTTAGATTTAGTCATTTGGATTTGAATTCATACAAGTTACTTAGATTTGGGGGCATCATGCATGACATGATCACTTAATAAATTTAGATCAGTTACACATATTCATATATTACATACTTGATTTATATTCAATATACTTAGATACTAGATTGGAGGCATGTGCATGACACATTAGTTTTCATATACTTAGCTTCAGATAGGTTGATCAAATGGAATGGACAACTCCATGTCATTCTCTACATTATATACACCTACTATCACATTTCATATTATCACCATATTCATGCCTTACTCCATCTATAGTGATTGGCATTCCCAAGTGGCCCAGAGCCACCTAATATACCTAAGTGGATATGGAGCCCATACACAATTATATTACTTAGATAATTTCAACACTTTGCATAGTATAATTATAGATGCATCTACTTCACATAGGGGGAAATGATAGAGTCATGGCCTACTTGTGTTCTTGAAACCCCTACATGAGAGGGTTTGACATACTTAAAATATTATCCAAGCTATTTATAGAGATTAAGATTCACTAAGTATGGGTGGACAATGATGGAGTCAAATCTGGATTGAGTTATTAAGCCACCCATATGAGGATTGAGCGATCCATTGACTCAATTAAAATTATTCAATGATATAATCACTATGCACTTTCACACATGTAGGTTATCACCAGGTTCATGCATTAGTTTATGTACCCAACAAGGTGTATTTATTAGTTTGCTCTCTCTTTACTTAGTTATTTCATTTCATCATAGTCTTTTTCTTTTGATTATCTCATTAGTAAGGACTAATTTTTGCATATTTCATTGTAGGACATTGCTTTGGATCATGTTTAACATATGCAAACCTAGATTTGCATATTCAAACTTAGCTACATGGGCTTCACTTCCAAGTTAAGTTTAGGTATGCTTCTTTTTCATTTATACTAGTCATTTCACTTTGCTACATTACTAACATAAATGGGAGGAAAATGTAATCACCTTAAAGTGGTAATTAGATGCTAAGAGTTTCGCTTGAGTACCTTATCCCTAGGCTTACCATAAACCTATTCTAGAGACTTAGGCTTGCATTTACATCCATTCAATAGACCTTGTTTACTTACAACCAGTCAATACATAGTCCCTAAACTATCACCTCTAATCCCAATCTAACTTTCTTAAAAGTCTTTCAAAAGGACATTAACACCATATTTGGGACACTACAGCCACATGGCTCTAGTGTCCCCAATTGGGTGTTATTGTCCTTAGCCCCAACTCTTCCCAATAAATACTTTTTCAAATGTGTGCCCTTCTTAAGGTTGGCCTAGGCTTATTTTATTATTTGCACAAGCAATATAACCCTATAAATACAAGTCTAATCGACCTCTATTCACTAGATGGCATATATATGCAAGAGTTATTCAAACCAAAGACAAAGTTATGTAAAATCAAGGTATAATATCCCTATTCTTCCCTAATTTTTACATACTACAATCTACAATAACCCTAAGTCTAGTTTTCAAGTATTCCAAATCTCAAACACATTTAAGGCATCCAAGTCCACACTCATTTTAGCATTCACTAACACATACATCAAACACTAGGTGGCAAGACTACATCGAACTTGATCCCTCTTTAGAGTATTGGTATGTAGGCAACTCTCTAGACAATGGGGTGTTGAGGATGTCTAGTCCATCCTAATAACACATTTAATTCTTGCTCATATCACACTTGTAAAGATAACTATAAGGTTTGCCAATTAAATCAAGCTTTCTAGGTACACTACATGGTTACATGATTTGATCATATAAAAATAGAACATATAGACATAGGCACAGGGGCTCCCTAAAAATAGGAATAATCCTTTAAAGAGGATATTAACACCATATCGAGGACACTACACATGGATGACACTACTGTCCAAATTGGTTGCTACTGTCTAGTGAATAGACAAACATCATAATCCTACTTGTGATACTTAGAACTACTCAGATCTCAAGTTTTAGAACCTAGATCATCTTCAATGGTCTATTTTTAGATAAGAACCTATTTATCCTTATTCCTTACTATTTATAGAAATTAAAAGAAGGTCAAAGTCATAAAAAATTAATTGGTTAATTACTATAATTTATTTGATTGATTTAAGCATATCAGCCCTTTAACTAAACATTGGCACTTACACTTACAAAACCCTAAAAGGTTAAATCATATGTCAATGAGGTGATATCTCTCATGCAGTGTGTCCAAGGTCTACCTAATGAGATGTTATATGATAACAAAAAATTGAAGATCATGAATTTAATTTGAACCATGATAGGAATCCAAATACATTCTAAAAAGGGCAATTGTCTTCAATCATAGCTTTGACACATACTTTGGGTAGATTTTAGATTACATTCAGAGTACCCAAGTATTTTAATTAAATTAAGGCAAGTAACACGTGCTAAAACCTTCATCAATTAAAACATGCTTAATTTATATACATATTTGTACATTGATAAATAATATGGAATTATTTGCTTGAAGTAATATTTCATCAGGAATCACTGAAGTGAAGGGAAATTTGAGTGATAGAGAAGTATCTATGGTTTCATCAATGTGTATAGACATTTATTCACATTGTTGAATGATATTAGCTTTAGACCCAGGCAAATTGGATTCATTCCCCATAAGTAGAGGTTGAAGGATGATAATTTTGAATAAAAGTTGCATTAAATGATTATGATGAAAAGGAATTTGAGATGAGAGATGAGAAAGTTATGTTATGGGATACCATTCATCATATCTAGTTGAAGTTGTGTCAGATAATGATGTATAGTGTAAAATAAAATTTGTTGAAGTGTGGAAATACATTTAAATTGATGTTGATAAGAGGTGTTTGATTGAGATTTAGCTGATGTGGTCATGTCAAGTGTATCAGATTGATTTGATGTAGGTGATTTTTTGGGGATCATATTTGAATTAATGTGTGGTGTTATAGAAGATTTTGTAGTTGGTCAAGAAATTGAAAAAGTGAGTAGATTTGTAGTTTTAGGTGGGTTGGAGTGAGATGAATTTGATGATAAATGAGAATTGGAAGTTGTATCAATGGATAATGAACTATATCTAAATGTGGTATTTGATTAGAAGTATTTAGGATAGTAGGTGAAGGGGTAGGTTATGTTATTGGATTTGTGGAGATTATTTTCGCATGTCCAAGTTCTGTGAAATGAGATGGTTAATAATATTGGATAGTACAAAAGTAGGAAAGTTGTTATAGTTAGAATTTGGGTAAGAGTAAATATAATAAACTAATCCTTTCATATTGTTCATATTGATGACATTCTCATCATTTGCATTGTCAAAAGTTTTGACATTGTTGGTGGTGGGAGGTTGAGAAATACTCAATTGATGATTAGGAAAAGGGTCCTTATAAATTATGAGGTGTGTGTTAGCTTGATTAGGGCATCATGTTTTGTTTTAGTTTCTTAAACCTTTGTTTCCACTTCATAAGCTTATTGATGCTCACGAATTAAGGTTTCATGATCAAAATTAGGACCTAGAAGATATTCAAGAGCAAAGTTATGTAATTGATGACAAGTTCCATAGGAATTACCCTAACTTACATGGAACAAAAAAAACTTGTGTTGGTCATACCAATGTTTGGTATGGCTATTAGGATTAAGATCTCATTTTGAAGGCCTAGGAGGATTCTTTTGAATTTTTACTACGAAAAGAGGTTTGTGAGAATCCACATTTTTGACTTGGGAAAATGTAACACTAGGTTGTGGTAAATGATTAGTTGAGAGTGGTTGTGAAAATTTAGCATCATTACGACCACTTGGAGTAATAACATGAATAATTTGAATATAATTTTAGTTATTTGTAACACCAGAATTGGTAGCATGTCAATTTTTAGATTTCATAAGCATTTGAGTTCTAACAGGAGGATGGGAAGGTTTAAATTGTTTTATGAGAAAATATTTACATTTGGCTTGGTTAAAAGATTCTTTCAAAGATTTGGGAGAAAGGATTCTAACATGATATTGTAATTTAGGGTGAAGAGCATTAGTGAATAAGTGTAAAATAATTTCTTTTGATATGTTGTTCTGATGCATTAACTAAATATTATAAACTAGATATAGTATGAGATTTGATTTGATTATACAAATCCAAAGCATTACCCATGAAAGTTTTTGCTAAGTGATTGGTGTCAAAAAAATTACTGAGTTTAATCCAATCTTTGCATACATTTTTTAAAGATTTCAATTGTAAAGTAGGGTCAGTGGACTCGTTATAGGTGAAAATAAGAACAATGCCACCTATGTTGATGCTTACAATTTGAAGGACTAAGGGTTCATTTTATATATGTTTGATAGGCTTGTTAAGAAGTGAAGATTGGGGTATAAGGTCACCTTGTGCATCTCTTGGGTGGTGGGGGGGAATTCAGATTTTTCACTCCACATTGAGTAGGTTGAGGATGGTTTTGTAATTGTAAAAGTTGGTTTTACATTTGCAACATTTAATTTGTACTATTAGTTTGAAAAGTGGCCATTTGGTTCATGGCATGCAATATAATTTGATTAATGTTGATAATAACTTGACAAGTGGAAGTATCTTGAGATGTACTAGATGTAGCATTAATGTGAGTATGGACATGGGCACTTTGAGAAGGCACATTTGAGGAAAGCTCAACCATAGTAGTTGAAATACTGGGCAAGGTTGAAGAAAAGGTAATAGAAAAAGCTGAAGGCATGGAAGAAAAAGTGGGTATTGAAGAGGGAAAAGTCATGAAAGAAGTCATAGGGTGAATTTCCCTAAGGCCTATAGGTAAATTATGTGTAGGTGAAGTTGTACAATCAATGTAATGTCTCATCATGAGATTGTAGATAGTTATTGGATGCTTGTCTTGATGTTGGGGGTTTTCATTTATGAAGAGTACCATTTAAACAATATATTTGAGATCACTCTCATCTTTAACAATAGGTAGTTTTAGAGGATAATTAAGTGGATCCGAAGTCTTGGGAGGAGGTGACCCATATGTTTTGGTTATAGTGGCCACAAGGACATTAATGACATCTAGATTTTTTATGGTGGTATAGGGAATGCAACATTGAGGATGCTTAGTAGGGTTAGTTAAAGTCATCATGTCATTTTGAGTTTGCATTTCACATTCATAAAATATGTATTGCATGTTGAAAATTAAAGATAGTGATAGATAGATGAAACCCTGCTTACTCAAGCTGGTTGACTTAGTTTTATAGGTAAGAACAAATAAAACTTGGACAGACTACTAAGTCAAGCTGGATGACTTAGTTAGTTAGGAAAAATAGACAAAATTTGGACAAAGAACTAAGTTGAGATGGTCAACTTAGTTGTACATGTAGAATGTTTGAAATACTACTAAGTCAAGTTAGTTGACTTAGTTGGAAAGGCTAAAAATAAAAAGAAGTGTGAAAATATAATAAATCAAGCTAGTCAACTTAGTTATACAAGCATGAAAAGATAAAAACTTGGATGGCTTAATACATCGGGTTAGTCAACTTAGTTATATAAGCAATAAACATAGAGTTTTATAAAATCCTACTAGGTCAAGTTGGGTGAATTAGTTGTATAGGCAAAAGCTACATATAAATGCAAGATTATACTAGATTGTGTTGGTCGATCTAATTGATTCTAGATAATCTACTAAGTTAATATAGTCGACTAAGTTGTACAGGTGAAACATGTAGGATAATAATAGATCATGTTGGTTGATCTAGTTGATTCTAGATAGGTCAACTTAGTGGTATAGGTGGAAAATTTTGTAATAGTAATTTGAACTATGTAAATTTTAAAGTAATATTAAAACAAATAAAATATTAAACTTTTTACCACATAATATAGAATTGTATTGATACCAGTCAATACAATCTATAATATAATAGAAAATGACAAGCAAAAAACATAAATTATGATTTTGTAAAAAATGATGCTAACTAATTATCTAAAAAAGAAGATTAGGACATTGTACTAAAAGGTTTTGATTGATTTGTAGGCTTTCAAAGATGCTTGTCCATTAGATAGTGACGACCCAATGTTTCATAGCACTAACGATGGAGAAAATTTTCTTACCATATCTCATTAAAGTCCATTTCAAGGGTAAGCTGAAAGTAACTTCTTAGTGTTGACCGCTAACTAATGCACTATAAAATCAAATGGATGGTTAGATTCCTAAGGTTCAATTCAAAAGGGAATCCTAGGCATTTTTGAAATACCATGAGGTATGTGGAAAATAAAGACCATATTTAACTTTTTACTATGGATTTGAGTATTGAGTAATCCCTTCATGCCATAATATTTATAAACATTAGATAAGGACCATATATAGAGTATCATGTAGCCCTTCACGATAGTAACTAAGTAGTTTTAAAACTATCGGTATATAGTTTTTAGGGAAATTAAGACAAAGTGAAAATAAAGGCAAAAAATAATTATAAAAAATCAATTTGTAATGTTTTTAGAAAATAAATAAACACGCAACTAACATTTTACAAAGAAAATGTGAGATTAATTACTAAGAAATGAATATGAATTACCTTGCTTATGCTAAATTAAAACACACATAACAAGATCATCTAGATTGATCTAATTGAAAAGAAAAACATAATAGAGTCAACTAGGTTGATATAGTCTATTGTGAAAACAAGCTGACAACAAACACAATCAGCCAGGTCAACTTAATTTGTATGGAAAAAAAGACATACACATAACTAAGTTGACCAGGTCGACCTAGTTGACTATGTGATATAGTTTTGTAAAACTAAAAAAATTGGTTAAGATAGTCTAGAAGTTGAAAATTTTGACTAATTGTATTAAAAGATGAAAACAATAAATTGACAAAAATGAAATTACAAATCTTGTCTAGAGTGAACCTAGAAAATATAACTAGATCAACTAGGTCAACTTAGTTGGTTGGTTGATTGAAAATATTAAAAAATATGCTTGTTAATTGTATTATTTAGACTTGATTAAGTCCTATAGAGGCAAAAATATAAAAAAGATAGAGATTAAACTAGATAGACCAGGTTGATTTAATCTTCTAAAAATCTAAAATCTGAAAGTTGTAAAAACTTATGCCCCATTAGAAACATGAAGCGACAATGTGCCTAAGGGGAGGGTTATTTGTATAGATTTAGTTTAGTGCCACTTAAGGAGTCACCATCACTGGGTGAGGAAACCTTAGCCTTATCATGATTACTAATTTCATATTATGTAACATATAAAAATGTGTTTATTAATCTCTTGTTGTTATTAAGATGAGTAATTAATGCTTATTTATCTTCCATTTGAAAACATGTTTTAGTAATGTTTTCCATTGATTATAAATGAATAATTTAGAATTTCAGAATTTGATATAGATTACAACAATCATAAAGACAAGAGACCCTAAGCCAAATTTATAGTTTTTTAAGCAAAAACATAGAGGTCAGGTTCACCAATTATTTAAACCTAAATTGAGATGGGTCAATATAGCATAGGGTTAAGAATATATAAATGAATAAGTATAAGGGTGATAAATAGATTTATAGCAGGGGAATTAATTTTCAAACTTGGATAAATAATATTATGAATTAATAATACTAAGATATGCTAAAAATAGAAAGTATAGCTATTGATTGATATTGTAATAAATTATAAATAATAGTACTTAGCTAGTTTACCATGTGCATGCAACTCTAGGTTGAAATAGGTTGGAAGTAGTCTAGATCTAGATCATGGATCCATCATTGTATTCTTATAATTTTCCATTTATGACCTCAAACACCTACATAAACCTTAAATAGAGGCATTGTCACTTCTATCTAACTTGGATGTATGTGTCTAATATGGAATACCTACTAGATCTCGATGCAACCACCAGGAATATTTTGGGTTTTATGTTGCCTTCACTCTAGTGTATTCAGATCTAAATAATTCATTGTTGTTCTTACCAAATCATCAAAACCCTAACTCTTCATCTTCATAGTGACCTCAAGAAAAATGGGTTAGGGGGCTTATGGTGTTGAGATAACTCCAAAAACCCCTATATCAATGGATGTTGCCTACATAGCCACTACTCTGAAGAGGACCTCAGACTGATTTAGTTATCCCTTAATGTGTTGGCTTGTGTGTGCATAAGGGTGAAATATATGGAAAGAAATTACAACAATGACATAGCTTGTAACTTGGAAAATATGACTCATAGGTTGTTCCTTTAGTACATCATACTATTAGATGGGTTATCTCTATGACCAATTTTTAAATATGAGAGAATGGGGAGGTTTTACTCAAATTTTTGATTGGCTACCTTTGGTAAGTTACCTTATGAGTTGTTAAGTTTGTGTTAGGTGAGGAATGAATGATGGCTGATATTGTATATATATCAATCCATTTTGGGAATATATCACATAAAATCACTTAGACTAACCATAGGGACATGTTATAATATGAAAATTTGATGAATTTAGGGCACAAGACACTTGCATTGACATAGGTGTTTGACTAGGATGCAAGTGTTCAAGAAGTTGGAAAACAAGTACAGGTCTAAAACTTACAGAGATAGCAGATAAGTAGGTTTTAACACTCTAAGCATGATAAAAGGCTTGGGTCAATAGAATAACATATGATCGGACTAAAAGATAAGTAATATAACATAACGAGATAGTGTACATAAGCCTTTTAACAATAATAAGGTATATAAGTCGAAGGTACATCTATGATATGTATTTACCATGTGAAAAATTGATGTGTTACATAATTCAAATTTAGTGTCTACATTTCCCCCCTTTAATCTAATAATGAAATTGCTAGTTTAAAGGAAAAAATGTGCACTTAATTGTGTATAACACACCTTGCCTTTGCTTGAGCCCAAATTGAGTGCTTTACTGGTGACTGAACTACAACCAAGAGCATGTTATAATATATAATAAGTGCACATAATATTAAATCAAAATCATTGAAATGATTGAAATATAGAGTAAAGTTTAAGAGTACACATATGTATTGATGGAACCACCTTGCCTTTTGTAAATTTAATTTGAAAATATGATTCATTATGAAGTTTTAAAATTGATATTAGGACAAATGTAAAACTTTTAAGTGTGTATATATATAGAAAGAGATTAAAGGGCAAAATTTCCCCTAACCTTAGTTGCCACTCAATAGTTGAGATTAACTCAACTGTGCAACCCAATCATACTTATAACCTAGTGAGCATGAGTTGATCCAAGTCAACCCACACTATAAATATAGTGAGGTTGGATGATGTAATCAAGTTCAACTTATAAACTTGGCTATATTGAGTGATTTCATCACCTCAACTATACCAAAAGTGAATGAATTACTATAGTAGATTGGATCAATAACAATCTATAAATGTCCAACATTATGAGTTAAAGTCTATATAATTATTTTGAAATCTGAAATTAATTTTTATTTTATAATTTATATGCTCTTTAAATAACATATGCACCTTATATATGTCTCATGCTAAAATCCTGAGTATAAAAATGGTACCAATGTATGTAAATTCTACCACAAATGTGTATCTAAATCATATAACTATGAATTTTAGTCAATTTAAAAACTATGTAACTGTGGAGAACATGTTTCTAAAACATACCCCACTAAAACATGAAAATTAGAATTGGTATAAGCATGGAGAACATTTTTCCATAACATGCCTCCATTGTATATCTAAATCTTTGAACTATGACAAATGTGGAGAACATGTTTCCATAACATTCCCCCACTATATATCTCAATATGTGAACTGAAAAAGATGTGGAAGCCATGTCTCTATGACATGCCCCAACTAACATGTCGCCATTTTGAGGTGAGGGAAATTATAAATTGGTAGTTACCTTACCTCAAAAGAAAAAGATAACTATATAATTTGTGTATGAACCATGTAACATATAGGAGAAACATGCCTAGGTGGATATATCATTGAAGTACATAACATATGATTATATCAAGTCCTAAGATGAATGATATAGATCATGGAAATTTATAATAGTACAAGCTCAATAATAAATTAATCACACACACAAGAACATCAAAAGCTAATCAAAAGACATTGGTCCATTGAGATAACAAACAAGGGGCATCTTAACATGTTGCACAATTGAAGGGACATGACTTAGTCAAATGTACGCAAAGTAAGGAATGACATTTTCAAGTGTCCATATAACAATCAATGACATATTCAAATGTCAAAGTAAGCAACAAAGGCACGAGGGCTACAAATAATGGAGCATATTCAAATTCTCAATAAGTAAGACAAGACACTCAAGGAAGTGCATAAAGGAAAAACATAAGCAACCAACATAAACATATCATACCATCCCCTTGATATATGTGTTATAAAAAAATATGAATTACATAGCATATCAAGTACATTATGTAATATATAAGCATGCATAAAGGCATGTGTAAGTGCATAAACTTAATCATGATAATGAAAAGTGATCATAGAAACATATAACTTGTGTGGATATCAAGATCAAAGAATCAGATGCCCCCAATGTCTATATGAAATGAGTAGAAGGAAGGCCTTGTGAACATCCAATTTATATCACTATTGTGCTAAAATTTTCAATAAAAATGATATTTCATGACAATGCACAATCTAGACCAAACTCTAAATCATTCAAACCTATCACATACAGGTGCTGATTTATGCTAATGTATCCTTGAATGGGGAAATGCATTTTATGTGATTATTGTATTTTCTTAAATCATTTTGAGTCAAATTGTGACCATGCAAATTGATGTTTTGGACCACTACATTCTTCTAATTCGATAACACATGTCATGTGCATTTGTTATTTCATATCTATAATACCCTAACTAGGGTATTATCCCATAAGTAACTAACATCTTATTTTAATTATACTCTAGTCAAATTATAACTCAATAAAATCATATTTTTGACCGGTTGATTAAATGTGCAACAAATTTCCAAATAATTATATAAAATTAATCAAAGCCATTTAAATAAATTAAACCAAATCAAGAGCTTAAGTAAAAATTCCATGAAAGTTAAAAATTTAATTACTAGAAATTCATTTTTTAATTTTGCATCATCCCATGACATCATCAATGGGGTGGCATCCATAAGCCATTAATAGGATAAATATCAAAATTAAGCCCTCCCATGCCTCATCAATACCCCATTCTTTCAAATATTAATGACATTATTTATTATTTATCTCTCTAAGATTGAATCAGTCCATGACCACACTTATTGATCTCAATATAGATGGTCATGGAAAAAATAAGAGGGCCAAGACCACCATTTCAAATCTTTAATTATACAAACTTAATATGTATAAATTTCTATAGACAAGCTTCCCTTATTCACATCAAATTGACAAATCTTGTGAGCCTAAGACATTGGTGCACTAGGAGATGATGGAGGCTCATGCTACTCTTCATTAACAAAGACTTGGAACACCAATTCTGGGGAAAAACATGCTTCTTGACCACTTGTGAGGGAGAATATCTACTTGGAAGGTTTTATTGTATTACTTTCTTAGTTAACTCTTTCAAGTCATTAGTAATGCCCCTTGAAGGAGTAGGCTTGATAAGTTAGGTCTTTTTGCTTATTTTAGAGATTTCTTGACTAACACATGATCTAACTTTATCTTGTAATCATATTCTACATTCTAGCACAATTGGTGGGACCACGTATCTCACACATCTCTTGATCCTTTTAATTTTTCATTCAGACCATCTTTTGAGGCTGTTTTGTACTTCTTTTTCTCTCATTTTATATTTTTATGATGTTTGGACCAATCGGTTAGTTTGACATGTAAAATGATGAAATCAACCTAAACATCAACAAGAATTCCCTATGGAGTGGCAAAATCAACATGAGTAATAAAAAAAATCACCCACATGAATGATGAAATCAATTTTTATATTTTCTATCTTTGACTGTGTGTTTTTCAAAGAATGGTGAAATCAACATAGACATTGGTCAGTTTGACCTATGGAATAATGGGTTTGCCAATAGAACAATGGGATCATTATGGACCAGAACCTATAGGTAATTGTTGTGTTTCTTTTATTTCTCTCATTCTTATCATTTTTATGGGATTACCCTACACATCAATGGAAATGCCTTGCTAGTTAGTGATATCAACATGTAATCAATAGAATCATAAAATAATATATTTTTTGTCTCTATCTTTCAATGGAATCATCCAAAAAAATGGTATAATCACACTGTGGAATGACAAAAATGATTTTTAGAATGATGGAATCGACCTATGTTAAAAAATAGAGAGAAAAAACAAGTTACAAACTTATTTGATAATCATACACCCCTATTGTGACTTCTAAAACTCTATTTTGCAGATGTTAAGACACTTAGTTTCAATTTTACAAACAATCAAAAGCAAATTTCACTTTTTATCTCATTTTGGTGTTGTAAAATGAACTCAAAATTTAGTTAAGTGCTCATAAGATATATTTTATTGTTATTGTGTGTTTATTTCAAAAAATGTGTGTAGTGTGTATGCTCTCCCCCATCCCCTTTAGGCAACTTGAGTGATCTAAAAATTCTTGACTTATTACTTTTTATCACTTTGTCAAAGCATGGAAGGAAAGTTTCTAAGGCCCTCCCCAAAATATGAGTGATTTGGGTGATCCCAAAGCAATCCTAAAGTCCTTTTACAATTTTTTATTTCTTATGTTTTAGCTTATGGGTGGGAGTTCATAGCCTCCCCACCTATTCTCTAGGGAAATGTTGACCTAAGAATTCTTCTCCTAGCATTGCTTCAACCCCACTCCATGGTAGGGGTATATAAATTAAGGTAAACTTGTAAGGACACTTGTTTGAGTGGTTAAACAAGATCCATTAGTAAGAGATTACCTCAAAACATAGGCTTAACTCAGACATTGCACTACACTAAGTAATTGATAGATGTAGTGGTTGTGAAAAGGACAAAACCTTATCACAACAAATTAGTTAATGCATATCCAAATGACATGTTGTGCCCTAGTGTTAATCACACATATGAGACCATTTAAAATGTACAAAAATTGATAGTTTTTAGAATAACCTCACTTGTCATGGAGTACTATTGGTGCAGAGCAAGTAGCCCAAAGTTCTAGGTCACTGTATGATCTCTTGAGAGAAGAGGGGGCCTAAAAACCCTAATTTTCATGTGCATCTAATTTTATTAGATTTATAATTTATTTTCTCTCAATAAGGAGTATATAGATGGAATCCAAAAGTATGAATCCACCTTGTCAATTTGCTAGGATAAGACATTCACCTTGGTGTTTTTCTTGTTCTTGTTTATTTACATGGTATTTTGAGTCTAAAAAAATGTTTGTGAACTAAAATCATGTCAAAAACCAAAAACTTGTTATACACCCTTTTCTTTTGAATAAGGAGGCATTACATTGGTCAAATCCAAATCACTTTTTGCCTTGTTCAAAATTCAAATCACATCATTATGTTTGTATTTCTAAAAGAGCATTATTATGCTACTTGTGTGAGTCTAGAACCATTCATCACTTTGGAAATTTACAAGTCCTTTTAAATCCAAATTCAAAATCTTGTCTTTATAAGTTCTAATCCAAATGCTATTGGTTTAATTTTTATGCTTGGTTTGAGTAAATTGGATGAGATTTTCCATTTATATTTAAGGTCATTTTGTCTAGACTCTTGTCTCATTCCATTCTTATTGTGGACTTAGATTATCTTGCATTCACACATGCTCTAATTCCCTAGACCATTCTACCTTCTTTGCTATGTGGCACCATTGTGTTGCCTATTTAGTTTTGGTTTTGTGCTTAGTATTTTTTGTGTTTATTCACATTTTGAGCTTATTATCCCACATTTTATTCTTCCTGATCCAAAAAGTCTTCTTCTATATTCTCTAGCCACAACTCACTGCATTTGTGCTTATATTTTTAAAATATTAACATACTTTTAACTTAGATTTTTTTGTGCTAACTTGCACCCTAAGTTCCAAATATTATTTCACCTTCTTCTAATTGATGATTTCAACTAACCAAGGTTGAGTAATTTTGTAACCTCTTTCTTCTAATTGTGTGGCACTATGCCATTTCCTTTTATTATAGTCTCATTTTACCTTGTCTTTATTTGATTGAAGAGTCTCAAAACACATTTTAAACAATTTTAAACCACATTCCACATCTTAAAAAATGTAGAAAACCATCTTCAAGCATGACACAAAGGTATACTTGAAGTGGGGTCTCTTATGGCCCTTGTTATTAGGAAGAGATTTTTTATAACAAATAAGAACACTTTGTTGTGTTTGATGATATCCCAACAATAGTAGGATCTGAATAGGGTTATTATGAACACCAACCTTTAAAAGACAAAGATGAATCCATTTTAAGGTTGATATAATCAAGTAAAATATTACCCCCATATTTCCTAAAGAACAATTGCACATAATTGTTAGGGTAGAGGATCACTAACAAGAGAAACCTCTCACTTGTGTCACAAAATCCAACATTACTTTTGTTAGCAAGGGAAAATAAACACTTATAGATTCTACTCCAAAAGATCAAGATCTTGCTACCAAGATTCAAAAAAATAGTCAAAAATATGCATATCAGCTTGTCACAGACCTAATGGCCTCATTAGCTACAAATTTAATTGACAATACTAATTCTAAAGAGCAAGAGCATATGATCAACTAAATGCAACATACCTAAGTTGATCCTACATCTATAGTAGATCCTAGAATTACTCCTAAATATAAAAAACCTCTAGATGTTTTGCAACATGTTTCCCCTGAAATGGAGCATAAATTTTCAACCATCAAGAGACTCTCACCCCTTAATAACCATAAGGAATGAAATACTCATCACAAATTGAGGGTATTGTGCTAAACAATTTATCAAGTTTGTCTTTACCAACACGTACTTTAGTGAATTGAAAAATTACACCCCAAAACCCACAGTATTTATATAACACATAAATAAAAATTCTTGGGACTTTATATCAAACAACTAGGAATCAACGACAAATGTACTTGAATCAAAGAGTAAACTCGAACCAAACTACTTGATATAGGGTTCATATCCCTACTAGGACCACCTAGGCCCCAGGGGCACATTGCACCTTAATAAAATTATATTCCACCAACCAATGCACCTAACATGTAGAAGTGTAATTTGATGAAGGAGATAGTTTCAAGGCTTAAGACATGAAAAATAATTAAGAAGTATAAGTTTGATGAGATATGCCCATATCCATTCGACTTAAGCATTCTCCAAGTCCCCTTTCCACCTCATTTATAGGCTCCAAATTTTGATAAATACAAATGGAGGGTGACCCTTGAGAAAATATCCAAGCCTTCTTTATAATTTTCCAATAAGTAGCTTATATCAATGTTTATCTACTTCACTTATTTCTTCATAGTTTGGCTAGACAAGCTCTAGAATGGATCCTTAAATTGCCTAAGGGATCAGTGATAGACTAAAAAGATTTATCATAGAAGTTTGTCAACCAATTATATTACAAAATTAGGCATGGGTTGACAGTGGTTGACTTATGCAACATAAAACAAAGGAATGGGGAAAGCTTTGTAACATACTTATAATGATGGAGAGCATTAGCTGGATGCTTTAAACATAACTTGATAGATAAATAGTTGTCCAATATTTTTGCACAAAACCTACACCCTGAGGTGGCTCATAATTTGAGACTCGCTTGTTCCAACACATTTGAGGATATCATTGAAAAAGGTGTGAAAATTGAGAAGGCACTCATTAATAAGGGCCTTGTAAAGATTTATCCACAAGGTCAAACTATAATTAGACTCAACCACTTATTCAAGCTACTACTATAGAGAAACCAAAAGTTTTTAACAAGAACAAGAACAAGAACATGGTGAGAAATGGAGTAATAAAATCTAGGCACACACAAATAGTATAGGATTCACCAGCTCCAAATGTCTAAACATCCCCACTTAATCCATCCAACACTTTGAAATGAGATCCTCTATGAAGGGTATTTTAATATGTATAGAGTATTCAACAAACTAGGAGAGCCTATTGAGGTAGTGTTGCAAAAGCTAGTAGCAACCAATTTAATTATGTGGCCTATACCAAATTCATTCCTAGAAGATCAACCCAAACTTGATTAGTATCAAGAAGATGAGTTTTATAATTTCCACCATGTTATCAGCTATGCCATTTATAAATGAATATAACTAAGACATCTTATTAAGGATTTGATTGGAAGTGGCTAAATCAAAGTAAAGAAAATAATGCTGAACACAAATTAGGACATGGGAATCTATAAGGACCCATTTCAAAAACATAATTAAGTGCAATAAAGGAACAATCAGGTTAAGGCTAGGGCCAATGTCAATAAAATCAAGGCTAGAATCCTAATCAACATAATCATAATCAGGATCATAATACCTAAACTAATAACCTAGGTTACAATAATATGCCTTATGATTATAATAACACAATGGGACATGTTTATGAAAATCATGTTGCCACCATAATTATTAAAAACCATGAACCATCCAAAACTTTTTGAAGTATTGGACCCCCTATTATATGGTTATCACCCTCTTCCTTGAGTAATTCCATACCAGGTTCAAGTAATTCCATTGCACCTCAGTTTTAATGGGTTACTATCTCTATACCTCCATCCCCTTCCTCTAATTATAATGACTCTATGTTGACTCAAAATTGCATAATCACAACTAGACACTCACAAGTTACAATCTAAGGCCCTTTGCTTTATTCTTCTAACTATAATGACTCTATGTTGACTCAAAATTACACAATCACAACTAGACGCTTGCAAGTCACACTCTAAGGCCCTTTGCCTTCTTCTAATTCTAGACCACATCTAATCACTATGCCTTATGATCCAAATATGAACATTTTACTGACCAAGGCCAAACCCTCTTGTTCTTTTTTTGAGAAGCCATATAGCATTTAGGACTAAGTAAAACCCATGTGCAAGTTTCTATCCTAGGTCTTTTGCATACGTCAAAAGTCCATAGAACTATTCCAAAAGATATCAACCCTAATCAATTTCAGATGCTTTAGTACATTTATCTCCAAGCCAACAAATTAAAATTGATCAAAGCAATATGTCTTCCCTCAGTCTAAGCCACTATAACCCCTTGTACATTGAGGTCATTATATAAAATCATAAGATTAAGTGGGTCCTTATATACAATGGTTCAGGTATCAACATAATGTACTCAAGTTGATACAATGATTGGGTTATACTGTTAAGGACATCAATCTTGAAACAATCATGATCAAGGCTTATGACAATACTGAAAGGGAATCTTCCAAGACTATTTATTTGTCAATCATTATTGGGTTTGTTCCTCATGATACACTATGCCATGTCCCGGACATTGAATTTCCATATAATATACTTCTTGGTCATCTTTGGATCTATGAAGTATGGGATATCTTGTCTACCTTGCACCAATGTGTCAAGTTCCCCCATGTTGGAATTGAGGTTACCATTCATGCTGATTTATAGGCCTACCAACATTACAAACACCTAGAAGTTGAATTTCATAATTATAACTATTTCTATGGTTCTAAATTAGTAGTGAAGAAGAATAAATAAATAGTTTTGAAACCACTCAAGTCTAATTATATCAACCCAAGTGCTCTTGCTTCCATTTTGGCTAATCCATTCCCCACAACATTAGTAAACTAGGTCACTATTGAGGATATTGGCATTTCCACATACCATCTCAAAGATGCCTTCCATATTGAAAAATTACCCATGTATCTTATGTCTTATGGTAGACCTAAACCTTATAAATCCCTTTGCAGGCCCAACATGATTTGGTAAAAGAAGAAAAACATGCAGAAACCACCAATGGTATTTTTACCAACAACTTCACCAAATCAAGATAAGGAAGCCTTGACGAAAGGAGATCAGTTATATTTTGATGGCATGTATAATTTTTTTTATAATCCCAAGTACCCCATTCCTAAGTGGATTATGGATAACTTGGATTATATAGGAAAAGGCCTAAAATCATGAGAGCAAAGAATTTTATAACCATTATCAACTGGTAAATCTACTATGAGTCAAGGTCTCATATTTATACCACTTGGGGGTGACCTCATGTATTTTGATAATGATTACTTAAAATTGACTAATGATGAGACTACTAGAAAAAATTAAACATCCCATTATAGTGCTTATAATGAGATAGTTGACACAGACCTATTTGACTCTAATTCCATTATAACTATTACAACCTATTGTCTACTTAAACTTTGTTATCTCAAACTCATAGATTGGGACCAGTAAAATTCTATCACACCCTTGGACTAATTTCATAATGAATATTCTATTGATAATTACATGGGCCTTGAAGATGGGTTTCTAATTGGTGATCATAATCAAGGCTTTAACTTCTCCTTGGATTTTACTATCTACTTTGGAGAGTAGGAAAACTTCATTGGTCACACAAAAGATAAAACATCAATATCTTAGGGTGAAAACCTTTTTGAGGCACTCATTGGTCAGGGAAAAAGTAAAGAAAAAGATTATCCATTGAGTGAAAGCCTATTTCAGACATTCTTTAATGGGGAAGTTTACTCACCTTTGAAGGAAGTGCAGGGTCCACTATGTCCTAGCTCTACAACTAGTGCTAGTATAACTATTAAACATGATGAAGTATTTGAGCGTCTTGCTATAGAATTTCTAGAGGTATTTATAAATTGGACATTGCTTGAATTGGTAGAATCAGAATCATCTCACTATCATGAGCTTTGGGATGAACAACCAAAATTAGGATCAAACACTACCCACTATTGTAGAGGATGGTTATACACTACTCATTGAGAACACCATTGGAGTAAACTTGAGAAATTATGATGATCCCAAAATTATCTATATAAGAAAATCCCTCACCAATGAAGAGTGTGATTATATTTTCACCGTTCTAAGGTATTGTATTGAGATTTTTGCATGTGCTTATTTAGACATGTGAAGCTTAGACCCTACTTTGGTCATGTATTACGTTGTGGTGCATCTGAATGCCAAACCAGTCAAGTAGAAATTGAGAATATGCATCCATGCATTACTATTTTCATAAAAGTGGAATTAGAGAAACTATTAGGAGATGGATTCATTTGACCACTAAACTATTCTAAATAGATATCAAACATATTTCTAGTTAGTGAGTAACCACAGGGTATTCAATTATGTATGAATTTCAAAGACATTAATAAAGCATGCCCTAAAGATGATTTCCCTCTACCCAACATAGACATGAATGTTGAATCAACTACTGGGTATGAGATGTTTCCCCTCATGGATGGATTCTTAGGATACAATCAGATTAAGATAGCCTTAAATGACTAACACAAAACTACGTTCACCACACCTTGGGGAACATTTTATTACTAGGTCATACCTTTTGGCTTAAAGAACATTGGGTCTACCTATCAATGTGATATGAATTCCATATTATATGACATGATGCATGATATTATTGAGGATTATGTTGATGATATTCTATAAAAATCAAGAACACATACTAGACATCCTAATGTTCTATGAAGAATATTTGAGAGACTTTATGAATATAAGGTTTGTCTGAATCTTGAAAAGTGCATATTTGACATCACTTCAAGAAATTTTTTAGGATTAATTGTATCACAAAGAGGGAATGAAATGGATCTTGATAAGGTCAAGGATATTATGGAAATTCCTCCACATTCTAATCTAAAATAGATCTATGGCTTATAGGGTAATATTCAGTCCATTCACATGTTTATTTCATAGTTGGTAGACAATTGTCATCTTTTCATGCACTTCTTGAATAAGGGGGTAGTTTTTAATGGGATACCAAGTGTCAACAAGTATTTAAAAATCTCAAAACATACTTGGACAACCTACCAGTTTTGAGACCACCAACACCTGGACAACCATTACTTCTATATATTATAACCATAAAACATACACTGGGGGCACTCTTGGCCCAACATGATAAACAAGGAAAAGAACATGCAGTCTATTATTTGATCCTAACACTTTTATAATATGATAATTATTACACACCTATAAAGAAGGATTATTTAGCAATGATATTTTCTTCCTAAAAGTTGCGACACTACATGGTGAATAATAAAACTATTGTTATTGCTAAAGTGGACCCTCTCAAATATTTATTATCTAAAGAAAATATTATAGGTTTCATGATAAGTGGGTCATGCTATTGATTGAATTTTATGTTGATTACTAGAATAAAAAGGCTATTAAGGGGTAGGTCATTTTAGATTAACTTGCAGAGGCTCCTATTGTAGATACTCAACCACTCACATTTGATTTCCTAGATGATTCTATCCTGACAGTCAAAGAATTGGCTCATGAATATGAATAATATAAGTTATAATTTGATGGATCTTTTACATCTCATGGATATGGGGCTATTATTTTGTTGGTTACACTATAAGGGGATCTCATTCTTAAGGCCTTTCATGTCAATTTTAATTACAGTAACAATATGGCTGAGTATAAAGCTCTTATTACAAGACTCTGTCTTGAAATATAATGGGATATATAACACTTGGTGGTCTATTGAGATTCTAAATTGATTATTAATCATATCATATACTAATATTAGACTTGAGATGTTAAAATTATACCCTAAAAACACATTGTAGATAATCTCAAGTAACACTTTAAGTTTCTATAGTTTGAATAAGTACTACAGACCTATAATAGATCAACTGATGTAATGACAAAAATTGGGTCCATGGTATAAATTTTAAGCAATGTCAAAGTGTATAAATTTCTCATCAAGAATCTTCTACAGCTTGATTATATATTTTTATATTTAGAGAGGGTATGAAAAATTTCTAGTCCCAATCCCCCACTTGAACTACCTTGGTTCCAAGAAATTTATAACTATTTCCATGACCTAATTCTCCACCTTTGACCTTTCATACAATCACCGAAAAATCTTCCTTCATCACTTATCCCATTATACCCTCCTTGGGAACATGATTTCTCATATGGGTTATGATGGAATGCTTCTTCATTACTTATCTTTAGGAGAATCTAAGTTAACACTTAAGGAGGTTCATAAAGGAATGTGTGTGGCCCACACTAATAGTGTAGTCTTAGTTGAGAAGCTCCTTAGAATAGGATATTATTGGCTGAAGATGAAAATAAATGCTTATAATTATGTTAGAAAATGTGTTAATTGCCAACAACATGGTAATTTGATACATGCACCTTCCTTGCCACTACAACTGATCACAACACCATAGTTTTTCTCCACATGGGGTCTCAATCTCATTTGGAAAATAAACCCAACCTCTTATAATGGCAATGGATACATTCTTACTATTACCAAGTATTTTATTAAGTGGATTGAGGTGATTCCTCTCACTTACACCACTGAAAAGTAGATTGCCAAATTTATCCATTACCATATCATCTATCGATATGGTATCCCAGCCTATATTATATCTGATAATGGTAAATCATTTGTAAATAAAGATGTTAAAGATCTTTTCACCATGTTCACACTCAAACATAAAAATTCCACACCATATAACCCACAAGGAAATGGTCAAGTTGAGATGTCTAATAAGACCAATGTTGAAATCCTAAAGAAGATTGTCAATGACATTGGTCATAATTTGCACTTGTAAATCTTTCCTACCCTCTAAGCCTATCACACTAATCATCGCACTGCCACAAGATCCACTATGAATTCCCTAGTTTATGGCACATAGGCTATTATCCTAGTTAAGGTAGAGATACCTTCATTGTGGGTTTCTTTGGAGAACATTATGGATGATTAAGATTATAGAGTTTTCAAGTTGAAAGAATTATAACTACTTGATGGTAAGAGTTTGGATGCCCTAGACAACTTGAGAGCATATCATAATAGATTTGTCATAACTATAATAAGTGCATTCTCCCATAGGAGTTTGAAGTTGGTGAATTGGTATTGAAATAAAACCAAAAGAAAAATAATTTTGAACATAAAAAGAAGGGTAAGTTCCAACCCAATAAGATAGGCCCATATATGGTCACAACAAACTATGGATTAGGGTTGTACAGATTGGCTATTCTAAATGGTGAACAACTCCTAGAACCCATGAATATTATGCACCTCAAGTGGTTATACACTTGACAATCTTTTATGAACCATTATCTACAAGGCCCCTTACTTAGGGGCAACTTTCCAAAGTCATTTATTCCACCATTATACTTTGGATCATTGTAACATTTTGTAACATTTTATTTTGGACTATTGTAACATTTTGTACCATTTTATTTTTGACTGTTGTAACCCTAGTGTTATCACTCTAGAGTGCACCCTGCTTGAAGATGTTCAAGTAAACCTTATCTCTAGTTGATACAATGGGAACTTCTCAGAGTGTGGGTGACTCTATAATGAGAAAAACCTCCAGAGAGGGTTGGTTCCCTTAATATTTATCTATTAAGTCTAACTACTATGGTTTCTTAGATGAAAAGGGAAAGGAGAAACTAAATGGAAATCCTAATTAAAGGGGTGAGGCACCTGAATTATTTATATCCTCTGGAAGATATTGAAATTAATGCACATATGTGAATCAGTAAAAGTGATCAAAAACTCAAAAATCTTTGGTATAAAAATAATTCAAGAAATATGAACACAATAACAATAATGCTATCTCTGAGAAGAGATGTTTTATTCACTAAATTTATAGACCTAAACATATGCCTATCTCTGAGAAGAGATGTTTGATCTCCATTTTAGGATACATCTTCATTATTCATGTTTTAAAGGTGGGAGGAGGATGTGGAAGGTCACCAATATCAAGAGAGATTAATTGGTTTGACTTCCACAATTTACAATAATACAGAATTTGAGGAATTACTATTTTTAGAAACTTACTATTTTTAGACTACACTACTAAAATTGAAATTGGGGAACTTACATTGGGTTTTTAGGGGTAAAAATCCATTTAGTGGAGCTCATTCCATCTCACCACATTATCCTCATTTTTAGCTTTCCAACGGTTCAAACGGTGAGTCAATTGGAGCTACGGTGCAAAAGTTATGGCTCCCAGAAGTTCCATAATCAATTGGGGTGGACCTATCACCTGAATTGTCGCCTAAATTGTTGCCCAGATCAAAAATTCCTATATTTACCTTAAGCATAAATATTTTATATGAAGGATTAATAGAACTATGGATTATGAAATTCCTTTTTTACCTCTTTAAACGACCTATAGAAGTGGAGATAGAAAGCAATAGGTGAGGAAGAGACCTACCAAAAGGAGATATAATCTCACTAATATGCTGATACACAATCAATTACACTCTATTATCTATCAAAACTCATGTGCAAATAAAAATATCCTTTATTTATGTATTGTCTAGATTACAATTTCTACTGCAGCTCCAAGAATAATGAAAAAATGGCTTGAAAAAGCCAATATATATGTATCTAAACCTAATCCAAGCCCTAAGTGTAATTGAAAAGGGACAAGGGGTGGTCTTGGTTGAATCAACTCAAGACAACTCCTTTCACAATGATTAAACAATTCATAAAATGCCTTAACTCCACAAAATTGCATGAAGAGATTCAAACTTTGGCATAGGAATATGGTGGTGGGCCCAAGTTTGACAAGTCAAACTTGTTAAGCATGGGATATACTGAGAGGGGGGGTGAATAAATATATCATAAACTTTCACTTAATCAAATTACACTTAACCATACATTAAATATATGCAATAAAACTGAAATAATAAACACCACATAAGATAGAGAGAGACACCAAATTTAACGTGGAAACCCAAGGTAGGAAAAACCAGAGAGAAAAATCTCAAGTATATGAATGATAACCAAATAAAAATAAAATATTCACAAAAACCAACTTATAGGAGCACCAACCCCTTTGTTGAGTACCAACACAACAACTATTCATGAGCACCAACCCATAGGAGCACCAACCCCTTTTGTGTATACCACACAACTATCTTTCAATGTTGCTTTCTCAACAAATGATAGTACATTACAATATCTCTTTATTTTCTCTCGTTTGCTCTTCTAAGCTAGATAAAACAATTACAAATCATGCTCTCTTCTTGCCTTTCCAAATGGCTTCTCAATCCTTTATTTATAGCTTTCCAAATGACCTTTGGAATTCACCCTTTGTAACCCTTCAATCCTCATGGAAAATGGCACCAAAATTGCATGACCCTTCATATCCTTGAATTTTAAAAGTCACATGGTGAATCTTCATAAGCAAATGCATCCTTTCCTCTTTTGTCTTTATCTTGGTGACTTTTAGTATTCCTCAAAGTGTCCCTTCATGAGAAATTGTGCCCTTCCTCTTTTGTCTTCACTTGGTGACTCTTGGAATTCCTCAAGATGACTCTTCATGGGAAAATGCGTCTCATTCTTCTTTTTTCTTTACCTCATGAATCTTTGACTTCTCCATTGGCCCTTATTTTGACTTTATGCAACCAAAAATATATTTGTTAATATTAAATAAATATTAACACATATTAGCCAAGATATGAATATTAAAAACACCATTAAATGCAATGGGGCTTTTATCACCAATAATGCTAGACCTTTGAAATCAATGACAATATTTCTAAAAATCTCCCCCTTTTTCATTGATGGCAACCTCAAACTGAAACTGCCACATCTTGAAACTTGTACATACTATCATCTAAAAAATAACATACAATAACTCCCCCTTATTGTAGTAACTTGTACCTATTTCTATACCTATACATGCACCTATTATTCTCCCCCTTTGACATCAATGGCAAAGGGCCTACTTAGAGCTAACACTTAACTCCCCCTCAACTGATGCTGAACCTCAATGGTAGAAAGTAAAAAAATTACTCCCAACTCCTCTCATAGATCCTTGAATATGTCCTTTGATCATGCTTTTGTGAAGATATTTGATAATATACATAAATTATTACCTATCCTCTGAGCATCTACAATCAACTCATTTGAATCTTTTATTCTAATCTCACAACCTTCTACACAAAAATTTAATGTGTATCCCTAACACATATTTGACTTACACTCAATAGCTTATGCTTAAGACCTTTTACATACAATACATTCTTAGTCTTGGTTCTACCATTATCCAAACTCAAATTACCTTTTTTGGCTATCCTGGCAGTGGTTTTATCTCTGAATTTCACTATGCCACCATTAATCTTATTTAGAGTTATGAACTTACTCTTGTCTCCTGTCCTATGTCTCAAACATCTGCTATTAATGAACCATGGCTGTTCTTCATTTCTTGCATGTAAAGCTATCTGAACTAATATAGAATCTTTAGGTTGTTTTTTTGCCATGAACATGTTTGAACCTTCTTCTTGATGAATGGAACCTTGAAACTTTGATCCTTTTTGATTGACTTGAACACACTTCTACAATGGCTAAGTGTCCAAAATTATTGCACTTGTAACATATTATGGCCTCTTTATCAAAGCTTGATAGAGGAGCAAAAGAGTTGTAGCTTTTGCTAGACTTCTCATGAGTTTCCTTCTCCTTGTTTCTAAAATTTTTATCTCTTTTTTGACATTCCATTTTCTTATGACCATATCCATTACAATAACAACAATAACCATGAAAATAAAACCTATTTGTATATCTCTGTCTAGATTGTATTTTGTAACTTTGTTCCTTCCAGTCTTCTTTGTTTGAGATGTCCTCTGTATTCTTCACTTCTTCCCTTTTTTTTTCCTCTTTTGTAAGAGCTTCAACATAGCTATTTTTATTTTCAAAATTTATACCTATCTTATATGATATTTCCTTTTGGCTTTCTAATATCTTATTTAATATGTTAGTGCTATCCTCAAATTTTGAATCACTAACTACTTTATCATTGACTACTTTCTCAATATCTTCTTTTAAAGAGGTAATTTCAATAACATACCTTTACATTCTTTAATTACATTTTAAAATTGTGTTTTTAGATATTTTTCATTCCTTTTAGCTTCTTCAAAGTGTGCTTGTAGATCATCAATTATTTCCTTTAACTCCTTTTCATTTTTCTTGATCTGGTGCTTCAAACTTTGATTCTTATTCTCAATATCTTTAAATTATTCTAAGGTACAAATGAGTTCTCCTTCTAGATTTACCTTGGATTCATCCTCACTTTGATCATGTTATTCTTCTTGATCATCTATACTTTTTTTGTAGAGGCATCTTCATGTATGGTCATGAATAGATTCTCTTCTTCATCTGAGTCACTGACTCCACTATCTTTGATTGAGCTAAGATATTTAGAATATAAACTCTTCTTTAATCTCTTCTTTTATTTGCCTTTGAAGTTTTTCTTGTATGTAGACTTTCTTTCTTCATTGTCATCATTATTCTTATCTTGAAATCTATCTACAAAATGACCAATCTTACCATATTTAAAACATTTAAATGGCAATTTTCCTTGATATTTACCTGTACCCCTTTTTGGGTTACGAATGAAAAGAGATCCATTGTCATCTTCATCATCACTAGAGCTGTCACTTGATTCTTAAATCTTAGCCTTGTCTTTCTTTAATGTCTTGAAAATATCTCCCCTTTTTAAAGGTTTCTCTTGTTTGGTCTGTATCTCATATGCCATAAGAATACCATGTAGTTCATCCATTTTTAGCTTGAAAACATCCTTCATCTCCTCGATTGCTAAAACCTTTGCATCATATCTCATTGGTAGAGATCTCAAAACCTTTTGTACCACCATTGACTCTTCTAACTTTTCTCCAAGACCTTGAATCTAATTTACTACTTGATCAACTTGCAAAAAATAACTTGCTATATTTTCTTCCTCTTCCATGTTCAAACTCTCAAACTATCTTCTAAAAGTTTGAAGCTTAGCCCGTTGAACATTTTCATCACATTTGTAAACATTCTCAAGTTTTACCCAAGTCTCATGAGTAGATTTACATTTCATAACTTTAACAAATTTTGATTCACATAAACCACATAAAATAGCATTTAAAGCTTTAGCATTATTTTGACTTGCCTTCTTTTCTGTCGAAGTAGTTACAAGTGTCTGTGGCTCTTTGTATTCCTATAACACTGCTTGCCAAATGTTGAATCCAAGGGACATCAAGTAAGTCCTCATCTTTATGCTCCAAAAGGCATAATTTGACCCATCAAACAAAGGTGCCTTAGTTGTATAAAAATCTCCATATGATCATACCATCATGCTTTCTCAATCTACCTTCAAGCTGTAAAAATTTTTCTAAAGGAACCTGCTCTGATACTAATTTTTAAGAATGGGATGTATTTAAAGGGGGGGTGAATCAATATATCATAAAATTTCACTTAATCAAATTCCAGTTAACCATACATTTAAGATATTCAATAAAATTGAAATAATAAACACCACATAAGATAGAGAGAGACACCAGATTTAATGTGGAAACCCAATATGGGAAAAACCACAAAGAACAATCTTAAGTATATGAATGAGAACCAACTCAAAATACAATATTCACAAGCACCAACTTGTAGGAGCACCAACCCCTTTGTTGAGCACCAACACAACAACTATTCGTGAGCACCAATCCATAGGAACACCAACCCCTTTTGTGTATACCACACAACTATCTCTCAATGTTACTTTCTTAACAAATGATAGCACATTATAATATCTCTTTATTTTCTCTCCTTTGCTCTTCTAAGCTAGATATAAAAATTACAAATCATTCTCTCTTCTTACCTTTCCAAATGGCTTCTCAAGCCTTTATTTATAGCTTTCCAAATGACCTTTGGCATTCACCCTTTGTGACCCTTCAATCCTCATGGAAAATGGCACCAAACTTGCATGACCCTTCATATCCTTACATTTGAAAAGTCACATGGTGACTCTTCATAAGCAAATGCATCCTTTCCTCTTTTGTCTTTATCTTGGTGACTTCACATATTCCTCAAAGTGTCCCTTCATGAGAAATTGTGCCCTTCCTCTTTTGTCTTCATTTGGTGACTCTTGGAATTCCTTAAGATGACTCTTCATGGGAAAATTCATCCCATTATTATTTTGTCTTTACCTCATGACTCTTTGACTTCTCCATGGGCCCTTATTTTGACTTTATGCAACCAAAAATATATTTGTTAATATTAAATAAATATTAACACATATTAGCCAAGATATGAATATTAAAAACACCATTAAATGCAATGGGGCCTTTATCAAAAATAATTCTAGACCTTTGACATCAATGAAAATATTTCCAAAAAAAATCTCTTTGCATGAAAATCTATGCTAGAATCCAAAGAAGGAACTCCACTTGATTTGTTTGAAAGTTGAGTTGGAAAAAGAGAAAGTCCTCCTTTGCATGGAAACCAAGAGTGGATGTGGCACTTGAAAAATAATCAACTGGAGCTCAAACTAGTCAAACTAAATTAGCCTTCCTTTGCATGAAAATACATGCCAAAACATGGATGTAAAACTCCATTAGAAGCTGAGTTGGAATCTTGAATGCATGAGATGACAAGGAGAAAAGCATGACTTGTTAACTAGTCAACCAAAGTATAAAAACAATCAACTCCAAATAGTATTATTTACATGAAAAGGACATTGAAGGATTAAAAATGAATAATTATATTCTTCAAACAACATCAAAATGGTGTGGAACTCAGATTGAACTCCTTGAATAGTTATCCAACACTAAACTCCAACTTGACTTTTTGAACAATTAGGCCAATTAAGCCAAAAAGGCCTATTAGCCAACTTATGTACTTGGACACAATTAAAATTGAAAAATAATCTATGAAACATTATAAAACAACAAATTATACCTAAAAAACAATTCCTCATCACCAAAAATGTGATTTTGATGAGAAAACCTTTGCCATTTAGTCAACAGGGTTGATTAGGCCTATTTTGTGCCATTTTCTACTAGACAGGACATTTTTATTGAGTTGGTAGGGGAACTTACAGGGTGATTTATGAATAAATAAATATTTTAGGATGAATACAAATTTATAGGCTTCGATCTCCAATGATTATATTCTTTTGAACTACCTTGTACTTTATTTTACATGCCTTTTTCCATCAAAAATATGATTTATGACCTCATATATATAGATACATATATTAAATTTAAATTTATGGAATCCCATATTAGTTTAATTTATGTTTTAAAAGGTTTTATGTTGATCCATGGTGATTTTATGGCAAGAAAATCCACTTTTCTCAAAACTAGTTTTTTAGGCATTTAGGAGGGTTTTGAAGCTGAATCTTCAAAATGATGATTCATGAGATAAATAACTCAAAATAAAAAAATTATTCCATTTATGTGTGTTAAATTTACCCCTTATATATATTTTATAATATTGGGCTCCCATACAAAATATATGAAAAGTTATCACGTAAATGAAATTTTCCTGTGGGGAATTGACTGCATTCTGGGTTACCTACGCTCTTAACGATTGTTCATAAATAAAAAATCCTCAAATGATATAAATTATTAATTAATTCAAATTAAATATTTTTAATCAAAAAATACTAAGATCATTCATCCCAACTCCACACATGATGAACAAAATGAGCATTTGAACAGGTGGCTTGGAAGGGTGCCTAGAACTACAAAAAGTGAAAAACTCCACTATGATGAAAATAATTCCTTCCAAGATTAAAAAATCCTGAAAAAATAATTAATGGTATCTTTAACATGCTATCAAAACACTTTTAAAGTCATTTTTGTTTGAAAAGTCCAAAAATGCCTTTTTGGCCTAAGTGCTTATTTCCCTATAAAACACTATGTGAGTATGGTTTACATAAAATTTGGAGTTTTTGAAATCAATATATGTCTGATTATGATTTAAAAACACCATCCCATGATTTTCAATCCTTTACTTGGATTTATAAGCTTCTGAGGCACTCCAGGATGAAGTATGCTCGAATGATGACTTCAAACAAATAGGCTGAGGTCTGAGACAAAACAGTGAATATGTGAACTTTTACAATGGCCATTGAATTTTTTCATATGGTTCCCTAACTATGATGACATTAAAAAAAAAAATTAGGTCTTAACTCCACCTGTAGCTCCCAAAATCTTTAATTTTCTCTCAAGTTTGACCTCTGTGCATGGACTGTCTGCATTTTTTACTGAGTTTTGTTGTTTTGAAGGTTAATTTCATGGTTTTTAGATGCTTAAAGTTAAAATAATATTAATTTATCTCAATAGTCTCTTTATTAGCTTTAAAAACTCCTCTACCCCTAATATCAAGGATGCTTAGACCTGTAATTAAAGCAATATAACTGCTGCAGGTGGATGTTGATCAGGTTTGAAAATGTTTAGTGGTCATTCCATCTTAAATAGGTTCTTGAAGACTATATAGACCAATTTGAAAATCTCCACATATCTCCTTTATGGAAAATGACTAGTTTCAAGCTTATTGGGCCTTGAACTAAGTACAATTCCATACAATGGCTTGTAGGTGTAAGTCCTTGAGATGCATGACTATAGGTAGTGGCAAAAATAGTATTTTGAGATAGATCCTATTTATCCTATTCATTTTCCATTACATTTTTCATATGATCTTGAATACCATGCCACTGTGTCTCTCATCCATTACTTGTAAACTCAAATGTATGGCTGAGTTACTAGGAATGCAGGTGCTCAATGTTAGGTGAATCTAACTGTATTCATCCTCTTGGAAAACTTTTCATCCTTCCTAAGTATTTGAAAATCATCATCTTCCATTTGACCAACTAGGTCTTGAGACATAAAACCACTCACTAGGTCACTCTGATTCCTTGATTTATGGTTGTAGGTCATCATTATGACCCCCTAAACTCTCATAAACCTTAAAAAGCTTGATGAGTCATGCATGAGGATGATAGTCTCCCTGTTCATTTGTGTTTTAATGTTTCAAATAGTCTCAAAACATGGAAAAGTCATCCTTTTTCAAAATAGGCCCTCACACAGTCAAAATACAAGCCTATAGGGTACTTGTATGCGGGCAAACCTGACTGTAGTCATCTTTGAGAGTGCATTTTAGTGTGTTTTGGCCCTATCTTTCTCACCTTATTGTCATGATGATTCTTCAAAACTTAAAACCCTCATAATGAATCAAAACCTTTATACCTTGCAATAAATAAACTTGTAGGGCTTCTTTCCCCTGTTGGCTATAAGATAATTGTGACTACTTAAACACTCTCTATCATCTAAATTGAAAACCCCTGCATTATCCTGATTTGATCATATCATTGCTTGGTTCATGAAACCCAAAATGAACAACTAACCCTACTATAATCATGAAACCCTCATGAAATATTGCCTTCTTTAGAATGACACAAGCCTATAGATTGTTCCAGGGGCTGCTTGCAGATGTTTATGATGTCGAAAGAATAAAATAACTTACTTTTTCCCCTAGTGTCTCCAATGAAGTATCAACCTATGACCATATTCATGAAACATAGACTCATAAACCATTACCTCATTCCAAGTGGACATCAACATACATAACATTAATGTACTATAGTGATTTATCATTGTATAAATAGAAATAAAGTGCAAGATGCTTGGGGAGCAATGACCACCAACAAATAGTGTTAGGAGATGTGAGGAAGATCTTTGATTGTATATGTTACCTTTATAGACACAATATCATCCTTTAAAGCTTAAAGCTATAAGAAACTTTGCTAAACACCTAACTGACTATAGGGCTTCATCTGAGGGCTATAAGTAATCATTATAGAATTCAAAAACATATTTAAAAATTTGAAATATGGGAATTTCAGCTCCCTCATGCATGATGATCACTTCTAACCCCCAAAAATCTCCTTGAAGGGTTCTCATTTCTCACCATGGTTTATCCCCTTGACTGGTTCTCCATCTATCATACTCATATACTTGGCTGTAACTTGTATTGAGGATTAGACTGTAGGGTTTCATTGTTAACTATAGTTTCATGTATAAGAGGAAATGACTATAGTTTGTGTTTTGAAATCCCTCCATTTATCTATCTTTGTTCCATTATAACATTTGACAACATGATTCTGCCTTGGCTAAACATTAACAATGTTCATTTAGACCTCTTTGAAAACCTTGAAAAGAGTCTTGTAGGGACAATAAAATAGGGGGTTTCTTGATTTGGAGAGTATGAGCATAGTATGTAGTAACTCATAGCTTTTATCTTCATGGAAATCCTTCTAACATCTTATAACCCTCCTTAGGTTTGTACCCTTAAGCTTCTACAAAACCATGCTTACTTCTTTGGTTGTAGGTGATCTCCAAGTATAGGCCCATGGATCATTATAAGGCTGTAGGATGTTATTTATTGAGTAAACCATTTTAAAACTTTTTATATGCCCAATTCCTTCTTTGTCCTTATGATTAATAACTTCAAACCTTGATGATGACCCAAAAGTCTCCTTGCCCTCAAAAATCTTACTTGACTATAGGTCTCTCTAGTAATGGCTATAAGGTGATATTTGGGTTGCTGTAGGTACATATATGGAAAAGGGTAATCATATTTATTACAAATTGGTTGCTTGATTGAATCACAACTTTAAATACCATAACAATGCACTAGGGTTTTGACTATTATGCTTAGTTAGGTTGTATATACGATGAAGCTCCCTTCATTACAAACACATACACCTACAAAATTGTAGGTTGATTTGGGAATGTATAATCTCCTTTCTTCTTTTATACCTTTTCTTTGAATTTACCATTTATTATATCAACATGACACCCCATAGTTTATTAATACAACCTCTTCAATGCTTGGCCTAATGATTCATAGTGGTGTCCTTTGTACGGACAATAGCTTATATATAACCTTGAAAGATGGATTGGAGGTAGATTTTGACCCCAATTACAATCTTGACTAATATTGATGAGGTCATTGGTATAGACCTTAATATAAATCTCATTTCCACTTTAAATTTATGTCTTTGATGAAATTCCATAACTATAAATAAGTAGTTATAGGCCTCTATGACTGTATATACTCTTGATTTGGCCTACAATCACCCTTCATATGCTTTAATGTCCTTCATTGACTATGAACATTTCATGACTATGGTTCTTGATCACAATAAACCTTAAATAGGGTCTTCTATGACTTTGAATCTTCATTAGAATTCATGACATCACTTTGAATAAGCTATTACTACTATATGTGTTCATTTTCATGACTATGTTTGATATTTATATGACATATATTATTGATCATGCTTGATGGTGCTTGATAATCCTTGAATCCTTAACAATGGTACTTGGAATGGAAGTGGGGATGAGGGTGGAGGGATGAAGGAAGGTGGTAAGATGATGAAAATACATGAATGGAGATGGAATAGAGATGAAAACATAAGGATAATGGTTGTTTTAGGCAGTGAGGTGTGGATGGATGAGATGGAGGTGGGAAAGGAGGGTAAAAAAACATGACAAAACAAGGAGAGGGAGAGTATGAAAACATGTATACCTAATCATCAGACCATCACAAATTGGAGGACATTGAAAGAGAGTAATAAGACAAAAATGAATCATAATTTTCTTCAAAAACCTCAATTTGCAAAGAAACCTTAATTGATGCTAAACTAGGTCATTAAACACCTAAAAGCATGGAGATGGCTTTCTGACATGAAACTTGAAAAATACCTAAGAGTTATGCATGAAAATCTTGAAAAATTTGTGTAAACCTTGTATGATACAATCTCTTGAAAATTTGAGGCTAATTCGTTCTCTTTTGACTATACAATTCTCCCTTTCAAGCTTGTCAATAGTATGGATTTATTGACTAACTTTGGGACCTCTATTTGACCTTGAATTGGATGAAAAACACCTTTAGAATGATATGGAATGATATAAAAAGTCTTCAATATTATAAAATAAATTTAATTTTCCCAAAACTCTGCCCAGGTGAAGAGAAATTGAAGAAAAATAATTGCCTTTTTGGATGTTAGGCAGCAAAATTTGCCCTAACTTCAACTGGATGGTTCATTAGCTTGGATAATACAATTTAAAAACCAATTATACCATAATAAATCCATTTTATCCTAATTTATTCACCCTAAATTTTAGAGATGTACCCTCCTCCAACAGACTATACCATCAAAAAACCTACAGGTAGGTCTCTCAATGCCAAGAAGCAAGAAATCAAAAGGAAGCTAGTTTAGGGTCTATATGGCCATGAAAATTCATGAAACTATTGATAAATCTTGGTAATGGTCTGATGAATATCTCCCATTCCCTATATTTTACACAATCCATACAAATTCCATACTTGTAAAATGTACGAAAATAAGCTCCTTTTACCCTTTTAAAAGCTAAAATTCACTTCCACCACCAAGTTTATAACCTTTTTTAATGCCTTAAAAATGTAAATTTGGCACGTGGGAGGCTATTTTAGGACCTTTTTGGGCTATTTAACCTTTCAAAACACCTTTTCATGACTTGAACTTTTAGACTTAGGATATTTTAATATTTTTGAAAATTTTCAAAGCTATTTTTAATGAAAATGACTCATTTTCAATCCATTCTTGATGTTTTTGACCAAAATTCACATTTTTAGGTTTAAATTGATTGATTTGACCAACTACAAAGGGAAATTGACCAATTTTTAAGAAAGTTTCAAATGGTAGGGGTAGTAATTTGGCCTTGACAGGCCAAATTACTAACACCTAGACCATTGTAATTTTATATATTCTAATCTAGAACATTATAACCACACTACTCTAGACCATTGTTACCATGTACCATTTTATTCTAGACCATTGTAACCCTAAACTATTGTCACTTAGATAATTTATATTCCATTGAACCAATTTTATTTTCATTTTAGACTGTTGTAACCTAGACCATTGTACCCAAAAACCAATTATGATTCAAGTCATTCAAGTAATTTTGGACACATTCAAAGCTTTTTCTATGAAGCAACTTAACCATATCAATATTTGTAACCTCTTTTACAGATAAGTGTACAAAGATATGTCAGCATATGGTTTTTTACCTGCTGAATGGTTCCTTGGGTTTCTTTACTACTGCATATTATTCTATTTTTGTTATTGTGTGGTATAAATTATTTCCTTGATAGTATAATAGTACAATTGTATCTAGTTTAGCTATTACTTACCTATGGACATGCAACTCCTTAGCTAAGTGGTTTTCTATACCATTATTTATGCCCCACTTTCATTATTGTACCATTGCAGTTAGTTTTAGCTATTATTGGAATTCCTACACTTGGACATGCATCTCCTAGGTTAGTGAGTTCCCTAAACTACTATTTATATTCACACTCCCCATTGTAGCCAATTGAGATGTTGTTTGGACTCTTACTTGTGAATGTCCATCTCTTCGCTAAGTAGTTTCCTATACCCTTTGTTCATATTATGTTTATGTTGCTTATCCAAAAAACATAAAAACATTAGAAAATATACTAAAAAAGACCAAAAACATTACATTTTACCTTTTTTTATTATGATCCTAAGCACTCTCACCATGTATGAACAAGCCAATCCATGCTCTTGCCATTTTGTGAGACCTTTATGTGCATTGTTCATTTGAACAAGATCCATTCTTGCACTCTTGGTTTTTCTCATGCTCTCATTATTTTGTGAACTTTTTCTCTTGTTCAACCTTAGATGTAGTCAACACTCTAAATTTTCAATTAAATTAATCTATGCCTACTCATCTCTTATCTTTTAGTGTAGTTTCAATCCAAACCATACTCTCTTTTTCACACACTCACTATTTTGCAAGACCATTCTCATTTTCATCTGCACGTAAATCATGCTTTCTTTATCATCAATTTTTATTCTATCCCATATCCTTGGAGAACTACATTTGGCCTAAAGTTCATTTTGGATATCACATCCATGGAACTATGTAGGCAACATCCACAAATTTGTGCATATAGAGTCATCTCAGCTGTTCCTGTCCTTTTCTTCTCTAACCCCATTTAGTTTGTTTGTTCCAGTACCTCCTATATCCTAGGGGAAATTTTTGTTTGTTGTGTCATTGTTTCCCTATCATCTGGGGGTAACTTTTTTCCCATTACTTATTTCATTATGCTAGTGTTGTTAGTTTAGGGGTCACCCGGTCATAAAGTGCAATGCCTTTATTACACATGCATGAACAATTTATTTTATGTCTACACTAACGTTATGATTAACTTTTATTTGTTTGTGTTTATTAGAACTTTATTATTGTTTTAAGGTTCTTTGTAACCCCTTCATTTACTTTTATTGGTACTTTATTATTTTTTCGTTGGTTTATATTTGTGTTTTGTTGTGTCATTATTTTATTTTGGTGTTTTATTGTATTTTTGTTGTTGTGTTATTATTTTGTTTATTGTTGTTTTTCTATCCATTCATTTTTTAGTGATTTGTTATTTGTTTCTTGGTGTTTTGTTGTGTTTTTTATTTCTCTTTATTATTGTTTTGTTATGTCTTTATTTATTTTCTTGGTGTTTTGTTGTGCCTTTCTTCTTGTTTTACTATTTTGTCTTGTTCATTATATTGTTTTCTATTATGTTTGAATACATTCCATAAATATTTTTAGTCTGGCCTTCACTTGGGCTTGACTTTTTTACATTTATCTTTAATTTATTTTATTATCAGTTAGTTTTCAAGTACACATTATTAATACACATAGGTCTTGATTCTAGGTGGTTTAACAATTTGTTATTATTTTTAGTTTATGTTTTAAATACATTTTTGTTCCTACCTAAGTCTTGATCATTCATATCTTGATTTTAAGTTAGGTTACTTTTTTTAATTTTCTTTGCTTTATTTTTGTTTTTGAACATCAATAGTTGTAACTTTGATTTTGATACTTTTATCATTATCCTTAGTTATAAATATTCATATTTGAATTGGTCAATTGCAAAAAGAAATACAATGTTATTATAAGTTATTCATACTTATGATACATAATTTTGAATTGCTAAAGTAAAAACCAAGTGATCCAAGGTCCAATAGTCAATACAATGTTGAAGATCATCTCTGAACTCACCATCTTACAATACCAAAATAAGATCTATCCTAAGTAAACATTGGAAATAAATAAGTCTCTATGCAGGATGTGCATATCCTTGCATACACTTTGAGTTTAGATGACTAAATCTATAATTTATTTGGGATGTGCATTTCCTAAATTATCTTATAACATCTAGTCATACATGAAATAAAACCATAAATATATCAACATACATATGCTAATTAAGGAAGTGCATATCCTGAAACTAGCATATATCATCATATCCTAACAAAAGCAACATAAATGTAAACATCATGTGACAATGAAATAATATTAAGAGTCCATGTATAAGTAACAATAATTCATAAATGTATGTCATATATATGTATCAAAATAATGTTTTATACATCACAAAAATATTTATACATCTCACAATACAAAAAAGTAGAGCTATAAAATTAGCTTTGATCATGTCCATCCCTACGGGGACTCTGTTGGAAGCTCTGACGCATCCCTAAAGTTGGAAATGATGGTGGATGTGGTGATGGAGGCCCCATGACTACCCACTGTGCTACTAGTTATGCAAATGATTGTCTAACTTGGTAGCATGTCTAGACCTAGAAGTCTGACTAGTCTGTTGTGATCTTGTGTACTCCTTATAAGATGTCACTCTCCTCTTTACAAGAACAGATGCCTCATATGCCTTCCTTAAGTAGGATATCTCATCCTTGGCATGTAGGAAACCATCCTTCACATGAAAGGAATCATCCTTGGATGTAATCACATCAGCCAAAGATCTAGATGCTTCTGAACCACTATCTATCTCAGCTTGGTGAGCCTCATCACTTTCTTCTATCAGCCTCTCTATCGAGGAAGCCAATCTCTCCCTCTCTACCTAAGTAAAATACTACTCACTAACTACTATCAGTAACTCAACGTCTCATGTAGCCAAATATGTTTTAACCCTTTCCAATTATACTACCTACCCTCTCAAAGTGGCAATATATGCATCTCTCATTGTAGTAAGACCCTATAGCCTAGTCAATTCTCCTTAAGATGTAGCCAACTGTGCTTGTAACCCAACCACAGTACTCCATAAACCTATAATATCTAAGAGTCATGTAATGATCTCTCTTTGAAGTTTGTCAATAAGTACCTAATCCTCCATAGACCTCCCTATATTAGAGGCCCCCGCCTCTCCTATACCTATACCTATGTTAGAGGGCCCTACCTCTCCTGAATCTATGCATTTTCCTATCCCAGAGATCCTAGCCTATCCCATTTCCCTAATCATCACATGGGGCATCCCCTATATCAATATCCTATCCATCTAGGTCAACCATCTCTATATCAGCCAATGGATCCTACTAAACTTGAGTATGGACTACTTGTAATGGAATGGCATGAAGAATAACTAGTTGTGTTGGTGCTTATGCCTATCCCTCTCTTAGGGATGGACCCTAATCTCTCCTCAACTTGACCCACCTATAACAAAAAAATGGCTACCGTGATAGTGGCCTTGTCAATTAGATCAATCTAACCCTAGCCCACCGCACTGCATATGCATATATCACCCCCACATCTGCAAACCCTATAGTATAATCCCATAGTATGTGAAGAACCATATCATAGTCCATGACCACCTTAGTTTTGGGCACTGGTGGACCCCACTCCCTAATCTCCTTGGTCACATGTGCAAAGTAATATGTGTAGACACCCAATTCTAGCCATAATTGGCTTTCAATTGAACTTTGGGTTAATTCTAAACAAATATTACAAATTAAGCCTAGGAATCACTTAACATATTAATTTCATTTATGCATCATTAATCAATGTTTAGAATCATGTTGAGGCATCTCTATTTGGGATACTAGACCATATGAAATAATAACCTCTCATGGATTCATCCTCAATCACCTTGTGACCTAACAAATGGTAGTTTCACCTATGGACCTATTAAGTGGGGCACTTGATCAAATCTTGAAAGATCTAAAATACTAATCAAAATGAATCATTGCGTTAAACATGATTAAATGCTTAGTTGAATTATCCATTTGTAATTAATGAGTATCTAAAAATGAAAATTTCAAAATTCAAAATATCAAGCCTTTTCATCATTGCATTTATGAGTTGTTAAGCTCTTCCAAAATATCTAATGTGAGAGCCATTCCTATTAATTGAAAATCATAATTGCATGAATTTTTTTAAATCAACTAGATTTGGCCTCAACTCACCTAGGGTTAGTTTGAACTCATTCCATGTTTAAACTCAACCTTAACTCACCTTGGGTGAGAGTTAATTTTTGAGGCTATAAATACAAGGCCATACCTATTGATATCTAAGATATTTTTATGTAATGTTATTATGCCTAAATGTTTTAAAAATCTATCTTGGTGTAATGTTATGATTCTTAAATAGATGGAAATAAACCTTGCAAGTAATTAAACCATGCCAAATTCATAAGCCAAGCAGCCAAGCCAAGATGCCAAGGAGAGGAACCAAATGAAATTCATTGCTAAAGACTTATTGATGCAAAAATTGAGAAAACAACTTCAACAAGCCATTTGGAGCTCCAAGGAAGGTAAAATAAAGTTTTATTTTGTGTTCTAGTTGTGCATTCATTTATATGTTTGTTATATATGCTCCCCTAGTGTCTAGGCTAAAGGTGTTAGGATTTTAGCATGTTATTTTGTTTTATTGGACTAACACAAGACTAACCTCCCCTCTATGAATTCTTTGATCACATGATGGTACACTCAGTTGGACCTGTACCCCAAAAAGTTGTTCCCAAGGCATTTTAGGATATCCTCCTAACAATTTTCATGTCAATATCTAAACTTGCTGACCAAAAAAGTGGAAATTGAAGGCTCATAGACGTTTTATTGGAAATCATAAATTTAATCTATGTATTCACATTTTTTCTTTCTAGAATCATGATATTATGGAAATATTACTACTTTATAGTCGTGGTCTCACCTTAACTCTCACAATATTTCACTAATTGTCATAGTCTTATCCCTGACCATAATGATTTTCTAACCAACAGTTCTATTTTTCAAGGAAAATAGCAATATTGTGACTTTACATTCATGATATCACCTTAACTTATGTGATATTGACAGTATCGTGACTATAATATTATGTTAACATTCATGGTATCGCCTAACCATATGATTTTGATAATTAATTATTGTGTTACATGGTAGAGTTTAAATTTTAAATTAAGAATAGTGATATTGTATTAAGTTCTATGATATTGTTGTAACAATTGAAAATTTTCCTAACTCTATTGTCTATAGGGAAGTTGTGGTATTGTGCTAATAGTTGTGGTTTTATAGGAAAAGTGGAAATATTCCTTTGTGTTTTTGTAATTTTGCACTATGTGTAAAATTTTGGAAACTTGAGAGCTAGAATTCAAAAATCATTTATCCACTCACATTTTGCTTCTAAGCATAAGGTCCCCCTAACATATTTTTTAGGACCCAAAGGCCAAGAGAAGACATTTTTTAACACTCTAAGTTGTAAAACTCACATTTAAATTTGGTGTTTTAAAATATTTTTACTTGAGTTATTTTTTGTTTGGTTAAGTTTTCAACACAATGCAAAGGAGATAAACTTCATCTCATATTTTGTGGGTGCTATAAAAATGAACTCACACTTTAGTTAAATACTCATAAAAGTTTTAATATTTATATTTGTTGGTTGAGTGTTTGTTTTGTAAGTTGAGTGTCACATGTATGCTCTCCCTCATCACCTTTAGGGAACTTGGGTGATTAAAAATTCTCACTTTTTACACTTATTATTTTGTCTAAAAATGTGGAAGGAAAGTCGCTAAGGCCCTCCCCAAAATAAAAAATATTTGGGTGACCCCAAAATGACCCTAAAGTCCTTCCAATTTCTCTATTTCATGTATTTTGGCTTATGGGTGGAAGTTCATCACCTCCGCATGAGTTCTCTAGGGAAGCATTGACCCGATAATTCATCTCTTGACATCGTTTCAACCCCACTTAGTGATGGGGTATATAAATTGAGGGTGACCCACTAGGATTCTTATTTGAGTATTTAAACAAGCTTTGTTAGTGTTACTCAACCTCAGATCATAGGGGTAACTTAGACATCACACTACATTAAGTAATTAATAGATGTAGTGGTTGTGAAAGGGATAAGGCCTTTTCACAAAAAGCTAGTTAATGTGGATTCAAATGAAGTGATGTGCCATAGTGTTATCAATACATATGGGACCATTTAGAAATTAAAAAAATGATAGTTTAGACAACTCTACTTGCCACAAACATATTGTTGATGCAGGGCAAGTAGCCTGAAGTTCCATGTCATCATATGAACTCTTGAGAGAAAAGGGGCCCAAAAACCCCAATTTTCATGCACTTATACTTTAGATTAAAAACTTAAAATACTCTCAAGAGCAAGTATATAGACATAATTTGATAGTATGAAGCAACCTTACCAGTTTTAGGATTTAGGACATTACAATTAAATGTTTTTATCATTTTTGTCCTCTTTACTTGCATGGTCTTCATTAAAGACTTTTTGTTTATCATAACACATAAAAAATGAGTTTTTTTAACACATCAATCCTTTTTTTGAAGAGGAATTATGCCATCCATTTAACACCACACATTTACCTTAGTCATTTGTCAAACTTTTATGTGTATGTATGTCACTTGTTTGAAAGGGGCATCATTATGCTACCCATTTCATTTAAAATCTTGTACCTTAGAGTGTTTGAAACAAACCATTTATAACACCTTGAAAGTATGATATCATTATTATGATTATATAATAATTTCAAATACTTTTTTTCTTGTATTCAAATTGTAATTGCGAAGACATCTTGGTCTATGCCTAGTACCATCATGCTATTTGTTCTTGTCTAGCTTGTTGTCTATTTTGAAAAGTCTAGTCTTCAAATCCAGGTTCTAAATTAGCTTAGACAAGTTCATATCCAAAAATATATTGGTTTATGCCTATGCATCGTGTAATTTGGCCTAAACATTGATCTTTCAATTTTGGGTTATGTAACTTAGACTAATTTCTTGTTTGACCTTAAAGACTATTTTTGTGGTTAAAATTTGGGAAGTGGTCTAACTCCCATATGCCTAAAGTTCAATTTATTTTTATAAATGATCAAATGTGCATTTAAATCTAAATATCTAGTTTGTGTCAAAGTGTTTCAAATTTGTTAGATTAAATCTCTTGCCTTTACGAACTAGTTTTGTTTGAAGTATAATTTTTCTACCTTGTTCCCAAAAGACCTAGAAATTTCCCTTTTTGAACCTAGATTTTGTGACTTATTCCCAAAATACCTAGAAATTTAACTCTATTTTATTTTAAAGTCTAACTTTTGTGCCTTATTTCTAAGAGACCTAACATTTTTGCCTTCTACCTTGGACCTAGTTGTTTTAAGTCTAGCTTTTGTGCCTTGTTCCCAAAAGACCTAGTAACCTTTGTTCCTTTAGACCTAGATTAGACTTGTTTAAAACACTTTTTATCTAAGTTTGGAATTTTTTTATTACCCATCCACTTGACTATTTGTATAAGACATTTGATGTTAGACAATTTTATACCAAGTCTTAACATTATACCATTTTGGAGATACATATCCAGTCTTTAGACCAAGTTAGACCATGTTTGGACCATTTGTACTTTGGAATTTGTTTCTTAAGATTTTATATAAATCTAGGCCTATCTTCAAGGAATGTTATGCATTTATTTGGATATGTATCATTATGCTCATAGTGGAGCCATGTACAATCTAGGTTATGATAACGTGGTCATGAATGATGAATTTATTTAAAACCCCTAAGGTGATAATGTGGTTTGTGAGATGGATCATTATCCTCCTTAAAATACTAAATATGGGGAATAAATCCAAGATCCATTGGCCCACTATTTGGTTAACATGCCTCCATATTTGAAGCAAGACCAAGATCAAACTATGTAATACCTTGCTAGTATACTATCGACTATAGAATAAGCTCAATAATAACCATATTATGTTACTATGACATCAACATACGATCCTTATTTTTTTAATAATTACTTGATTGAAAACAAGGATACATTTTTAGTTAGAGCCATAGAGGTAGGGGCCAAGTTTATAGTAGACTTCCCCCATGAAATTTTGCCTAGTCTAGTTAGAGTACCTCTCAACATGCCTTATACCTAAACCATTGAAAATGCTTGTACTAGAAATCCTCAAGTGCTCATGCCATTTTTGTATCAAGATCCACATTATTTCCAAAGGAAAGGGCCTCATGGAGGACCAATTTTTACAAATGTAACAAACATATCAAACCTATTTGAATTTAGCACATAATTTTAATACCATGGCCGTGTCAATATTCCACTCATAGAGATAAATAATTCAATAGGTGTATTAATAAAGTTGATTTGTCAAGATAATTTAGGTATAGAACCATTTATGCAAATCACTTTAGTTGGTGACATGTAAAATATCCCATCTATTGAATAAGTGACTACTACTTCTACGTAGAACAATGTGCCAAACATGATGGATAACACATAAGTGTCTTCCAATCTAGGCCAAAGTGGTTTAACTACGCCAAAAAATAGTCCAAGACAAGCTCTTTTAATTAACTCCATGAGTGCTTCATAATAGTAGGGGGCAGGAACTCCTACATCCCAACCACAAAAATCTACCTCTAATCCTCAACCAACTATTTCTTCGATCATGCAACCATAAAGATTAAGTAATCAAGTGTCAACTAGTGCTTTGCTTCAACAACAAGTGAAAAATGCTACTCCACCTCAATAAGTGATGACTAACATTCCACAATGATAGACATAATCTATTTTACCACCACAAAAGAGGCAAAACATTTTACCACCTTAATAGGGGCGGGCCAACAAGTATTCCACCTTGACAGGTAGTGACAAATGTAACTCTCTACTCCTAGACCAATATGCCTTTGTAATCACAAACATTATCTAATCAATAATGTATATCCATCAATCAAGACAACTACCAAACACCCTACAAGCATCTACTTCACAACTAGTGCTCATGCAATAAAGAGATACTACTATCCAATAAGTACCAATTAGGCAAAAAGTGACTTTTGCTCAACATGTGCCATAGATACAAAGATAGGGCATTGGTCTACAACAAATTCCCCTTATTCATCCAGGTTTGACTAGTCGATAATAAGTCCCTACTCAACCTCAATAGGCATAGTATTTTACCCTGAGCCATATCCTTCCATTGCAGCCATAATTCCCTCAAAGTCATGGCTATATACCAAAATCAAACCATAATATCTCACCATAATGCATGTAATTTCAACAACTACATCCCAATTTGTAGATGCATATTCTTGGTTAGTTCACTCATCAAACCAACATTACACAAAAAACTATACCTCCATTATATCATGATCAAGGTAATTCAACTTTTATCTCCCAACCAACATCTCATCCAAATGTTCCATCCAGGTTCTTAGCACAAGAACTATAGGAAATGAAGGATGTAATTTCCACCATTAAAATAAGGAAGCAAACCAAGAAGTTCAAGTTAGATGACATGTTTTCATACCCATTCAACATGGGGTATCTACAGATAACATTTCCTCTAAGGTACGAACCACCAAAATTTGATAAGTACAAGGGTAAAGGAGACTCTAAGGCTCATTTAAAAAAAATATTTATTGATTATCAGCTAGTAGCTTATAGTGACATTTATTTACTCATTTTATTTCCCCAAAGTCTAGTAGGATAGGCTTTGGAGTGGTTTCTATAATTACTAAAGAATCTAGTATTTGATTTTGATGACCTCTTAGACAAATTTGTGTAACATTTTTCCTATTATCTTGAACATGAGATTTCATTGGTAGATTTGACTCAAGCCAAACATAAGGTTGGTGAAAGCTTCACAATATATCTAGACCGATGGTGAGCACTTGCTATCCACTTTACCCATGACTTACTAGACAAATAATTAGCCATTATGTTTACTAAAAAATTACACAGTGAGATATCCTATCATCTGGAGCTTTAGTGTGCACATGGATTCAAATAAATCATTGATAAAGTTTTGATAATTAAAAATGACCTTATTAACAAAGGGATTACAAAATTAACCTCTTAAAACCAAAATCAAAACCAAAACCAAGGCATATGCCAAAATCAAAACCAAAACCAAGTCCAAGCACAAACATTGACACCAGCTCAGGTTAATAATTATGAGAAGTCCAAGTAATTCAATTGCAATATTAATGTTGTTATAAATGGAGTAACTAAGTCACGTCATGTCCAAATGGTGAAAAAACTATCTGCTCAACCTGTGCCTCAAATGTATCTTACTCCTCATCATTAACCTATTCAACATGTGTAGCCTTCATAATAACTTAGACCTATCCAAAAACACAATAACCAATACCTTTAAAAACCCCTCCTTCAAGAAGAAATGACCTTAGTTGATGAGTCTTCAATTACCTTAAAGAACCTATTGAAGCAATGTTTTGCAAGCTAGTCATAACTAAAATGATTAGTTGGCCAATACTGAAGCACTACCCTCAGGGTATTCCATATTTGGACTAGTATAAATAGAATGAGTTATGTGAATACCATTGTGTTTATGGGCATAATCTACATCATTGTGTGTAGATAAAACACCTCATTGAAAATATGTTAGAAAATGGGGAGATTATATTGGATAATAGAGAATTTATGTCTAATAAGAACCTTTTTCTACAACACAATAATAACAACCAACATTCACCATAATAAAGGCTAGAGAAAAAATAATAAAAGTATCAATCGTTGTGATAATAATAACAATATTAAAAACAACAACAACATCAATCGAATGGGAAGAACCAAGGCCAAAATGATTCCAACAACCAACAAACTTACCATGTAGTTGCACATGACTAAACCAAAGTTGTAGGCCATATTGTGGGAGGTCACATTTCAACCATTACCATTAATCCTAGACCAAGTGATAACAAAATAGGACCATTGATAAATAATTCTAATAAACCCATTTATGCTAGTAATCCTTCCTTGACCTAGGACCAAAAACAAACATAATAATAATTAGGGATTGATATTTTAGGACCTTATATTGATAACTCATCATTACCCTTTGACCACAACCAAGTACACCAATAATCAAGACTTATCCTATCTGGCCCATCTCCATCATAATTTTATAGAAACAATGGTCCTGTATCTAATTAAATTGTGTAATCACAACTCAATGGTTAAAGATTACCATTCTTATCCCACAACCACCTACTAAAAAACCAATTCAAAGCATTGTGCTGGTTAGGAACAACCATTTACCACTATTAAGGAAAATACATATGACATTATGGAACAACTTCAAAAGACACCCACATAAATTTCAATTTTAGATTTTTTACGTATGTTTACTATCCACAAGAACATCTTAACATAATTTCTAGGCCAATCCCAAGTTCCAAACAACATAACCCTAGATAAATTCCAATATTTGGTTTGACATATAGCCTCAATCCAATAATTAACCTTTGATGAATGTGATATGTCATCCCTTGGCCCTCTCCATAACAATCCATTATACATTGAAGTTGTCATAATATGACACAAAGTCAAACTTATCTTTATAGATAATGGATTGGGCCTAAATATTATGTCTTTTAAACTCATAAAGCATATCAATTATACAACAAATGATCTATAGCTATAAAAAATTACTATCAAGGCCTATGATAATGAAGAGTGAGAATCATAAGGCACCATTAACTTGCCATTTATCATTTGGCCCTTCACCCATGATATAATTTACCATGTGTTAGACCTAGATTTGTCATATAATTTACTCTTAAGTATACTTTGGATACATGAAATTCATGCAATCCTTCAATATTTCACCAGTGTCTCAAGTTTTATCACTTAGGCACGGAGGTCACCATCAATGGATATTTGTATCCTTATGAACATTGTAAACATTTGGAGGCAGAGTACAAATGTTACAACTACCACTTTGGCCTAGATCTAGTTCCCAAAAAGGATAAAGACAAAGAAATATTTGTTGAGTTGTCAGATACCAATTGTATAGACCCAAATAGTCTTGATTCATCTTCACATATTGCACCTCTATAAATGTCTAATCATTTTACCATCTCGACCAATGATTTAAAAGAGTATTTAAACTATGACACATTTCACATTTCCAAGCTTACACAAAACACCAAGTCCTATGGAAGACCTAAAGATAAACCATCTTGCATGGAATGGAAACAAAAGGGATAGGGTAATATTTATAGTCCAACTCCTACCATTTTCACACTAGCCATTGGTCAAGAAGAGGACCCACTTACCAATGATGAATCTTGATTTTACAATGATAAATTGTCTTATTTATACAAAATACTAAATATCCCATCCCTAAAAGGATCTTGGATAACCAAGCCTATGAAGGAGGAGGCCTCATGCCAAATCAACAGGGAACTCTTGAGACAATTTCTATAACCAACTATAAAGGAACCTATGGTCTTGGATTTAAATATCTTGGGGGTGACCCCAAATATATTATTAATGTTCTAATGCCAATTTATAGTGAGGAAAATGCTGACAACAAAGTAGAGTCTAATCATAACATCTATAAATACCTTGCCAATATAAACCTATTTGACACCCATGCCATTTATACTATTACCCTAGTTATTTGACATAATCCGCTTCCTCTATATCACCCTCAACTTATAGCTTAGGACCAACAAGAATCCACAATGCCTGTAGAGGAGTTTGATAATGATGAGGCCTTTTACAATTTTCTAGGTGTAAGAGATAATGTTCGGTTGGGACACCATAAACAAGGGTTTTTTATCAAACTATATTCTGTAGCCTATTTTGGAGAATGAGTGAACACCCTTAGACAAAAACAAAGAGATAAAACATTGAGGTCCCAAAGTGAAAACCTATATGAGGCACTTTTGGACCAAGGTAAAAGTAAAGAGAAAGGACATTATTTTGGTGAAAACCTATTTTAGGCACCATTAGACAGGGGTGTTTACCTTTCCTCGAATAAATCTCAAGAGACCACCAATGATGAACTTGATTTTGGGTCTAAGTTTAGTTCTATAAAACAACATGCCTTTGAATGGATTTCCAAAGAATTTCCAACAACATTTGTAACATGGCCATACCTACCATTGGGAGATTTAGATTCATCTTGTTTAGGAGAGCTTGAAGAACTAATCTAAGTAGAGGACTTTATAGTTGTAGGATAATTAAAATCATTACCAACTATTTTGGAAGATGGTTTGACTCTCCTTGTAGAAAATACTACAAAAGACAACATAGGGACTCTAGATTACTCAAAATGGATCAAATTAGGTGCATCCCTCACTGAGGAGGAATGTGAAATATTTATAGCCCTTATGATGGAATTTGTTGACATCTTTGCTTGGGCTTATTTAGACATGCCAGGTTTAGACCCCACCTTGGTTATACACCCTAATGCCAAACTTGTGAATCATAAATTATATAATATGCATCATTTTATTACTCAATTAGTAAAAAAAGAGTTGGAAAAACTTGTAGAATCAAGATGCATTTGATTGATCGAATATTCAAGGTGAATCTTGAATTTTGTACTAGTCAGTAAGAAGCCAAAAGAAATAAAATTCTACACTAATTTTAGAGATATAAATAAGTCCTTCCCCAAGGATAAATTTCCTTTACCAAATATTGACATGATAGTTGATTCCATAGGAGGGTTATGAAATGCTTTCACTTATGGATGGTTTTTTCAAGATATAATTAGATCTAAATTACACCTGAAGACCAATATAAAATAACATTCACCACCCCATAGGGAAGATTTTGTTATCAGGTTGTGCCATTTGGTCTCAAGAATGATAGGGACATATATTAAAAGTCCATTACCATCATATTTCATGATATGATGCATGACATTATTGTAAACTATGTTTATGACATATTGGGTAAATCAAAGACCAAAGCTGATCATCCAACCGTACTAAAAGAATATTTGAGAGGATTTATGAGTACAAGGTTAGACTCAATCCTAAGAAGTGAATTTTTGGTGTCACTTCAAGCAAATTTTTAGGCTTCATTATCTCTTGTAGAGGCATTGAAGTCAATCCTACCAAAGAATAAGCCATTACTAAGATGCTACCACCTTCTAATTTGAAGCAACTTTGTAGTTTGTAGGGAAATATTCAATCTATCAGGTGATTCATTTCATAATTAGCTAATAAATTCCATACATTTACATGCTTATTAAATAAGGGTGTCATGTTTAATTAGGATGAATAATTCTAGAAAGCCTTCCAACACCTAAAGGAATATCTTGCCAATCCACTTGTTTTGTTACTGCCAATGCGAGGAAAGTCATTTCTACTATACCTATCTACCAAAAATAAATCCTTGGGGGCAATTGTATCCCAACATGATGATAATGGAAAAGAACATGTTGTGTACTATCCAAGTCATATACTAGTTACATATGAACACAACTATACACCCATATAAAAAGATTATATAGCTATGGTATTTGCAACCTAGAAGCTATGAAATTACATGCTTAACAACAAGACCATAGTTATTTCCAAAGTAGATCCATTCAAGTATATGCTATCCAAGATAACTTTACAAGGCCATATGACTAAATAGATCATGCTTATAAGTGAGTTTAAGATTAGGTATGTCAATTAGAAAGCCATTAAGGGATAAATACTTATAGATCAACTTGTTGAAGCTCCCCTTGCAGATACTGAACCTCTAAATTTTAAATTCATATATGAGTCCATCATGACCATCATTGAAACACCTATTGAGGAGTAACATTATAAGCTATGTTTTGATGGATCATTCACATCACATGGATCAAGGGTAGGCCTATTGTTTATTGCACCATAGGGGGATACTATCCCTAAATAATTTTGTATTAGCTTTCCTTATACTAAAAACATGGATGAATACAAAACACTTGTTTCAGGCTTCATCAAGCAACACAATGGAATATTCACCATCTCAAGGTTTATGGTGATTCTTAGTTTATCATCAATCAGGTTACATACCACTTTCAAACCAAAGATGACAAGTTGGTGCCATACAAGGCCATGATTGACACTCTCAAATGATAAATTACCAAAATACAATTTGAACACATATGCATGGCTAGTAACAAGAAAGTGGATGCCATGGCCACTATTGTCTCGTTGATCTACCACATTGACAAGGCAAAAGAATATCAATTCTTCATTGAAATTATTCTAGTTCCTATTCATGAACCTTCAATTGTCACAATAATCTATGATATTTTTTGTCCCATCTCTATATGGTATTCAAACCTCTTTTATTAACTTCATTACCATATCATGCCACTAGACCTATCACATAAGTAACTAAAGGCCTTTACCCACCAAGCCTCATTCTATACCTTACTGGGCCCAACCCTTTATCATAATAGCTTTGATGGAACTCTAATTCATTGTTTAAATTTGATAGAATTAACATTAGCATTATAGGAAGTTCATGTAGGAGAATGTGGAGCCCACACCAATGGGGCCATCCTAACCAAAAAGCTTTTATGAATTGATTACTATTGGTGAACTATGGATGTAGATGTAACTACTTATGTTAAAAGGTACAACAAATGTCAATGGCATGCCAATATGATTAATTCCCCAACCAAAACTCTAAAACCAATGCTTACACCATGGTCATTTGTAACATGGGGAATTGATCTCATTGGGAAGATTAACCCTACCTCATCTGATGGCCATAAACACATCATTACCACTATTAAATATTTCACTAAGTGGGTTGAACCTATACCCCTCACGTGATTGGAAAATAAATTTCCAAGTTCATATTTAATCATCTCATTTGCTACTATGGTATCCCATCCAACATTATATCTGATAATGGTGGATCATTTAGGAACAAAGATGTTAAAATGCTTTGTATCGAGTATAATATCACTCAAAATTTTTCTACCACATATTACCCAAAAGGTAATGGACAAACAGAGGCATCTAATAAAACCATTGTCAACATTCTTAAAAAGATTGTCAATGATGCTGGCTATGATTGACACCCCCAAATATTTCACACCCTTTAGGCATACCAAACCAATTATTTTACTCCAATAAGAGCCACTCTATATTACCTAGTTTATGAAATTGAGGCCATTCTTATCATTAAAGTTGAGTTACCTTCTCTATGTATCTCACTAAAACATGTCCTAAATGATGAAGTTTACAGATTAGATCATTTACAAGATCTAGAGTTACTAGATAAAATGCATAGCCATTGTCAATAGCCTTTAAACATACCAAAACATACTCCATGGCCATTATAACCGGTGGGTCAAATGTAGAGAGTTTTAGCTTGGGTATCTTGTTCTTAAAGTAAACCAAAAGAACACCACAATCGAGAAGAAGGGAAAGTTCAAACCCAATTGGATAGGCCAATATATCATTGTTGCAAATTATGGCTCTGGAGCATACATGCTCACTACATCAGATGGGATGAACTTGATGAGCCAATGAACATCATAAAACTCAAGCGTTACTTTGCTTGAGAGACTTGAAGTATTGTCTATAAGGATAATTTCTATTGTACCATAATAACATCATCTTCTTTGTACCATACCATATACCATTCTACCATACCTTACCTATTAACCACAATTGTTTTTACCCTCCCTACCCAACACTTTAAACTTGTTTCCCTTCAATTGGTTCTTTGGGCACATTTAATGAGAGGATTTAGATCAATTTATAGTAGTTGATTCAATATTCTAGACAAGAGGCAATATTTTAGACTAGTTGATAAGTGTTTGGTAGTTGCATCTTTCATTTCGTCTTGTTTCCTTATGAGTGTTCTTGATTATAACCACCTATGGGAAAATCGATATCCCACTCCATGTTACTATTATAACCACCTTTTGGAAACTTAGTATCATTGACTTATGTCATTATTTCTTAATTATAACCACCTATGGGTAAATTAAGAACAACAATTTTACTATTGATTGCTGATTCACCTTGCCATTCTTATGCCATACTATGCCACTTACCTAATTTTTGAACTTGTTGCTACCTAGTCACATTCATCTATTGTAAGGAATAACTATAGTGATGTGAGGTCATAATGGGATTATGTAGGCAATGCTCGATTCATTTTGAGGTTATCTCACTCACCCTTTTGCCATACTCTCATCTTTTTATGAGTATTTTAAAGTTTCAACACTCTCACCATTTATCAAGTTGGATTGTTTAGTATCTCATAGTTCTCAATTGAGTTGAGATGCTTAGAAAATCACAAAACATTTGTAAAATATCTATAAAATCCTAAAAACCTCACAAGATCATTTTCAACCACTTCTTTGCCTTCAAGATTCTAGGAACCCTCACTCTTTCATAAGAAATCACTTGTGATTTAGTTTACCCATCTTTGTTGGCCCTTAAGCCTTACACTCTTGTCATTTTGTGAGTTTATCTTTTGTGCATTATGTATTTGACTTTGATACACTAATAACCACTAAGATTCATTTCAATGCTCTCATCATTTTATGACACCATTCCCATATTCCTCATAACATCAATCTCATTTTCTCAATCATTAATTTTATTCTATCCCATATCTTTGGAGAACTACATTTGGTTGGAAGTTTATGTTGGATCTTGCATCCATGAAACTATGTAGGAAATGTCCACTTACCTAGTACATTTGGAGTCAGCTCAGCTACCCCTTCCTTTTCTTCTATCCCCCCCCATTTTATTTATGTGTGTCATTGTTTCCTTATCACCCAGAGGCACCCTTATGCCATTTTTTTTTGTATTTTGTTTGTGCTAACATTGTGATTAACCATTGTTTGTGTTTGTTTCATTTTATTCTCATTATTTTATGTTTTTATGTCTTTATTTTCTATTTCTTGGTGTTTTATTATGTTTTTGTTTATTTGTGTTTTGTCTTTGTTGATTTGTTTTCTTTAATTATTGTGCCTTGACTTATTATATTTACATTCATTGGGTGATTCTTTGTGCATTATACTTAAGTTCATCCATATTCATACATCAAAATTGTTATCATGGTTTTTATCATTGGTGTATTGTTTTAAATTATTTATTGGATCATGTGTTAGTCCTTTTGCATATTTTAGCTATGTTATCATGGTGTTTTATATCATGATGCATACCATCACATGCTACAACAAAAATCAGATCAAGAAATATTACAATCAATGAGGTCACGGTACTTCTCCTTGGTTACCTAGAAAATTCTTGATCTACCCAAATCATTTTCCACATACTGAATAATTAAATCATGAAATAATTTTAACCCTTTCTAGTTAAGACATGCATCTCCATACTATTATGTTTCCCAAATTCATATTTATCCTTTGTACTAGCTTATTCTTATGTCATGAGCATGGATTTAGTTTGTAAGCCACTGTGTCTAATTTATCATATAGTCCCACCTGTAGTGCCAATGATATTAACCACCTTTGGGCAAATCATTGTGTTTAGATCCAACTTTTCATACCAATGATTCTAATCACCTTTGGCCAAATCATTATGTTTTAATTACAACTATCGTGACAATGATTATAACCACCTTTGGGTAAATCATTGTGATTTGATTTATTTGTATGATAAGGATCATAACTACCTTTGGAAAAATGTATATCTCTATCCATCCAATTGGGGCATGTTTTCATCCTGTTAATGCTTATAACTACCTTTGAGAAAATCATTATTTTAATTCTACTAATTATTATAACCACCTTTGGGCAAATCATTCTCTTGTTACCTTTTCCTTTGGCTAATGATTATAATCACCTTTTGGAAAATCATTATTTATTTACCTAGTTATGTTGATGAATATAACCACCTATTGGTAAATCATATTTTTTATCTACCCAACTAGGGCATCTAATTGTGCTATTAATTATATCTGCTTGTGGATGAATTAGTCTTTTCCACCCACCTTTATCCTTTTAGTTCCATCATTTTCCTTCTTTTTGAGGGATTGACCATCAGCCTTCTTTGTTGATTGCTCCCTTGAGGGGGCATCCAGAGTTCCATCATTTTCTTATATCTTATAATGCCTTCCCAAACATGGGCAAACTATAGAGACCCAATTTTGGCCACAACTAGCTTTTGATCAGACTTCTAACTAATTCTTATCAAACATTGTAAATTAAGCCTAAGAATCATTGAACAACCCAATTTCATTTGTGTATCATTCATTAATGCTCATAATTGTGTTAAGGCATCCCTATTTGGGATACTACCCTGTATACAATAATAACTTCTCATTGATTCATCCTCAGTCAAATTGTGACCTAATAACTGGTAGTTTGGCCTATGAACCTATTAAGTGGGGCATTTGATCAAATCTTAAAAGAGATAAATTGATAATAAAAATTAATCATATAATTAAAATAGATTAAATGCTTAGTTGAATTATCCATTTGCAATTAATGAATATCTAAAAATAGAAATTATGAAATTAAAAATATCAAGCCTTTTCATTATTGCCTTTATGACTTGTCTAAATATCTCAAAATATCTAATTTGAGAGCCATGCCTATTAATTGAAAATCATAATTTCATGAATTTTTTTAACTCAATTGGAGTTAGCCTCAACTCACCTAGGGTTAGTTTGAACTCATTCCATGTTTAAACTCAACCTTCACTCACTTGGGTGAGAGTTAACTTTTGAGGCTATAAATACAAGGCCATACCTATTAATATCTAAGATATTTTTGTTTAATGTTATTATGCCTAAATGTCTTCAAAATATATCTTGATGTAATTTCATAATTCTCAAATAGATGCAAATAAACCTTGTAAGTAATTAAACCATGCCAAATTCATAAGCCAAGCAAGCAAGCCAAGGTGCCAAGGAGAGAAGGAGCCAAAGGAGCTTCATTGCTAAAGAATTCTTGATGTATAAACTAATAAAGCATCTTCAACAAGCCATTTAGAGATAAAAAGATGGTAAAATAATGTTTTCTTTTGTGTTTTAGTTGTGATTTCATTTATATGTTTGTTACCTATGCTCCCCCTAGTGTCTAGGCTAGAGGTGTTAGGATTTTAGTGTGTTATATTGATTTATTTTATTAGACTAACACAAGACTAACCTCCATTCACAATATAAACCCTCTAGAATATCCTATTGCATACCAAATTGCTGTTAGACTTGATCTACCTGTACCACTCCACCACATAATCATGATGACCTATAATATAATATGGGGTGATCATATAATTGATAATGAATAAATCCTCCATCCAAAACCAACATGTCATTATATAGGGGAACTAGATGAAGTCCCCATCTTCCATCTCATCTATGGCTCACCGATAATAAAGAAAGTCCCCTAGATGAACTTGTAACCATGGACCTATCAGATACCATCCCTAAGCCACTAGATCCTCTGGTCCCTTGTGGTATCTCGACCTCACTTGCTACTCAATGGTAATGTACTCCCAAGCCCAAACCTAGAGAAGTGTGTTATGGCCTATGCTATGATTTAAATGATAAGATATCATATGTAGGCCTCTATATGGCTAGGCCAAGTTGACTAGTCCCTAATAAAAATGTGTCATGTGATCAAACATCTCTTGGATAACCCTTATAAGACCCAAGTGGAAGAACCATCCACTCTTGTTATGCAACACGAGGTTAATGACAAGATCCATAAATATCACCACCTTTGGGGGAAATTTTCCCTATCCCACTCCATCTCCATCCATTGGAGGCCAAGCCAGGTCCTCTAAAGCATCTATATCTATGTTGACATCCATAACCTCTAGAATTGTGATCACATCTGGCAAGTCCTCTAGAATAACCCATCAACTTGCTGACATATAGGTAATCCTAAGACCTCAAATTGGTACCCATAATATGTGGTGAATATCCTCTAATGTCACCATGGCATCCAAATCATAAAATGAAAGGTTAAGGTCTCCAAGTGCCACCTCTCTACCAATGCTGATAAGTAGGCCCTATCTGCTCAAATAAGGATAACTCCATAGCCTCCAGAACACCCATGAGCTCATAGGTCAAAATAATATATCACCAAATATATAATGATCATTTTTCCCATGATTTAATAATACTAACTCACTCTTGTAAGTCACACACAAGGAACAAGGTCAATTATTTTTTCCTTTTACTAGTCACATATACCAAGATTCTTATAATTTTAAGACCTAGACTAATTATCTATTGGCCCTACCCTCTCTTATTATAATTTTGGGCCTGATATAATATAATATGGGCCCTATCCTTCCTTATTCTAGATATTTATTTGTTCTACAAGGTGATTCCACCACTTAATAGGTCATTTTTGCCATTCTTGGCGAGCCTATCAAAGTACAAGGCAATCCTACTATTATTACCTAATTCACCATTTGATTAGTGATTTTTTACCAAAATTGAATATTCATCAATGAATTAGTGAATTATATTTTTATCCTCATGATCCTACCAAAAGGTTAGTGAATTCATTGATCTCATGGCAATCCTGACATTTTTGTAGGTGAACTCATCAATTGCCAAATTGGGTAATTGATGGGATCACCATGGTTCCTAATTCTACACATGATAAATACCATAAATATACAAAATTAAATATTAAAAAAAAGGTATATATCAATTATTTTATCCTTGATGGCCTTTGATACTCTCTTACATGCTCTCTAAGGTGATGATGGTGTAGGATGTTGGACATCTTTCTTAGCTCTCTCATATGTAAATCATAGAGCTCTAAATTAATATAGTGAGGGGTGAAAAAGAACTATTTTTACTCCCAAAGAGTCAAAATATAGTAAATTTTTCAAAAAATTCACCCCCTGGGCCTATAGTTGAACTGTTTTATCTCTTTTGGGCTATTAATTTATCCTCATTTATCCATTTTTCCTCTCGCTTTCTTTTAATTACTTCATTTTTATCCTTTTTTAAACATGATTATTATTTATTTTGATTGAGGGCCAATACATCAAAAATTTCAAATTGTCATCTTCCCCTCGAGGGGGCATTATGGGATGCCCAAACATTGTTTGGGGCATTTTTTTAACCCTATTTTGTTGTAACTCATGCAAAATTTAGTGGAAAATGGGAATAAAATTCATTTCTTCTAATTATAATGACCTTTTCATTATTTGAAAAGATGTTTCTTCAACCAAATGTCTCACTATGCCTTCTCAAATAGGAGAAAAATGTAGACATCTAATTCCTATCACTATTGTGCTAAAATTTTTAATCAAAATGATATTTCATGACAATGCATAGTCTAGACCAAAATCACTAAAACGCTCTAAATCATTCAAACCTATCACATATAGGTGCCAATTTATGCTAATGTATCTTTGAATTGGGCAATGCATTTTATGTGATTATTATCTTTTCTTAAATCATTTTGAGTCAAACTATAACCACCCAATATGACATCTTGGATCACTGATTTTTCTAATTCAAAAGCACACATCATGTGTATGTATTATTTTGTATCCATAATACCTTAACTAGGGTATTATCCCATACGTAACTTACATATTCTTCTAATTATACACCAATCAAGTTACAATTTAGTAAAATGACATTTTTGACTAGGTTGATTAAGCATACAATAGATTTCTAAAGAATTGTAAAAAATTATTCAAAGCCACTTAAGCAAATTAAACCAAATCAAGACCTTAAGTAAAAATTCCATGAAAGTTATTGAAAATATAATTACTATAAATTCATTTTTCAATTCTACATCATCCCATGACATTATCAATGGGGTGGCATCCATAAGTCATTAATGGGATAAATATCAGAATTAAGCCCTTCCATGCCTCATGCCCCATTCTTCCAAATATTAATGAGATTATTTATTACTTATCTCTCTAAGATTGAGTCAGTCCATAACCACACATCTTGATATCAATATGGATGGTCATGGCTGATCTTAAACATTTTTAGATAATTATAAATAAGAGTACCAAGACCACCATGTTTAAGCTTTAGTTATACAAACTTATTGTGCAAAAATTGCTATAGACAAGCTTCAATTATTCACATAAAATTAAAAAATATTGTGAGCCTAATCCATTGGTGCACTAGGAGATGATGGAAGCTCATGATACTCTTTATTTACAAAGACTTGGAGCACCAAATCTAGATAAAAACACACTTTTTGACCACTTGTGAGGGAGAATAGCTACTTGTAAGGTTTGATTGTATTATTTTGTTAATTAACTCTTTGAATTCATTAAAAATACCCCTTGAGGGAGTAGGTTTGATAAGTTCAATATTTATTTTTATTTTGGATATTTATTTACTAATGCACGATCTAACCTTATCTTGTAATCCTATGCTACAAGCCTAACATCCGTATAGGAATATAAGGAATATTTGGGTACAAAATGTCATAGGTTCAAATCCTATCATCCCTACCTAGTCCTTTTGATATAGAAGGAAAGAAACAAAAGGGTGATCCAATGATATCAATTCACATGTGTATATAAAAAGTACTGATATGCCATCTACCAATAACATAGATGACAAGGAGATAATAAAACATGTAAAAGTTGAATATAGTTTTTGATTTTTGATTTTTTTTAGTTTTTTTGGAATATTTGCAAAGAAAAGACTATTTTATGATATCATCCAAAATATGCTCATAGGTATCTCCCCATTTGGAACCTGGTGTAATAAATTGGTGGTATTACCAAGGAGCATGTATAAGTGTAATATCTGGCATAGTAGGATTTGCAATACACTACATATGTATAATAGTAATTTGTGGTCAGATATTTGAATATGGTGCATAGTAGATAAGGATTCTATAGAATCCATTGTATATCTTTGATGCAATGGTATCTCAAGTATCGGCCATCTAAGAAATGGAATTACCTGTTAGTTACCCTTTCACAAAGGATTAACCTTAATAGGTTTGATAATTAATTTTTTGGGTATAAACTTCTCTTTTTCAAGAGGATGTTCATATGGAATACTAGAGAGTATAAATACCTTGTTTCCATGAATGTATTTAACACACCCATGCACTATAGAAGGTGTTATATGAAGAGTATATGTCAAAGGTCATCCCAATGACATATCAAAGACTCCTATGTATGGTATAACTAAAAAATTAGTAATCACATGTGTTAAACCCACATATAAAGGTAAATCTATCTCACCAAGAACATGTTGTGATGTCCCATCAAATGCTCTAACTAATTTGGTTAAAGGATGTAAATCATTATGTGTATATCCCAAATATTTAATCCAATTCATGGTGCAATCATTATCACTAGCACCATTATCAATCATAACATTGTGTATAAGATGGTGATCAAGGTATGCTCGAATGAATAAATAATGAATATTAGAATTTTCATCAACAATATCACTATCATCAAAAGTAATAGAGTGTCTTTGAACATAGGAGGTGTATGCCATGTACAAGTACTAATAATAATGGGTGGTTATAATGTGATGGAAGAGGATGTGCATTATATACCATTTGTCCTTATGGATCATTCTTAAAATGATCTTGGAAAGGATTGTTAAATATTTTCTATTTTTGGTGATCACCAAGTTGTGAACCCGATTTATTTGGAGGATCATCAAATGTAATGTTTTGGTCATCGATGAAGTCTTGGATCCTAATGTTTCAAGGTAAAACATTTTTTTGTAGAATGTTAGGGCCTTGGTAATAATAAAAATAAGCATTATTCATCTTATCTATTGAGTAGAGGTTGACTCATATAAACCTCTACAGGAGGAGGTAGAGATATGAGGTGACACTCCACAAGCCTTGGGAGTAATGAAGTTGGAGACAAGTAAACATGTAAATTTTCTCCTTGGTGCATTGGATAAGACAAGCTGATTAGGTTACTATGACACCACATTAATTATGGTAGTTGATTCCTTTTTAGGTTTATGAGGTTTTACCTTGTAACTTTGTTTGATAACAAACTTGGTATTTGGTATAACTAAAAAGGTAGTAACCACATGTGCTAAACCCACCTATAAAGGTAAGTCTATCTCACCAAGAACATGTTATGATATCCCATCAAATGGTCTAGTTGATTTGGTTGAAGGATGTAAATCATTATGTGCATAACCTAAATGTGTAATTAAATTCATGGTTCAATCATTATCATGAGCACCATTATCAATCATTACATTATGTATAGGTTAGTGATCAAGGTATGATAAAAAAAGTAAGGAATGAAGATTATAATTGTCATCAACAATCTCATCATCATTGATAGTAATAGAGTGTCTTTGAACCATAAGATGTGTATGCCATGTATAAGTATCGATAATCTAATCCAATGGGTGGATATAATGTGATGGAGGATTATTTGCATTATATCCCATTTATACTTATGGATCATTCTTAAAATGATCTTGGAAAGGATTGTTAAATATTTTTTATTTTTTGTGATCACCAAGTTGTGAACCCAATTTATTTAGAGGATCATCAAATGTAATATTTTGGTCATTGATGAAGTCTTAGATCTTAATCATTCAAGGTAAAACATTTGTTTGTAGAATGCCTAGGGATATGGTGATAATCATAGTAAGCATTTGCATCATATCTATTGAGTAGAGGTTAACTTTGTTAAGCACAAAATATACTGAGAGGGGGGTGAATTAGTATATTATATATCTTTTTACTTAATTTGATTTATTTTCTCTAACCACTTAATCACACATTCAAGATATGCAATAAAATTGAAACAATAATTTGCACCACACGAGAGAGAGAGAGAGAGAGAGAGAGAGAGAGAGAGAGAGAGAGAGAGAGAGAGAGAGAGAGAGAGAGAGACCAAATTTTTATGTAGAAACCCAAAGTGGAAAAAAATATAGAGAACAATCTCAAGTATATGAATGAGCACCAACTCAAAATACAAAGTTCACAAGCACCAACTTACAGGAGCACCATCCCCTTTACCGAGCACGAACACAACAACTATTTGTGAGCACCAACCCATATGAACACCAACCCCTTGAAAATATTTGTGAACACCAACCCACAGGAGTACCAACCCCTCTTGTGTATAAAAAAAAACTATCTCTCAATGTTTCTTACTCAACAAATGATAGAACTCGACAATATCTCCTACTTTTCTCTCTTTGAAAACAAATACAAACCATGCACTCTCTTGCATATTACAAATGGCTTCTCAAGCCTTTATTTATAGATTTCCAAATTAATTTTGGCATTCACCCTTTGTGACCCTTCAATCCTCATGTAAAATGGCACCAAAGTTGCATGACCCTTCATATCCTTGCATTTGAAAAGTCATATGGCGACCCTTCAAAAACAAAAGCATCCTTTCCTCTTTTGTCTTTATCTTAGTGACTTTTTGTATTCCTTAAAGTGTCCCTTCATGGAAAAATGTGCCATACCTATTTTATCTTCACATGGTGACTCTTGGAATTCCTCAAGATGACTCTTCATGAGAAAATGTGTCCCATTCCTCTTTCATCTTTTACTCTGTGACTCTTTGACTTCTCCATGGGCCTTTTTTTTACTTATATGTAACCAAAAATATATTCATTAATATTAAATAAATATTAACATACATTAGCCAATATATGAATATTAAAAACACTATTAAATTAAATGGGGCCTTTATCACCAATAATGTTAGACCTTTGACATCAATGACAATATTTCAAACAATCTCCCCCTTTGTCATTGATGGTAACCTCAAACTAAAACTATCACATCCTGAAACCTGCACATACTACCATCTAAAAAACATATAGTAACTCCCCATTATTATAGCAACTTGTACCTATTTCTACACCTATACCTATAATTCTCCCCCTTTGACATCAATGGCAAAGGGCCTACCTATAGCTAACACATAGCTCCCCCTCAACTGATGCTGAACCTTAATGGTAGGAAGTAAAAGAAATTACTCCCAACTTCTCTCACAGATACTCAAATGTGTCTTTTGGTAGTGCCTTTATGAAAATATCTACAATCTACTCTGTAGTATTGATATACTCCATCTTAACCTATTAATCTGCAACCTGCTCTCTCAAGAAGTGATATCTAATGGGAATATATTTTGTTCTTGAATGCATCACTAGATTATTTGAAATATTAATAGCACTTGTGTTATCACAAAAAATAAAAATAGGTTCATCATACTTTACCTTGATATCTTCCAAAGTTTGCTTCATCCAAAGCACTTGAGTACAACACAATACTTCTACAATATATTCTATTTCAACTATAGAAAGTGATACTAAATTCTACTTCTTGCTTAGCCATGAGACTAAGCTATCACCAAGGAAGAAAGCTCCTCCACTTGTAATATTTCTATCATCCAAGCACCCTACCCAATCTAAATCTTTATAAGAAACCAAAGTGAAATATCTACCTATGGGATACCATAATCCATAATCCAATGTCCCCTTGATATATCTAAATATTCTCTTCACTAATTGAGCATGACTATCTTTTGGAGATAATTGATATCTTGCAACCATACCTACTACATGCATTATGTCTAGCCTTTATGTTGTCAAATATAAAAGACTACCAATCATAGATCTATATAAATATTGATCTATAATAGGTGAATCTTCTTCCTTTCTCACCTTATTTATTGTACACATTGGTGTGCCAACTAGTGCACAATCCTCAAAACCAATTTTTTTCAACATTTCCTTGACATATTTACTTTGAGATATGAGAATTACTTTATTTGACTGAAATATTTGTAATCCTAACAAAAATGACAATTCTCCAAGCATAGACATCTCAAATTATTTTTTCATAAAAATTCTTTTGTCATATTTAAAATATTTCCTTCTCCAAGCATAGATATCTCAAATTATTTTTGCATATTATAAAAAAATTCTTTTGTCATCTTTTTAATATTTCCTCCTAAAATGATATCATCACCATATACCATAATAGTAAATTAATGCTCACCTTATATTTTGATGTAGAGATTAATATCATCAAATCCTCTCTTGAAACCTTGATCCTACAGGTACTTATCAAGTCTTGCATACCAAGCTCTAGGAGCTTGTTTCAATCCATATAATGCTTTATTCAATCTGCATACATGGCTACTAATATTTGAGAGAATAAATCCCTCAAACTACTCAATGTCGACCTCTTCTTCTAGATTTCCATTTAGGAAGGTATATTTGGCATCCATTTGAAACACTTCTAAATTTTTAAACACTACATATGCAAGAAATATTCTAACAGCCTTTAACCTTGCCACTGGTGCAAAAGTTTCTTCAAAATATATTCCCTCAATCTGAGCATATCCTTTACATACTAATCTTGCTTTATTTCTAGTCACTTCTCCATTTTCATTCAACTTATTTCTATAATCCTATTTTGTTCCTATCACATTGTGATATTTTGGTCTAGGCACTAATTCCCAAGTATCATTCTATTCTATCTAATTTAATTCTTCATCCATAGCCTTAACCCAATGCTCATCATGTCTAGCTTTTAAAAAATTTCTAAGCTGACTTTTGGATAATAAAGAGAAATTAACTTGCTTAGATTCACTTACCATCATTCTTCTGGTGCAAATTCCTTCATTTATGTCCCTGACGATGTCACTTTCATTATGATTTCTCTAAACATATTTGGATGGAGTTTTGATTTTATTTTTCTCCTTCTTCTCATCTTCATCTGATTCTTCAAAATCTTTCTCTTCAATGATTTTAGGAATGTCTACTAGATCACTGATTCTTTTTGTTCCATCTTCTATCTTGACACTTGCACATTCAAAATTTTCTTAGTTCTTTTGTTATAACATTTATAAGCTTTAATTTTTCAAGAATAACTAAGACATATACCTTCATCTACTCTATATTCAAACTTACCAAGTTTTTTATCAATTCTATTTATGAAGCATCTGCTACGAAAAACTCTAAAATAATCAACTTTTATTGGTTTGTCTTTCCATAGCTCATAAGGAGTCTTGTCACTATTGAATCTCAGTAATGCTCTATTCTTAATATTTACTACTATAGCAACTATCTCTCTCCAATATTTATCTAATATCTTAGATTCATTTAGAATTATCCTCACCATCTCCTGAACTATTCTATTTTTTCATTCAACTACTCCATTTTGTTGTGGATTTCTAGCTATTGAATAATGTGTCTTTATTCCATGGTATTCAAAAAAATCAAAAAATTAATCTAACATGAATTATCTTCATTGATCTAATCTTAGACACTTAATCTTTAAACTGGTTTCATTCTTAGCTAATGCTTTGAATGCTTTGAAATGTTTGAAAGCTTCTAATTTTTTATTTAAAAACATTACCCAAGTCATACATGAAAAATCATCAATAAGTAAAATGAAATATTTTTTACCTTGATTACTTTGAGTTCTCATAGGTCTACATAGATCAATGTGAACAAGATCTAGCATCTAAGTGGTCGAGTACTCTTTTGTTTTGAAGCACCTTCTAGCCTGCTTCCCATGCTAACAAGGTTCACAAAGCATGTCAGATGGTTTTGTAATCTTTGGAAGATTTTTGTCTAATTACTTATTACTGATGTTGATAATATTTTAAAAATTCATGTGCTCCATTCTCTTATGCCATAGCCAAATTTCTTCAATCTAACTCAAACATCTTTGATTTTTGATGTCTGATAGCATATACAAATTATTGCCTATTTTCTTAGCATCTGCAACCAACACATCTAAATATTTTATTATAATTTCAAAAACTTATAAATAAAACTTTAGTGTATGACTCTAATCATACATTTTACATACACTCAAAATATTATGCTTAAGACCTTATACATACAAAACATTTTCAGTTAGTTCTACCATTATCCAAACTTAGTGTACATTTCCCAACAATTATGATAGTAGTATTGTCTCTGAATTTCACTATGCCACCATTGATCTTATTCAAGGTTATGAACTTGCTCTTATCTCTTGTCATGTGCCTCAAAAATCCACCATCAATGAACTATGGCTTTTCTTTATTTATTGCATGCAAAGCTATCTACATCAACATAGATTTTTTAGGTTGTTTCTTTTGCCATGAACCTGTCTAAACTTTCTTCTTGATGAATGGAGCCTTGAAACTCTGGTCCTTCCTGACTGACTCAAACATGCTTCTACATTACCAAGCTATGTGTCCATATTTTTTCACTTGTAACATATTATTACCTTTTTATTAAAGCCTGATAGAGGAGCAAAAGAGTTGGGGCTTTTGCTTGACTCTGTATGAATTTCCTTCTCTTTATTTCTAAAATTGTTATCCCTTTTTTTACATTCTATTTTCTTATGACCAGATTCATTATAATAAAAATAGTAACCATAAAAATAGGACCTATTTATGTATCTCTAACTTGATTGTCTTTTATAGCTTTTTTTCCTTCAACCTTCTTTGTTTGAGATGTCCTCTATATTCTTAACTTCTTCCCTTTTTATTTCTTCTTTTGTAAGAGCTTCAACACAACTCTTTTCTTTTTCCTTATCTGTGAAAGTAGTGACCTCCTATTTCTCTTTTTCAAATCCAATACCTATCTTATCTGACATTGATCTTTGATTTTCTAATATCTTATTCAAAATATTAGTGCTATTATCAAATTTTAAATCATTAGCTGCTTTATCATTGATTGATTTAATTTTTTTTCTGAAGATCTGCTTTTAAAGAAGTAATTTCAATAACATACCTTTCACATTTTTTACTTACTATTTTCAACTATGCCATTATATCTTTTTCATTATTCTTATATTCTTTAAAGTGTGCTTGTAGATATTCAATTATTTATTTTGACTCATTTTCATTTTTCTCAATCTAGAGCTTTAATCTTTGATTCTTCTTTTCAAGAGATTTTAAATTTTCTAAGGCACAAATGAGTTATTCTATATTCACTTTGGCTTCATCATATTCTTCTTCTTGATCATCTATACTTTTGCTTGTAGAGGCATATTTATATAAGGCCATGAATATAATCTATTCTTCTTCTGAATCACTGACTCCACTATGACTGAGCTAGGATGTTTAGAATACAAACTCTTCTTCTCGAATCCCTTCTTGAATTTAACTTTGAAATTATTCTTGTATGTAGACTTTCCTTTTTCATTGTCATCATTACCCTTATTTGGGAATTTAGCTACAAAATGTCCAATCTTTCCACAATTAAAACATTTAAAAGGTAATTTTTATTGATATTTACCTATGCCCTTTTTTGGCTTGCAAATGAATAGAGCTCTGTTGTCATCTTCATCATCACTAGAACTATCACTTGATTATTGAATATTAGCCTTCTCTTTCTTTGATATCTTGAAAGTAGCTTCTCTCTTTGAGGGTTTATCTTGTTCAGTCCACATCTCATTTGCTGTAAGAATACCATGAAGCTCATCCATCTTTAGCTTGGCTAAATTCTTCATCTCTTCAATTGCTAAATTTTTTGCATCATATCTCATGGTAGAGATATCAAAATGTTTTGAACTATAGTTGATTCTTCTAACTTTTCTCTAAGACCTTGAATCTGATTAACTATTTGATCAACCCGCAAAAGATAACTTGCTATATTTTTTTCTTCTTCCATCTTCAAACTCTCAAACTATCTTTTAAAAGTTTGAAGCTTAGCTTGCTGAACCTTTCCATCACCTTTGTAAATATTCTCAAGTTTTACCCAAGTTTCATGAGTAGATTCACATAGCATAACTTTAATAAATTTTGATTTAAACAAACCACATAAAATAGCATTTAAAGCTTTAGCATTATTTTCACTTGCCTTCTTTTCTATCAGAGTAGTTATAAGTGTCTGTGGTTCTTCATATTCCTCCGTCACTGCTTGCCATATGTCAAATCCAAGGGACATTAAATAAGTATTCATCTTTATGCTAAAAAAAAACATAATTCATCCCATCAAATAAAGGTGCCTTATTTGTATAAAATCCTTCATGCGATCCAACCATCATGTTTTCCCAATCTACCTTCAAGCTATAAAACTTTTTCAAAAGGAACCTGATCTGATACCAATTGTTAAGCATGAAATATACTGAGAGGGGGGGTGAATCAATATATTATATATCTTTTTACTTAATGTGATTTCTTTTATTTAGCCACATAATCACACATTCAAGATATGCAATAAAATTGAAACAATAATTTACACCACACGAGAGAGAGAGAGAGAGAGAGAGAGAGAGAGAGAGAGAGAGAGAGAGAGAGAGAGAGAGAGAGAGAGAGAGAGAGAGAGAGAGAGAGAGAGAGAGAGAGAGAGAGAGAGAGAGAGAGAGAGAGACTAGATTTTTATGTGGAAACCCAAAGTGGAAAAAACCACATAGAACAATCTCAAGTATATGAATGAGCACTAAATCAAAATACAAAATTCACAAGCACCAACTCAAAATACAAAGTTCACAAGCACCAACTTGCAAGAGCACCAACCCCTTTGCTAAGCACTAACACAACAACTATTTGTGAGCACCAACCCAAAGGAGCACCAACCCCTTGCAAAGATTTATGAGCACCAACCCCTCTTGTGTATAAAACACAACAATCTCTCAATGTTGTTTACTCAACAAATAATAGAACTCTACAATATCTCTTACTTTTCTCTCTTTGAAAACAAATACAAATTATGCACTCTCTTGTATATTACAAATGGCTTCTCAAGCATTTATTTATAGATTTCCAATTGACCTTTGGCATTCACCCTTTGTGACCCTTCAATACTCATGGAAAATGGCACCAAACTTGCATTACCCTTCGTATCCTTGCATTTGAAAAGTCATATAGTGACCCTTCATAAGCAAAAGCATCCTTTCCTCTTTTGTCTTTATCTTGGTGAATTTTCATATTCCTTAAAGTGTTCCTTTAGGGAAAAATGTGCCATACCTCTTTTGTCTTCACATGGTGAATCTTGGAATTCCTCAAGATGACTCTTCATTAGAAAATGCATCCCATTCCTCTTTCATCTTTTACCCTATGACTCTTTGACTTCTCCATGGGTCCTCTTTTGACCTATATGCAACCAAAAATATATTCATTAATATTAAATAAATATTAACACACATTAGCTAAGAAATAAATATTAAAAACACCATTAAATGCAATGGGGCCTTTATCACCAATAATGATAGACCTTTGACATCAATGACAATATTTACAACAAACTCATATCAACCTCTATAGGAGGAGGTAGAGATATGAGGTGACACTCCACAAACCTTAGGAGTAATGAAGCTAGAGACTTAGGTAAATGTGTAAATTTTCTCCTTAGTGCATTAGATAAGACAAGCTAATTAAGTTGTTGTGACACCACATTAATTGTGGTAGTTGTTTCCTTCTTAGGTTTATGAGGTTTTACCTTGTAGATTGGTTTGATAGTAAATTTGGTATTTGATGTAGTTGGTGTGTTTTATACATACTTAAGATTATTAAATTAGATAAGTTTCATTTCACCATCATGACAAATATGGCATAAGTCATCAAAAAATTTGAATTTTTTGAAAATAATAGGCTCATGTAATGGGGCAATAAAACTTTGATTGAATATGTCTTATAGCTCTTTATCTGCCATTGGATTGGTCATTTTATCTAACATTATCTTGTACCTCAAGACATATTTATTGATAGATTCATTAGTTCCTTATTTTATTTTTGTAATTTGAGCATAGAAAACCTTATCGATGATATTGATAGAGAAGTGTGCTAAGATATTTGAATGCATTTATTAAGATTATTAAATCATATAACCACCTTAGAGCATAGTATTTTAATCTCCTTGGAGATAATTTGGTCAAAATTTTATCATTGGAGGCATAATAAAGGCATGCCACATAGAATGATCGAAGATGTTATCCAGGATCACCATTGCCATCATAAATATGAATTTAGGTGCAACAAAACCAATTGGAAAGGGGTGTAAAGATATCTCTGGTGCAAGATCAGTATGTAACACCTCTTATGAATCAACAATGTAAGGTGATTTTATAGAATTTATTCAATATTTTTAACCTTAGTTTTTAAAAGTTTTATCTTATAAGCATATGATGAGCAGATGAAGTAGAAAGGTTATATGGGGTTAAATATAAATAGATAGAAAGATGAATTCCATTTATAGGCCTCATCATTATCCCACAAATTATTCTTTTTCATGTATTTTTGTAATGAAATTAGAGTAGTTTAGAATAAGAATACTTGAAATATAAACAAAAACTTCTTAAATCACAGGGCTTAGTATATCCATTAGTCAGCGTAGGAAGGTGCCCTCTATTATTCTAAATCACTTATCATCTCTTAAAACCATTTTACACATTTATCTAAACTTTACCCTGTCTAATTAGGGAAGGGGTACCATGAAGGATATTATTTCAATATCAAACCAATCAATTTAATATTTTGTTTCTTCAATCCATTAGCATATATTTTGGATCTTACATTTGTAACATTGTAATATTAGAAAGAATAAGGCTTTTTCTTCTTTAAATGGAAGGTAAGTTCCCTCCATATATCCCACAAGAATCAAGTCTCTTTATAAACTTCATTATAATGAGACATATTGTAATTGAGATCCTCATGGTAGTGATTCATTATTGTTTGATCTATTATTAGAAAACATAATAATTGTGCCACCTAAGTAATGATCAAATCTGGGTTCTCAAATTCAATCCTACGATTTGGTATGTAGAATTTTATTTTAGGATCAATCAGAGTTTACAAAGCAATGAGAGATTCAAACACATGTGACAATAAAAAATGATAATATTATTTTACAAACTATTCAATTAATTTCATATGAAGCAATACAAAGAACTTATATAGGAATGCATAAGTTATATATGGGCATCTTGAGATCCCTATAAACTCTCTCTGACTAACCTCCAAACTATACACAAAATATATTATTATAACAATATATTTGTGTAACTAACAAAATAACTGTCCATGTAAATTTATATTTACCAAAGTAAATACCAATTTAAACTCTAATCCTTAACATCCCCCCCCTTAGTTTTTACATGGGGAGAATGTATATATTCAAGAATTGGGCCAAATAAAATTATATGCCAGCACATAATTTTAGGTCTACATACTAATATTTGAATATTGATGTCTGAATCTTGATGCACATGACCACTACTATTCAAAGAACACATCCCAAATTTACTCCAAGTGAATGCAATAGATATTTCACTAGTTGATCATCTTCATAAAGAAGTATGGTAGTCAAAGGATCTTTAAAGTTAGAGGATTTTTGAAGTTTGCTTCCCTCCTATACAACTGTTGCCACATTCCATTCTATCTACACTTTATTTTTCTCCAATCTAGCATGGGAATAAAAACACACAATATTAGAAAATGAAATATCATGAGGAATAAATGCTTATTATCATCTTATGTATCCTCTATTAATATTTTTTTCTACCCAAATAAAAATAACATAGATAATTTCCACTACCACTGAAGAACTATCCTTGGTGTCATCTGATTTGGCATAAAACATACCACACTAAAAAAGTGAAAAAACACACCACACAAAAGATGTTACCAAATATTCTGGGCCCCATTTTGGTGACTGATGAGAGGTTATTAAACCTATATCCTCTATTTCCTCCATCCTCCAATATACACTCCTTAGCTGATGAAGAGCGAAACACAATTGTTTCCTCATTGGGTGTACTTGCCTCCTAATGTGTAACAATTCCTAGGATGTCAAGGTTGCCCAAAAACACATCCTTTTACAAATTATTTTTTATTTTTTACAATTTTTGACAAGGGACCCTAAAATAAATACTTCAACATTATACTCTTTGAAAAAAATGACAAACTTTATTGACTTTGAATTTTTTGATATAAAAATTAATCTTGACACATTTTTAATGAATTTAACCTATTTGACATAAGTATGAAACTCTAGACTTAAAAATACTCAAATAACATACTATTGACAAAATTGTGACTCAACAAAATATAAATTTTCACTATGATATTGATAAATATTTCAAACACAACAAACCTAAACCTATATAACATAAAGCAAACTAATGTCAATAATATTATAAGAAATGTGAAAACTTTTAAAATTGACATAATTAGTATTGATCAAATTATTGATCACTCTACATATGAAACAATTATTGAAATAACACTAGAAAAGACTTAATCGACTATTATAATAAATTAAACTAACCTAAAATAAATGAACAAAAGACAATATGGTTTGACTAACCATATAACATAATATGATACCTTTTAAAACTATATACCTAAAAAAAACTCATACGAAGATATTATTCTCAAAAATACTAAAGACTAATACATTTAAAAAAAAACTAGATTGGTTTTTAATACTAATGAATGTAGAATATAAATGCATATATTCTATAATAGCAACTTATAAAACCATAAACCTAAACACAAAAAGATGTGTGTTTAAATACTTAAAAGCAAGTATTAAAAATAAATAAATTAAACAACTTTGTAGCAACTAGAAATGACAGAGATGGTGAAGTGAGTGGGAGGAATCCAATGCATTATTTAATGCTAAGAATATAATGAATTTAGATTAATAAATAGACCTAACCATTGTATATCTATTAAAAAAATCAACAACTATGTGAATTTTTTGGACAAAGAGAAGAATGTTACTCAGTACTTGGTGGAAAATGATTGCACAAATTGGTAGACTGTAGAGAATGACACATGTCAGGTTTACATGCAAGCTAAATGAGATGGTAGTAGTTAGGTTTAGTTACAAATAAAAAACACCAATCAAATGCTCAGTGAGTGTGTAGCTTCCTATGCCTATACAAATCTCCTTCAATACAACACGATCATACCAATGTATGAGCTATTTGATGTAGCCTATTGAGTTGAGATGAATCTCAAGTGTAATGTCAAATCCAATGAGTAACAAGACTGATATTATGATAATTCAATTTACTAATCCCATAATACAATGCTAAGCCAATGGTAAAAACTAATATCACCAATAATTAGTGAAAAACAAACCCTTATGAATGTGAAAAGAGTCTAGTAAAGACTGTTATTTTTCATGAATTGGGGAAAATCAGCACTACCCATATAAATAAATCATTGATTCATTACAATAATTTCATGCTTTGATACTATATTTTAATATCAATTAGAGTTTACAAAGCAATGAGAGAGTCAAACATAGGTGACAATAAAAAATGATAATATTATTCTACACACTATTTAATTAATTTCGTATGAAAAAATACAAAACACTTATATAGGAGTGCATAAGCTATATATGGGGATCCTAAGATCCCTATAAAATCTCTCTAACTAACCTAAAAACTATATATGAAATATATTGTTACAACAATATATTCATATAACTAACAAAATAACCATCCAAGTAAATATATATTTACCAAAGTAAATACCAATGTAAACTCTAATCCTTATCATTTTCTACCTAAATGTATTCTAAAAAATCTTTCTTATCAAATTATTTATAAAATAGGAATAATAATATTTCATGTTAGATATATCCAATTAAAGGGTTAGGGTTCCATTCATTATCAAATATCACAACATAATCATGTTGGTAGAAATCACAAAGTAGGTCTTTTGTTTCTATTGAGCCATGGAAATAACCTTCACAATATGAAATGGGATAACCTATCATTTAATTATGTTAAGATACGATCCTAAAATTTTAATACTAATTCAAACTATCATTTAAATATAATGCATAGAGCCTATAAGGTGTTATACAACTCAACATATCCATGGACACATATTGGTCAACATGAACATTAAATGAGTTATCTATAGGATGGGGTTTCTTAAGGATTTCAACAAGAGAAGCCATAATAAAGGTTTCAAATTTAGGCAAAACCACACAATAAATAATCAAAATTCCTAAGGACAACATATGAATAAGCATTCCTTAAACTATGGCCATGAAATAAATCACATCTAAAAAATAAATAGAGGAATTTGAAAGAAATTTTTTGTTGAAAGAGAAACCCTAAAGGTAATCTAGGGTTTGGTTCAAAATACAAAGTTTGGGTTCACTAGATGTTTATCCCTAAATTTAGATAGGGGGATATCTAGGGTTAATAGGGTTATATTATATTTTACATGACCAAATGTTTTAGGAGGAGGATGTGTATTGTATGTATGATGCACTTAAAAAGTATTATTAGTATTTGTTGCCTTATTTTTTGGAAATGGGTCATTGAATATTTAAAGCTTATAATTACCATTTTATTATAGTCTAGGATCCTTTATATGTGTGTTTATATAAATAATGTTACCATATAAATATCTTGTATAGTATTTCTCAACTTATAACATCTTTTGGTAGAGTTCCTAACATAGGTGATAATAAAAATAAACATTTTGATCATATCCTCTAGGTAAATTTTTACTCATGTCAACCTCTAGTGGCAGAAGGAGGGATATGAGGTTAGATTCCAATAGTGTTTTTAAAAGTTTTTGATGAGTTTGAGTTAAACTCAAAAACTTACTCTTTTGTGGATTAGATAAGAGAATATAATCATAGGTTGTGATACTACATTAATCGTTTCAATTATCTCATTCGTAGTCTTAGTGTGGGTTTTATACACACTAGAAAAACTTACAAGTTAGCCTCTAAGGATCAATAAATAAAAATAAACTTCAAGTCATGAGTTATGGGGTATTGGGTTTTGTAAATAACCTGGTGGTGAAATAGTGGTGATATGAGTAGTTTTTTTACCTTGGATGGTTCAGATAGGACTTGAGTCTAGATCTAATTGACATGGGTGGATTGATTATGAGTCTAACCTAAGGTGGGTAGGATCAAAAGAAACTAAAAAAATAAATGTAGGGAAGAGAAGAAGGTTTTTGAATCAAACAAGATGAAACCCTTTTAGTTAGATATTGAACTAGGGGTTGGATAAATAATCAGGAACTAATGCTTCCTACAAGTTTCTATTAGCACACAGACAATCAAACATTATTAAGAGTCCAAGGAAATAATAATATAGTGAAATTTAGTGCACATAATCAAAGTTTATTGTGATAGTAAGATCTTAATTTCACATCTATAAAAGGAGATTATGATTATTACACAAAAGCATTAAGATTAGTTACTGCATAAAATGAATAACTATATCAAAATAACATTCATACATAACCAAAAGACTAAGATACCAGATTGATGGAACTTATTTTCAAATTCATAAATTTAAAGAAGAAAAATATTTGCATATCAAGACCAATTGTAAAATAATCCTTAAAATTTACAATTAATCTTAATAGCCAAAATTATCCTCCCTTTGGGATTGGAAGGATACAAATATATATATGTTTGGGGAGGGGATGCCTCATCCTCCAAGTGAAGTCTAAATTTAAATTTCTAATTATAGAATTATGTGTCAAAAATTCATGCATAACATGCATGTATGAATTTCATGTACATAAATAATATTACTCAACCAAAATATAATACATATATGTGAATAAATTTGGAACCACTAGCCTCAACTTAATTTAAACATGAAAATACATATATATGCTTAAGGTGGTGCTGATGTGGAACCACTAGAAGAGGAAAATGATTGCATGACAATGATTAAAACTAAATTAATTAAATTAGTCATTATATCCCCTTGAGGAATAAAATTTGGCTCTATTAGAGTATGCATTACTACATATCTGAAAAACTAGGGGCCTTGTGATGATGTGGCAACAAATATAGTTAATTGTGTGTTTGGTGTTATCCTGGGATTTTCCTATGTAGCTTTGAGTTTTTCAAATAATGCATATGAAACCTCAAACTCTTTATAGATAATATAAAAATTAATTATGGAAGGTTAAATATTTTGATGTCTTCAATCATCAACCTTATATGCTTTATTTTAGAGGCCTTAAATCCTAGTTTGAGGACTTCAACCTTAGTCACTCTATCTTTCACAAAATTGATTAGGTACAACATTTCTTCATTAGTATTAGATAGTGCCCTCAACTTCCTTCTTAAATATATCCATAATTTGCTTAAGAAGTGATTCAAAACTAGGCATGTTTACTAGTTTCCTGATGGAGGTTATCACATATGTGACCCTCATATCCTTCAAGATATCTAAGGCCTCACTTTATTGACCTGTAAACAACGCTATAAAGGATTTCATTTGTGCATGACAATTAAGTTCAGGTGACTGTATACACTATTTTTTGCACACCAAACTAGGTAGTTGAGTCCCTTTTCAAATTCATTCAATTGATTCCAAATTTTTAGTATCTTCACCCTTTCAGACTAAGACTCACCCCTAGAGACTTAAATTGTATTGAAAATGTTGTATATGTTTTTGGCTTCAATTTGGACATTGTCCATAATTTCTTAGGGAGCATGAATGATTTGTCTATGAATCAGTCTATGTTGTGTTTGTTATTTACTTTTATACATTTATTTCATGGCCTACTCAGTTGAATCCACAAAAGAGAAAAAATCCTTTGCATATTCTATAGGGTCACTTGGATTTTGTTTGGGCTTCTTGGCCAAGGGAAACTTATTTTCCCTTTGTTCTAGCATTACCTCCTCCTCTGTGCTAGTTTTCACCCCTTTCCTCTTTCTCACCCATTTAATTGTACCACTTTGATTCAAAATGGGTGAAAAATATGGGTGATTACATAAGGACCAAATTTTGTCTTCTATCTCTCTAGCCTTATAACTCTTTAACCCATTTGGGCATAATGAGTTCTCTTTATTCTTTAGACTGGTTGGGGTCTATAGAGGTAGGAGGTGTTGTAATAATTGGAGGTGGAGTAATCAATGGAGGTTTAATTTAAGTGCTTATTTGGATGGGAAATTAGAGGGGTTGATGAATAATCATTTTCCATCTTGATACTTTTCTTTTAGGGATGATTTTTTCCACATACTTTGTCTAGCCTAGGATTTTCAAAATTGTCATTGTGGTAAACTATGTGGGTGTAGATTGAGGCAATATTACCTCTAATGGAGATGAATATTTTGGGGGATAGGTGACCCTTGAGGATTTAAAATATAAATTGATACTAAATTCTTGAAATAAACCATTTTCTTAAGATCCATTATTTACATTGGTGAAGAAAGAATGGAAGAACCAATATAACTATAAATTAGTGGCCTAGGACTAGTAGGTGTCAAATTTAAAACTTGAGTATCTATAATAGTAAGGGAAGAATCAAGAGAATACTTTACCTTATTAATATTCTACATTTCTTCTTTAGTAAGAATTTGCTAGCCTAGTTCCCCAACTAGAGTTTCTTCTTCATTCAAGCTTCCCGAACTTATGGATTTTGCCTTTTCTAGATTTACCTCTTCCTCTGTTTCATCTTGGACTCTTGATTCACTTAATTCTTGATCTGGTCCTTTCATAATTTATACATATTATTCCTCTTTATCTATGGGATAATCAACTAGTGAAATAAAATTTCAGGTTCTTCCTCATCAAGGGATCCTCTTGGGGAAGTTAGACCTAATGATAGCCTTTGTTTTAGATGTTGAATTTTGAAGGAGGCTGAGAGAACTCTAGATTTAACCTTGTGAGTAGTGGTAGGTGGAATATGAGGTGAAGGGGAAGATGAAGGATCCATATTAGTAGGATATACTACTATAGGTGATGGTGGAGGGATAGGTAGTGGAACAATAATGGTGAAGGTAAGAGTGGATAAACATGAGACTAGTATAGTAGGGAATATTTGAGGAGATGTCCCCTTATTAGTGGTAATGGGTGTAGATGGACTCAATTGAGGTGTTTGAGGGGAATGAGGAGTAGATGGGAGAGATGATAAATTACTTTTTAGAACCCAAAATATAATTACTTGTGTAACTAAAGTGGAGTGAGAAGTGCCCAAGATAATGCACTTGTTTATGCATCTAGAGGAGGTGAAGTCCCAAAAACTGTTGTTTTCATGCCTAAAGTGGTATCAACTAGATTAATGGAGGTAAAATGAGGAATATGAAGGATTTTTAAAATCTCCTTCCTAATATGGATATTATGCTCCCTTTGACTATTAGGCTCTCCCTATAATAGATTAGTCTCTTCTTATATGGGAGAGGGAGGTTGATCCTAATCGGTTATGTATTAAGGATGAAGTTGAGGCCAATTATGAATCCAATCCCTTTACACTTCATTTAAATTTTCGTTTGCTTGTTCCTTGGTGATTTATGGGTCATATTATATGGCTTGAGCATTTATCATTTACATCTCATTATCCCTCATGTGAGTCTAGACCTTAGAATCATCTGAAGCATTCAAAAAGATACCATCATGTTCATATTCTTGGTGATCATTTATAATGGTCACCCCTTTTATTTCTTTGAGTAAATTAATATAATTACTAAAATTTCCCTTAGGATCCCATTCTTTTAATTTGGCCACCTTTAAATTAATATGGGCTTTGACCTTTCCCACTTGATTGAGGTGTGACCTTACCACAAACTAAATCTACCTAATTATTAAGGGAGTCTTAAGATAATTATCTTGGTATTTGAGGCTGAGATCCTCATCTACACTATTATACAATTGGTGTGTAATTTATTATTATGCCACTTTGTCTAAGACATGGCATGGAAAAAATGAAAGGGGTGATCTTGTTCCTTCAATCCTAATGATGGTATAGTATGTATATTACCAATAATCTCCCATTTTGGATATGTTTCTTCTCAAAAATTTAGATAGTTAGGGCATATGAGTTTCATAAATATCTTAATAGACTTGAGGATAAACATCTTAAAAAATTATAATAATATCATTCTTAAATCTATAAACAAGTGAGAAAGAATAGTCCTCATAAATCTTATTATTCAAGTACTTGATAGATGGATTCCATAGTTCCCCATGAGCTATGTGGACCATCCCAATGACTACATCCAATAAATAGGACATCATATAAAAACTACCATAGGCTGGCCTCTATTTGAGTCTAAACATTAATGCCTTTAATCTAACATTGATAATTTTACCCATGGCTAAAATTTTGTCTGAATTCATAAGAATATCCAAGAATGGGACCCATTCTACCTACATGTAAGTAATATTGGTGAAGCCATACAACCTATTTATAAGGTCCATTGATACCCTAATACTTATTCTAAACTTGATTATGACATTAGAGGAAATACCTCCCTTGGGATTCAACCATTCCTCTTTCACTAACCGTTGTTTCAACTTTCCCTCTACTATGTTATGCTCCATCCATACATTGGTTAAAATCTAATTATTGGCAACTTTGAGATCTAGAATCCTAAGGTACCTCTCAAACACCCTCCCTAAAATATATGCGACTACATCTTTTCATTTCCTAATATGTAAGTAATCTCCTTTCAAGTGCCATTAAATAATAAATCACAAAGCATGTTTATATAGGGCATTACCTTTGGTTTTATAGCCATAATATGTAGTCCCATATTATTTATTGATATCAAGTCATGCATGTATTGAATAGCCTCTTGAGATAGAATATCTTGTGAGGAGTATGGCACTATTGTCTCTGTTACATTCTAGATGGTTGAGTAATAAGGAAACTTGAAATCTAAGGTACCCTTGTCTAATACAATGTCTACATATTTAGTGCTCTCAGAGATGGAGTATGAGGAAGGGGATTGGATGTGAGATGGTTTTTGAAAAGCCATTTTAGTAATATGAGATCATGTATCAACTTTTCAAACTATTTGAATGTTCTTACATATTCATTGAAAAAAACTAGGGATTTTGGTTGCTTGAAAGCTTAGAATTTCAATGTTCAACTTATATATTAATGGTGAAGTGACTCATCTTTGTTTAGATTTTGCATATATTGCCAAACCCAAAGTCTTGAATGCAAATTTCATGCAACATCAATGTGAATAATGGATTTTTATTTTGTTCTTATTTATATTTAATTTTTTCAATTAGCTTTGGTGAGTTATTGTTTGCCATATGGTAAATTTTTGCTAACTTCATGTGTCCAATCAACATTTTAAGATAAGTGTTGATCTCTCACTTACCAACATTCACTTAGTTATTTAAATATTTTTATATATTCTATCCATGCATCTCTTTGATCATGACACTTGTCTTCATCTCATTTACCTGTGGTCCTTAGGCTTATGATCTTGCTCTAATGCTCTATGGGAAACAAGCTATCAGGATTGAGCCATGTGGAGTGATCTCAAGGATATGGACCTATTTGAAATTTCAAACTCTATAGTCTTTTAGGAGGGATCTAGGTGGTTAGTATGTTGACACATGGCATGATCTTAGGTCTTACGAACTTGAGACTTGGGACTACAGGGTCATTAACTTTGTATATCTCCCAAAGTGCTCTGAGTAAATGGGATTGTGCCACCTATCATGATCTTGAAACTTAGCGCTCTTAGAATACTTAGGCTTTGCTTCAAAATTTCAAGTTTTGGGTTTATGGAGTTATGCCATGTGGCATGATCTCAAGGTTTTTGGGACTCAAAAGACTTAAAAATTTTTAGGAAGCAAATTTTATCCTGATTGAATGTGGTCTTGCCATGTGGATGGCTTGCGACAATCTAGCTATCAATAAGGTACAATTTTTTAAATTTAACTATGATGAGCTCAGATTAACATTATGATGCCACTTGTCTAAATCATGGGGATTTGTGTTCTTGGGGATTTTGAATTTTTGTGAAGGCTAAAGGGTCAAAGATCAACATGGTCCTACCACTTGTCCTGATCTTGAAATTTTAGAACTTGAGGAAAATACATATTTAGGAGCTCTAGCTATGAATAACTTGCAAGTATTTGAAATAGTCTTACATGCACATACAATCATATAAACACTAGGACATAACATATTATCTCTATTCATCAACAAAATCATAAGGTCAACTTTTGAGAGAAATTATGAAGATCCAAGGTTTAAAATGAATCATAAATAATGCCCAAGATTTGATTTTCATAATTTTAGAATTATGTTATTTTGACTTAGACTTTTGAAAATAACCTTAGACTTATGCATCTAAAAAAAGATGTCATGGTTTGCCAAGGCTCATAAGACCTTAAAAAAGGTTTTTTAAACAATATTGGTCCCTATTTGAATTCAATAAATGTGTGTGTGTGTGTGTGTGTGTTAGGGCACAATACTTAGTATAATTATATTTTACCTTGTAGTTTGGTTTTATTTGAAACTTGGTTTTTGGAGTAGCTAAAGTATTAGGTGCATAATTGAATTTTTTCAAAGCTATGAGTTTGACTTCTCAATCTCTCATTTTATGGCATAACTCATTAAAAGGCTTATATTTATTGAATAATATAGTCTTGTGGAGTGGTGAAATAAAATTTTGCTTGAATATGTCTTTTAAATCATTATCTTTCATATTATTGGTCATCTTATCTAGCATGGTATTTTACAAAAGCATAAACCTATTGATTGGCTCATTGTACCCTTGTTTGATTTTGAAAATTTATGCATAAGATAGTTTTTCATCAATGTTTATGGAAACATGTGCTATAAATTGATATTAAAAATTAAGGAATGAATTAATTTATCAGGGGGAAGTCATATAACAATAAAAAATTAAAATATTTGAGACTTTTTAGAAATAGTTTGGCTAAAAACCAATTATTGGTTGTATAATCCAATCATGGTACATGGAAGGATTAGAGATGTTGTTTAGGATCGCCTTTACCATCAAAAAATGAAATATTAGGATATAAAAAACATATAGGTATGGGATAATCAATAATATTATGTGATAATGGATTATGGAGAAAAGTATGTGATTCCATTGAATGCCCATCTCTAGAAGTAACTTGCTATAACTATAACACCTTAAGTAGCAGAACTAAACTGCTCTACTAGAGGGAACATGCAAGAAGAAAGACTAATTATGTAATATGCATATGCATCATAGGGTTAGAGTAAGTCCCTTTTTTATGAATAGGCATGGAAATCTTTGGGAAACCTTGTGTTGTCCCCACACCTTGGGTGGACATCACATGTGTAACTAGAGGTGTATATGTAAGAATAATATTAATAAGAGTGGTATGGAGATCTATTATTAGATTGGTAAATTGAGAGGGTTGGTTCATAATATTAAAGGGCTCATTCTATTGTGACTTAAATGTGGTGATCCTAACTTTATGGTGGAATTAGATACTAGGATTAAGTTTAAAATCTTATTTAGTTCTAGAGAGTTTTGGTGAATTCAGTGTCAAAAATTAGATAAGGATTTGAACTAGTCCATATCCACCCAATTAAGTTCAATAAGATCAATACTATTTTTATCTTCATGAGCACATTGATTATCTTTATTATCCTTATTATCATGTTATAAATCATACATCTAAACATAATCATCTATTGTACATATTTACAAGTAATCACATCATCAAAAAAGAGGAAACCTTCATTTTATTATTATCCATTTTATATGAAGCCAAAGGAATATGATTATGATTTATATTGGGCCCACTTAATATAGCATTATTAATTATAGGGATAAGTAAAATGGCATATGATGAAATCATGCAAGTAGGCATAAATTTAAGGCCAAAGGTATGTGTAAATTGAGATCAGAAATCAGGTCTAAAAATTAAACTCTAAGGCATAAATTTGAAAACCCTAGAGAGAAGGATGAAACCCTAAGGGAAACCTAGGGTTTTGCAATGTTCAAGAAATATCTAGGTTCACCAATATGTTTTACACTATTTTGTATTAATGTTAACCCTAATTAAGATAGAAGCCATTGTAATAATTTTGATTACAATATATGACCATTAAACACAAATCTGAATGTAAAATATTGGAATTGATTTGACAATTACATTTTATAAATATGAAAAGTAAAAATAGGATTTATACTTAGGTTTTCATACTCTTTTTAAGATTGACATAAGTTATAGGTGGTAGGAAGCGAAGAATACTAGATTGTGAGTCACTCAGATCAAGATCTACATATTTTCCTATCCTCAGTGGTATCATTAGCCTTAGGTAGGATGTTATCATTTGGATGGTACATTCCCTATTGGATGATTTTATCCCGTTTTCCCTATATTATGATATGAACCTCTATGATAAGTTTTTATATTTTTTATGTGTTATCCCTAGGTTTGGTTGTATGCATGACACCCCAAAATGGATCTCCTTCTCTTTAAAACCATATGTTTAATTTAATCATAATTTAGTCTTGAAAAGGGGGGAAATGGTGGGTTGAGATGACCACAACCATTCCCCAATGATTGGTTGAGCATTGCCTACATATCCAATACTCAAAGGAGGGAAATCAAACCACATTTATTTCTCCCCATTAGGTGTTTGTGTTGGTGAAATAGTGTTCATTAAATGTATATAACTTATGATCCAAAAACACTTATAAAATGACAATTTTGGATTGGTGCTTGAGTGCTTCAAATTTGGTAAGGACTTAGTTTTAGTGACTTATTTAAAATTTGTGAAGATTAGGATATTTCTATAGAATGTATAAATGTTTTAGTGTGCTTGATAGATAAGTGGTAGATGATCAATAATCCTAAACTTATTTTGCATTTATATGAGTCTGATTAGGTAATTTATCATACAACCAAAATTATAGTTACATGGGTTGACCCATATGTATGATTTGATTTTGAAAATTGACCATTGTTATCTTAAGTATGGAAATATACGACTTGTTATTGTTTAAATGGTATAGTCTAAGTCTTACATTTTTGTCTAGGAGATGGGAACACTAATGTGATAATTTGTAGATATCTGAGTATTATAGTTTACTAGTTTAGAATATATTAGGGAAATTATTGTAGGTACCTGATAGCAACATGGAAGGATTAGGCCCATATATATATTTGAAGGATAAGTTATATATGTGTGCATAAGTCATGTTGGGTGAAGGTAGGTCAAAACTAAAATGTCAAGGTGTTTAATACTATATTTTAGTATTTACACTTCTAACATGTCTAATTCACACTGAACATTTTGTGGTCACATGAAATATAGGGTACATATAAATTTATACATCCCTATATTTTAAGGTAAAATAAATTCAAATTCCCTAGATATGTGTCTTAACTTAATTTGTTCATATTATATGGTTAATCAAATATATAATCAAGAAAACATTACAATCACTCTTATGAAAACTTATTTATTGGTAAATAAATGGTGGGAAAACTACTACACTTCACATGAAAATTATTAAGATGAGGATGAGGTTAATTTAGACACATATGTAGACACATAGACTGGTTTCATAGAATCACTTAAATAAACTTATTACCTTGTTGGAAAATATTATGACCAATGAATCAAGTTCTCGTAATTATTCCGAGGCTAGGATCAATTTGTGTAGTAATATGCAAATACACTTTATTCTATGGTGTTCAATATAGGTACTAAATATTTAGATCACTTTATTAGTGTTAAGTATAGGTAGGTATTGAGGTCGCATATCTAGTTATATATTTTTCTTTTATAGATCTCTTCAATTGGAGAAGCCTAAAAATTTTCTTACAAGATTAAAGCAAAAGACAAGGATAATACTAAGACAAAATATTCTAATTCTCATACCAAGAAGTAGTGTAAGATTACCAATCATAATTACAAACTAATAAATGGTTCCAAGCATCCTATAGAGAAGAACTGATAATTGTTAAAAGACAAGAACAAACATTCTAGGACTTGTGATTGATGTTTAGTTCATAACTCCAATAGTCATTATAATGAGGAGTGGTTTTATAAGAATAATATACTTTAATAGATTAAATAAATAGGTACAAGCATTATGGCTCCATCTAAGGTTAATAATATCATGGAGTACAAACCTAATGCCATGGTGGGTATTGTAAACATCTCTACTACCCTTTCATAAATAGAGTAAGTAGAAATATTGTTCCATTATCAAATGTGGATCAATTCTAAACCAATACACTTCATCATTGAAAATTTAATTAAAAATAATATGAATCCCCCTAAAGTATTTTAAATACTAAAATTACCACTAACGTATCATCCAAAACCATAATCCATTGGATGGTTCAATGTGGGATCTGAGAAACATTTCACTTAATAGTGTCAAATGGTGTACAACATCAAGCCATTCCAAGGTAAAATCATTTGAAATGCATCTCCATTAAAGGTATGTGATGTTTACTTTGATAACCCTATCTTTACCATTAACATGCAATCTTTGAGGAAATCCTATAAGTGTCATTGTAGATGTTGGTGATAAGATATACTACATACCATAAGTAGTTATCAAGTTATCACTCATTAGTACAAAATAGTGGAAGAATCTAGTCACATATATTAAAACATTTTTGATGTTTATTGTGAGGTCTGAATGTAAGAACATCCTTGTGGCACAAATTCTCACCACACTTTCTCCAATAATAGTAGCAAATACCTTAAAATGAACCACATGTTAGAAGAGTAAAAGGACCTCTTTTAGTCACCAAAGGAAGTGCCTACACATTATGTGGTGAAGGATAATATTTATTTAATTCATGGACTTATTATACCTAGTTCATATTTATACTAAAAATCTTTTTCAGATAATAAGGAGATCAAGCAACAGATACATGAACTTGTGGATAAAGGACATATCATTCCTAGCTCATCACTTTGTGGTAGCCTAATTGAAATTAAAATAAATAAGGTTGGTATATGGAGGTTTGTAATTAATTACATAAATCTCTAAAATATCACAATGAAGAACCACTATCATCTTCCCATGATTAAAGATTAGTTGGACCAACTCTATGGTGAAAAATTATTGATCAAAATTGATCTCAAGTCTAGATATCACCAAATTCCTATGGAACCTAGAGACATATAAAAGAAAATATTCAAGGCCAAAGAAGGTTTGTTTGATTGGTAGGTTATGACCTTTAGATTAACCAATGCTCTAGACACATTCATTTAGATGATGAATGAAAATCTTAGGCTGTTCACACTCCATTTATTGTAGTCTATTTTGAAGACATCTTAATATTTAGAAAAACATGGGATGAAAATTTATGTCATATAGAAGAAAAAATGTACGTAAACATGGAAAAATATTCATTTTTCATGCAAAAAATTATAGTATCTATGATACATTATGGATTCACAAGGAGTACATGTGAACTCAACTAGGAATGAATTCATTCAAGAATGGCCACATCCATAGATTCATAGTTTCTTGGGATTATAAAATTTATAAAACATATTTATAGTTGGTTTCTCTCATGTGACTTGGAATCTAAATCATGTCACCAAATGTGGTGCTAAGGAAAATTTCATCTAGTCAGTTACACAATAGAAAGCATTAAAAGAATTGAAAGGTAAATTTTTAATACACTAGTACTTGTGTACTAGATCATCAACAACCATATTATATTAAGACCGATGCATAAGACTATACAATTGAAGTAGTCCTCACTCAATATGGTCATCTAGTTACTTACCATAGTGATTTTTCACAATACTTGTAAGAAACTACTCAACATATGATATCAATCTTTATGCTATTATTTACGATTGTAAGCATTGGAATCATTATAACTTAGGAAATGATACTATGATACATAAAAATAAAAAATCACTTTAATTATTATAAAATTATTGTAGACACCCTATTTTGGCTGCAACCATGTTCCAACTAGACTTCAAATTGATTTCTACCAAATGATGAAAATTAAGCCTAGGAATCAATGAATATCTCAATTTCATCCACACATCAAACATTAATACCTAAAATCGTGTTGAGGCATCCCTATTTGGGGTATTATCTTGTATGCAATAATAACCTCTCATAGAATCATTTCCAGTCAAATTATGACCTAGAAAATTGATAGATTGGCCTTTTGAACCATTAAGCAGGGCACTTAAACAATTCTTAAAATGAAAAAAATACTCAGTATAATGAAATAACTAAGTAAATCTAATTAAAATTTTAAGTGAAATTTCCATGTGTAATTAGTGAATATTGATTTTTTAAAAAGAAAATTCTAATAAAATTGAGGTCACGATGATGTGATTATCCTCAAAGTCAAGGAATTGGAAATATCTCCTTTAAAGCCTTAAATTCAAAAGTAGAGAGCCATTCTTAATAAATGGGACCTCTACCCTAGATATTGATTTCTTGTCCCCTCCCTAACTTAACTAGGGTTAAACTAAATTAACCATATTTAAAACTAACCTAATTATACTTGAGTTAGAGTTAGTTGGAGAACCTATAAATAGACTTTCCAAGGCCATTCTAAAAGGAAGCTTTCTTGTGTAATGTTATAATGCAAAATTATCGATAGATTAATTCATCTTTCCAAAGCCAAGCCAAACAAATCTAAAGTGACAAGGATAAATTATGCAAGGAGCACCATTGTTAAAGACTCTTTGAGCACATGATCAAGCACATTCTTTCAAGGAAAATGTGTAAATATTTCTCACAAGGAAGGTGAATGATACTTGTTTTGTCTTCTTTTATTTATTACTTGCATTGTTCTCTTTCTCCTTAAGTAGATAGGCTTGAGGCATTAGATTTTATGTGTATTTATTGATGTTTATCATACTAACTCTTGAATAACTCCACTCTTAGATTCCTATCTTACATAATGGCATGCTTAGTGGACCACACACCCCACATGCATAATGAGAGCATCTTTGGACCTACTTGGAGCCAAGAAGCATTCATTTTAGACTTTATTTTATTGCATTTTATGATGAAAACTGATCTTACACTGCTCTGTACCATCAACTTGTGAGCTAATTTCTCATGAAAAGCCTATTTAGTTTAATCATTCCTTGTAGCCCTGTTTTCCCTATTTATTGGCCATAACTCTTTATAGGTTAACTCATTCATAAAAGTAAAACCATTTCTAGATACCCATTAAGCCCTTCTATAACATATGAAAAAAATATCTTGAGGTTACTTTGTACGGAATTGTACTTTCTTCTTTATGCCCTGTTCTAATTAGCCCTCCTTATGTACAAAACACCTTGTCCAAAGTAAAGTACGGACTTTATAACCAAACCAAGCATCATTACAGATACCCATTATCTTGTTATAGGTGAATCAATCATTTTTTAGTGCACTTCTTTGGAGAAATCTGCTTTTCCTATATTGGCCTATGCTCTTCCCTTCACATGCACCTACGTTTCACTTGGCAATTGTTCTTTTCCATACTTCTCCATACTGTAGCACCTTTAGACCACTTCCAACAGTTTTCTAACACATTCATGGTTCATATTGCAAAGTTTCAAGAGGTTTCAATCATTAAAAGTCATTTTGAGGGCTAGAAGCTAATTCAAGATTTTCCCTTGGACAGTCACAGGCCGAGAGCTAATTTATTTTGTTGGGTGTGTTTTAGACAGTTTCAAGGGTTATAATAACTTTTATAGGGTCTGTCTTGATGCCCTACACCTTCTCTAATCATCCTCCAAGTCATATCAACCTACTGTGTTTTCCAAACAAGACTTCTCAGTTGTCTTGGACTGTATTTTCATGACAGTCAACAGGGTTTATTATTTGTTTGTCTTTTCATTTAGCAATTGAATTTAAAGATGATATACACACATGTCACTATATTAAACAATTTCCCAATTCACATATTCATATCAAATATGAACCTTTTCAATACATTTTCTATACAACAACATACAACCCTCTTATCATTGACTGTATTTTGTCCACTACAGGCCGAAAGCCAACATTTGGAGATTTTAAGACATCAGAGGGGTTTATAAACCTGTTTCTTCTTCATAAAGTTTATATTAGCCTTAGAGACCTATTTCCTTGACTTTGAAAATCCCATACAAACATTTATACATTGATTTTATCAAACACAATGGGCTGTAGGTTTACAGGCCTGAGAACCCTATTTAGGCCTGTTTAGGCTTCTTATAGCATTCAAGTTCTTTTAGATCTCTTGTTCACAAAATATCAGTTTAAACTCATTCCCAACATGTCAAATAACCAGTTTACATGTAGTTTTCTCAATGTTCTATAGAAAACCATCAATCACACACATTCACATATACACACACAGGCCTGTCACCAGAATTCATAAAGAAACCATATATGAAGCAAATACATTCATTCTTTCTTGACCAGTTAGAAGACTTACAGGTCAATATCAATGTCTCATGGATTTCAAATCCTTGCTTTCTCCTTTACACAGTCTTAACTTCACATCAAATCTGCTACTTCTCTTTTCTTCAACATCTCTTGAGTGAGGTCCTCCCTCACTATTTTTTTTCTTCACTTTTCTTCATTCCATCTTCTATCCTTTGAATGAGAGGACTTTTCCTCTCTGTCCTTCTCCTCTTCTACGCCCCTCTTATCCTCTCTTCTTTATCCTCCTCTCTCCTTAATGAATTCTTCTTTGTTTCTCTCTTTTCAAGAATCTTCCTTCTAACTCCTACGCCCAAATTGGGCTTAAGGCAAAACAAAATACTATTTTTAAGTTTTAACAATATTCTAAGGTTGAAAATAGTTTCAACCAATTCCCCCTAATTTCCTCAATAGCCTAACCATTACTTTTTACCTTTTCACTTTCACTTTTTGATAATTACATTTTACTTTCAAGGTGAAATTTTGAAATCTCACAATTTGGAGGGAAAACCAGAATTTGAATTTTCACACTAGAATTTGAACTATTGTAGATGCTCCTGCATCATACTCTCCCTCTAAAAAGATTTTAACCTTAGTTAAAATGAGATGCTTCCTCCATACTTTAGCCTTCATTCTATGCTTGGATCCCAAGGTTTTGTTGCCAATACCAATGCTTGTCTTTGATAGTCTTTGTTTTTCATCTTGCTTTTCTTCCTCTTATGGTATGTTCTTCTCCTCATCTCTTTCTCAGCTGCCATCTCCCACTTCCATGCTTCTTCTTCTTCATACGTATCTTCTAGATCTTCTTGTTGTTCTTCTTGTTTCACAAATTTGTCCATGAGCTTGTCCAATGACTCATGTATGTCATTCACTTTAGCAATCTTCATACCTACATACAAAACATTCAAAGCCACCTTAGAATCAAAATCTTTAGGCCATGAAGCCTCTTGGATATCTCCATGCTCTTGTTCCTTGACCAAAACTACTTTTTCCTCATTGCTTTACTCTTTTCTTGCTTCATTCTTACCAATGCTATCTTCACCATGGCTTGTAACTTCATTCATCTCTCTTGAATAACCAAACAGCTCCTCCAACATTCTCAACTCTTCCTTTAGTGAGATCTCATCTATCTCACTATTTTCTTCATCAAAATTGGGCTGATCATTCACAAGGATTACTTTCCCTTTACCTCTTATCTCTTCTTTTCTTAGGTTGTCTTCACATAAACCAACTTCTTCATTATACTCATCAAATACAATTGAAGCATTCTTACCTTGTCTCTCCTTACTCTCTTCAACCTCTGCTTGAAGCCATCTTGTTTGCTTTGCTGCATACTCTTCTCTTTCCTCATCATCCATCCATTTGGAAGTCTCTCCTTGCTGCATATTAGTCCTTACAGCCACTTTCCATCTTTTATTTCTCATGAAAATATCATTGAAGGATTCAAAAACATCATCACAAACAATTTGTTTACCTTTCATCTTTGCATCCTCATGCTCTACCTCATTATTCTTTGAGAAGTTTTCTTTCTCATCTTCATTCTCTTGGCTGCTGGAATCATCTTCAATCCTCTTCCATTGACTTCCTGGTGTTTTTAACTCAACACTCACATCTTCTTCACTCTTTGCCTTCTTAGGCACCCACATTTGATTCTTCTTCTTATCATTTGACTTCATAAGCCATTTAGGCATCCTGCATCTATGCTTTTGTACCAGCACTTCCTCTTGCTTGGGAGTTTGCTTCTTCCACCATTTAGGCATCACATACCCATGCTTAAATTCTCTTTTTGAGGGTTCTATCATCTTCCTTAACTCTTGCACCTATACATTAGCAGCTTCATGCTCATAACAACAATCAAAATCAGGTCTCAACACTGCATTTACCTCTTTGATAACTTGATCCATGGAGAAATATTTCTCTTCCTTTGTGCTTGGCTGCTCTCTTTCTTCCTCTTGGCCTTCAATGGCATCATGGAATTCAGCTTCATCTTCTATCTCTTCTCTTGCTTGTATGGATTCTTCAACACTTCCCTTATGCATTAACCAATGCATCTCTTCTTCTTTATCAATAGCAGCAAACTTACTTCTCTTTCCTCTTACATATTCCCTTGTGTACTTGGTGTCTTCTCTTGCACCAATCTCTTCACTCTCCAAGGCCCTTCTCTTGACCTTCATAAGGCTGCTCATACCTGCAATTACCCATGCAAAGGCAATATTAGAACTAAAAACAAGAGACCACAAGGTCCCTATGAGTGCTCTCCTCATCAACACTCTCATCTTTTCAAGTGCTCTTCTTGGCACTTCCTATTTTATTTCTTCTCTTCTCTTGTCCTCCACAATGAGAACCTTATTCACAACTTTTTCCTCTTGCTGCTCACTTGGAAACCTTCTTATCTTCTTGCTTTTATGGGCTTCTCTCTTCATGACAATCTTCTTTTGCCTTCTTCTCCTTTTCACTAGGAGATCTATTGGCCATTTTAACCTCCTCCTCATTGGCCATGCCCATGCTTGCTTATCCATCTACATCCAAGACTCATATTCATCTTTAATCTTAGCTAACTCTCTCTTCAAATTAGCAATTTCTTTATCAATTACAAAACTGCCCATACCTTTGATGCTTGCTTTCTTCTTGGTGCCCTCATGTACCTTGCTGCCTTGTAGTGCCTTCAACAATACTTCCATCTCTGAGATCTTCACCCAAGTATTTTACACCTTGGTCTCTTGATCCGTTGTCTCACCCAAGCCTTTCTCCTTGATTGGTCTTTTGACAATATCTTTGATCTCACCTAGGCCTTTTGCATCCTAGTCTTTTGATCCTCTTCTCAATCCTGCAGCAACACTTTATACAACACTTCATCAAATACAAATCACAAATCCAAGCTTAACTTGCTTTGGATCTTCCTCTTGAGCATTCACTTGATCCCTTACTTTTGAGCTTCTCTAAGCTTCAAACTCCATTCTTTACCTCACCTAAGTCTATTTCACCTTAGTCTTTTGGCAAACTATCCAAGTTTCTTCTTGGATCTTCACTAAGCCTTCCTTGGGTTCTTTTCTTCTTAAGCCTCAATGGCTTGGATGCCTTGAACCTGAAACTTCTTCACTTGATTGCTTCTCAACACAATAAACTTCAAATCAAATATCAAAATTATTCATACCTTTTCTCCCAAGTCTTCTAGTGCTTTGTCCTGCTGATCCTCTTGCCAAATCCTGTAACAACTCATTAGAAATCACAACCAACAACAAATTGCCAATTCCCAAGAGCTTCAATCTCTGATACCAAATGATGAGAACTGATCTTACACTGATCTATACCATCAACTTGTGAGCTAATTTCTCATGAAAGGCCTATTTAGTTTAATCATTCCTTGTAGCCTTGTTTTCCCTATTTATTGGCCATAACTCTTTATAGGTTAACTCATTAATGAAAGTAAAACCATTTCTAGATACCCATTAAGCCCTTCTATAACATACTAAAAAAATATCCTAAGGTTACTTTGTATAGAATTGTACTTTCTTCTTTATGCCCTGTTCTAATTAGCCCTCCTTATGTACAAAACACCTTGTATAGAGTAAAGTACATACTTTATAACCAAACCAAGCATCATTCCAGATACCCATTATCTTGTTATAGGTGAATAAATTGTTTTTTAGTTCACTTCTTTGGAGAAATCTACTTTTTCTATATTGGCCTATGCTCTTCCCTTCACATGCACCTAGGTTTCACTTGGCAATTGTTCTTTTCCATACTTCTCCATACTGTAGCACATTCAAGACACTTCCAAAAGTTTTATAAAACCTTCATGGTTCATACATCAAAGTTTCAAGAGGTTTCAATCATTAAAACTCATTTTGAGGGCTAGAAGCTAATTCAGGATTTTCCCTTGGACAGTCACAGGCCAAGAGCTAATTAATTTTGCTGGGTGTGTTTTAGACAGTTTCAAGGGTTATAATCAATTTTATAGGGTCTATCTTGATGCCCTACACCTTATCTAATCATCCTCCAAGTCATATCAACCTACTGTGTTTTCCAAACAAGACTTCTCAGTTGTCTTGGATTGTATTTTCATGACAGTCAACAGGGTTTATTATTTGTTTCTCTTTTCATTTAGCAATTGACTTTCAAGATGATATACAAACATGTCACTATCTTAAATATATTCCCCATTCACATATTCATATCAAAGATGAACCTTTTCAATACATTTTCTATACAACAACACACAACCCTCTTATCATTGACTGTATTCTGTCCACTACAAGCCGAAAGCCAATAGTTGGAGATTTTAAGACATCAGAGGGGTTTCTAAACCTGTTTCTTCTTCATAAAGTTTATATTATCCTTAGAGACCTATTTACTTGACTTTAAATATCCCATACAAATATTTATACGTTGATTTTATCAAACATAATGGGCTGTAGGTTTACAGGCCTGAGAACCTTGTTTAGGCCTGTTTAGGCTTCTTATAGCATTCAGTTATTTTAGATCTCTTATTCACAAAATATCAGTTTAAACTCATTCCCAACATGTCAAATAACCAGTTTACATGTAGTTTTCTCAATGTTCTATAGAAAACCATCATTCACACACATTCACATATACACACACAGGCCTGCCACCAGAATTCATAAAGAAACCATATATGAAGCAAATACATTCATTCTTTCTTGATCAATTAGAAGACTTACAGGTCAATATCAATGTCTCATGGCTTTAAAATCCTTGATTTCTCCTTTACACAGTCTTAACTTCACATCAAATCTGCTACTTCTCTTTTCTTCAACATCTCTTGAGTGAGGTCCTCCCTCACTATTTTTTTTTCTTCTCTTTTCTTCATTCCATCTTCTGTCCTTTGAATGAGAGGAATTTTCCTCTCTGTCCTTCTCATCTTATACGCCCCTCTCATCCTCTCTTCTTTATCCTCGTCTCTCCTTAATGAATTCTTCTTTGTTTCTCTCTTTTCAAGAATCTTCCTTCTAACTCCTACGCCCAAATTGGGCTTAAGGCAAAACAAAATACTGTTTTTAAGTTTTAACAATATTCTAAGGTTGAAAATAGTTTCAACCAATTCCCCCTAATTTCTTCAATAGCATAACCGTTACTTTTTACCTTTTCACTTTCACTTTTTGATAATTACATTTTACTTTCAAGGTGAAATTTTGAAATCTCACAATTTGGAGGGAAAACCAGAATTTGAATTTTCACACTAGAATTTGAACTATTGTAGATGCTTCTGCATCATTTTATCTAACTTTTCCATGTTTTGCCTTTAACTATGGAACTATTAAATCTCTCCTGTGAAATTAGAAATTCATAAGGAAAAAAAATGAAATCATTGAGTGAAACCATGAAGTCATTCTTAAGAATCACAAAAACATCTATGTTCGAGCTCAGCTCTGCTAAATTACAAATTTGAGGCTTGAAGTTATGAATTCATCAAGGCAAACTGTGATTTCACCCCACATGATTTAGGGTTTTTCCTTTGTTTTATGATTAATTACAAATTTATTTAGAAGTTACATAATTATCATTTGTAGTAGTAAAATTATGTTTTTCAGTTGCAAAATCGCTATCTTGAGTTGTGAAATCATTATTCTAGGTTATAAAATTATCATTTTGAGTAGCATAATAATATATATCATTATGTAGTTGTTATTAAGTGGCAAAATTGCACTTCTCTATTTTATGTGTTTTTTGTAGGTTTTTCTCACAGTTACGAAATCTACGAGTTGAAGTGTAAAATTATTGAGAAAATTTGCAAAATTATTCAAAAATGGTGAAATAACTCTCTATAAGTTTGTATTACATTCTATTTTTTAATGATTTTAAATCATTTTTTTGTTTTCAAAATAAAAATTCACAACAAATATTAAATATCATTCACATTTGGTTAAGGTTCTTATAAATCACTTAAAAAATTTGTCTTTTCGCATTTCAAATTTTTTACAAGTGAAAACAAGGCCAAGGGGTCAAAATTTCAATCACATTTGAGTTGGTGATTTTAAAAAGAACATACACTTTAGTTAGAGCTCTTAAAATATTTTTTTTCTTTTTGTTTATTCTTTGTTTATTAGCAAGTTTCAAATTTCATAGATTAAATTCTTTGTTTGTGGAAAACCAAAAACTTTGCATGTATGCTATCCCCCCATCCCCTTTAGGGAACTTGGGTGACCAAAAGTACTTAGTTTATTGACTTATTTATTTAGTCTTATTGGATATAAAGTCATGTATTCTCTCCCTAAGATTCAAGCAACTTGGGTGACTAAAAAATGACCTCTAATTTCTTTCTAATTTTCATTTATTTGTTTTCTTGCATTGGCTTGTGGGTGGGAATTCATCTCCTCCTCACAAGTTCTTTATGGGTGTGTTGACTTGAGGTTTCATCTCCCATCATCAAACCAACCCTGATTCATAGTGGGGTATATAAGTTAGGGCACATGATGCTAGGATTGTTAGGGAGATGAGTGACTAACCTCTCTAATCTTAATGAAAACTTGAGTCAGGTCATGTTCAACATTGAACTTCACTAAGCAATACATGAATAAAGTCATGCAAAGGAATAAACCTTTGCATAGTAAGTTAGCGAGTTTGAACCCTGTTGATGCTTAATTTTGCAACTAATCACCAAAGTCATGGGAAGTTTCAAATATGTTAGACTTGACCCTTAAAAAAACCTCCATATTTTAAAAAAGCTAACTCTTCTCTTGGGGTTTGGTATAAAGGGAGAGAAAAAATGCATAAAAGGAGTATTTAAACTACTAAGGAGATACACCAAGATTGGATTCCTTGATTAAACAACATAGTGAAGAGTACTAAAAAAGTTTACTGAAAAAGATTAAAGAGTGCAAAGCATGATTAATAATTTTAGAAAATACTGTAGACTAACCAAAGGCTCATAATAGAAAAAATAACCTGGATCATCATCTATTCTAACAACACAGTATTAGTTTCAATAGTTTTTCTTGAAAAGATTAAAGAGTATGCAACATGATTAATAATCTCAGTATTTATGTGAAAATGACAAAAGGCTTATAACAAAAAATGAGAAGCAATACTAAAAGTAGACTATTATTACATAGAACACCACTCTCTCTTTATATAAGAACAAAGTACATAAGGTAAAATGCATAGAATACAATCTTAAAATTCTTAAGAGAGGCAACTACTAAGGCAGTCAAATGCTTCAAAAACTAGCTCCTAAAACTTTGTATATGTCCTAGATGAATCTCTAGTCCCTTTTTATCCTTTTTTTGAAAGATACCTTGAACAACTACTTATAACCCAAAAAAACCCATCATGAGTCATTGCCACTTGCCCGAGGTCTAACTGTTTGTCCACAAATTTTGGATCTAAGAAAGTGCATGCCATCGGAGCTGAACAATTTGGAACTTACTTCCATTATTTTTGCTAATTGTCCCTCTCATTCAGTTTTAAATGTTGATCCTCATTTGTATTTAACATGTAGTCTTCCAAACATCAAAATGTTGAGGCTGATACAGACTTTTAGAGTCATTTAGACTCTTCACTACTCTTTTCTTAGCTTTTAGTGTTAACATCTCCTAGAGGTTCTACACCATTGGATCTATTAATCCCAACTGAGTCATTGATCCTTTCTCTACCATTTGTAAGCTACATGTGGAAGCCTTTCACAAGTTGGGATATCTTTGATATTAAACTTGACTATAAAGAGCATAGTGGTGACATGTGGATACCGTCTGAATGCTTGTTACTCTCTTGATGCCTTTTGACTTAAAGTAAAATGCCATTTACCCATGTGTCAATCTCATGCTCAATGGAGGCTTGTTGAAACTCTTTTTCCTTTGAGGGAGTACCAAGGTGACAAGTGGAATTAAATCATGTTCAATTAAATCTCAAAACCTTTTTCCAAGATTTATCAAAAGGGGACTCCTTGAAGCTTAGTGCCTACCATTCGATTCACTATTGGTAATTTTATTTTGATAAAAAGGACTATCGTTACACCATGTGTCCACTGTGTGTAAACTAAAGGATATTTTTCATTCCTTTGAGATAAAAATAGTGTTTAAGTGACATGTGGATACCCTCCACATTATTTATTATTAGGTTATTTTAGCCTCAAAACTTAGAACATTAGATGGTACTTAACCAAAATAAAAAATGAGAGTCCCAAGTATAAAACAAAAATTTGTAGAAAATAATTCTATAGTTCATGGCAACTCACCAGGGGATCTGTGCATGCATATAAGAATCCTTAACCTTGCCTAACTAAAAATATGCCCAAAATTATGGTTCCCATCATTGTTCCCTTAGAGATTTTATAGTGATGTTTGGTACCCAATCCATTCTACCTCTATCAGGTACTCTTACTTTTATAGAGCTTGAAAATCTCTATTTAACTTGATGATCTCTTTATGAGAAAAGGATTGGAGACCTTGCACCATGGAATGAAACTATTACTCTAGTTTGGTCATCAGAGCTAAAACTAACTCCACCTCAATGACATTGAAATAGTCAATCAAAGACTAAAAAATTGTCTGATCATTTTGCATCTTGACCAGTAGATTTTGTATCTGGTCTTCCATCAGGATAGTGGTGTCATCAAGGAAAGGGGAAGGGAGTCCTAGTTAAACCAAACCTTTAATGTGCCCATTCATTCATTTGACCCCTTCCTTTAAGAGATTTAGTAGATTATTCCATTTTAAAGTGGCCTTATTATAGCTCTGAATCTCACTGACCTTCCTTGTGACTGTCCTTCTATCAGTGACTCTAGCTACCTGAAAGGTCTCCTCTATTGCATCATATAGTTTTTGAATTAACACCTATAATTCAAGAACCTTAGATGAGACTGACAATAAGATCTTCTCGACAGAGGAATCCATCCTTAAGCATAATTTTTGTGCATCAGATATGAATCTGAGTGCAGGCCTGAGCTAGGTAACATTCGTGGAGATCCTTTGGTAGCAAGAAACATAGAGCCCCCTCACCATCTTAATAATACCTATTGTCTTAGGTTGATGGGCTAACTATTGGGTCCACTAGGTGACCTCATCCTTTACTACCTTACACCTAACTTACAACCTAGTATTTTATGTCTCTACAACACTTAACTTTTATTGAAGTTATGATGCCTTCATTGTCTTGTCACAACCCTGTTTCTCAAGAGCTTCTTCTCTTGCTCCAAAAGGTTGGTAGATGCCTTGATTGAATCAAGATCCTTTTGGAGTGTAGCTAATTTTTATTCTAAATTCCTCAAGACTTCTTTGGATATTGCTCCTTTTAAGTCCCTATTGAGTTGGGTAATTTCTTTGTCTCTAGCCTTAAGCTCTAGGCTTAGATGGCTTACTATGTTTTGGGCTTGAGTTAAGACTGATTTTTCCTTCTAGAGATGATTAGAGATTTTCAAATAATCTATGGAAACCATTGTAGTAGTCTCATTCATTAGCTCCACTTTATCTTATAGCCTAAACTGGGTTAGGTCTATTGCCACTATACTCATTGTATAATCCTTAGGATGTATTTGATTGAGTGGCTTGCTCACATTAGGGACCATGTGGGGATAGCGATGGAATGCTACTTATGGTCATAAAAATACCACATTTACTATGTGGCCACAAACTTCATCTCCTTATTCCTTTAATTTTCCTTTATTGCCTCTCTATCCTTATTTGACAAGTCAAATTGGGCATGGAATTCTGAGGGAGAGGCCAAAATACCACCTACAAAAGGAGATCCATGGGGTAAACCATATGGCACACTAATGGAATATTGGGGATAATCTTGTGAGGGAGATGGGTTTGTCAATACCCTAGGAGAAAATTTTGTCAAGCTCAACTATTGGGAAGAGAGAGTGAACGGGAAATAAAATGCAATTAACAATTGAGTAGGTATAGCTGAGAGGGCCAAGGATGCCAAGCCATGTGAAAGGGGTGAAATTAATAGAGTCTAAGTTGAATATTGAGGTGGAGTCATGTATGAGGCAAGTTCTACCTCTTTTTCTTTGTCTCCCTCCTGAAGCATTATTCTTTGCTTCTTCTTCTTAGGGATATTCAAAGGATATTCTCCTATTATTTGGACTATTACCAACTAAGATGAGTCCAAAATTTCTTATGTGGAAGATGTTACCTAAAGGGGATTTGGAGGGGCCATCATTGTAGGGCCTTTTGAAGTAAGCTAGGTCATCCTTTGTCTTTCCACTTCACTGAGTGGTAGTGTCTAGGTTGAAGTAGTGTGCACCACCATAGATGCCTCTATCTATTGAGACTCCCTTTAAGGCTCTGGGATATTTTTGGCATCCAAATTAGAAATCAGAGTAATATGAGACTCATCCCATAGGGTCTCCTATTGGGCATCTATGGGTACATCCTCAAAATTTTAGGCAAACTCATTGATCTCTTACCTATACCTCTAATAGGTAGCTATTTTCTTTTGAATCTAGTCCATCTTAACTAAAGCCTATCTTAAACCCTTAGTCATGTCATTTTCTAGGTCAAAAGTCTGAATGGGTTAATAAAAAGACTCCCATGGGGAATCTAGGATGTCTTGTAACTCCATATATAATTCAGGTGTATCTCTCCTATGAGACCTCTTGTCCTCAAAAAACTTTTTACTCTCATGCCTAAAATGGGCATGGACCTTACTCTTAGCAAGCCAAGAGGTCATAAATCCATCTGGTTCATATCTCCATAGATCTTGAATTAAAACTAACCCTTTAGTAGCTAGTTTCTTATTTAGGATAAATTTTGCCTGTCTCTTCACTACAATAATGTTGCACCTAGTCAGTGGGATGTCATAGAAAGCCCTCTTTTTTTTCTTTCTCCAAACTCAGAGTCAATAACCACTAATTTCCATGCCACTTCCAATCCTACTATTCTGTTGGTCAAAACTTTGAGAAACATAAAAGGCTCCTCTCCAAAACCATGAACCTTAATGAAAGAATGATGGGCCTTGAAGAAGAAATCATAGGGGTGATGGGTATCAAAAAAGATAGCCTGAACTGAGTCATTCATTCTGTTGTTTATTTTATCTAAATCCATCTTCCCCATTAGTGGTGCCAAAAAATTCTTAGCAAACTCATAAGTGTTTGATGATTTTGATAACACATGAGTCCATGCAAAAATGAGGATAACCTTATGGGGGTCTACTTTTTCTAATTTCCATAGAGTCAAATCCATATGATACTATAAAAATTAGGTATTTTGATACAAAATAAGGTGGAATAGATATGAAGAATACCTAAAGGTAGGGTGATCACTAAAATTATCCCGTTGTTGGCTCATGGTGTAGGTGATGTGCTCTGAAAAATCAAACTTGTATGCTTGTGACCTAGAGATGGTCTTTAGATGGAAAATGGCTACCAGCTGCCAGTCATGCACCATTCCATCACTATTCTCCCAAAAAATGAAGGTGAGCATCAAACACAAATATTGGGAGTCTGGAGATATCCTACCTTTTTCAAAGGGCAAGGATGGAGTTTGAGTACTATCTTTTGTTAGACATAGTTCCTTATTTAAAAATACTTATTTTTGGTGTACCTAGGACCAAACATGCCTCAGCTGAGTCATGTTGTAAAAGATGGTATAAGGGTCATGTTATAGACATATCATGTCATGGATAGCTTTGGGGGTGATCGCTACCTTGATCAATCCTTTTTGAAACATCGTGCTTGTGGTATCATAATTTTATGCACATAATTCCACCAATATAAGGTATGGGTGCACTGTGGGTACTATATATTGAGCTAACCCTAAGGTCCAAACCCTCATAATAAAGGGTTTGAGCATATTTTGATTCAAAATTTTAGAATGTGATACCTCTCTAATGGTCTTAGTCTTTTTTTAAGAATAAGATCAAAAATTTTGTCTGCATAGTCAAAGATGAGGGAAGGCTCTCAGGAGACACCTTTGATCACTGCTCTAGTTCTTGGGTATATAGATTTGGATTACACAAGAGCTAAGGTGTATGACTTTGATTACGTTGATGTGGTGGCCATTTTTACAAAACTCTTTTCCTTGAGAATACTCTTTTCTACTCTTTGGCTCAGTTCATGTGCTCAATTGGATTTAGATGTTAGCTCCTCACTCAGTTCTGAGTAAACACTTTGCTTAATGGTGAAGAATAATAAGACCCAAATTCTCATTTAAATATATTAATTTTTCAAGTAATAATTAATGACTTTCCTTGATGGATAGTCATGTCTCATTAAAACTTAAATCAAGTCATCAAAAAATAAATCTTTGAGTTTCTTAATTCAAAATTCAAAATTTTAACATTAAAGACCCTTGGGAACCCATTAGATAGGCATCCTTTTAGAATGGCATAGGAGAAAAAATCATAAGGGGTTATAGAGAGCCTCCAAAATTTACATGTGTTTGAAAAACACTTATTTAGAAGAGAGGTAGGTGAGCAACCTCAAAACAAGAAAATAGAAAGGAAACTAGCCTAGCTATGATACATTGGTCACATGATTCTTATACAAAGAGTTTAAGGAAAATCCCATTAACGGGAATACCTAGATAATATCCCTTTATTGTCTCCAAATTGTAACCATTGCACTACTTAAAAAGCAATTATCTTGAAGGGGCCTATCCATAAATAATCAAACTTATCATGGTTTCTAGGTTTAGCTGCTCTTGCATCCCATTTTAAGACCCAGACACCAATTTTAAAATCAGGCTTTGAAGTTATTTGGTTAAACCAACCTTTGATAGTTATTTGTTAACTTATCATTAACTCATGTGCTTATTCTATTTTATTTTGAATCTCCAACAACTTTTCTAGTCTAACTTGCATTGGACCATTTTCTTCAACTTCTATTTGATTTATCAACTACAAGGCTGGAACTTCAATAAAAATAACATTATTACCCATTTTTTGTATACTAAATCATATGGAGAGGCCCTTATCACCTACTTAGGTGTTATCTAATCTAACCATAAAGCCATATTTATGTATTCATTCCATCTTCTTTTGTGTTCATTTCCCATTCTCTTGATGAGTCTAATCAAGTTCTTATTAGTCAACTCTGCCAAACCATTCCCTTGCAGATAATAATTCGATGAAGTCTTTAGGTATATAAAAATTTTAAATGCTAAATTAGACACTTTGGACCCTAGGAACATCCTAGCATTGTTATTTATAATAGTGTGAGGAGGTCTAAACCTGGTCATAATTTCTTGCAAGAGATCTAGAATCACATTCTTTGTTTCATCTTTTAAGGGTACTGCTTCTATCCACCTTGTGAAATAATCTATTGTATTAAAGATCCACTTATGTCCCACATTTTAAATTGGATTAATCATCCTAATAAAATCCAAGCCCCATTGTGCAAAATTATCTTCAACAATTATAGGGTTGAGTGGCAATGCTACATTTTTTCTCTTACCGATGTAAAATTGACAAGATTGAAACTTACTAACCATAGTATGACAATTAAATAACATAGTGGGATAGAAATACCTTGCTTGGAGTATCTTGATAGTTGTGGTACTTATGGAAAAATGGCCTCCAAACATTCCATAAAGTAGTCCATGTAAAACCTTTCTAGTTTCTTCCCCCTCTATGCATCTGATTAGGATCCCATCAAAATTCATTTTGAAAAGGAAAAGGTCTATTAGAATAAAGATGGACCCCTGCTATCGATAGTATCTTCTTTTCTTGTAGGGAAGATGACTTAGATATTGGCTAGTACTTATGAAATTAACCCTATCAGTCACCCAAAACTTTAATTCATTTTCTTGTATTTGGAGTATAGTTTCTTCAATGGCTCATTCTTCTATTAGAGTTTCAAAATCTTGAGCAAGGTATTGACATAAGCCCCTCCCTCTAATTAATTTAGTGGGATTAACTTTGATATCATATTCCAATATCTTATTTATCTAATTGGCTCTCTTTTTGATGATTTCACCCTCCATTATATATTCCCTAACACTTGAATGTGTTATGAATATTGTGATCTTGTTGCTAGTAACTAAGTGCCTAAATTTTTTGAGTCTTTTAACAATAGCATAAGCTTGCCTCTCAACAAAATTATACCTTAATTCATAGTCCTAGAAAGTCCTTGAGAAGAAGGCAATTAGATGTCCTCCTTTTTCTGTGTCCTTTTGGGTTATCATTGATGCTATGCTATATTCTCCCTTGTAGACATACATGATGAAATATTTTAAGCAACCAGGGTTGCATAAGACTAGGGTGGATGCAATTGCCCTTTTGATACTCTCAAAATCTTTTCACCCCTCAGTCATCCATTTAAAACTAAATTCTTTTTTAAACATTAAGGTGATGGGTCTAACCATTTTAGATAATTTTGAAATGAATCTACTTACAAAGTTAATCTTCCTATGGAAAGATTGTACCACTTTCTTGTTTACTGGTAGGGATAAATATAGTATTGCCTTGACTCTTTCTGGATCTATGGAGATCCCTTCTTTTGAGATAATGTGTCTACGTAACTTCCCTTGAGGTACTCTAAACACACATTTTTTAGGGTTTAAAGAGATTCCATATTCTTGGCACTTTTGAAAAATAGCCTTCAATTGATCAAAATGATGCTCGACCAACCTAGTAAAGAAGGTGAGATCATCAAGATAAATCAAAATTGATTTAGCTTTTAATTCCCCAAAATAATGTCCATATCACTTTAGAAAATAACCCCTAAATTGGAGAGTTTGAATGGAATTTTGGCATAAGTGAAAGTTCCCCACTTTATTGTGAAGTGGTCTTGTGTTTATCTTCCTCTACTAACCATATCTGATTATGACCCGAGAAGCCATCTAATAAGAAAAAATTCTCTACTCCCACCATGGTCTATAGAATTCATTCCATTGAGGGTAAGGGATAGTGATCCTTAAGAGAGGCCTTATTGATATCCTTGAAGTCCACATAGAGTCTAATCTCTCCATTCTTTTTCCTTACTAGGACCAAGTTGGAAACCTATGTGGAGTGCTTGATGGGGAAAATAATACTAGACTCCAGTAATTTCTTGAGCTCTTCTACCATGAGATACTCTATCCTTGGATTAACTAGCCTTTACTTTTGGCAAATAGGTTTCAATCCTTCAATTAGGTCAATAGTATGTTGGACAATCTCTCTCTTATAACTATGAAGGTCCTTGTTTGTCCATGCCATTACCTTATAGTATATGTGACATAAAGCCACCAATATTTATTTTTCCTTTTGAGTGGTCACCTTCCCATTTGAGACTTAAAGTTTAGATTAGTCCTCTTTACTTGCCACAAACTTCTTTTGTCCATGTTCATATCATCAAGATCAAATAAGTTCTCAAGGGTTATTAACCCCTTTGAAAGCTTATCTAACCTTAATTATATGATTTGGTTACCATACACCTCTTCAATCTTAGGCTATAATTGGTTTACAAACTCTCCTAACTATTGTATAAAAAGTATGATCTATTGATCACTCTCAAAGACTTGTCAATTGTCCTTGTTATCAGGTACAATGGGTCAAATGATTACCTTGATAACATCCTTATTGGTTAGCAGATCTTTGGTCAGATCAAATTGGGATCTGATTTGAGCCATTCTATCTGTTTCAATGTTTTGAGTCCTTGAGATGAATTCAATGTTGAAAGCATCAAACCTTTTGATCAAGTCCCAAACTATATGGTGGTAAGACCTCATCTTTGGGTTAATTGATGTCACAGTTTCTCTAATCTATTTGATCACCAACTCTAAGTCCTTGAGGACCTTTATATTATTTATCCCTTCCTTTAGAGAGAGAATCAAGCCATGCACTATAGATTTATACTCTGCTTCATTATTAGTGTAACCAAATTGAAAATGTAACACCTTAAGGATCTTCTTTCCCCTTGGGAAAGTGAGGCATACACTTTCCCCAGAGCCCTTCTTGCTTCTTGTTCCATCAAAATTTAGAGTCCATATCAAAGAATTCTCTATAGGGCTTTCATTTTTAGTGATTTTAGGATTATCATTGTAGATGATATAAGTTCCTAAACTGGTGGAATCAAAGTTTCCAAAAGGATCAACCAATGTCAAAGTTGACAAATAGTTTTCACCTTCATGTTCACTAACTTCTTCTATTGATTCCTCTATACAACTTCTTTCATTTTTTGTGATCATCACATGAGAGGCTTCAAACCTTGATTCCATTTGGTTCATAATGTGTTCCTTACATAAGGGTTTTTATAAGACTTTCATCTTAAAGCCATACTTGGTTCTTAGAATCAAATGTGACTAATCAAGGGATATATATCCTCCAACCTTTACTATAAAGTCTCTAGATAGGCACAATCTAAATATAGGAGGGAGGTCTATAACTACTATATCTTATGAACTTGTTATGTTTAGACAAGAATATAGTTATAATGGAAGTCTTCTAATGATCCCAATGGTTTGTATCAACTTCCCATCGAGCTGCATGACTCCTTTAGTCAATGGCTCATATTTGATCTTTAAGGCATCAGCTATTAACTAAGGCATGACTGTAGTGATTGCACATGAGTCTATCATAGAGTTGTGAAGCAACTTTTTTTACCCACTATAAGAGTCATATAGAAGGGGTTAGGTTTAGTCTTCCTTACCTCTTTTTTGGCATTCATTAGGACTACTGGTCATTGTGGCTAAGGTATTACTAATTTTTATTTGCCTTTATTTGATGGAGCTTCCTTTATGGTACTAGACTTTAGGTCACTATAGTATTTTAGTTCTTATTACAACATTTCCTTTTGATTAGGATGGCAAACATATCCCATAATGAAATATTAGTAGGAACTTTCTTTACCTATTCCACCACATTGATTAGTCTAAGTGGCTATGCTTTGGAGTACTATGGACACCTTATCATTTCAACCATCATGTTGGAGATCCCTTGAATCTTTGTGGTTATTGGAACCTCTTGCCTTGTCATGGGGACTTGGAAAACTAGGGCTAATGACACCTTTCTTGATTCAATGTTGATATTGGGGAAAACCTTAATAGACTCTACCATCCTCTTTTTTGACCATGTGAAATAATCAAATTGAACCACATTTTTATAGGTAGATGTTTCATTAATGAACATAGATTCCTCATCTTCAATACATGAGAATAAAACATGTTTAGGGGAAATCTCTCCTTCCTATTCTAGTGGCATGTCTTGCATTTGAACCACCATGGCTATTTTTTAAACTCTGAGTAATTGGTATGGTCTTGATGAGGTCACTTCTTGGTTTCCCATTCTTATTTATTTAGCTACACTCTATTGTAGATTTACCATAGGGAAATCTCTTGGTATGTGAGAGTCATTACAAGGAAATCACCATGCATTTATTTCTTTTGACAAGTTATATTGGCTAGGGAGCAGATACCTTCCTAAACTTGGTGGAACCATCTGAAATGGTGGGGGTACAGGGACAATCTAGTTAGGCAATTATGAAGAAACTAATCTTTGAGTCTCTTGGTACTGATTTGGATGATAGGGGGTCTATTCCCTTCAAAAACCTGATAAGTAAGTCAGGTTTAAAGATTGGTTCCTCTTAATATTGATAATTTAATTAGAGAAGGTTCTAAGGATGTTTTTGACATCATTCATCTCTAATGAGGTAGAAGATGTAGTTGTGATTGGTGTTTCTTGAGATGAAGGAAAGGTATATAGAGAAGTATTGGCCTAAGAATTACTAGGAAGCCCTTCTTGAGTTGGGTTGGATAATTCAGGGAACATAGGCATAGGAGGCCTTGGGGGTAATTTCCTAGCATCTATCAAATTATTCTCTACTCTTACGGTGAGTTCATAAGCATTGGGAAGAGTCTGCCCTCCTAGTGACTAAATCATGACTGAGATATCAAAATTAAAAGCTTTGAGATAGAAAATGATTACCATACATGTAGGTAGTTGAACCGAGATTGGGATTCTTTGCCATGTCTTCTGAAATATAGTGTTAAAATATGTCATTTCTTCTTAGGGGGCTCTCTTAATAGTGATTAATTATTGTAGGAGGGATGATCTATCTCCCTTTTCATTGAATCTATCATATAATGTGGTTCTCAATTGGTCCTAATTCGTAATAAAATTTTGTGCTAAAGATCTATACTAGTCAAGAGCTCTTCCCTTTAAAGAGGTGAGTAATCTCAAAGCTACATTTTATTGTGTAATAAAGTGGATAGTACATACATTGACCACATCTTAAAGATGCTTTGATAGAGTCTTGAAGTGTTCTATAGTGAATTTAGATAATGATTTTAGATAATTAGCTGGAATGGGATCCCATCTATCAGGAGGTGTTGGTAGGATAAGTGGACTTCCACCATTCCAATTGACAAAGTTTCTAAGTAGAGCCTAAATAGCCATTTGACCTCCCAAAGTAACTTGCTGAGTCAAATTTTTCCTTTAATTAGTCACTAAAGGTGTTACTAAGAGTCCTGGGTTTATCAAAGATTGAGATCTTGTAATCAATTTATGATTATCCCTCTTTAAAGGATGTTCGCTCATACACTTCTAAATAAAATTTAGTCTTATCCCACCCAGTGTGCTAGAAAAATTGTTGATGCTTAATTTTGTAAATAATCATGAAAGTCATGGGAAGTTTCAAAGATGTAAGACTTGACCCTCGAAACAACCTCTAGATTTTAAATAATTTAGCTCTTCTCTTGGGGTTTGGTGTAAAGGGAGAGAAAACAATGCATAAAATGAGTATTTAAACTACTAAGGTGATACACCAAGATTGGATTCCTTTATTAAACAACATAGTGAAGAGTACTAACATAGTTTATTGAAAAAGATTAAAGAGCATAAATCATGATTAATAATTCCAACAAAGACTACAGACTAACCAAAGGCTCATAATAGAAAAAATAATTTGGATCATCATCTAATCTAATAACACAGTATTAGTTTCAAAAGTTTTTCTTGAAAAGATTAAAGAGTATGCAACATGATTAATAATCTCAGTATTTATGTGAAACTAACAAAAGGATTATAGCATAAAATGAGAAGCAATACTAAAAAGCATACTATTATTGCATAGACCACCACTCTCTCTTTATATAAGAGAAAAGTACATAAGGCAAAATGCATAAAATACAATCTTCAAAATATCAAGAGAGATAACTACTAAGGCAGTTAAATGCTTCGAAAACTAGCTCCTAAAACTTTGTATATGTCCTAGATGAATCTCTAGTCCCTTTTTCTCCCTTTTTTGAAATATCCCTTAATCAGCTACTTATAGCCCAAAAAAAACCCATCATGAGTCACTGCCACTTGCATGGGGTCTAACCACTTGTCCACAAATTTTGGATTTGAGAAACTACATGCCATTGGAGCTAAACAATCTGGAACTTACTTCTATTATTTCTACTAACTGTCCCTCTCATTCAATTTTAAATAGTGATCCTCATTTGTCTTTAACATGTAGTTTCTTAAACATGGACACATGGAGGATTTTGTAGCCTTTAAAGTCATTAAGACCCTTCCCTACTCTTTTCATAGCTTTTAGCATTAATGACTCCTGGAGGTTCTACATCATTGGATCTATTAATCTCAATTGAGCCATTGATCCTTTCTCTACCATCTATAAGCTACATGTGGAATCCTTTTTCAAGTTATTATGTCTTTGATATTTACCTTGGATCTAAGGAGTTTAGTGGTGACATGTGGATACCCTCCACATGCTTCTTACTCTCCTACTACCTTTTGACTCAAATTAAAATGTTGTTTACCCATGTGTCAGTCTCATGCTCAATGGAGGCTTGTTGAAACTCTTTTTCATTTGAGGGAGCATCAAGGTGACAAGTGGCATTAAATCATGTTCATTTGAATCTCAAATTTTTTTTCCAATCTTTATCAAAAGTGGACTCCTTGAAGCTTAGTTCTTACCATTCGATTCACTGTTGGGACTTTTATTTTGATAAAAAATACCACCATTGCATCACATGTCCACCATGCACAAGTTGAAGGCTCTTTTTCATTCCTTTGAGCTAAAAATAGTGTTGAAGTGACACATGGATACCCTCCACATGCTCTATACTTAGGTTATTCTGAAATTGAAAATTAGAACGTTGGATGGTACTTAACCAAAAGAAAAAATGAGAGTCTCGAGTATAAAATAAAACTTTGTAGAAAATAATTCTACAAAGCTAATTGATGTTATTACACCCTTATGTTAGCCAAGCATGGGATAATTTAGTGCATTTTGAAACTTACAGATTTTAGTCAACCCCATTTTCCACATAATATATTTCCATATGCTAAGTGCTCCTCACTCTAAGTTTATGCCATGTACTAATGATTGGGAGACAGAGGGGGCTTAAAAACTCTACCTACATCTATTATTTATTTTTTAGAGTAACACTTAATTCCTTTCAAGCATTGGTATATCAATGGAAACTTTAGAAGAATCTATACACACCCTTATCAGTTTTAGGGATAGGATGAGCCATTAGTAATATTTCTATTTTCTTTGATTTACATGTATGTTTTGAGACTAGAATTATTTATTTGTTTATCAAGTCAAAATTAGTCATAACCATCACATGTTTTCTCAACACTTTGAACTAAGAGGTGTTACTCTACCCATTTTGTTTCACATTATTTCCTTAGAGTTTTTATTCTAAAAGTCATTCATGTGTCCCTTGTTCAACAGGGCATCATTACACTACCCTTTTTGTTTTAAATATTTACCTTGATATTTTTAGCCCAAAACCATTTTCATACCATTTGATTGAAATAGCATTGTTACGCTACTCATTTTATTCTAAAAACTTTGCCTTACTTCAAACCAAAGTTCAAAAATCCTATGTACCTTTGGTCTAAAAATGGTGTATTTAAGATATCCATTTGGGTCTAGGATATTCTCCATTTTAAAAATCTAAGTCTTTTAAACCAATTTTAGAATTCATATTATGACGTTCAGATCCAAAATTGATTGGTCTACACCCATGTCTTACCTAATTTTGGCTCGGGTGTTTACCTTTTACCTTTGGATTATGTAACTTGGATTGATTCCTTGCTTGATTTAAAAACCCTTTGCCTAGATCTAGGAAGTGGTTTATTTTCATGTGCCTTGAGTCAATTTGTTGTCTTAAACTAAGGTCTAAAGTCACTTTTTAATTATACATCTAAGAATAATTATTTTATATTGGATCCTTGCTTATCACTTGGGCTCAAATGCTTTACTCCTTGCTCTTATTTTAATTACTTAAGATTGACTTTCATAATTTGTTTTAGGCATGCACCTAGAGTGAAAGCTTTATACCAAGGTCAAGAATGTTTTATCCATGTGTCAAGATTGAGTCAAGTATTTCAAATTGTTTGCCTTAGAGTTTGATTAATTACAAGTTTTAACCTCAACCTAGTTTGTTTTAAAGCCTATCTTTATGCCTTTTAACTAGATACCTAACATTGCCTTAAAGTTTTCAAATCTAGTTTGTGCCTTTTTAAGTCAATATTTGTGCCTTTTGAGTAAATATCTAACACTTCTCATTTTTTTGTTAGACCTAGACTATATTTGTTGGGATACCTTGCCAAGACTAGGATTCAAATTTTACCTTCATTTAACCATTTGTGTGAAAGACCTTAGAGTATTGGAGATATTTTAAGACCAAATTTATATTGATAGTTTTTTAGAAGAGCTCCATTCTAGGCCTAATTTAAACCATTTTTAGTAATATACTGAGTTTTTTTTATCTAGACCAAGTTTTAAGATGTTTACAAGCATCAACCAATTTTTTAAATCGTATTTCAAGTGTTTTATGTACTTTATACCTTTTCTTCATGAGACGTTAGTCATAGGTTCAAATATGTATCACTACACATGTAGTGGGACCATGTAAAATACATATTATGAAAGCATAATCACAAATTATCCCTTTTTTCAAGACCTATATGTGGATGATGTAGTTTGTGAGATTGATCCATATACCCCTTACACTTCTCAGTATGCAAAACAAGGGAAAGATCCATTAACATAATACCTAGTTAGTATAACTCTTTATCTAGTTAGGAATAAAAATAGACAGCTTAATACATTTCTATTGTGTCATCTATTATAAAATAAGTCCAATAGTAGCCCTACTAAGTAACCACACTGACAAGTTATGACCCTTACTTATTCAATCATCACTTGCTTGAGAACAGGGACAAGATTTTGGTTAGGAATGTAGAGGTAGGATCCAAGTTTATATCATTTTTTTATAATAAAAGTCTACATAGTCTAATTAGAGTGCCCAATAACATACCTTAAATTAGACCCATTGAACAAGCCTTTACTAGTTACCATTAGGCACTTGTGCTAATGCCAAACCAAGATTTGAATGCGGTTTTAAAGGGAAATGACCCTATTAAAAACTAATTCATGTAAATGCAACAATCATGTTAGACTTATCTTAATCTAGCATGGAATTTCAATGTTATGGTTGTATCTAATACCCCACTTATAGAGCTAACTCCCTCAACAAAAGTGGAAGTTAATTTTTTGGGTCATATTAATTTAAGTGTGTACACATTTTACCAAAGTAATTTAGTAGGTGACATGTTAAATGTCCTATTCATTGAGGAGGTGATTATGGCTTCTACTCAAGACCATGTGCCAAACATAGTGGATAACACATAAGTGTATCCCAACTTTGACCAAATTGGGTTAAATGCACCACAAAATAATTTTCAATAACAAGTTCCTCTTGCTAATATTGTGAGTCATTCACAAAAATAGGGGGTAGGCATGCCCATTTCCCAACCATAATAGGTTACTCCCACTCCTCAACTAACTACTTATTCAAGCATGAAACACCAAGGAATAAGTAACCAAGCACTACCTAATGTTTTACTCCAATAAGTGGTGAAAACCAAATTGCTATGTATTATAAATACACTATCACAGTTGTTGCATGGAAAAGGATCAAAAATAGTGATGAAATGTTTAAAAGAATCCATGGTGAAAGACTAATGTCTATATGGAGGTGAATGGTTAGGCAAATTTAGTAGGAATTTAAAACGTAGCCAAGGCCATGTAGACACTTAGCCATATTGTTAAGCCTGCCCACATGGAAGGTGAAAGAAATACGTAAAAGTTTAAAAATTTATAATGAAGCATGGCATAGGTCAATGTGCTGACTTTAACACTTAAAAATTTCAAAACATAATGTGGAGTTCCATTAGAATTCTTATGTTCAAAAGAAAAGTGCAAATGGTGGTGTAGAATTCCATGGAGGAGAAGTGTGGTAGAAATAGGAGGCTAATGTGTACTTTACACCAACACAAGGTGCTACGTGTAATGTGTTACTATAGTTACACATTTTATAGGTAGAAGCAGACAAGTAAATAAGCATGGCAGAGATTTTAAGTTTGATTGTACATTGACTAGGGGTAGTAGGAGGCAGAATCTTGTAAGCACTTTGAACCTAGAAATGTGCAAAGTGAAAAATGCATTAGCACTTCTAGATTCCATGAGATCAAGACATGGAGAATAAATGAGCCAAAAAATTAAAAAGGCTTGTAGACATGGGAAAGAGAGTTCAAAAGCATTTAGGACTTAAAGTGAGTGCCACAGATATATTTGGCTGTTGCTTAGGAGTAATGCCCAATAAAATAATGGTTTCACTCAAAATTCCTCCTAATGACAAAGTCAAGCTAGGATACTTCACTACTAGATCATGAAATTAAAGAATTTATGTGGGGAATCAATCTAGTTATTAATGGTGTGATTAAACATTTTGTGCCCAGTCAATTTTCTAAACCCTGTAAAATGATAATGCTCTTGATAGAAAATGGGGAAGATCATATGATGTTGATTTAGTTGCTTATATGGAAAAGGGATGGAATAGCTTGAGCAAATTAGTAATCTTGTGTATTTGAAAAATTTCCATGTTTTCTAGGAAATGAAGATTCCCATTTTTGAATGCTCAAGATCTAAGTTCATTATGAAAATAAAGAGGGATTGCTATTTTGAAAGCATCATACAAATAAGGGCTAGCTTCTAGTAAAAAATCCAATACAAGGTATTTCTCAGGTTGCAAAAATGGATATAGTTTAAAAAATAAAAAAAAGTTACAAGTTTTAACAAATTTCAAAGGAGACCCCAAACTCCCTAGGGAAGTCTCAATGGGAAATGCACCGTGCAAAATACAAGTTCCCAAAATGCACCGTGCAAAATGCAAGTTCTCAAAATGCACCGTGCAAACTATGGTCAACTCTCCCACTCTAACCAGTAAAAGCAAGCATGAAAAAGGTCAACTAAAGGAGTTTCAAGGAGATGTTGAGGATAAATGCAATTTTTCACTTGTGAAAATTTAAAATTTCACTTGGATCTCCCATTTATACTAATCAACATGGGGTCCCAGTGTAAATTGCACCTGTGAAAATTCAAATTTTAAAATTTGCAAAAGGGGCTAGGATTTCACCAAAAGGTCAAAAGGTGAAAATAATGCATTTATGCATTAAAGGATATAGATTTAGACTTTTAAAAAAATTAAAAAAGTAAAGGTGCAAAGTGTAAGGTGGAGAAAAGAAAATTGGAGCCAAAAGCTAAAAAGTTGAAAATGACCTAAGTATTGCATTTTCATTTGCTTTGCTTGTTCAGGCACTCCATGAGAGAGAAATTAAAAGTATAAAAAACCAAGGTGGGCCACTCTAAGGAAGATCACTTGAATAGCCATGGATCCATAATATTCCCAAGAAATCATTGCAAGAGCAGGTTGTTCCATGGCATGCACAAAGGGAAGGGAAGTTGTCTAGGAGTTTCTAGTTATGCTAGTATATGGTCAAGGGAACCTTTAGGAAGTTACACATGAGGAAAAAGTTTATTTGGCCTCCCCCATGAATATTCTTCTTCAATATCATGTAAAGGGAATCTCTAGCCAAGAAATCAAAGGATGTGGTTTGAATCTTCATCATTTCTTGTAGAGGTAGTTAGAGGAATCATTTTCCTTACAAATAAATGAATATTTCAAGCATGGTAAAGGGAATTTCCTATTGGGAGCCTCTTGGCAGAACTTGGAAGGGTATTTTGCACTTTTTGAAAATTACAAACCTCATTCTCAGATTTGAAAAGAAGGGTAAAAAATGTATAAATAGAGGGCTTCTCCTCTATTCAAGGGTTATTATTGGTCTTTGATTTTGTCTCTAAGTATAGGCTCTTCCAATTTTGGGATCAATGCTATGTGCATTTTGTCTCTCTTGCTAAGGTGGTTGCAGATTTATAGCCATTATTAAGCTTTGGGAACATGTCTATATTTCTCCCCTATCCAACATGGAGCAAATCCACCATGCTAGTTCCCATGGAAGTATTTTGAAACATTGATGTATGTAAAAATTTCTTTCAATATAATGGAAAATACATGTGGTTCTTAATTTTTCCTATTAATGAAATGCAATGAGATGTTTTATATGCTATGTTGATTGGATTTCTAGTTTTTAATTATGTATGGTTGTCATCTTGGGCATCGATATGGGTTATAACCCCCTTTTTTCATAGAGATTTGGAAATGTTTTGTTGAATACCTTTTAAGGGCACCCTGGGTTCATGAATTTGATAGGGAAAGGTATTTGAGATTCTAAGTGCAATGTATGCTCTAGGGTTTTAGGTATCATTTGGGTACTTGTATTGTATTGTCACCAATGGATGAAAATTAATTCTGGTAGTTACCCTTAGCTTGTTAGTCATTTTTTCTACATCTTTACGATAATTGTTGTGATGAATATTGAAAAAATTCCTACTATTTGAAAACTACCAGCACACCACGCCCTTTTATTACTATCAACTATCCTACCTTGTCCTACCCTATAAATAATACCCCCAACTAAATATTTCAAGTGTTATTTACTTGAAAATGCATAATCATTACATACTTACCATGTGTTTGCATTCTTATGCTTCAAAGACCCATCACTATAGTCTTCCTTTCAGCCCCTTATTATTGAAAAATTCTTTAAAATGAAGGTTTCATGCACATCCCCATCTATCTTTAGTATATTATATATAACTTAGTGCATTTGTTCATTTTGTGTGATAACCCTTCTCAAGTAGATTGAATGAGTTTGGCTATGCCCTAGTCACATTTGTGTCTCTTTGTGACAATAATCCCCATGAAGGTTGAATTGAATAATCTCTCCATGTGAGCAAGCTACCCCTCAAGTCCTCTCACCTTAGTTTAGGTAGAGATAAAAGTAGCAGAGAGATAACCATACCCTTTGTAGGTAAATCTTAATCATTTTATCCGTTAAGTCTATTCTTGATGCCAAACCCTCCCCTGGATACAATGATATATCATTAAGTTTCTCATCTTTGTTTGCAATTTTCTTCAAGTGTGCAAGGTTGAGCAATAGAGGCGTACAATTAGGAACCAACACTCTTTTGGTGTCATTGTTGAAGATTAAATTAATGTTTAGGTCACTTATGTTGTTAGGGACTCTTGCAGAGAGCCACAGCTATAAGTATTTCAAATTTGAAGGTTCTCTACTTGTTATTTTTTATAGTTAGACTATCTTGGCCATCAATGCTGCATCACTCCACTAGGGACATGTCAAGAATTCTTGAGGCTTGATAATTGAATTTTGTTGCATTTGATTGTAAAGAGCTAAAAATATTACATGTTGGAAGGTGTCTTTTCCCTTTTAAACATTATTTTAAAAAATTTAGTGTCTCTGCTTTTCATCTCATTAAGTTCAACAAATTTTATTTTAAACATGTATCATAATAGTTTGTTAACTGTTATATTCTAAAAATTTGATTCTAGTGGCAACTCTAAATTTATTTTCTATTTTCAAGGAAGATCAATGCTTATTTTGAATACTAACTTTCATTTTTGAATATTATTTATATTTCTTGAAAATTTGGAAGGATTGAGATCATCATTCAAAGGTGACTTGTTAGAACCTTGTCTCACTACTCTGTTTGCATCAAAGATGGAGACAAGTTTGGAGGCTAAAATGGAAGTAATTCATATATTATGTGCCAAAATAAACTCTATGGATTTTGATCTTGACATTGATTGGTGTGATAGGTGCTTCCTCCCACAACCCCTATGTGGTATTACTGACCCAAGTGATTAAGATTCAGATGAACTTGACTATGCATAACCTAAATATGATATTTTCATGTTTGATTGTCAATCCTCCCCAGGTAAGTTTCTTGTCTCCATGGAAATGATGTTTTTTACTAATGCTGATCAGTTTTAGAGTGTGGTCAAGAGGGTCCCAACATATGAGTTTGTTTGTGATGATAGTATAACACAAGCATATGAGTTACCCAATCATGATGCAATTAAAGATATAGAGTGTGCTCTAACAGAAGTAATGGACATGGGTGTAAAATTGGGTGAATCCATTGGGAGTATGGACATTATTGAGAGACCAACTATTCTTGATGCTAGGTTTGACAATAATGGTGCTATTTGGAGAATGTCATTCAATGAATATGGGGTTATCTTTTATGACCCTAAGGATGAATATTTCAAGTAGTACTATGAGTGCATAAATGACATTGCTAATCCTAAAGCACTCCATCTTGGTACTTGGCTAATTAAAACTGAAAAACATGTTTATTTACAACTATTGAAAAGGCACCAAGATTTTTTAATGTGGTCTTATCCAGATTTGAGATCATGTAAAGAGGATTTGTTTCAACTTTTCATCCTATCACATCTTAATATAAAATATTTTAGGCAAGTGTAGAGATGGGTTTAATTCATCTTATCCACCAAGCTACTAGAAAAGTTAAAGAGATTAAGGGATGGTAGAATTTTAGAGCCACCAGTTAATGGCAAGCATCTAAAACATTTCTATGATTGAGCTTACAACTATGTACATAGTGTATAGGTTTGTTTTTTTTTGTTACCTCCTACTTTGGGATTTATTTGTATAGATTCCTTTCATTTTTTTTGGCATGTGTTCATTTTTAGATCCTCCTGATCTATTTTTTTCATTCTACCATGTTTTATTGAGCCTTCACGAGTGTTTTTTGGTGAGTTACTAAAGTTTTGACTCTATGGCCCAATGGATTGGCACCTGGTCTTACATTTTAGGGTTATTTTCACACATTTATGGGGTATACATCCCCAGGTGAGATCCAATATTAGTGCCCAAAATTGCATTAAGCAATTATGCCCTTGTTGAGTGTAAACGCCTAATTTGTTTAGCCCATTTCCTATTTGCAAGTATCCATCTGAGGTCAAGTGTCTTATTTTCACCTTGAGTCATTGAAAAATCTATGCTCTCTCTCATACCCTATTATAAACCCTGTAATATCTCTATATAACTAACATTTCATATTTTCAAGTTTTAATAGAGTTACATGAGTGTGATTGTTTTAGTCAAAGAAAATACCCTGAACTAGAAGGCATGAAACAAAATTTAAATTGCTCCTTGTCAATACGTGTTATCACATTTTATTCTTGAGAATAATAAATATGCTTCTTATATCATCTTTGTGGAAAATCAAAATAAGGAGAAGTTGCTACAGTAAAGGGGCTGGAGATAACGGTTTTTAATTTTCATTATAAGGGTTGAAATTATTGTAACTATGCATGATCAAAATGTTGTTATTGTATTATTTATGGAGAGTTATTTTGAGTTGAATGAGGAGCCTACGTGGAAGTCTTATAGACTGCATGGCACTAAAAAAAACTGAAATTCTATGTATTAAAACTCCACCATCACAATTGCTGCATGAAAAAGGATCAAAATAAGTGAGGTAATGTTTAAAAGAATCCATAGTGTTTAAAAGAATCCACAGTGAAAGACTAATGTCCACATGGAGGTGAATGGTTACGCAAATGTAGTAGGAATTTAAAACACATCCAAGGCCACGTAGACAATCATCCATATTGTTAAGCCTACCCATGTGGAAGGTGAAAGAAACAAGTAAAAGTTTAAAAAATTCTAATGAAGCATGGTAAAGCTCAACATGTTGAATGTAACACTTGGAAATTATAAAACATAATGTGGAGTTCAGATAGAAGTATTGTGTTCAAAAGGTAAGTGAAAATGGTGGTGTATAAGTCTATCAAGGATAAATGTGGTAAAAATGGGAGGCTAACATGCACTTTGCACCAACACAAGGTGAAATGTGCAATGTGTTCCTGTAGTTCTACATTCTGCATGCAGAAGGAGATAAGTAAAGAAATGTGGCAAAGATTTTAAGTTTGATTTTACATTGAATAGGGGATAGTGGGAGGAAGAATATTGTAAGAACTTTACACCTAGCAACATGTAAAGTGCAAAATGAATTAGAACTTCTGGATTCTATGAGATCAAGGCATGGAGAAGAAATGAGCCAAAAACCTTGCAGACATGGGAAAGAGAGTTAAAAAGGGTTTAAGACTTAAAGTGAGTGACAATAGATAGATCTAGATATTTCTTGGGAGTAATTCCCAATAAAATAATGGTTTTGCTTGAAATTACTCCCAATGACAATGTCAAACTAAGATACTTCACCACCAGATCATGAAATCAAAGAATTTATGTGGGGAATCAATCTAGTTATGAATGGTGTGATTAAATGTTTCATACCTAGTCAATTTTCTAAAACTTGAAAAATGATAATGCTCTTGAAAAAAAGTGGGGAAGATCATACGATGTTGATTTAGTTACTTATATGGAAAAGGGATGGAATAGCTTGAGCAAAGTAGTGATCTTGTTTATTTGAAAAATGTCCATGGTTGTCAGGAAATAAATATTTCCATTATTGAATGCTCAACATCCGAGTTCATTATGAAAATAAAGAGGGATTTATATTTTGAAAGGATCATACAGATAAAGGCTAGCTTTTGGTAAAAAATCCTCTACAGGGTGTTTCTCAGGTTACAAAATGGAGATAGTTTAAAAAATAAAAAAAGTTTTAAGTTTCAAAAAATTGCAAAAGAGACCCCAATCTCCTTGGGGAAGTCTCAGTGGGAAATGAACCATGCAAAATTAAGTTCCCAAAATGCACCATGCAAACTATGATCAACTCTCCCACTCCCACTAGTCAAAGCAAGCATGAAAAATTTCAACTCAAGGAGCTTTAGGGAGATGTTATGGAGAAGTGTAATTTTTCAATTGTGCAAAGTGCACCTAGATCTCCCATTTTTGCCAATCAATATGGGGTCCTAGTGCAAATTGCACTAGTGAAAATTGTAAATTGCAAATTTGTAAAAGGTGCCAAGATTTCCCCAAAAGGTCAAAAGGTGAAAATAATGCATTTATGCATTAGAAGATATGAATTTAGCCCTAAAAGCAAATTTTCAAAAAGTAAAGGTGCAAAGTGTAAGGTGAAGAAAATCAAATTGGATCCAAAAGGTAAAACATTGAAAATGACCTAGGTATTGCATATTCATTTGCTTTACTTGTCCAGGCATTCCATGGGAGAGAAATTTTAGGTCTACAAATCTAAGGTGGGCCACTCTAAGGAAGATCATTAAAATAGCCATGGATCTAGAATATTCCTGAGAAATCATTGCAATAGCAGGTTGTTCCATGGCATGCAAAAAGGGAAGGGCAGTTGTCCAAGAGTTTTTAGTTGTGATAGTAAATGGTCAAGGGCATCTTCATGTAGTTATACATGAGGAAATTTTTTTTTTGGCATCCCCCATAAATATTCTTCTTCCAACTCATGTAAAGGGCATCTCCAGCCAAGAAATCAACGGATGTGTTCTGAATCTTCATCATTTCTTGTAGAGGTAGTTAGAGGAATCATTTTCCTTACAAATACATGAAGATTTAAAGTGTGTTAAAGGGAATATTCTAGTTGGGAGCCTCTTGGTAGAACTTGGAGGGGTGTTTTGCACTTTTTGCAAATTTTAACCTTCATTCCCAAATTTGAAAAGAAGGTAAAAAATGTATAAATAGAGGGCTTCTCCTCTATTCAAGGGTTATTGTTGGTCTTTGATTTTCTCTCTAAGTATAGGCTCTTCAAAATTTTGGGATCACTATTGTGTGCATTTTGTCTCTCTTGCTAAGGTGGTTATAGTTGTATAACCATTATCAAGCTCTGGGAGCATGTCTATATGTCTCCCCTGTCCAACATGGAGCAAATCCACCATGCTTGTCCCTATGGCAACATTTTGAAAAATTGATGTATGATTTTTTTTTTCAATATAATGGAAAATACCTATGGGTTTTAATTTTTCCTATCAATGAAATGTAATGAGATGTTTTACATGCTATGATAATTAGATATCTAGTTTTGTGCTTATGTATGGTTGTCATCTTGGGTATAGATATTGGTTATAAACCCCTTTTTGCATAGATATTTGGAAGTGTTTTGTTGAATACATAAGGGCACCCTGAGTTCATGAATTTGATAGGGAAAGGTATTTGAAATTCTAAGTGTAGTGTATGATCTAGGGTTTTAAGGATCATTTAGATACTTGCATTGTATTGGCACCAATGGATGCAAATTACTCCTGGTATTTCCCCTTAGCTTGTTAGTCATTTTTTTTCATCTTTGCAATAAGTGTTGTAATAAATATTGAAAGAATCCTTTCTATTTGAAAACCACCAGTACACCATGCCCTTTTTATTACTATTAATTATCCTAACCTGTCATACCCTACAAATAATACACCTAACTAAATATTTTAAGTGTTATTTGATTATAGATGCATAAACATTACATAACATGTGTCTACATTCATGTGCTTCAAATACACATCATTATAGTCTTCCTTTTAGCTCCTTATCATTTCAAAATTATTTAGAATGAAGTTTGCAAGCACATCCCCATCTATCTTTAGTAGCTTGTATGTGACTTAGTACATCTGTTCATTCTATGTGATAACCCTTCCTAGGTGGATTGAATAAGTTTGGTTGTTCCTTGGTCACATTTGTGTCTCTTTGTGCCAATAATCTCCATAAAGTTTGAATTATAGAATCTCTCCATGTGAGCAAGCTACACCTTAGGTCCTCTCACCTTGGTTCAGACAGAGCCAAAAGTAGTAGGGATCTGACCATACCCTTTATAGGTGACTCTCAATCATTTTCTTTGTTTGGTCCATTCTTGATGCCAAACCCTCCCCCAACTACAATGACATATCATCAAGTTTTTCATATTTGTTTTCCATTTTATTCAAGTGTGCAAGGTTGAGAGATAGAGGTGTCTAATTGGGAAATAATAGGTATAATACCTTCCACAAGGCCATATACTTCCATCACAACTCTAATTCCCTCTGACTAAAAACCATATTCTGAATCCAAACTAAAATATTTACCAACAATGCATACCATATCAACAACCTAACCCCAATATATAGATGCATATTCTTAATTAATTATCCCATCAAACCAACATCCCATAATACTCCATTCCCTCACTATACCCCAATTAAGGTAATCCATCTTTGATCACCCAACCACAACCATAACCAATAGTGCCATCAAGTTTCTTGGCCTAAGAACTGTAGCAGATGAAAGATGCAATTATAACCATCTAGATGGGAGAACAGATTAAAAAGTTCAAATTGGATGATATGTGCCCATATTCATTTAGCATGGACTATCTCCAAATACCATTTCCTTTGGTTTATGAGCCACCAAAATTTGAAAAATATAAGGGTAAAGGAGACCCTAGGGAGCATTTAAAAGAGTTTTTTGTCACTTGCCAATTAATGGCCTATAGTGACATCTACTTGCTTCTTCTTTTTCCTCAAAGTCTAGTTGGATAGGCCTTGGGTGGATTCTTAATTTTTGAAAGAACTCGGTATCTATCTTTGATGATCTTTCAAATAAGTTGGTACAACATTTCTATTATAATCTTGAGCATGAGATTTTGATAATTGATTTACGTCAGGCCAAGCATAAAGTTGGTTAGAGTTTTGCAAGTTACTTATAATGATGGAGAGCACTTGTTAGTCACTTCATCCATAACCTACTAGATAAACAATTAACAACTTTGTTTACCAAAAAATTATACAATGATATATCTTATCACTTGGAGCTTTAGTGTGCTCACACATTAAAAGAGATCATTTAGGAAGGTATATAGATTTAAAAACACCTCATTAATAAAGGGATTATAAAGCTATCTGATTCAAACCAAAAATAGAGACAAAACCAAAATTTAGGTCCAAGTAAGATCCCTAGCCTAGTCCAAATATAAGCATATAAACCTACTCAAGCTAGTAACTATGAAAAACCTAATCTACATAACCATAATAAGAATGCCATTGGTAATGGATTCATTGAGTAACATCATGCTCAAATGATGCAAACACCATCTTCTCAGTCTATCCCATAAATGCAGCTATGCCTCAACCCATGCCAATCTCTCAAATATTACAACCACCACCTTTGTAAACCCCACCTCCAAGAAGAAGACCCAATGATAGAGTCTTCAGTGACTTTGGTGAGCCTATTGAAACATTATTTCACAAATTAGCTATGGCCAATATGATTAGTTGAATGATTATAAAACACTATTCTAAAGGAGTACCTTATCTAGATTGGTATAAAGATGATGAGTTTTGTGAAAACAATCATGTTCATGGACATTATATACATCGTTATGTGTAGATGAAGCACCTCATTGAGAATATGTTATAAAATGGAGAGATCTAGTTGGATAATAAATCATCTCCTTCTAATCAAAACATGGATATCTACCAGAATCCTTGTCCACAACATAGTAATACCAATCAATATCAATAATAAAGACCACAATAATAACAACAAAAACAATAATAATAAAAATAATAACAACAATGTCAACTATAAAATGGATGGAACTAAGGCCAGAGTGACCCCAATAACCAATAAACCTATCATGCAGTTGTAATGACTACAATAAAGTTGTAGGTTATATTATAGGTGGTCATGTATCTACCATTACCATCAATCCTAGATTGATTACCAATAGACAAAGACCATTACCTAACAATGCCTATTAGCCTCCCAATGCTGATAATCCTTCCTTTAATTGTGAACATAACCAAGCACAACAATAACCAAGGATTACCATCTCAGGTCTCTATGATGGTAACCCTTCATTAACCAGTGATACAATAACCCCACTAAGTTTTACTAGAAACAACATGATTTTTTTTAAACCACAAACTATAAATATATTTCACCAAAATAATCTAAGTAGTGATCATAAAAATAATCCAAGAGTGATAATTAAAAATAAACACATGACATCTAACAATCATTGATCACTATCAATATATGAAAACACATCATAATACAATCATAGAAAGTAATTATAAATATCCAACCACTCCTAGTATAATACACAACCACTGCTATCAATCTATAGTAAATAAGCAATTATAATTCTTCATGATAATATTTTCCAATAATAAATATAATACAATACAATGTATATATAATATAATGGATCCCCTAGAGCTTAGTTCCCAAACCCAAGTATCTGTGGCAATCTCAAGTGTCATCTCTAAAGTAGTACAATTGTCAGGAGGGAAAGCATCATATGAGAAATTTTCCACACCAACCATGGAAAGAAAATACTTTAAACTAATCCCATCAAGTAATGGCCCTCTCTTCATAGATGAGTAGATAGTGATGGTACAGGAATCTAGAGAAACAAGCAAGTACCCATGTGTTGTATGAATTCTAAAACTAAACATGTTGTGTATCATAGAAAACCCTTTCTATTAAAAGATATCACACAAACATGTAAATCATACTCAATAAATGATAATGTATCACTAAACATATTTAATAGAAATCTCTAGATCAATCAAGTTCATATGGACCACTTGGTCAGAGTGCCTTCAACTGGCATTGTGATGTTAGTAAACTAGTGAAGTCCATCTCACTCCTTACTCAGTATCAACAAAGCAAGATTTTGGTCAACATAATTTAACTCCAAGATTCATTCAATTTACATCCTACTAGTAATCATAACACATAACATTATAAACATGGAAGTAATCAAGCATACATTTTATTTCATCAAATAGATGAATGAATCTTACATTATTATCTAACCCATTCTAGAAATAATGACTATAGTTTTTACTATCCAAGTAAAATACACATTTAACTATATATTATAACTACCACAATTAATTTCCAACATATTTCACCCCATGATAACCCATATTACCATAGTCTAGTATTCTAAGACATAATTAATAGTTTTCTACAATTAGTCATACAAAGTAGCATTAAATACATGGAACCATAAGTTTCTATTCAAGCAACTAGAACTAACAAAGCAAGTCATAGTTTCCATGAAACATATACAATTATTTTCTTAGTATTCATTACACTTTCAAAGGTTATATCATTGCATACATAATGTCCTATTAGCTGTCACAAATCATACTACTCAAAGTAATAACCAACACACATACATTTAATCAGTCAACATAGGTGTGGGTCTAGACATATCAAATATAGTATGCACCATCTGGACATAAAATAAACTTATACTATGGTACCTTATGATATCCCATACTATCATAGTTCATAATTACATCACTACACAACCAAAGTTATGATTCCAAGAATAAAATGACCCACACTCATAAATAATAATCAAGAAATTACATGTTATACCACCTAAGTATACCCTAGGTTTACATTGCATACAAGTAATCATAAGAACATAACCTATAGGCACACATCCTAAAGTATTATTAAATGCTATATATGTTTAAACATTTGTACATGATATTCTCACAATAAGTACCCCACATGCATATTCATTATTATATGTCAATATATATTAACAACTCAATCATGTTATTCTTAAAGAGTCAGATGACCCTCAAATGAACATAAATCAACAAATTATTATTCCTATAGGAGATTGTATCCATGTGGTTACATTTTTGGTTCCACATAATCCTATATCTTATTAACAATCCATTACTTTAGATATAGGCATATGACCTAATGCACCTTTACAAGTTATATAATTATATGAATACCCAAGTCCATGTATAGATATATTTCTATATGAATACCCTCATATACTTTAATTATTTTCAAAATTAATTACCAAAATACAAATATGGATTATAAAGTTCGACAGTCATTATAATTTTGATCAATGACTTAACATGGTTTCATCAACTGTTATAGTCATATAAGTAGATTAATAGATCATATACTAACATCAATAAATTGCCTATGTATATGTTCTACTTTTATCAAGTCAAATTGACATCAAACACTCTTATGGATATATTGACATGACTTAAAATACATACCATCTAGGTATAACATCATACTCAACATTCTTAAATATAAATTTGATTTAGATCTTTAATTATGATCACAATGCCATGGCTAAACTATATAACCTCTCTCCTCTTATATTTATATTAGATCCATATTTCCATCGGAATATAAATTTGATTTATATCTTTGGTTATGATCACAATGCCAAGGCTAAACTATATAACCTCTCTCCTCTATATTAGGATTAGATTTATATTAGATCTATATTTTCATCGAAACTACTAAGATATAGAATCTCAATATGTCTTAGAATTTTCTTGGATTTAATGCTTTTACATGTTAAATTTGATACTAGTTAAATCCAAATAGACAAGGCTTCAATAAATATGCTAGATATACATTATCTAAAACTCATATAACTATGTGTAACTCAATATATATATGTTATCCATTACTATCCATATCCCCAAAGTAATTTTACACATAAGGATATGACCATGAATTGGTCACCTCATGATCATTAGCTATATTAAACTAATCTTCATATATATACTCAATAAATAAATAATATCTTCAATGGTATAACAAATACTAATAACTCTAATATTATGATCTATAATTTTGTGGCATGAGTAATCACTTTCTATTAGGAATTAATTGATAAAGTTTTGCTAGATATCAAATGTAGTCTCTTGCATAACTAACATTTATACTCACCATTCTCAATTAGGCTTAATACTAAAGGCTTGTTTTCTATCGATAACATTTTACTAGATATCATATGTAAATAAGAGTAGATTTTAAATAAGATTTGACATCTTCCTGATAGGTAATTATGTTCATGCTTCTGTAATCCTTGGTTTTCACTTTAAAGCCACACCCTCTACCATTTATATCTTTCTTCTAGATTTTAAGTTTTAGGTTTTTAATATAATCATGATAAATTTTAGCTAAAGTTTTGTAATAAAGTAATAGTTATATTTAAATCAAAAGTTTGGTAGATGGATCACCGCCCCTTTGTGTATAAATTAATATTTCTAGTTAAAATGATTAGTGATTTAACATAAATCTAAGCTCAGCGTCTTAGTAAAATAACTCAGGTCACTATTTTTACATTTTCACATATATTCAAAATCAAGAAACTATGCACTAAGCCAAGAAACACTAGTTTTTAAAATGAAACATACCATAATAAGATTTCAAACCCTTCAAATTTGAAGGTACTCTCAGATCTTGGTGTTTAACAATTCATACTCAAACAACTAGCATTGACTTATGCACACAGTCCTCAAAATTGAGTTTTGAACAATTTAAAAACTAGATTTTAAATACTAATGTACATATATAATATCCTCTTGACATACTTCAAGTTTAAAACCAGTATCAAAAAGGTCTTTATTCATAAATTATTATCAAGTCAAAGGTATACAAAACACATAGATTTTAATATAATACCTACCTTTTCCTACTTGCATTGTTGTAATCCCAACTATAGCTAAGGTCATCATGCTTTTCTCCTCCACACTACTTATACTTCTCTCTATCTGATTTCTTCATTGTATGTCTCCCCCTTACTTCTTCATTATTTTCCTTCCCTCTTGCCTAAGCCACCACTTTTATACTTTTTTTTTTCACTCCAAATTTTTTTCTATAATCTTTGTTTCCTTCGTTGCCCCTATATTTTTTTTCTTTGCTGAAAATGATCTCCCTTAATTTCCTTTGCTATCCTCCTTTTATTTCCTCATGCCATATTTAATAATCTTTCTTACATTTGTTATCACTTCCATACCTTCAACTTTACTCTTAGTTCCTTTTATTTTTCATTTCATGCAAAAATATATGTTTATTTAGCATTTAGTTTCCAACACTTAACTGGGCTTTGCATTAATTCTTTTCTATCATGCATAAATTGATGCCTTTCCTTTATTTTTCTTCCTAGTTTTAAAATTTAATTTTTGTTTCATTTAATATCCTAACTTGTGCATGTTTGCTTAAGTAATGATGATGTTATATTATTAATACCCTAGATATTCCATGCATATGATTTATCCCTTTAGCATTATCTAGATAATTAAATTTCCTTAATTTAATTATAATAGTTAATTATCTCTTTTAAAAAAAGACAAAATAAAATAATTAATAAGATAAATATTTTAATTAAATACTTATGTAAATGGATTATACACATTTAATCATAGACTTCTTTTTATGTCTTAAATATTTATTATACATTAAATCAAGATAATGATATTTACCAAATATCATTTAAACCAGTCATTATGTTAGGCAACCAATTTAGAGTAAGCATTGACAAAATTTATCATAAGACAACATTATATGTGTAAATCTATACACTACAATCATAGATGAAATCACACAACCAAATCACCATAAGCATCAATTGAAAACATGATCATATAAAAATTATATTATCACTTAAAAACAAACTAACTAACCAGATCAAAAAAAGAGTTAACAAGTTATTCTACTATGTCATGTGTTGGGTTACTAGCAGTTTCTTTGTCATCCCCCAATCATCTCATATATGCCACCCTCTCTGATGATGCTTTCCCTCTGTCATGATTTGAGGGTAGAATCAATCCTACATCCACCTCATGACAAGTAGTTAGTTAGTCTAAGTCATCATATATATCAAAAACTAATGATGTATAACTAACAAATAGACATCCACAATGTATAGAAATAAAAAGTATAATTGTCACATAATTAATCCATTATGTAACCTGATCAACATATCACTATCCCAAAACCAATATATGTCATAAAGATCAATCAAATTAATAAAAATCAAATGATAACCTTAATAATCCATGGATTTAAAGGTTATAAAACTTAGGGTGAAATTGGGATGTAAGAAGTGACCACAACCATGTATACTAACAATTAATAATTACCCTCTTTGGCCCATCTGAATATTTTTCTAGTTACAATGGTACTTTACCCAATCCTTATTATGTAATCACAACTCAAAGGTCTAAAGTCACCATCCTATGCCCTCAACCCCTTAACAATGAGCCAATCCAACCCACTATACTGGCTCAGAGTAATCCAATCACCATTGTTAAGGAGAAAATGTATGATATTATGCAATAAATCCAAAAGACACCCACATAGATATCTATTATATATTTTTTGAATACATATACCATCCACAAGAATATCCATAGTAAATTCTTAGGCCAGTTCTAGGTGCCCAATGACATTATGACAGACAAATTTCAAGCTTTGATTGGACACCTAGCCCCAAACCAACATTAAGTTTTTGACCGAAGTGATATGTCACCCCTAGGCCCTCTCCACAATAACCCATTGTAAATTGAGGTTGTGATAACATGGAATAAATTTAAATGCATCCTCATAGACAATGGATTGAGCCTTAATATTGTGCTATTGAAGTTAATCAATAATTTGGGATATATAATAACCAACCTTCAATCAGATACCATTACCATCAAGGCCTATGATAATGAAGAGTGAGAATCACAAAGAACCATCAATTTGATAGTTTTCATTGGGAATTTGACCCATGACACCTTTTTCCATGTTATGGATCTAGGTTTCTCATATAATTTGATTTTGGGTAGACCATGGATACATGAGATCCATGCAATACCTTCAACCTTGCACTAGTGTATCAAGTTTCCTCATGTTGGGATGGAGGTGACTATTCATGGAGACTTACAACCATATTAATACTAAAATAATTTGGATGCTAAGTATGAGAGATATAACTACCATTTTGGCCTAGCCCCATACCAAATAAGGATAAAGACAAGGATATATTTGTTGAATTGCTAGATGCCAATTACATAGATCCAGGTAGCCTTGCCTCAATTTCTTATATAACTCATATTGACATTACCAATCATTTTATTATTTTAGACAAAATTCTATGGGAATACTCATTGAATAATACCTTCCATATAACCCAACTTCCATAAAACCCAAAGTCCTATAGAATGCCAAAAGCTAGGCCAGTATGCATGGAATGGAAATAAAAAGGAAAAGGAAAGTTTCGTATCCTAGTGCCTATTATTTTCACACCAGCCACTATCCAAGAATATGACCTTATATACAATGATGATTCATATTTATAAAATGATAATTTCATTTATTACTAATGAAATACAAAGTATCCCATCCCTAATAAGATTATAGATATCCAAGTTTATGAAGTTAGAGGATTGGGGGTAAATCAGTAGGGGAATATTGAGCTCATTTCTATGACCAAATATAAAATAACTCATGGTATTGGATTTAAACTACTTAGGGGTGATCTCACATATCCTATTTATGTTCTTACACCAATTATTAGTGATGACTATGTCGACAGTGAAGTAGAGTCTAATCATAACATATATGAAGACATAGTCGGTACCAACTTATCAGACCCATGTACCATTTGTACCATCATGTCAATAATCTAACATTCCCCACTTACCTTTTATTATCCTCAAACCATAGATTGGGACCAAAAATAATCCACAGTATCTTTAGACGACTTTAAGAATGATGAGGCATTTTATGATTTTCTAGGCCTGAGAGATAATGCTCTTTTAGGAGACCATAAACATAGGTTCTCTATCAAATTATATCCTACTACCTATTTTAGAGAGCAGGTGAACACCCTTAGCCAAAAATAAAACATTGAGGTTCCAAAGTGAGAACCTCTTTGAGGCACTTTTGGACAAAGGTAAAATTAAATGAAAAGGGCAGTGTTTTGGTGAAAACATGTTTTAGGTGCCATTAGATAGGGATGTTCACCCTTTCTTTAATGAAGCTTGGGAGACCATCAAAAAATGAACTTGATTTTGGGTCTAAACTCAGTATAGAAGATCAACATGCTCTTGAGCATATTATCTAAGAGTGACTTGATGTGTTTGTTACATGGCCCTTGGCACCATTAGGAGATTAAGATTCATCCTATTTGGGAGAATTTGAATAACTAGTCTAGCTAGAGGACTTTCCATTGCCAACCAATTTACATCTTTGCTAACTATTCTAAAATATGGCTCTACTCTCCTTATAGAGGATACTACAAAATTCAACATTGGGACTCTAGATGATTCCAAATGGATTAAATTAGGTGCATCCCTCATCGAGGAAGAATGTGAGGTTATTAAAACTTTGCTAAGAGAGTTCATAGATATTTTTTCATGGGTCTACTCTAATATGCTAAGTTTAGATCCATAATTAGTGTTACACCATCTTGTGGTTCATCTAGACACTAATACAGTTAAGCAAAAACTAAGGAAAATGCATCCTTGCATTGCCATCTTGGTCAAGAAATAATTGGAGAAACTTTTAGATGTAGGATGTATTAGACCTATTGATTATTCAGAGTGAATCTCCAATATTATGCATGTTAGCAAAAAATCAGAGGGTATTATATTGTGCACTAATTTATGATACATCAACAAGGCCTACTTGAAGGATGACTTTTTTTCCAAACATCACCATGATTGTTGACTCCATATCCATGTATGAAATTATTTCCATCATTGATGGATTTTCAAGATATAATAATATTAGTATTGCAACAAAAGATTAACATAAAATAACATCACCACTCCTCAAGAAATGTTTTGTTATCAAGTCATACCGTTCAACCTCAAGAATGTTGGGGCAACATACCAAAGTTCTATGACTATTATTCCATGATATGATGCATTATATTATCAAAGACTATATCAATGACATACTGGGTAAATCTAAGACCCATGAAGATCATCCAATCATACTAAAAAGGATATTTGAAAGGATTCATGATTACAAGGTTTGACTTAATCCCAAAAATTATGTATTTGAGGTTACTTTAGGTAAATTGGTAGGCTTTATTTTCTCTCATTAAGGCATTGAAGTTGATCCTACCAAGGTTCAAGCCATTATCGAGATGTCACCACCTTCCACTTTGAAGTATATCTATAGTTTATAGGGAAAAATCCAATCTATCAAATGCTTCATTTCATAGTTGGCCAATAAATGCCATCCTTTCACTCATTTATTAAATAAAGGTACTACCTTTCTTTGGAATGAAGAATGCTAGAAAGCCTTTGGGCACCTAAAGTAATACTTAGCCAATCTACCTATTTTTTTACCAATGATGCCAAGGAGGCCATTCCTACTTTACCTATCTACCACTAAAAATTATTTAGGGGAACTTTTAGCCCAACATGATGAACATGGGAAAGAACATGCAATATACTATTTAAGCCATACACTAGTAGCATATAAACACAACTATACATTGATTAAAAAATATTATTTAGCTATGGTCTTCAAATATTAGAAGATCTATCATTATATGTTCCACAACAAGACCATAGTCATTGCCAAAGTATATTCGCTCAAGTATCTACTATCAAAAATAGCTTTATAAGGTTGCATGGCTAAGTGGATCATGTTTCTAAGTGAGTTTGAGATTAAATATGTCAACCAAAATGCCATTAAGGGATAGGTACTTGTAGATCAACTTATTAAAGATCCTATTTTAGATACTCATCTACTTAATTTTACATTCTTAGATGAATACATAATTACTATCATAGAAATACCTATCATAGAAATACATAGATGGGTCATTCACATCTCATGGAAACTGTATTTTCATGGGCCATTCACATCTCATGGATAAGGAGTAGGATTATTATTCATCACACCATAGGGGAATCTCATTCCCAAATCATTTCATATCAACTTTATTTGTACTAATAACATATCTAAATATGAATCATTCATTGCATGGCTTTTTTTAGTAGTATAATGGAACATTCAACATTTACTAATTCATGGAGATTCATAACTTATTATTAATCAAGTTATAGACCAATTCTAGACCAAAGATGACAAGTTGGTACCATATAAAACCATGGTGGACATTCTTAAGTAGTAGATTGCTCACATTCAATTTGAACACATACCTCGGGTCAATAACAAGATAACATATGCCATGGGTACCATTGGTTCTTTGATTCATATCATAGACAAGGAAAGATACTATTAGTTCCTCGTGGAACATCTTTTCGTGCCTACTCATGAACCCTCAACCATTGAAATGATTTGTGATATTATTGATCTCAATTCTATTTTGGATTCTAAATTATATAATTACCTCCATGATAAATTCCTTCCACTAGAAATTTAATGTAGGCAATAAAAATATTTCACACACCAAGCCCATTGATATACCTTACCTAGCCCAACCCTTTACTATAGAAGCTTTGATGGAACTATGATTCATTATTTGAATTTGATAGAAGTTGGATTGACATTGAGGGAAGTTCATGAATGAGTTTATAGGGATCACACTAGTGGGGCTATCCTTTTGCTACGCCCCTAACCTATCACATGTATGAAGATAGTATTAGCTGACTTGTGGCTTACTTATCCCTCTTTGATGTTAAATTATATTTATCTATGCTTTATTTTGATTAGTATGTCAGCCTATGGAGTAACCATGGTCTAGATAGACTATATATAGGAGGTAGTGGGTAATTATTTATCATCATATTGTGAATTTTGCTCTTATTAAAACTTGTGGAGGTTTCCCCCTCAAAGTGGTTTATCTATTATCATATATTTGGATATATTTCAGTCATATTTGGATATAATTCTTCTATTATACTTAATTCTTGAAGTAATTTCATTACAAGTGGTATCAGAGCTGCCATTTGGGCAATCTTGTGGGTGAAACACTAAATTTTTAAATTTTGTGATATATAAAAAATGGTTGTGAATTTATATAATTTTTTTTACTAGAGGTGAGAAATAATAAAATTAAGATTCCATTAAAATTTTAGCTCATTTGGATCTATTTTACAAAATTTATTGCTATTTTATGTTTTTTCATAAAATTGCTCTATAGTGCGTAATTCGAAGAATTTTTATGAGTTATTTACATTTTTGGAAATCTTAGAAAAATTTGGCTATGGTATGTTCTTTGTATATTTTGATTTGAGGCTGACATAATTCTAAAATTGCTTGGTCAAAGTTGGGTCAAAAGTGCCAATAAGGGTCGACATCGTAAAACCCTTTTATGGCAGGTCCACAAACTCGGGGCCGAGGAAAGGGTGCTAAAACTCTAGGTAAAAATCCTAACAAGGAAGAGATGGAGTCAAAAGGGGGATGTACTAGACCCTTTGTACCAGAGTTTTTTGACATAGATCAAAAAGTGAGCTAGCTTGACTATAGTGTGCAAGGCATTCAGAGTGAGGTGTAAGACATACAATCTAATATGCAATCTATACAAGATAGTTTGGGAGATATCATGACAGATTTGAACATTAATCAGTCAAATCATCAAGCTAACTCTATTGCATAAACCCACGAGGGTGGTTCTCCTAGCCAGTCTACTTCAAATCTAACTCCATGGCCACAGAGGAACCTATTACCAAAGGTGGATATGCACAAATTTGATGGAAAAGATCCACTCAATTGGATCAACCAAATGGAGAGTTTTTTTGACCTACATCAGATTCCAGGTGGATAGAAGGTTACCATGGCATCCTTGTATGTTGAACCTGATCAATTCATTTGGTATTGATGGTTGTGTGCTCAAAAGAAAAAGATGACTCTCAATGTCACCTAGTCAATTTTTATAGAGGAGCTACAATTGCACTATGGCAATAGTGTGACAGAGAATTACTTTAGCCAACTAGAAAAATTGTGATAAACTAGCTCCATCAAGGATTATATTCATCATTTTCAGAATATGTCCTTACGTGTGGAGATAATTTTTGAAGCAAACTTGAATGACCTATTTTTGGGTGGACTCAAGGACCACATTCAAAATGAGGTATGCATGTTTAATCCACTTAAGATTTCTAATTCTATTATCATGGCACGTAGATCTAAGGAAAAATTCATATCCAACAAGAAGTAGCCATTCACTCACTTCAAATATCGTAGCATATCGTCACCAACATTTCCTCCACCTACTAGATTAACTCCTCAACAAATTGAAGAGAAGCGTGCAAAAGGATTATGTTTTGGTTATGACAGCAAGTGGAGTAAAGGACATAGATGTGCTGAGAAGAAGTTATTCTACATTGAGGGACCAAACAAAGATGAATAAGTAGATGATGCCTCCAATGATGATGAGGAAGATATAGAGGAGGTACCTGAAGATTCCCAACCTACAATTTCTTATCATGCACTTGCAGGTATTAACACTCCACAAAGTCTTAAGGTGGTGGGTTTCCTCAAGAAATAAAGGTGACAATGTTGATTGATTCAGGGAGCACACATAACTTTATAAACCATAAGTTGGCCACTCGATTGAACTATTTCATCTACCTAGCACCAGAATTTTAGGTCATGATTATAGATGGTGGCACAATTAATTGTTCAGGCAAATGCCATAGTATTAAGCTTACTATGGGTGGGTACAATCTTGACTCTCCTATGTTTGCTATTGCCATGGGTAACACAGACATTGTTTTGGGAGTCTAATGGCTCATAACCTTAGGTACCATTGAGATGAACTTCCAAGAACTATTCATGCGCTTTCATTCTAAAGGTAAGAAAATTGAACTACATGGATTACATGCAAAATCTCCATAATTGATTAGTTCACATCAGATGACCAAGATGCTAAAAAAGGGGGCAGAGGGAATTATTTCATGATTATGCTCCATAGAAGTTCAACCCACACAGGTATCTACACATCCTAATCTACAGATAATTCTTGAGGACCACTCATCTATTTTTAGGGCCATGTCAAAAGGACTACCACCAAAAAGAGAACATGATCATGCCATTCAACTAATTATAGGTAGTCAACCACCAAATATCAGACCATATAGATATCCATATGCATAAAAGAGTGAAATTGAAAATATGGTCCATGAGATGCTGGAGGCAAGGATCATCAAGCATAGCCAAAGTGCATATTCATCACCAGTGGTCATGGTGTAAAAGAAGGATGACACATGGAGGATGTGCCCAGATTATAGGGAACTCAACGAGTACACCATCAAAGATAAGTTTCCTATTCCAGTAATTAATGATTTACTTGATGAGTTACATGGTGCTAATTATTTCACAAAATTGGATCTTTGCTCACGGTACCATCAAATTAGAATCAAGGATGAAGATGTTCATAAAATTGCTTTTAGAACACATGAGGGCCATTATGAGTTTTTGGTAATGCCCTTTGGTCTTAAAAATGCACCATCTACTTTTTAGAGCTTGATGAACACTATTTTTAGGCTTTTCTTAAGGAAGTTTGTGCTAGTTTTCTTTGATGACATATTGATTTATAGTTAGACTTGAGAAGCACATCTACAACATGTGAAACAGGTGTTGATAGTTTTGGAGAAGAACCAACTTTATGCGAAGCCATCTAAATGTGCTTTTGGAGTACAAGAGGTAGAGTACCTCGATCACATTGTTTCCCATGAAGGTGTCAAAGTTGATCCCCAAAAGATCAAAGTGATAATGGAATGGTCCATGCCAAAAACTCTCAAAAACCTTTGAGGGTTCTTTGGACTAACAAGTTACCATAGAATATTTGTGAAAGGTTATGGCAGCATAGCAGCTCCAATCACTACATTGCTAAAGAAGGATGCTTTCCATTGGAATGATGATGCTACCAAAGCATTTGAGAAACTAAAAGTAACTATGTGCACCACTCCAAATTTGGCTACTCCAGACTTCTCCCAGACATTCATTGTTGAATGTGATGCTTCTGGGTCTGGATTGGGGGTAGTACTAATGTAGGAAGGAAGATTCATTACATTTGAAAGTCATCAATTAAAAGGTAAGAATCTACAAAAACCTATCTATGAGAAAGAAATGATGGCTATTGTTCATGCAGTTAAATAATGGAGGACTTATCTGATGGGTAGACACTTTAAGGTGAAAATAGATCATGATAGTCTCAAATACTTTTTGGAGCAAAGATTATCATCTAAGGAACAACAAAAATGGGTAACCAAAATGTTGGGTTATGATTTTGAAATCATCTACAATAATGGTAAAGACAATGTAGTAGCAGATGCACTATCCAAATAAGATGCATCCACAGGAAACATTACATCATGCAATGTCCATGTTGTAAGCAGATTGGGTGGATGAAGCTAGGTTAGAATGGGAGCAAGACAAGGATACATAGGTTCTGATTCATAATCTCCAGCAAGGTAATTTATCCTCTGACAAATTTTAATGGAAAGGTAATGTCCTATGGTATAAGTGTAGGTTATACTTGTGCAAAAATTCAAAGCTTAAGCATAAGATTCTTGCAGAGTTGCATGCATCTCCAATTGGGGGACACTCAAGGTTCTTGAAAACTTATCATAGAATTAAGAAAGAATTATTTTGGGAAGGACTCAAGGGAGATGTACAAAAGTTTGTGGAAGAATGCTTGATATGCCAATAGAATAAAGGTGAAACAGTTAAGACCCCAGGTCTGTTACAACCGTTAACAATTCTTAGTCAAAGGTGGGAGGAGGTTTCCATGGATTTCATCACTGGGTTGCCTTGTTTTGAAGGTAAGAATGTTATTTTGGTCATTGTGGATAGGCTTAAAAAATATGCCCATTTTTGTGCTCTCTCACACCCATTTTTAGCAAGTACAGTAGTGGCTATTTTTATAGAAGCAGTTCTCAAATTACATGGAACCCCAAAAATAATTGTAAGTGATCATGATCCTATTTTCACTAGTAATTTTTGGACTAAACTATTTTCTTGTTTGGGTACTCAGCTAGCTCATAACTCATCTTACCACCCCCAATCTGATGGACAAACTGAAGTGGTTAACAAATGTTTAGAGGGGTATCTCCGTTGTTTTGTATTAGATAAACAAGAACATTGGGTTAAATGGATACCACTTGTAGAATGGTGGTATAACACATCTCTCCATACCTCTTCTAAAATGTCTCCATTTCTAGCACTATATGGTTACCATCCACCTTCCATCACTTCTTCATTAAAGGTGCACACTAAGGTTCGAGATGTGTAAGAACACATTCAACATCAACAAGAGGTTTTGGCTAGTTTGAGAAAGAATTTGGCCTTGGCCCAAAATAAGATGAAGCAACAAGTAGATCAACACTGTAGTGAGCAAAATTTTGAGGTGGGTGACTGGGTATTTGTTCATTTGTAGCCTTACAAGTAGATGTCCTTGAAGCAACAAAAAAAGGACAACCAACTTGCTCCTAAGTATTATGGCCCTTATCAGGTTCTACAAAAAATTGGAAGTGTGGCTTACAAGCTCGAGTTACCTCATTCATCTCACATACACCCAGAATTTCATGTTTCCCATTTGAAGAAGGTCATTAGATAGAAAGTTTCCACCCAGATAGAGCTCCCAAAACTAGATGAAGAAGGACGAGTCATTTTGGAACCAGAGAAGATCCTCCAAACATGTACTAAGAGGTTGAGAACTAGAGAGATTAGGGAATATTTGATCAAGTGGAAAAACCAGAGTAGTGAAGATGTAACTTGGGAAGGTGAAGATTTTCTACAACAACATCTAGAGTTGTTCAACGTTGAGGACACATTTGGTTTGAAGGGGAAGGGCATGCTATGCCCCTAACCTATCACATGTATGAGGATAGTAGTAGCTGACTTGTGGCTTACTTATCCCTCTTTGATGTTATATTACATTTATCTATGCTTTCTTTTGATTATTAGGTCAGCCTATGGAGTAACCACGGCCTAGATAGACTATATATAGGAGGTAGTGGGTAATTATTTATCATCATATTGTGAATTCTGCTCTTATTGAAGCTTGTGGAGGTCGCACCCTCAAAGTGGCTTATCTATTATCATATATTTGGATATATTTCAATCATATTTGGATATAATTCTGCTATTATACTTAATTCTTGAAGTAATTTCATGGAGATTCATAACTTATTATTAATCAAGTTATAGACTAGTTCTAGACCAAAGATGACAAGTTGGTACCATATAAAGCCATGGTGGACATTCTTAAGTAGTATATTGCTCACATTCAATTTGAACACATACCTCAGGTCAATAACAAGATAACATATGCCATGGGTACCATTGGTTCTTTGATTCATATCATAGACAAGGAAAGATACTATTAGTTCCTCGTGGAACATCTTTTAGTGCCTACTCATGAACCCTCAACCATTGAAATGATTTGTGATATTATTGATCTCAATTCTATTTGGGATTATAAATTATATAATTACCTCCATGATAAATTCCTTTCACTATAACTTTAATTTAGGCAATAAAAATATTTCACACACCAAGCCTATTGATATACCTTACCTAGCCCAACCCTTTACTATAGAAGCTTTGATGGAACTATGCTTCATTATTTGAATTTGATAGAAGTTGGATTGAAATTAAGGGAAGTTCATGAATGAGTTTTTAGGGATCCCACTAGTGGGGCTATCCTTTCCAAAAATATCATATGTACTAGTTATTATTGGTCGACCATGGAAGCAGATGTAACTACTTATATGAAAATATGTAAACAATGTTAGAGACATGTAAATTTCATCTATGCTCTAACATAAACACTCAAACTAATGACTACGCCATGGCCATTTTCAATGTATGGACTCAATCTCATAGGGAAGATTAACCCTACCTCCTTAGACGGCCATAAACATATCATTACCACCATCAAGTGCTTCACTAAGTGGGTTAAAACTATAACCATCACTTACACAACTAGAAAACAAATTTCCAAATTCATCTTCAACCATGTCATTTGACATTATGGTATCCCATCCAAAATTATATATGATAATAGTGGATTGTTTAAAAATGAAGACATCAAGGAGCTTTATCTTGAATTTAACATTACCCAAACATTTTCCACTCCATATTACGCATAAGGTAATGGCCAAGTATAGACATATAACAAGACCATTACCAATATTCTTAAGAAGATTGTCAATGATGTTAGATATGATTAGCACTTAAATATATTTCATACCCCCTAAGCTTATCATATTAATTATCATACTCCAATAGGAGCCACACCATATTCCCTTGTTTATGGCATTGAGGTCATTCTTTCCATCGAGGTCAAGTTGCCTTATTTTCACTTCTCATTAAATCACATCCTTGATGATTAGGATTATAGAGAAACTCATCTACAAGAGATGGAATTATTGGATGAAAAATACATGGCCATTATGAATAGCCTTCAAACATATCATAGTCTATTATGTGGTTAATATAACAAGTGTGTGAGGCATAGAGAGTTCAAACTTGGTGATCTTGTCCTCAAATAAAAGTAGAAGAACACCATTGTCGATAAAAAGAAGAAAGGCAAGTTTAAGCCTAATTAGGTAGGAACTTATGTAATTATTGCTAACTATGGATATGGAGCTTACAGGTTGGATACACTAGAATGAGATGAACTTGATGAACATAATACATCTCAAGCATAATTTTGCATTGAGATACTTGAGGTATTGTTTATGAGGATTATTTTAATTATGTTGTCACATGACCCTCCTTATATTTTACCATGTACCATTCCTTCCATACCCTCCCTATTTACCAGAGTCTATTTTCCCCTCCCTTTCCCACCATTTTGGACCTTGGTTCTAATCCATTGGTACTTTAAGCACCTTAAGATATTGAAATTTGGATTACATTTTAGTAGTTGATTCAGTTTGGTGATGTGTTGAGTGATTTTTTTTAGAATGAGGAAATATATTGGGGTAGTATGACAGTGGTTTGTTAATTTCTTTATTTAATATTGTCACATTTTATCTCATTATCAGTGTCGTAGATTATAACCAACTTTGATAAAATCAGTATCATAGACCCTTGTCATTATTTCCTATATCCTAAGAACAATGCCATTTTATCCACATTGTCGCATCACTATTTTATACTTTACTATTTTCCTATTCATGAACTTGTTGTTACCTATTTGGATCCTCTACTATAGGTAGAATTATAGTGGTCTGAGGTCCATTTGGGATATGTAGGAAATGCTCAATGTTTTATAAGGTTAGTTCGGCCACCCTTGTGTGAACATTCTCATCATTTTATGAGTAATTTAAGTTTGAATGCTCTGGCCATTTTGTGAGCACCCTAAGCCATGATCTCATTATTTTGAAAGTTGGACCATTATGTATCTTATAATTATAAATTGAGTTAAGATACCTAGAAAATTCCAAAAACATTTAAAACACTTCAAAAACCCCTAAGCATTTACAAAAAAATCTAAAGAAAATCATGAAAATTAGATTAGAATTTCCATATGAGATATAAATATATCAAAATATTTTAGGATGGACTCTTTTATTTAGATAGATTCATTTCTAGGCCACCTTGTTGGCCTTTTTCTTCCCATTTCTGGGAGAATTACATCAGCCTGAGATCTGCACAGACTATGTAGGCAACACTTGGATACATGGGGTATTTAGGGTTAGCTTGGTCATCTTCATTTCTTTTTTGACTATCTCCTTTTCCTTACGGATTTTGTGAATCCTAAATATTTCACAAGTAACCACTTATCCTTTAGTTTCCCCATCCTTATTTGCCTTAGTCATACACACTCGTTATTTTTCAAGTTTATGTTGTGATCATTGTACATTCAACATTTGATGCACTAATGACCACTTAGATTTTATTATGCTCTTGTAATTTTATGAGTAACCTCAACCAAATATTTCACCATTTTATGATCTCATTCTCATTCCAAGCCATAGATATAGTAAACACTATGAACTACCAATCTAGTTCATTAGTAGATACTCATCTCTTGAATTTTAGTGTGGTTTTAACCTAAACCATGCTCTTGCACTTATGTGGTTTATTTTTGTTGATGTTTTCATGAATGTGAGCATCATCCCCATATTTTCCTATGCACTCTCCTTTTTTTGAGATCTTTCCCATATTCCTCTACAATTCAATCATGTTTCCTTATCATCATCTTCTTCTATCCTATATCCTGAGAGAACTACATTTGGCATGAAGTTCACGTTGGACCTTGTGTCCATGGAATTATGAAGGTAGTGTCCACTTGCATATCTAAAATCAGCTCAGGTACCCCTTCCTTTTGTTTTATTCCACCCATTTTCTTATTTGTGTCATTTTTCCTTATATCCTAGGGGAAATCTTATGCTATTTTTTCTTGTGTTATTTTACCTGTGTCATTACTACTAGCTTAGGGGTCACCCTGTCACCAAGAGTAATATCTCTATTACACATGCATGAAAAATTCATATTATGTTTGTACTAACATTGTGATCAACCATTTTTTGTATATTATTATTTTTTTATATTTGTTTGTTTGTTTACCTTTGTGTGTTTAAAATAATTTGTTTCTTACACATTTTTTCTTGCTTGTTTGTTTATTTTTATTTCCTTATTTGTTTATTTTATCTATTTGTTTTTTTTTAATTTATTTCATTATTGATTATTTGTTCATTTTTATTTTAACTTTTTACCTTTTTTATTTCTCAATTTTTTTAGGATCATTACACTTGAGTCTTGATTACCCATATCTTATACTTGAGTTGTGAATTTGTGTTCATTATTATGCTTAGTTTATTACATTATATTTAATTTGGATTTTATTATTAATATATTATGCCTAATTGGTTTATATTTTTCATTTAAACTAAGTTTTCCATGCTTTGGATACACATTTTTATTATAGTTTTCTAAAACTATGACATCTAATATCACAATCTATCGTAAAAATTAATCCAAAGGATCTATTTGACAATACAATGGGAAAAACTTCTCCTTATTCACACCTATAAAATACCAGACCTACCTAAACGTTATCCAAATGTAGAGTAATTAAATCACTACTGACTATTAATCACTGTTAGTTACGATGTGCATCTCCATACTAGCAGGTCACCCACATTCATGCCTATCCTTTGTGCCAATTTATTGTTACTCTATGAGTATGGATTCAGTACATAAGCCCCCTTTCCTAATTTTCCATACTTTAGATAATTATGTATACCTTCCTTCATCATATCCTTCCTACTGGGGTAAAGTATAATTATATAATGCTTGCATCCACCTTAATAAGGCATTTTCACTATGATGATGATTATAACTATTTTTGGGCAAATCATTATTTTCACCCATCTGCCCTACTAGGGTACCTCATTATGTAACTTATTATAATCACATTTGGGTAAATCAGTATTTCCATCCATATTACCTATATATCACATCATTTCCTCTTTTTTGAGGGGATGTTTGATGACTTTATTTGCTAATGAGGTGGCATCCAATGCTCATCCATTGCCCTCTAGGGAATTATCTAAGGCATTAACAAATTTCTCAATCTTTGAGAAGATGTTACTATGCTTGTGTCTGGAAACACCTTCCCAAATAGGGGAAAAATATAGACACCTCATTTTGGCTACAACTATTTTCCAACTAGACTTCAAATTGATCTCTACCAAATAGTGCAAATTAAGCCTAGAAATCACTGAATATCCCAATTTCATCTACGCATCAAACATTAGTACCCAAAATCATGTTAAGGAATCCATATTTGGGGTATTATCTTGTGAACAATAGTAAATTCTCATGGATTCATCTCTATTCAAATTGTGACCTATTAAATTGAAGATTGGCCTTTTGACCCATTAAGCAAGGCACTTAAACAATTCCTAACAAACAAAAATTCTAAGCAGAATGAATTAACTAAATAAATCTTATTAAATTCTTAAGTGAAATTTCCATGTGCAATCAGTGAATATTAATTTTGTAAAATTTCAATAAAATTGAGGTTATGATGATGTCCTCTTCCTCAAAGTTAAGGATTTAGAAATATATCCTTTAAATCCTTTAATTCAATAATGGAGAACCATGCTTAATAAATGGGATCTCTATCCCAAATATTAATTTCTTGTCCCCTCCCTAACTTAATTAGGGTTAAACTAAACTTAATCATGGTTAAAACTAACCTAACTTCACTTGAGTTATATTTAGTTGGAGAACATATAAATAGAAGTGTCAAGTCCATTCTAAAAGGAATATTTTTTTGTGTAATGTTATAATTCAAAATTATTGATAGATTACTTCATCTTTCCAAATCTAAGCCAAACAAATCCAAAGTGATAAGGATAAATGATGCAAGGACCATCATTATTAAATAATTTTTGAGCACATGATCAAACACATTCATCCAAGGCCAATGTGCAACTCTTGATCATAAGGAAGGTGAAGGATACTTATTTTGTCTTCTTTTTTTTGTTACTTGCATTGTTCTCTTGATCCTTGAGTAGCTAAGCTTGAGGTGTTAGATTATTTATGTATTTGTATTGATTTTTATCATACTAACACTTGAATAACTCCCCTCTTGGATTCTTATATGACACTTATAATAAGTTATAATGAGAGTGACATCAAAAAGGGTCTTATTATCTTTATTATTTCTTTTTGAACATCAAGCATAAAAAGGGAATTGCCAATCCAGTCACAAATTATCTAAATTGTTTGTTGGTTCAATCTCTCATTTATTTACTTGATGCATGTGGAAATGAATTAAACACATGATTATATTTGTATCCATATAACATGGATTTTTTATATATCTATCAAAACTTGATTTTTAGTAATTTAGTTCCAAATTTCTTCTTGTAGGATGGAATCCTATATCACCTTGGACACTTGTGCATTCCACATGAGGTAAATAGATAGAAACTAATATGGGAGGATAATTTTAGAAAGGTATCAATACATTTTTAGAGTTGAAAAGACACTTTAAATGTTATAAAAGTACTTATTCTAGCCACACATCAGGGAAAGGGTTACAAAATACATCAAGTCATTTAACACATCTACAATTACGAAATCAGTCAATAAGAAGGAGTTTTTGTGCACACCTATATTAGTTTCAATGAGCCATGTTTAGGTAAACATACCCCCATTCCTAAAAAAATGGGTACCCTTGTGTTTAATTATGCAAATTTGTACTTAAAAAATTGAAAATTCACTTGCTCAAAGTGTCACTAGAATTTTTGCACAGTATTTTCATTTGGGGATCATCCACCTAGTTTAGTTAGCATTTTTGTACATGATTGTAGTTTACCCTTATCTAAATTTGCTAACTTTAGATATCTGTGTTTTCCAACTGTAGGTCTAATGAGGTTTACTTTGAATGAACGATGCTTGGGTTTCATGATTTTAATGTTAAATTGATCTTTTACTAGCCTTTGATCAGTTGAAAATCCAATTGAATTGCTAAACCCTTAGTCTAAGTACTCCTTTCGAATTCAAATTTGGTAGGATCTTTTATTTAGATTTTGTGCAGGAACACTTTAAATATACCATGGATTTATTTTAATTTTTTTTATACAAAGGCTTAGTCCTAATTTTTTTGGGTATTTTATCTGGTAAACTTTTTGGACTTTACATTTTTGACCCTTCAGTACATTTGTTCTATGAAAATTTTCCATTCCTAACTTTTGTGTAAAGATTTAGTCTTCGAGGGAAATGTGTTAGACATTTTGTCTGGGAAAATTTCCCTGAAAGAATATGCCTTTAAACATTTTGGCTATGAATATTTCCCTAAAATAATACCCTTCAACTTTTTTGAAAATTACCCTTTGGATTTTTGGAATGACCTTCCGCACTTTTGTCATGGGAATTTTGCCCTACAAAACATGCCCTTCGAGCTCCTTTTTGCCCCAAAATAATTCTTTTACACTATTTTGGGAAATTTGTTTGATGAAATATACCCCACAAGATAGTTGCTTTAAAAAATTTATCTGATGAAATTGGTCTTTGAAACAAATTCCCCAGACCAAAAGTCTGAAACAATTTCCCCATGCAAAGAACATGAATACCCTACAACAAAGTCAACAAGTCCAAGCCTAAAATCCCTACAAATTTTCCAAGTGGCACGACCTCAGGGCTTAATGTAGATAGGATCCAATCTCACTCAACCCCAAAAATCATGATCTAACAGAGTGTGCTTGTTCAAATAGGATCTAACAACATGAGATCAAATTATGAAACTAAGCGTAGGGTCCCTTTTATTGAGACATAGACCTAGGCTTAAACATAATGCCATGTTACTTATTATACATGAGGTCACTTTAATATGTTTTAAACCTAACTCAAGACTTTAGATTAAAAGGCTTTATTTGCATGGAAACTTTAATCTAAGGCTTTGACTTAAGCTTTACATGTACCCCAAGCCCTAACTTCAATATTTCCTATTTTTTGTAGGAACCAATCTCACTTGGATTAATGGACATATTTTTATATGATCATGGTTTTACCCCTTCTAATGTTGCTAAAATGGGTTGCTTGTGTTGCAAGATCAATGGAATCTCATTTAGGAATGAACATGATTAGGGTTTGGTGCTTCAAATGTTAAAATGGAACTTTTATTAGCCTTTGGTCTAAAATTTATTGGATCTATTTTAAACCATGATTAAAACCCTAGTCTAATGTTTTGACTTAGGTCCCTTCTAATTAAATTCAAATTTATGTGAAAACAATTATAAGTACCATAGACTTAGCCTAATTTTTACCCTCGGGTTTAAGTCATATTTTTCAACATGACTGAACCTTACTCTAAAAACTTATGTTTGATCCCTTTATATCCCATAAACATGTGGTCCCTTTTACCATGTTCTAACTTAGACTAAGGCCTTACCCTAAATTTTCATCATATTTATTCATATAATGAAACCTTATGTTAAAACCTTATGCTAGGACCCTTTATTATTCATAGGGTCCCCTTTTAATGTCTCTAAACTTAGCATAAAATATTGATCCTAAGGTTCATGTTCATGCTTATTAACATAAATAAAAGACCTTAATCTCAAGATTTTATCCTAAGACCTATGCATTTTCTTGAACCTGACTTAAACATTTTACATCTTCATAAGATCAATGACAAATATTTACTCAGGTGAGATTGATCCAATAGAGTGTAATGGGAATTAATAATTCAAAGCCCTAAAATAATGACAAGTGGCAAGCTCAACAAATAGTTTGAGGATGTGTTTAAAATTAATAGTTGTGCACCTGTCAATGATGTTTATGTGGAGATCAATTGATGGTCATGAGGATGTCAAATTTAAGATAGTAAGTATTCCTAAAGATGTGTTTAAAATTGATGATCATGCACCTATAAAAGATGTGTTCATGGAAATCAAAGGATGGTTGTGAGGACATCAATTTTAAGATAGAAGAAAGCTCTAAAGATGAGTTTAAAATTGATGGTCATGTGCCCATCAATTGATGATCACACAAACATCAATTAATAGTTATGAGGACATCAAATTTAAGATAGTAAATAGTCTCAAGGATGTGTTTAAAATTGATGGTCATGTACCTATCAAAGACGTGCTCACAGACATCAAATGATGGTCATGAGGACATCAATTTTAAGACTTCTTAGATCTAAATTATCTAATGATCTATGGACCGCGTTGATTCATGTAAATGGATGAGATGGTGTGGGATCAAAGTTGGTTTTTTAAAGGTGATGATCATATTTTGTATAGTGATGAGTAGGATACCATGGAGATGCCACATCAGAACCACATGGGTACAATGTGCCAAATTGGAGACCTTACGGAGTTGGTAATGTAAAGGTAGAGATATAAGCTCATGATGTTTGAATTAGCTGCCACCATTAAATCACTATTAAAACCTTCAAAATTACCTTGGAAAAGCATGAGAACCCTAATTAGGCCCTGTGAACATTATACTTGAGTTGAAGAGGTTGAATTGTCATATGTGTAAAGGTAATTCAATCTAGAGTCCACTAGTGAGCAATATAATAAGCCATGGTAGCTTGGAGGAGTGTTTCTTGAGGAAACATGTAATTCTATTCTGATGTCAAATGCTGAGAAGTAGGAACCAAAGGAAATATAGGATAGATGATAGTAGGGTGATGGATGTGATCCTAAATAAAAGAGAAGAAGATTACTAAAGGCAACAACATCAAAGATCCATGAAGATCTTGCAGCAGTAAAAGGGTCTCAAAGGTTAAGAGACTTAGGAATATCCTTCCTATAGCTAAATATTTTTCATTTTTAAAGTGGAATATTTTGTTTATAAAGGCATGTGTTGTTTGTAAAACACACTGTCTATAGATCAGTCCATTGGGAAAGTCTAGTGTATTTATAAAACATTTATGGAAAGGAAAACTATCCCTACATACTTTTTAATTGGTTGGGATTGACTGACATGCCTTCTTACATCTTATAAAAGGAGTATCATCAATTTTAAGAAAGGTGGGGGGAGTTCTTAGATCCAAAATCACTTTGTAAACTTTTGAACAACTAATACAAGAAAGTAATTTTGAAAAGTTTGTCCATATTTGTTTGTCTTTTGTTATCATAGCTTCTTTCTCTCACACTTGTTTGTTTTGAATTCCAAATTTGAATGGTTCTTATGAATTCTCAGTGTGTACATTTTATTGTAGAGTTGTTAAATTGGTCCAATGCTATGTTAACTAAAAGTTCTTAGGTTCATTTCATTTTCTTACTCTTCTTGCACTTGGGCTAATGTTATTTGCTTGTAGAGGTAAATATTTAAAGTCAACCAAGTTTTCATTTGCATTATTTCTACTTTCCTTAGAAGCCTACCTGATGTGTGATAGGATTTGGGCTTAAGTTGTTTCATGTTACACATTGGTTAAGTGCATGCCTAGATGATATTTGAACTTTGTCATGATGTTTAGAAGATCAACAACATCTCTTTTCTACCCTACCCTTCCTTTTGCTCCTTTTTTAACCAGAGCACTTTAGTTTAATCTTCATTTTAAATACCTATCTTTGATTAGTTCTTGATCATAATTCACCATCCTTAGCATAATATACTGCATATTTTACATAAATCTACTATTTGGGCATGGTGGCTCCTAACCATCAAATATTATAAATATTGTGAAATAGTCACTTGTTTTTCCTCTATTCCATCAAAGATAATAGGATTATCACAACCTAGAACTCATGCATTGAGTTCTTAGGAATTATAAAATGAGAAGTGTTTCTTAAACACTTTGGGTACTTGTGGTATACATTTGGGCATCAACAAGACCATGGGAATATTTTTCCATGGACTTTCTCTCGATATACCATACTACCAATCATGTTTATGATTTTATTTATGTAGTAGATGATATATTATCAAAGACATAAATTATAATACATTGTACAAGAGTAATCTCAGCCTTAAAAATAACCCAACTATACTTTCAACATGTCTAGATCCAATTTGGAATCCAATAGATTATCATTTATCATAGAGATACAAGGTTTTTGAGAAATTTATGGAAATCACTTTGGTAATGTTAGATACAAATTTGAAAAAGTTTTTTACATTCCATATATGGATTTATGGATAGACAAAATTAGTAAACACAATGATAGTTTAGCTTCTTTCAATGTACAATTCAAACAAGAAACACACTTAGGAGGAAACACTACATTTCATTTAACATAACTACAATAGATATTTTCATATTTATACCACACACAACCCTTTTCAGGTATTTTTGGGTTTACAACCTTTGATACCCATTAACATATCTTATGTTGTCTTTCCATCAACATCAACACCATCTCAAAATGAATCTAAAAAACATGTTTAATTTTTTAATCTCATTCAATAACAAGTACAAACCATTTTAAAATAAGATGATTATAATTACAAACAATGTCATGGTAAACATCAAACACCACATAATTTTAGGTTGGTTATTGAGTGTTTCTACACCTTAAAAAGGAAATAATGAGAGGATTTTACATCAAGCTTCATCCAATTTGATATGGGCCTTATACCATCACCAAGTAAGTAGGGGATATTTTTTTAAATCTTAATATTCCTTCTTTCCTTGGGTTGTATCCAGTCTTTAAGGCAAAAATAATGCACCATTACTTTAAAGCTCTATTAGATAATTTAGACATGGTAGAGACTCTTTATAATATTAAAATCAGTCCATATTGTAGCATCCTATTAATATTGGATCAAGTCATTGATGACTGAGTAAAATAGACATGTTGAAAAGAGATCCCTCTCTTCCATATTGTCAAAGCACATCAGGTGCCTTCCAAAATAAAATGGTTTTCAAAAGTAAAATTTGGTAATTAGTTTCAACATATTTTACCACATCTTCATGAAATGGGTACCCTTTCTCTTAAAATAAGGGACACTAATACAAGAAGATTTGGGTTACTATATCTTCCTGTATCTTATCAAAATTGCTTAGTCAACATTGTGATTATGTTAGGAGCTTATTAATTGAGGGTGGAACCTACATGTAAATTGAAAATATCTAAATATTATTCAGTGTTACCATAAAACTCATAAATTTTTAGTATTGTGGTGCACAATATTTTAGTAATTGACATTAATGATGTCACCATACTTATCAATTATGAAGTAGTTTCTACCAACTCTTGTAATAGTTCAACATGCTTCATGTACCTCTACTATATATTAATTTACACTTTCATTATTTACAGTTAGTTACATGAATTACATAGATAATATTAAAGTTAGGGATTACATAGACTCCATACATTTGATCTCTCTGATATTTTACATAACATAATAAAATACAACTTTTTTCATACATTTCTACATCAATTTTCAATTATCCTATTTTATTTCCTTATTCATTTTCACATTACATTTACATATTCTAGATAATTTTACTTGTTTCTTCTATATATAACCCTCTTAAATATGTTTAAGCAGGTTATCCATCCAGTCTCCTCCTGGGCCCTGGATCAAGAATGCATAAACATGTGTAGTACTACATTCTTATGATAGTTGGGACATGACATTAATGAATTAAAATAAAATATATATTAGGAAGGATAAATTAAAATGATTAAAATACCAATTTATTATGGGAAAAAGGTTATTAATACATGCATATGATTGATGCACCATGCTAACTAGTTGAGATTTAAATTGGGATAGCAATGATTAAAGTAGATGTAGGCTATATTGGATAAACTAAATCAGTACATTATTTTATTTTATGAAATCAATATAATCAGTATTTTACATGTCGGTAAAAATTAAAAAAAATGCAATACTTTAATAATAACTACAAAGACAACACTTGAACATTCATACACAAGGAGGAAAATGAAATGTGTATGCACTACCTTTGAAAAAGTGTAAATACAAAGGAAAATCCAAGTGAAATATACCCATTTAAGGACTGTGATGACTCACCTATTTTAATTATAAGCATTTATTATAAATATTTACAAAAAAAGTATTCCTTAAAAATGTGAATCATGACCTAAGCAAAACATATTGGCTACTTCTACATTATTCATTTATGTTATTTATCACATATTTGGTAGATTACGTATAATTTTTGATACACACATGAGTTTCATAATATGTATGAGTGATATTCAATAAATACACATTATACATGGATGTATAAATACAAGACATTCCTATACCTAAGGCCCATGCCAATGTCGGGGGCATGTCGTTCCTTAGGTTAGATTATTTCAAGTTATATTTCTCTATGACATTTTTAATTTATCATGTTTTGATACATTTATTTATTATAAATGTCTTTATCTTGCTTTTATTATTTAAAGTGATAAATTTCATGTATATGTTACCTTGTTGTGTTGTGGTATTGACATAGATTGATGGTATAAACTAGTTTAACTTATTATATGCTTCATTGTTGCTATTTAAGTTCCTATAGGATAATAACCGATTAATCTTGTTTAAGTATTTATTTAGTGTGTAAATATATTTTTTAATTGAGTGTATCATTGTATTCTTATTTCTTAGGCCCTTACCTTCTCTTATAATTTCATTTCTAGATTGAGTGTATCATTTTATGTGGCTTTATTAAGCCCTTACCTTCTCTTATTAATATATTTATTGATTGAATGTATCATTGTATGCCTCTTTCTTTGGCCCTTGATTTATATTATTTCTTTGTTTTATTCAATTTTCATTCTATGCTTATTTATCTAGGCCCTTTCTTTCTTGTATTTTTTTTACTTGATTAAGTTTTCATTATTGGAATCTTTTTTCAATCCCTCGCCTTGTGTGACATTGAGTACCATTGTGTGTGATTTATTGTGTCCAACATGGACATGAAATTTTGTGCTTATTAGTGGATAAATATAGGTTTATCTACTCATTTTATGGTGCCATAATATATATACACCTCCATATTTATGTGTTGTATTATGGTCTATATCATGCACCTTCCTGTGTAGTTTATATTAGTGAAGATTACTATTGTGTGCGTACTTACTATATCTATCTTGACATGACACTTGCATGAATTACACTACATGTTTCATATATGACTTCATTCCATATTCATTACTATGATGACATGTTCTCTACAAGTTATCATGTGATATTAAATGATTACATATTTCTATATAGCATGATGTGAGTAATTCATAGGAGACTTCCCTCACCTCAAAGTGAGGGCATATTATTGGGCTTGTCAAAAATATTTGAGCCTTTATTTAAATAAAATTAGATTTTGGGAGATAATACATGATTTAGAGAGGTCAAATTAGTGTAGGTTATTAGTTTTCTTCAGACTATGGGCTAAATTTTTATAGATTGGAGTAGTTTTTAGGGGGAATATGTAAAGCATATGTAATATTATTATAGTAAAATAAGTTATAGGTTTTTATGTTTTTTAGTTTTGGGGCAAAATGATAAATATATGTATAAAATTATGTATAATGTCATCACTAATTGGATTAGATTATTGGGCATGAATATTTTTCATGCACACATTATTATACTTTTATATTAAGGAGCACATTAATGATGGTACCAAATGTTACATATTAAATATAAAAGTCTATCTATATCAGTTGATTTATGAGCCTAGAATAATCTCCACATTTCGTATTGAGGTTCAAGATTAGTTTAATGGGTAGCATGGTTAAGATTAAAAATTGATCAACATACTATCACTACTCTCGAGGGTCGAGGAATTTATTTTCCTAATCCATGGCCATTTCATTAGTTCACTTTTCCATTGGGACATGATCACCCCAAATTATCTAAATGCTTCAATAGGATTCCCATTTATCCAATGATCTCGCAACAAACATCATCTCCAACAACATTAGAAGGGGAAACATGGTTCACCCACTTACAAGTGTATTCCTTCATTATTATTTTTTAAGTTTTAAAATTATTAATTTCATTTAAAATTTCATTTTCATATATATATATATATATATATATATATGTATGTGTGTATATGTATGTGTGTATATATATGTGTATATATATATATATATATATATATATATATATGTATATATATATATATATATATACATACATACATATATGTGTGTGTGTATATATATATATATATATACATATATATATATATATACATACATACATATATATATATATATATATATATATATATATATATATATATATACAAGTGTATTCCTTCATTATTATTTTTTAAGTTTTAAAATTATTAATTTCGTTTAAAATTTCATTTTCATATATATATATATATACGTATATATATATATATATATGTATGTATATATATACATATATATGTATGTATATATATATATATATATATATGTATGTATATGTATATATATTTAAAATTATTAATTTCATTTAAAATTTCATTTTCATATATATATGTGTGTGTGTGTGTGTGTGTGTGTGTGTGTGTTAATTACTACATGTTATTTATAGGTTTTATTTGATTAAGCTACACTCAAAGCCTTCTCCCAAAGAAAAAAATTATTTTACACACGTAGGTACATCTCTTTATCCTTTTACCCTATCACTGTATTTCATTTCAATATTAGAATAAAAGGAGGGAATTTTTAGACACTAAAATATAGTATTATACACTTATAAATGCCAGTCTTGACCTAAATTCACCTTACATGACTTTTTGATACACATATGGCTCTTACACATCCTTCTCTAACATCCACATGATTTTAATGGGTATGAACTTCTTTATTTACTATTAGTCACCCAAAGGAATTCCCTAGTATTTACCTAATGTGTTCATCATCATACATAGACTTTCTCAAAATCAACATATCAGTATTCTTGTCTTTGAGGCAAGTTGGATAGACGGAGACACCTATATAATTTATTACATGTTAAACTCTATTGACCTCATCCCTATGCTGATAAAAAATCAATTTTAAAATTCAAATCATTTTTAAGGGTGAGCATGTACATTTCACATGTCATTGATGTGAGTAAGTACCCAAATATTCCCATATAAGTACATAATATTTCTAAACCTATTGCATCATCTAACACTCCTAAATGGAACATATTTACTCTTATGCACATTCAAATAGACTGCTTTGAACTTTCTAATTCAAAAATTGGTTAAAAGGATCTAGCCCTAGAAAAGTTTAAATCACCTAAGCCAATTCAAGTTTTCCATTTTTTAACTATTGAAAGCTAGATTACATGTTGCATTCATAAAAGGATCACCATTTTACACATACGCCTAATGAGATAAATATGTGTGGTTTGAATTCCCTCTTCAAAGTATTGGATACATAGGTAGAACTCATCCATTCATTGGGGAATGGTTAAGGTTAGTTAAACTCACATATTTACTCTTTTGTAGGCCTAAACCTAGTGTCAAAACTAGACCTAGGGTTTCAAGATAAGGAGATAAGATTTTGGATATTTAGCACATACATTGCCCTTGATATCATGCATAGATATGGATTCAAGTAGACATAATAATGTGTGATAAAATAGAGAGACACGGTCTACATGAAAGAATCTAGAAAATGACATATGTTATTTTTTGGGGCAATCATTTATAGTCTAATAGATTCATCTAAATGGTTCTAAGTGCCTAGTTATTGATCTAAGTGACTCACAATGTAATTTTAGCTCTTTAGTCACCTACATTCAATCTCATACCTATACAAAATAGTAAAAATCTAAGTATCTAAATCGATTGAGCCATTTCCATTATAGATTAATACAATTGTGAAATTAGCCTTTACATTTACATTCAGAGTCATGATCTATTTCTATAATTTATACAATTTTAATAAATCCTAAATTTAATAATTGTTTAGATAATCAAATAAAAAATGATATTGAAAACTTTGAATCTAGACCCAAATAGGTGTGATTGGAGTAATAGAGGTAATTTTAATGACCCTCACACACTAAACCACCCCTTTTTGTTGATATTATGTGTGATTAAGTCCCTTATATGCCAAAATTGGCACAATGTCATAACCACTTGACTCTAGGGAAAATGTGTATGATTTGGGACACATTAATACATGATTAAGAAAAATTATGTCAAATTCAAGCTCAAATAGGTGTAATTGGGGCAATGTACATTGAATTGGTGACCTAAAAAAACACATATATTGATTTATGTTTGTTTTATGTTTAATTAAATGCCTTGTAGGGAAAAAATGACACAAAAAAATAAAAATAATCATGACTGGGGTGAACATAGATGATTTGAGGCATAATATTACATGATCAAGCCATTCTATTTCAAATTTATATCTAAACAAGTGTAAATAGATAAATTTAGGTTGATTTGGTGATTATCTCACAATAAATCACCCATTTATATTGATATTGTGTGTTATTAGGTCCCATATAGCCAAAAAAAGACACAAAACCATAATTGCTTGTTATCTAGAAAAATGTGAATGATTTAGGGCACATTTATGAATGATTGATCCCAATTATGTCAAATTCAAATTCAAATATATGTGATTAGGGAAATATAGGTTGAATTGGTTAGCTACCATACCTATCCAACCCTTTATGTCGAAATTGTATGCAATTAGGTTCTTTATAGGCCAAAATTGATATAAAAAGTCCAAATCACATGATACTAAAGTAAATGTAAAATATTTGAGGTGTAGTAATGTGAAATTAGGATAATTCAATTTTAATGAGTGTGCACACAAAACCACCCTTTTTTAATACCACAATGATTATTAGTTTAGGTATTATAAATATATGTTTAGTTCACTATGTGGCATACAAATACTAAATAAGAAAGTTTGAAAATGAGTGTAATGGAGAGGGAGAGAACTAAGTTGATGGTGCAAAATAGGGACACTCCACTTACATCATTTACAATTTTGGACCTTAAGTAGATATAAATAAGTTTTTTTGTGCCTTAGATGAAGATGTTATTTATATTGTGCCCAAGATGGAATCACTTTAATAAATAAAAATTATTTAGATAATTAATTTCATTTCAAAAAAGTTTAAATATGATTTTTTATTTTATTTAAATATTAACTAAGTTTTGAACTATTTAATTGCATGATTAGGTGCATGACATGAATATGAGTAGCAAATGGTATAAGGGGCTACTATAGTTTTAAGTAAAACCAATAAAATTATAGAATATATATTAATAATTTAATTAAAGGTTTTATAAATTTGGTCATGTAAGAGATCAATTACATAACACATTTTTTTTAAAACAATGTTAAATGGATATGTATATTCTTAAAAAAAAAGTCCTTTCTCTTTTGGTTTGGGTTTCCCTCAATTTGAGGCATTTATACATGAGTTTGACCATATTAATTCAACACATGGGTAAGATAAAATTTTATGGGCATACCCTATCTTCACCTAAATACTTTGTTTACTTATTTATGTTTGTATATAAAATACCAAGATTTTTTTGTCAATTACATTATCTAGTTTTAAAACATGTACTTTTTTCCAAATTTAATTTAAATTATTCAATAATATATATATTTTTTTGTTTTACCATAATTTCATATTATAAACCCTAATATGATAAAAATTATTAGAATAATTTAGATTGACAAATATGACATTCTAGCATACATCTAAAATTAAAATACTAAAATTGATTGCAATGATTTGACAAGCAATATATGATAAATATAGTAAGTATAAAAAATATAAGTACTTAGTTTTTTAGTTAACTATCTAACTATGAGTGCATTATGGAAGTGGAAAATAGATTGAAGTTGACATTTGATTCATTCAAATTAAAAAATAAGTTTTTGTCTAAGTAGGTTCATTTCAGTCAGATATAGGTCATTATCAAATGTTGATACTAACCTAAGTGGTTGGTAGTGACATGTGTTAAAAAATGGTTATGTGATAATATGATCACCTTTACCTATCTCTATAAGCTATGTATGTGCAATTTCTAACCCTAATGATGCACACAATTCCACAAATTGGCTGTTTCACATTGAAACCCTACATGTGCTTGTGAGGGATACAAACCTAAAAAATATGGGAAAGTGTAATGGGATGAGATGAATTCAATCACCCATATTTTATGATTGACTAATGACTACATATTTGATACTCAAAGGATGGAAATCAAACCACATGTAGTTCTTCTACCTACTATGATTGTACAATTATGTTCCTTTATTGTATGTATGTAACTAATGATTGGCTTTGATACCTAAAAATGCATGCTTTGAATTAGATTTAGTATGATTAAAACTTGAATTCTAATTGTTCCTAGTGATTGGTTCACAATTTGGAAAGAATAAGGCAAATTTTATCAATTTAAAATAGTGTATAGATTTGTGTTACAAAAATGTCAAGTCCCCTATTGAGTGAGACCTTGATTTGTATATATATGAGTCTAATCACATAACCTATCATGCCAACAAAATTATACATATATGGGTTGAACCTAAGTAAAGGTTTGACTTTTAAAAGTATATGTTTTTGGGAGAGGATTAATATTGTCTGACTCAACTCAGTATTGACTAGTGATATTGACCTAATATGACATTAGTAACCTATGTATAGGTAGACTGAATTGAGTATCTGGGCATGTATATGTAGGCTAATATGATGGTTTGAAATATATAGTGAGGTTACTTTATGTGTGTCACAATAAAATATAAGGATCAAACTCATAAGGTAACATGTAAGTGTGATAGAGGGCCATATTTATGTGTATAAGTCATGTGTGACAAACTTGTCATTTTCAAGAACTCAATTATAGTAATTAAATTTATAGAGTAAAATTAAGGATAAAATTGAGTGTGTAAAACATAATTTGTCTTTTGTAGGAATCTCCAATCATGAAAGTCATTCAATAGTAAAAATTACAACAAACATGTAGTAGTCAATGACCATAGATTAAAATTCAAATTTGAAATGTTAAAATAAAAGAGCAAGATAGGAATACACCTATGTGTTGGTAAAAATGATACTTATCTCACAAAATTTTGGATATTATGCTTACTTGTTGAAGTATTAAAGAAACGTACTTTCCATTAAAGCACTTGAAGAGTGGTTCCTCTTTTTAAACCAGGGAGAAGTTGTTCTTCCTTACTGAAGCATATGGAGAGTTGGGGTAATTGTGCTTGAAATTTGTGTAACTATGAAATATCTTGGACTAGGAAGACAACACTCCCAAACCATCATAAATGTGGGGATAAGTATGCAATGTAATAACTCGATACATATAAAATAAATTGGAACAATATGATTGGTTTTATAGAACTAATGTCATGGTCATTGAGCATCACCAAATGTCAACATGCATTACCTATAAAAATATGTATCAACCACTACATACAAGTTATAGATTCAATTTTATAGTTTATTTCAATTTCACTCAAGTTTTCTCAATGTAAAATAAATTCATGATCAAAATAAAATGAACAATGTTCATGCCCCCACCATGATCACAAATTTTATTGTATAGTTTTGATCAATGTAGAATAAATATATGATACAAATAGAGCAAACAATGTTCAAGGAACCATCATGACCTTAGTTGTCAACAAAAGTGAAGTGAAATGATAACCATTTTACATTCAAATTGTAAACTATATTATTATTTATGTGCACAAACTAGTATCATGCCTCATGACTATAAAAGTGTCTATATGTTTATGAAAAAATATTCATGCTTCATGAAATTTAAAGTGTGTATATGTACATGAACTATTATCATGCCTCATGAATATGAAAGTGTGTATATGTACATTAACTAGTATCATGCCTCATGAATATGTACCAATTGATATACAATGTTATACATATATACATAACTAAGTGTGCATAATTCTGTTCTCAAGTCTTTTTAAAGTGAGTGCATATGCAACACATATGCTCCCATAATCTGTATTGATGTGTCAATATTTGTCATGTAACTAAACCATCTAATATTTGAACCATTCTAAATATTTGAAATATATAATTTAATTTGATTTTATGTTCATAGAGGATTATATCTCTATGATAAGATCGCTTTAATTCCCCTATTTTGAAATTATATATGTGTCTCATAAGTCACTCATCTCAAAATAAGAGTTAATTATATCATGTCATCTATAAGTATAACATTGTAAATAGTCATTTGGACTATGGAAAGTATGTCATCATATGTAATTCAAGGCATATAAGTGTAATGTATAGATATATACATCAATGAATCACACAATAATAACCATCACTGATAGATAATTGGATAAGACTACATAATATAGGTGCATGATATGTATCATGACACCACTCAATGTAAACAACTAAAAAAATAGTAACAAGCTCAAGTGTTAATGTCACACATAAGGCCAAGGTCCACATACAAGGTACATGCTAATGTCATAAAAAATAAGTCCAAGGGACACATGTAAGGGACTTAAATATGTTGCATCAAACAAGGCCAATGGCCACACATAATAAACAATCACAAACTAGCCTATCTTTCAAAAGCGTAGCAAGATCAATGAAGCATAGAACAATTAAATATTGGTCTACACCATCCATATGTATCCATGTCACATCATAATATAATAACATATCTATATAACATTTTGTAAGATATAAATAACTAGAAAGACATGTGCAAGTAATATAAATAGCTCAACATGGTAGAGAGGTTATATAAATATATAACCTATAATAGTGAAACTCATGGAATAAGTTCCCCCCAATATTAACATGGCCACTAGGTAGAGTAAATTTAAACATATATGTGTCCACATGTAACTTGTATGTCCTACATAACACTCATATACTATGAAATTCATATGTGCATGAAAATACTATCATCTATTGAACCTCTAATAAATAACATATGTAAACAGTGTAATCTCGTAATCATGTCATGATTAGGTCTTTATTTTTTATTTTTTTAACATTATTAATGTTCATTTATTTTTAAATTATTTGATTTGTTTGTATTTTTGAAATATTTGAAATTATAAAAGTGTTAACCAATGATCTCATCAATGGGAAAACCATGCGGGTGGTTATATCAAATAGTGTGTACATAACCATATTTGGTATAATATTAATTTTATAATGTATTTTTGAATAGCTTCAGATGTATATCCCTTTGAGTGGAATATTGAGTACTTAGTGGTTTAGTATTGCATAGGCCCCTCAAGTTTCATGGGTTTTTATTGCATTGTCTAGTCTTTTACTATTTTTGGATAATTGTGTTGAACTTTAACCACCTTGTGGGAGGGATCTCTAAGTTCCTATTATTTTTTCATGTTTTAATCTCTTAGACACTAGCATTCACTCCAGAACATAAATGTTGATGCTTGTCCAAAGGTCGATGGTAATGTCCTCCCTTATCCTTTTCTCTATTTTGTAATTTTCATATTATGACCATTTTTAGGGCTCGTATGTTTATCTTATTATCAACTTTTGCACACCAATAGGTATGAAATTATAATTCAAAAGGTTATTTATATATGCAAAGATAGGGCATAATTTTCAATTATCTAGCAAGCCTTAACTACACCTTACATTGATTTGCATAATGTTTAAGTTTGAAGTATTACAAAAGGTAAAAGTTCACTTACATTACTTATACCAAGTGTCATAATAGGAAAAAGTGTATATATCTACACAATCACCATTACTCACATCTAACTAAGAGGGATAACTACATGTGAGTCTGAGGTGCTCCTTGGATTATATGGCTATGTATGCATCACTTAGCAATAATAAGGTTGCTAGGGTTAGTTTGACTCAAGTATTAACCCCTTTTTTATTGAGTCATAGATGGTAACAGATAAAGATATAGGGTTTAAACAATATACATTCATATAGAGCATGTGTTTATGATATAAACATATTAGTATATAGTTAATAAAAAACCCTACTAGGCACATGTGGTCACTTATGAATACACTAAATATTTGTACTAGGTAGAAACATTGACACTTGTACCCATAGGTTGACGATAGTGTTCAAGCCTTTAGGAATAATATTTATAAAATATGATGACATGAGACTGAGAATTAGTCTACTTTTTCTTACACCTATAAATCTTAGATCTTCCTATATATATGTGAACAAGCTAAGTATCATCTCTCTTTTATGTTTTAATTATTAGAATATCAATTGGTATTGTACTTTCTATATTTAACAATTTTTTAGATTTAGTGTATTATATTATTTGAATTAATTTAATTTCTTTGCTTAAGAATAGTTATATTCATCCATTTTATTAGGATATTCTCCACTTAACCCTCATATAATATCTAAAATGGGTTAAAATGTTGGTGAACCTAATGTGAAACTATATGCTCTTTCTCCTAGTTTAAACCCAAGTACAAGAAATGCAAGTGTAATTTGACCTTTTATAATACTTCAAATTTCAATTTTGTGAAAATAAATGTAAGGTGTAGTTCAATATATTTTAAATAAACAATATATGTGTTGATTGAGATGCTTGCTTGGTAATTGAAAACTATGAATTAGATTTGTATATATAAGGAGCCTTTTTAATTCAAACTTAATACCTAGTGGCAATAAAAGCTGAATTTAAGACAAACATATGGGCCCTCACAAATGGTCACAATATTAAAAGTACAAAAATAGAGAAAGGGATAATGAATGACACTATCATTGACCTTTGGAAACTAGCATCGATGCTAGTGTCATGATGGGAATGCCAGTGTCTGAGAGCTTAAAACATAAAACAAAAAATAAAAACTTAGTGATCCCTACCACAAGGTGGACAAAGTGAAACATAGTGATGAAAAAATAAAAAAATACTAGACAATGCAATAAAAATCCATGGAACCTGAGGGGCCCATGCAAAATTGTGCCACTAAATAATCAATCTTTTACCAAAATGGCTATACATCCAAAGTTATGAAAAAAGACATTATAAAATGAAGTTTGTACCAAATATGGGTATCTACATTTACCCATTATTTAATCTAGTAATCATATTTTATCAAGTTAATCTAGTTAAATGAAGTTCATACTTGGTTATGAAAAACACATATTGGCCTCATGATAGTTCAAACTTAACTTTGTATTTCTTATCCTACAACCAAAATCATGTTACAATATAATTAACATATATAATTTGAAAATGAACATTAGTTAAAGTATATATAAAAATAAATAAAATGGAAGTAATACACCTGTAACTGTGTTGCATAGTGATGTCTCTGGAGTGTGGTCCCTACCATGGAGGATGGAGAAGTAGAAGGGGATTTTAAAGCAAATCCATTTCCTAGTCAAAGAAATGAATAAGTCCATATGTGGTTAAGCGTGTTTCATCTTGGAGATGTTTCTTAAAAAGGAGATTTGGGAGGTGATCATTTCCCTAACTTGGTATGAATAGAATGGTGTGAAGGCCATCAAGGGCACTGAATTTAAACCACACAACACAAGGGTAAATATAGACTAGACAATCTATCTAAGGTTAAGTGGTATAACCATCTCAACCTAAATAAGGAGAGTAGTGTTAGGTTGTTGAGGGAGTTGAATCTCGATCATACTAATCAAGGTATCCAACTGTTATATATAGTTAAAGGTTAAATAATGGTAATTCTTGGTAATATATCGACGCTTCTTGGTATAAAATTGATACTTCTTGGTAAGTATTTATATTATGTAATTTGGTAATTTGAAATAATCAATGTATCTTTATAAATTAGAGAAGAAAAAAAAATTGTTTGTGCCCCCTAACATGTCTCTGCTATGAATGATTTATTTATTTGAACATGTATTTTGTATTTTTTTATGCACATGCAAAGCATATGCACCTCTAGTATATGTCAACCTAAAGTATACGTCAAAATGTAACCTTTGCTTTATAACTATGTATAATATATATCAAAAATATGTCCCATATCTATGAAAATCAATGCCAAATATATAGTATTATAACCCAAGTGTATATCTAAATCATGTTAATTATATCACATTCTAAACAAATTGCAAACTGTGTATGTGTGGAGTCATGCCTTTGACATGCACCCACTAAAATGCCCCCACTTTTAGAATGAGGGTAATGGAAGTTAGTAGTCACCTTATCACAAAATGATAAGATGACTGTACTTTATATGTATCAAACATGTAGGATTCTAATACGTATCAATGTTATTCCTTAGTAAATTTTTTATTTGTAATTTTGTATAATTTTTAAGCAACATTGGATTTGGCACGTAGAGTTTGAAGCTTCATGTAAATCATTGAAGAATTAGGATTTTTTTAATTTGTAAAAATTTATCATAAAATTTTATGGTAAATTTTGTATTATTATATGGATTCCAATATAACTCACAGTTTTTTAATTGCATAAACAATGCTCTTGATATTGTAAGTTAAAGTTCATAAATGTGAGCGATGGTTAAAAATTCAATGGCTATATATATTTAGAAAAATTATATTTCATTTTAATTTTTAGATTTCAATTTTTTATTAATTTGGAGCTATTGATATAATACCTCAAGGTAAATTAGTTCATCTAATGTGATTTGACATCCTACGATTTACTTTAGGAAGGCAAGATCAAGAAGAATTAGTAAGTAGATTTTTTTGCTCATTTTCATGTTTTTGATGTTTTTTTTTAATTTATTTATTAGCCCATTTTGGGCATTAAAATTATTGACAAACACTACCATCAGTGATTGAGATGATACCATCTAGTTTCATTGATAGCATCCATTTTTTGACACTAATATCCTATGCTTTTGTCTAAAATCAATGGTAGCTTCTGATGATAACATTTGATAATGCTTTATTAAATTTTTCATTTGTACTTACTAATTTCTTATTAAATTGATGACTTATGCTCATTTTTTCTTATTTATTTTTACATAAGGACATTCATATCCATGATTTAGGAATGGAAGTCATCTATCTACATTATTGGTTTTTAGGTTATATGATGTAGATTGGGCCATTATTGATCAAGATGGGATGGGTCATGTTGGCCAACTAGGTGGATCCATTATGATATTCATCTAATGACAACATTAGTTGAGAGGTGGAATATTGATACTTGTACTTTTTAGATCTTGGTAGGGGATATTATTGTTACATTGGAGGATGTGTATCATATATTGCACTTTATAATTATAGGGAATAAGGCCTAGGTATCATAATATGGTAACATTAGATATATGCAGAGATACCATATACATTTTATAGGTCATCAAGTGGATGAGGGAGAGCCCTCAAGAATAGTCTATTTAGAGGACATTATCAGATCTTGTGTTTCACAATTGTGAAAGTTCATTTGTTATTTGTTAACATCTTTTATGATTGTGGATGGTGGTGGGGTACATATATCCTACCATATATATCATATTGTATATAACATTGAGTATCAAGGTGTTATATATTCTTGGGGGGATACCATGGTGGCCCACTTATACAAATATTTGTAAATATTTTACTTAGAGACATAGGGTGGCATATTGGGTGCAACCACACTTCTCCATGTGTTGGAATATGGGCATATTTCAATTGTATGACCCATTGATGGACCCTTGGTTAGATGGGCCCATCCATAATGTTTTTTGTATGATGGGTGTTACCTCAGAGTAGGATGAATTCAACTATGGAGTATCATAAGATACTCAATTGACTAACACTTATACAAATTATTTGGTATTCATATAAGACCTTTGTTAGGTGGTTGGAAAATGATCAGGAGTTATGTTGAGTTTACATTAACATGTAGTAGGTTGATCATCTCCCTTGTTTTTATGATCATTTTTAGTGTGATCATCTGTTGAGACAATTTTGTATTTAGTAGGGAGTCTTATCTGATCCCTTTCTATGACATCAAATAGTTAAAGTTATATATATGACAAATGATAGTCCTATCCCCATAGATGTATATCTAGCATCGTTCCTTACTAGGGAAATAGATCATGTTATTCCTTTGGTTTTTGGTGATGATGAGGGTTGTACATATGTTTATACATAATTGTGGTCTAGTCTCTATTGGCCATTATTATTTCATGTTATTTTTGCCCCTTGGTGAAGTACCCATATCATAGGGTGGAGATGGAGGGAGAGGTGCGATAGATCCTATAAGCCTAGAAACGTTAAATGAAGCATTAATTAAAGCGACATGTAAGTATATTATTATGTTTGATTTACTTATAGGATATTTGGTAGATTGTATTTTATAAATATATTTAAATTATAAATTCTTTGAATTTTATTACAAGTAATTAAGAGAGGTCCATGATGGTAGATCATGTTGTTCAGGCCCTAAAATGGATTGTGCTCATGGGTATTATGGGTGATGGTTTTTTATTAAGAGTATTTTACATTATGGTCATCCATGCTTCTTTATTTGATCATGTGGCTAAGGCAGTGGTAGTATGCCACACGATGGTTAATGAGTGGGATAAGTTGCATGTAGAGTTGGATAGGATGTCTATTACTAAGAAGAGTTCCACTGAGGTGATTCAAGTTTTTTATTGACTAATATGATGACCTATACCATGAGTGTGATCAAAATCTACATGAGTTAGGAGTATCATGGGAGAGATTGTGCAGGTGGTCTTGATCTTGTGGTCCTAGATGAGCTATTGTGGCCTCGACATAGAGAGTTGTGAGGTTGTTGGATATTGATAGTGATGATGATTATTATACTCCTTTGGATATAAACCTACATATAATTGACTTCATTGTATAAATGTTTTATCACTTTTACATATATGATGGTACCATTCTTAATATTTTATCATTATGGATTTAATTTAATGTTTATGGTTTTGAATTCTTTAATTTTTTTACATGGAATATGTTTGAAATATGATATTTTATTATGTGGTAAATTATTTATAGTTTTTCATTTAGTTTAGTTAAGTAATAATTAAGGAAATCACCATAGATAATGGAATCCAGTTGGGAATAAAAATGCTTGAGTATAATGATCATGTGGCAATTGACCTTCTACTTTTTATTATAACACACTATATGGTATATCTCAGTAAGTATCAAGTGTATATGTTTCATATATAACATTATGAATTGGTTTCAGTATCCATTCATATAATGTAGTAAACATAGGTGTTGAAGTATGATTTTATTTTGTAACATTTGTTTTTTGTGCTTCCCCCGAGTTCACCTATAGTGAGAGCTTGATCAACCAATGGTTCCTTGGTAGGATCTGTGTGGGAGGGATTGTCTATTGTATAAGGTATACTAGGAGAAAGACTTATTCTAATGGTTTTATTATATAAGGGCCAATAGACTACGTGTTTTAAACTAGTAGTGGCATGGGATGTCTTGACCCTATTAGAGTGATCTCTAGAAGAAGTGGGAGGAGACTTTGTTGTCTATTTTTGAAATGTAATAACCCTCTTTTCTTCAATTTGTGTAATATTTTTATTTAAATGAAAAAAATCATTTTTGTGATGCTCATTAATACCATGGTAAGTGAAAAAGGGTTATCTTTTCACCTTTTCAAATATGTGTGGTGGATGATAGTGATTTGGAAGAATAGTAATTGATTATTTATCTAATATTGTATGAAATATATCATGTGGTATATCTTTTAACCAATAAAATTTAATTGTTTTCTCTTAGTAAAGGCATGTGTTTTAACTATAAGATGTATTTTGTATGTGGATTATTTTCCCCTATGTAGAACCTTAATTGTTTATTCCTTAAGATGAACTATTTATTTGGAAGAAGGTATATGAGATGGCTCATGAACCTCCTTGGTCTATTGTTTTGATTTGTAATATTTTCTTGTAACATCTTTTCCTGTAGGTGAAGATGCAGGTAATTCAATATTGATATTTTTTAGTTCACATGCATATTTATGCACATCCATGTATAAGCTATCAAATGAAGAAAAAGGCCCATGCAATGCTATTTATTTAAGTGGATAAAGAAGGCCCCTAATAAATATGAATTGCACTTCTAGGTCTGATGGTATATGATTCAAAGAATATAATGTATCCTTAAATTATATATAATAATCTTGAATAGACTCCTCATCGTGTTGTGTTAAGCCTCACTTAATGTTCCAATGTTAACTTAGGTAGGTTATGATTAATAAAATAAGATCCAAACATATCTTCAAATTTCTTAAAATTTGGCAAGGAACAATTTGTAAGGATATAGAACCAATCAATATCCTCTCATGTTATAATTATATGGAACAACTTTAATAATAAGCACCCATATTTAGCCTAATGATCAAAGGAATGTACATATTGTTTCATGTGAATTTTAGGGTCACCTTGACCATTAAATGAAGGTAACCTGGGCATAAAAAATTAGTGGTATAAGGATGGTCAAAAACACCTTGTGTAAGGGGTTAATCCTCTACAGTGTTATCATTAAGAGTAGCCTCATGTGAAATTACTTATAACTTAAGCATCATCATTTGCTTTTGCATATCTCCTATAGTAGTCATCATAGATAGAATGACACTATGAGGAATGGTTGTATTTGAATATGTACTTATACATTTTAATTTACCATCCATATCAAATATAATAATGGTGGCCCCTTACAACTATTATTGCATTCTAATATAGGATCATTACATGATTGAAAAACATTGGGAAAAGGAACATTTATATTACATGATGATTCAAGAGAGGAAATTATATCATTTTAGATGTCATAAAGGTGGATAGAAGGATCATGGGAAAGAGGTTGACTACTTGAATTTTCATTACATGGAAGAGAAATATAATATATACTTTCATTATCTTCATCTATAATTGGAGCATGCTTTTGAGTATAAAATGTGGAGGGAGAAAGAAGAATATTTTGTATTTTGTTTGAAACATCATCATAGGAAGAAAGAATGCAAGTTTCACATTCATTTTTGAATTAAAAGGAGAAAGGAATAGAAGATACATCATGCTCATGCTCGTGTTCAAGTTTCACATTCACATTAATGTTACTTTCTAGTTTAGATGCATCATTACCAAGTGAGAAAGGAACATTAACATTACTAGCTTGTGAATGTTTTGGTGAATTAGTGTTACTTGGTTTGGGAAATTATTTCATTAGGAAACCTTTATAAAGTTTTATTTATTATTTATCTTGAACTTGAATAAAAGGATAAGAACATGCATCTACACTACTTTGACTAGTATTATCATTTTCATTTTTCAAACCTAAAAGGATAAGGAGAGAAGTAGTACATGCCTTTGTATCATTGAGATCTAGTGAGAGAGAAGTAATTTGACTATTTTAATTTCATGAGCTAAATAAGTAATATAATATTCACTTTTGGTAACATTTTAAATATTTTTCAAATAAGGCAAACATCCATTCTTTGTAACATGCTCGTTATTAAATAAATAAGATGTACACTTAACGATTGGTTTATCTTTAAAATGCTCTATGCATGAAATATTATTATTTTCAACATTTGTAATGATATTTCCATGCATGTTCATTTTATAATATTGAAGGCTATGCAATGTGATAATAAATGGTACACTTGGTATTTATTCAAGCACCCCATCATTAGATTTTAAATCAAGCAATGTAAGATAAATATGAGAACTAGAATCCTCACATTCATGTTCAAAATATGTGGAATCACAATCATAATCATAAGGGGAATAAGAAATCATGTTAGCAGTTTCACTATATTTATAAATGTTTGAATTTATATTATTGTTATTTTTATTATCATAATTGTAGGGATTTATTTCAAAGGAAGGTTGGGTATTACACTTTTGACTAGACATAGGATCCTCACAATTAATGTATTTATCATTAGGAAGATTAAATAAAAGATCTAAAGGATGAGGCTCCTTAGGGGTTTCACTATGAGAATGCATTTTTAATATTTTAAACCTAAACACACCTAAAATAAATAATGCAAGTCTTAGGAAACAAAGAGAATAAGCATCACTTATACTATGCTCATTTAAGAAAAAAAAGATCTAAAAAATGAATACAAAAATCTGAAAAAAATATATAAGAAATAAACCATAAAGCAAGCTAGGGTTTTATGCAATTAAAACTTAGAGGTCTAGTTTGTCAAATTTTTGACCTATTTTTTATATAATATGAGGGTTATGTGGAGAATATCTTAAAAAAATGGATGAATAAAACTATTCTAAAGCAGGTCAATTAAATTATTTCAAATAACACAATACATTGAATCTAGAAAATACCAAATGTAAAAATTATAATGCCAATTGATATTATAATAATTAAAACACAAAGGAGAGATAATACTTAACTTGTTCACAGATGTGTAGATATATCTAAGATGTACATGTGTAATAATAGGTAGATCAATGTACATGATCTCATCACTAGATTTTAGAAATATTGTTTTTGGAAGACTGGACACTACCATTGATACTTATGTATATAGCTTGAATCTTTTATTTGGTATGTATTATTCATTATATTAATAAGTGACCACCTATTCCTATTAGGTTCTATTTTTTAGCTTTGTTTTGATATGTCTAGATTGCACACACATGCTTTATATGAATATATATGGTTCAAACTCTAGATTTTATATTTTACCACCTAAAACTCAATAGAAAGGGGATAACACTTGAGTTGATAAAACCATAGCAACCATTTTGTTGTTGAGTACTTCCTACAAAGTGATATACTCCAAGAAGGGACTCAAAATTACATTTAGTTATCCCTCTTAGGTGCATGTGTGTAATGATGATTGTTCAATTATATGATCTTTCTCTTATTATAACCCTTGGTGTAAGCAATGCAAGTGAAATTTGACATTTTTTAATACTTCAAACTTCAATTTTATGCAAATCAATGTAAGGTGTAGTTCAATATATTTTTGAATAAACAATGTATGTACTAATTTAGAGACTTATTTGGTAACTGAAAACTATTCCCTTGATTTGTATATATATGGATCCTTTTGAATTTTAATTAAATCTAAAAATAAGACAAACATACAAGCCCTCACAAATAGTCACAAGATGAAAAGTATGGAAATAGAGACAAGGATAAGGAAGGACACTACGATTGACCTTTGGACACTAGGTTTGATGTTAGTGTCATGAGGTGAATGTTAGTGTCTGAGATCTCAAAAAATAAAATAGATAATAGAAACTTAGGGATCTCTGCCAAAAGGTGGCCAAAGTGTAACACAATGATCTAAAAATAGAAAAAGAGTGGACTATGTAATAAAAACCCATAGAACTCAAGGGGCCCATGTAAGACCATGTCAATAAGCACTCATTCTTCCATAAAAATGGATATACATCAAAATATATGCAAAAATACATTATAAAATGAATCTTGTACCAAATATGGGTATCTACATAGTGTAAAGGTCACATGTTATGAGAAAAAGGAAATGTTGATGTGGGTTTTATGCACACCAATGGGTTCTTATGAGAATGCCCCTAATTTTATAGGATTGGTGAAAGATTTACTCCAAGGCACAAGTTGTGGGTCTCAATTTTATAAATAACCACATGGTATAATAGTGGTGAATGGAGTGGTTATTAACCATAGATGGTTTGGATGTGATGGATGTATGAATTTTAATTGAGGTGGATAGATAGATCTAACCTAAGGTGACTCTCCAAAAAAAGGTAAAAAGGAGGGAAGGGTAAGATAGAAACAAGGGAGCCTATGACTCAACTAAAGAATAAAACCTTACAAGTAATATATTTTTGTCCTAGTTAGGGTAAATTTCAAGAACAATATCTAATGTAATTTTTTTTCATCATGGTACACATACAAACACATTTAATTGTGAAAGGAAACAATTGTAACATACTCATTGACTAAAATAAAATATATGATTAAAACTAGATTGAATAGCATATCTCATATCTCTAACTAGTAATATATATGATCTATAATTATTAAGCACTCAAATTAACAATTTATCCAATTTGAATAATTAAAAACAAACATTCATACAACCTATTCTAGATTATACTAACTTAATGTAAATTCCTCATAAGACATACAAAATTTTGAAGAAACAAAACTTTAACACAAACTTACAGAACAATCAAAACTTTCCTTGCTTGTATTAATTGAAAAAATTCTCTTAAAAAAATAATAGACATAAGACATACTTATATACCTTTTAGATGAGATCACCTCATCCTCGAAGCTTGTCCAAAATTTTCAAATTTAAAATAAGACTAATAACCATGCATATTTTACATGTTTTACAATGTATTATAAATAAAAGTCTCATTGTATATCTTTTGATCATGTATAAATACATAAATAGCTTAATAAAAAAAAATCTACTAGTCAATCACTAAGTACACTATTTGTTGGAATAATACTAAAAATAGACTAAATTGTAGTCAAAGTTGGTGGACTAGAGATACCAGAAATAGGGGATGTTGATGTAGACAATCCTTTCATTATTATAGTTACTAAAGTCCATGAATTTATAACTATAGTTATGACTACAGTTGGTCTTGGTTGAGCATGCAAATGAATGGTACTAGAAGGTAGGGTCACCATCACTGGTCCTATTGGAGTGTAGACTATTATATATTTTGGAAAAGGAGACTTGGTCATCAAAAATAGAGCTTATGAAGATGAATCTCCTACCTAAGCATCTGACTATCCCTATTAATTTATCTTTTCATATTTGATCATACACATTGTCAAATCTAGTTCATTACCTTAAAAATTAATGATAAGAAGTTTGAAAAATTTGGAATCATGTCCATTAACTTCTTGTGTAACTTCATTGAGGCCTTGAAATAAGTACTTAAAGCTTCTAATTTTTCCACCTTATCTTTTATAAAAACAATCAATTAAATTACTTAATCACTACTCCAAAAACCATGTTCTCAAAAAGATATCAAAAATGGTTTAGTGACTACTTGCCCCAATGGTTTATATATGCCATTAATGCACATATCACCAAGAATCTAAACTAACTTTTGTTCTTGGCTAGCTAGTTACTCATCTAGCTTCTACATGTGCTTGTGTCATTCCTAAATTGATTCATTGAAAATGGTCCCTATTGATTTTTTTAAAATGGGACATGTTGGTCATAACAAATGGTGACTCAATGGGGAAATACTCTTGAATATTTGAGAACCCATAACTTTGAATTCAATCATCATGTAAAACTTTAAACTTTATAAGGATATAATAAATAAACTAGATAACTAAAAGAGACTTAAACATAATCATGCAACATACTGACCCTTCTCTAATGTCAAATCATGCATGATTTTTTTAAAGTTATTTCCCCTTGTTATGGGAATTTTAACAATGACTAGACAAAAGTTGAGGACTATTTACCTTATCTTATTTTATATGATTTTAAATTTTAAGTGCATGAAAAATCTAGGCATTACTTTGCCACCAACTAGATGTCCATAGACTTGATAGAGATAAATTTTATTCTAATCTAATAATTGTTCTACTACCAGCTAGGCATCCATAGCCCTGATGGAGATTACTTGAATCAACTCTCTTCTTTTTTATGTTTTTTTTTGGTTTTTTTAATATCTTTCTCAGAAGTAGGGTTAGAAACCATCATTGGCTAGGTGTATAAGAATGAAATTCATTTTAGATTAGAGATTTCACTCATATTTTATCTTTATCAATTCTCATTATCTCTTAAACAAGTTTTAAGTATGTAAATTTGCAATTAATCTTTCAATATGAGAAGTATTTCTAAAATTTACATGAAAATATTAAAACAACTTCCAACCATTTGATAGATTTATTCAATCTAGATAAAACTTTCCATTCAAACATGATACGTACCTTAATTTAGGGATCCAAATACCTGGTGAGTAATCCTATGATCAAACTTGGATATGACTAATAGCCTTCTGAATAATCTTGGTAATGTGTCTACAAGTGATCTGAATGACCTTATTTACTAATCTAAGAAAATGAGAAATTTAATCTAAGAAAGTAAGAAATATAATCTATAAAGCAAGAACATCTAATCTAGAAAGCAAGAAATCTAATATACTCTTACTACTAAATTAGAACTCACAATAATTCTAAGATGTTCCTAGTCAAGGTAGCCATGAAATAGTGTTACAATAATTGTTCACAAATTGAAAATGTTAAGTCATTACCTTGGATATCCTTCAAATTAAAATCAATGTTACCCAAAATTTTAGAGATCTATTATGGACCAATCCATTAAGGAGTAAACTTCTCATGATGTCCATTATTTTAATGTTCTTTGTCCCATAGGAATACTAAATCTAAAATATTGAAATTTTTTGATCTTTAATATCTTATCAAACCATCTCTTAATAATGTCATGATGCTTGTTAAAATTTTATAGATCTTCTATTTGTACATCCTCCATTTGAACTATGTCTAATATTCTAGCTTGAATCTTTTCATCTTCTTCCATGAACTCTTGATAAACTGATACATTAGCAACTTGATAGTAACGAGGAGATAGACTATTGTTGATATATAAATATAAAAGGTGAAGCTTTTAGAGCCTACTTATGTTTGGTTCTATTTTCCCATAATTCATATTTTAATAACATGTGCAATTATTTTGGTTTGTATTATGTTGATTTCTTTATGGCATTAATCAAATTCTTATTGGTAGATTCAAGAACTCCATTTCTTTGAGGGTAATAATTGGAAGAAAAATTAATAGTAATTTTATTATCATAAGCCCATTCTATAAATTCTATATATATAAATTTAGGACCATTATCATAGATTGAGGAGACTAAATTTTTGAACCTTGTCTAAATGTTTTCCTCAAGGAATTTGATCACATCTTGTGCTCTAAAATTCTTTTTTACCATAACTTTAGTCCATATAATGCAGTAGTTTGTAGTTATTAATATGAAATTATTCTTGACCAATGAATTAGGGTTAATAACTCCCACAAGGTCTAGACCCCATTGTGTAAAAGGGCATCCTTCAATCATAGGGTGTAGGATCATGGTGACATGCACTTACCTCATCTTGAATACTTGACATTGGTGATAATTTATTATATGACTATGTGCATCCTTGAAAATGGTAGGCATATAATAATTCATCATTAGAATCTTATATGTTCTAGTGTTCCTTGAAGGGTGTTCACTGCCTATCTTCTGATAACAATTATCAAGGATGTTGTTGATGCCTAAATGTGTACCATAGGTGCCTAGGGTATTTAATGAACACTTCTCATTTTAGAATTGCTAATAAATCAATGCATGAGTTTTAGGTTATGATATTCATGTTATCTTTGATTGAATAAAGATAGAACAAGTGACTATTTCACAATATTTATAATATTTGGTGGTTAGGAGCCATCATGTCCAAATAGCATATATATGCAAAATATGAAATATCTAGGCTAATAATAGTGAATTATGATCAAGAAATAACCTACAAACTAATCTAAGATGGATATCTACAGTGAGAATTAAGCCAAAGTGAATTGGTTAAAAAGGAGCAAAAAGAAAGGGTAAGGCAGAAAAGAGATGTTGCTTATCTTCTTTCCAAAAATTATGACAAAGTTCAAATATCATCCAGGCATGCACTTAACCAATATATAACATGAATTAGAATAAGCTCAAATCCTATTACACATCAGGAAAGCTTCTAAAGAAGGTGGAAATAATGTAAATAAAAACCAAGTTCAATTTGAATATTTACCCTGTGGGCAAACAACATTAACCCAAATGCAAGAAGACTAAGAAAACAAAATGAATCTAAGGACCTTGAATCAACATAACACTAACACAAGTTAAAAACTCTACATTTAAATGTACACACTAGGAATTCATAAGAACCATCCAAATCTATAAATCATAACCAACAAGTGAGAGATAAACCAAAATAACAAATGACATAATAAATATGGAAAATCTTTACAAAATTCCTCACTTGTATTAGTTTCTCAAAAGTTTACAAAGTGATTTTGGTTCTAAAAACTCCCTCCCCCTTTTACAAATGACAATACTCCTTTTATAGAATTTAAGGAACTATGTCAGTCAGTCATATCCAATTACAAGCAAGTGTAAGGATAGTTGTCCTTTCTACAAAAGTTCTAGAATACACTAAATATTTCCAAGTGGATTGACCTATAGGCAATGTGATTATAAGTTGCACATGCCTTTACAAAAATAAAAAAATATTCTACTTTTAAAATATTACAAAGCTCTACCAAAAGAATATTTGTAACTAACTTGAGGGCCATGAGTCGATGTAGCTCCCTATTTTTGTTGATGAATCTTCATCCCATACTGTTACTCATTGATAAACTAGAGGTCAACAACAGGATTTAAGAACTCTTTTTCATGATCCCATAGGTCCTTGAGGTTATTCTCAAGCTTCTCTATTGCTTGTTTGATGCCCTTGGCATCTCTTATTTTTTATTTAGATGATAGAAGTAAGCCCATGATCTTCTTTTTATCATCTTTTGTTTGGCCTTGCCATGGTTTCTCACTTCTTACATAAATTTAAAGGTTTTATGCTTGAATTCTTCATCATTTATAAGACCTAATGATCTAAGTGAAGTGGGTTCTTTGATCAAACTATCTAAGATGTGAAACATTCCATCTTATTATTATTTAAAGTCTTTGGTTAGGTTTTCCATCTACTTAGAATAGTTTCTTAGGGCTTGGATCTTATCTACCAATATGGTCGTAGCCATAATAAAGTGTGCTAAGCTGATAGTCCTAAAGTTAGGGACCAGGTTCTTGGTTAAGGCCTTGATCAAGTCTTTCACTTGATATCTTAAAGCCTACCATTGGGTTTCCAGTTATGGCCTTAGTCAAGGCTAGATAGACATAGTCACAGATGAAATGAATTTGGTCCCTATACTTGAATATGTGCAACTTGATTAGAATTGGGATACTATTTATGTTCCCTCATGTGGCCATCCTCTAAAGTTAGGGATCTTGATCATGGCTAAGAGGGAATCTAATAGGTAGGACATCATGTAGAATTGGTTCTTAGTCCTCTTTTTTATTTTAAGAATATGCCTACACAAACATGTGCTAACAACCTCACCAATGGGAGGGTTGAGTTCCTTCTCAACCATAAAATACCAAGGGCACCCATATTTTGTCAACATAGGTGGTGGTGGGATTCCCACATAGCCTATTCATTAAATTCATAATTATTCTGATCTCAAGTTTGACTTGGATAAAGGGATGTTATTATTGAGATCATAGAAGACTTCATTTCTAGAGTATAGCCATGGATTCAGGATGATTTTTAGGTCATTCTGGACCATTCATTGATTGTGGCTATATCTACTTGGGGCTTGGGTAACTTATAATAGCTCTCAAAATTAATGGGAAAAATATAAACTATACTTTTGTGAGTATGATCATTGACCAACATGCGCTTTTCAATCTTGAAATATTTAAAAATAGGGGAGAGAACATTTATGCAGTGAAGTACCTCTAGTTTTTCCATAGTGTGATGAAGGCCTGTCATTTGAATAAAAACTAGGTCATAGTACCTCCTCTTAACTGATGCATTCTTCTCATCTTCCTTGGTACTAGTAGGTAGCTCTTCAATCATCCACAAAATCTTGGACCAATTATTATCTCCTATGTTTAAAGCTATTACATAAAATTTCATGTCCTTGAAGATTATCCCCTCTATGTCTAAGGTTAAATAGAGTTTTTTGGTTGCCATGGCTGTGAGTTTGTTCAAATTGCTCACTGGTGGTCTACAATTTGATTCTAAACTCAATTCCACTTGCTAAAATGATGATTTGATCTCTCAAACTCAATTATGATGAATTATGGATCGAATTAGGGATTTCTTAGATGTTAGGGTTATTTTACAGGTCCTTTCAAAGTTTTAATGGTGGTGGTTATTTGCACTTAAGTGAGTTTATGCATTAGATTTCTTTTAGATCCTTGTATTTATACTTTTGCCTTTTTAAGCCCACTTAATATTTAGTTTTATCATTTTCTATCTATGTGGCATGATTATGGCATATATGTGGCATTTTCATGGCATACTTGCTCATTAATGTTCAAATAATGATCATTGCCTTTGAATTTGGATCCAAGTAGCTGTCTTAAAATTGGCATCCTTGTAACCATCATTTGATGTTCGCATGAACATATTTTATGGGTGCATGACTATCAATTTTAAATGCATCATCAAGGTTCTTTTCTATCTTAAAATTGACATCCTCACGACCATCATTTGACATCCGTGTGGAAGTTATTGATGGGTGCATGATCATAAATTTTAAACATATCTTTAGGACTATTTTCTAAGCTTACTATTTATCACCTTTTTGTTTTTTTTTGTGTGTATGCCACTTGGTGACTACTCGATGTTTTTGTGCCCTTTAAAAAGTCTTCATTAATCTTACATCATTAGATCATGCAGGTATGAATCGATGTGTACCATTGATATTTAAAATGTACTTAGGATTTAATGTGTACTAGCCTCTAAGGTTGTGCCACTTGGTAGTCTCATGGGCCTTTTAAACTCTGCACCTTATCAGTCCTACCAATTAACATGTTTTCACCATGTGGTAGTGTTGCATTAACTTGAAGATCTATTTAATAGTCTTAACTTTATACACTCTATTAATCTATATTTATACACTTGAATTCATATCATAGATATTTGGCAAGATGCTTGATGTTTAAATTAGGGTCCATGGCTTGACTTCTTAACTTCGATCTCACTCAATTAGATTAACTTTGTTCGATCAAACATGAATCATTGATCATGATCTAGGTAGTCTAACATGATTGGTCCCTATATAAAAAGGAGATTGAATAAGCCCAAGAATATAGAATTTAGACCAAATTTTTAGACTAATGTTTTATTCATATGAATAAATTTTAGTCTAAGGTCTTTAAGCTAAGTTAGAAATATGATAAAAAGGACCCTATGTTAGGTAAGCATAAAGCCTAAGCTTAAAACATGACAAAAGGGACCCTTTGAATAATAAATTCATAACATAAGATTTTATCCTAATGTTTTATTGTATTAATAAATACAAGTAAAACCTTAGGGTAAAAACTTAGGTTAAGTCTATGTCATAAAATAGTGGGGATTCATTTTGATCTCACACCATTGGATCTTGGTGATCTGAGTGAATGCAGATCATTGATCTCAATATGTGGGGTTGAATGGGATTGGTTATTTAGATTAAAGTCTTCAACTTATTAGGCTCATCTTTACCATCTGATTAACTTCACCCTAGTAAAATTGAATCGTTGATCCTGCATTGGGACACAATGTTTAAGTTAGGACTCAGGGACATATGGAACCGAGGATAAATTCTTAGGACTAAGGTCTTATTTATGTTAATAAACATGAATAAGACTTTAGGACTAAGATTTTAGCCTAGGTTTGTATCAAAAGAGGCCATGTGTTACTTTAAACCAAGCTAGGAACATAATAAAAGGATCCTACAAATAATAAAGTTAGACCATGCTTAGATAAAATGGAATAAGGGGCTCGGGACATAAAGGGACCAAACATATAATTTTTAGACTAAGGTTAGGTTGTGTTTAAAAACATGACCAAGCCTTAGTATAAAAATTATAGGAATTCCATAGCATTTTAAAAGTGTTCCCACATAATTTTTTCATACCAATTTTAAATTTGATTCAAAGGGATCAAGCTAGGGTTTCTTAAATGAGGGTTTCAAGATGATCAAAATGAAATCAACTTGACTTTCCACAGAACAAAGTCTAGTAAAATCCCAAAGTTGGGATTAAACTACAAAATCCAAGCATAGTTCATACGAGGAGGGATCCATTAAACCTAAAAATTGAAACATGGAGAGAAAATGTTAGCAAACTTAGACAAGGTTAAACAAGAGTTATGAATAGACAAGCTAACCAAGTCAAGGTGTGGATGATATTCAAATATCAATAATGTGAAAACATGTTAATGACACTCTGATCAAGTAAATTTTCAAATTTAAGGTACAAATTTGTATAATTTGACACATGGGTCCCTATTTTTTAAAAATAGGGGTATGTTGACCTTAAAAAATGGTGACTTCTAGAGAAAATAGAGTAATATGTTAGAATTCAAAGACTCTAGTTCAAACAAATAACTAGATTACTTATTCCACTTGATCAGTGTCATTATCAAGATTAGTTCATGGTTGAAATAAGCCTTGCACATGCAGGATTGGTATCAAACATCAAGACCTAGCCAGGTTGTGTGTGTGCTTTGTTTCCAATTACTATTTACCATGGGATTTAGAGGAACAACTTCCTAATTTCATGTCTTTAACCATTAACATTGACTTACAACATGTTTGGATATCCATTAAAGACCATGCTTTAGCTCAAGGAAGTCTTGGGCATTGCTCTACTACCAGCTAAGCATTCATATCCCTGGTAGAGGTGCCTTTGGATCCACTCAAGGTCTTGTTTCATTTCCATCCAAGCATCCATAGACCTGATGGAGATTACCATAATCACCTTTGCTTGGAAAGCTTTATATTTTGAAACAAGATCTTATTTTGTATTTTTAGATCATTTTGGCTTTCAAACCAAGGTTGGGAATTAGGTTGGATAGGTTAAGGGATTTGGTCAAATGTTTGATCTTTAGACAATCACCTATGGTTGCAACCTTTCTCCTAGGCAATAATGTTTATTAAGTGGAAACATGACTATGTCCTAATAGTTTAAACTTTCATCCCACATGTGAAATTATTCTTAAATCCAAGCTTAGATCAAAACAAGGTTTAAAACCTTATGAAACAACCAATCTATGCATCAGTCCTTATTGGTTTCTCCAAACTATAACACATGGCTTGTATTTGAAATCCATGGTCAACACTTGCTTAAGGTCCATACCTATATTCCTAAAATTGTGGATTTTTTGAGTAATCAAGTGAATCTTGAGCTGAGAATTATTAAAAAGGACTTATTTAAAATCAAAGAACAAAGCAAGAGAAAATAAACAAATATAAACAGACACTTTATACAAACAAGGGATAGGAAATAACAAAGCAAGAAACAAATAATGGGAAAGAAACTAAACTAAACCCTTTACTAACTAAATAAAGTACTTACCTCTAGGGTCAAATGGAAAGTTATCTAGCCTACCATAGAGCCTTGAATTATGATTTATTTCATTCAATGGCCTCTTCTTTTAGATGGGAGAATTTTCATGCTTATGTCTTCTAGGTGATGTAGCTTGGTTTCTTATCAGCATTCTCAGATGCATGGATCAAAGATATGAATCTAAGATCCAGTCATCTTCATCCAAAATTCATCAAATTTATAACCAAAGTGATAGTTCTAGTTCATCCATAGATATATAGTGGCTTATATCATATTCACTCAATAATGGTAGCTTGGCCAGTATCCTTAGACTGATGTCTTCATTGGATTCTTTCTGAGGTGGAAATGGACTACCAATCTTTGCATAAAAATCTTCCAAGTCATCCCAAAAGGCTTATTCATCTTGATCAACTAAATGATGTTCATCCAGACTCCCATCAAAAACATCTTGGTCCCATACTCTTGACCTTTTAATGAAGTCATATGACAATTCTTGATCTATTTCACCATCTTCATCCTCATCCCTGATGAAAAAATGTATCTTTTTTAGCCAATTGAGTTCTAGTTCATCTAGTTTTGGGATTTTTAAGACATCATTGCCTTCTTGGAACATCTCAATTTCTTTCAAGAAATATTGGTGTAATTAATTCCCATGGTCATCTTCTTCAATAGTATCTTATATTCCATTAGTGACTTCATATGAAGTGTTTTCATAGCTATCTTCTGAATAGAAGTCAGTGTATATCTGATCTTGCTCATGAGGTTGCTCATCTTAAATATTTATTCCTTATTTTAGAGTATCTTTAAGTTCACTTTCTTATTCAAATGTAAAATCAAAGGCCTTTATAATAAAACCTTGAGATGTCCTTATAAATCCAGATGTCCCTACATTATCGTCTTGGTTAGGTACAATTTCAGTTTTACCCTTTCACTTTGAGATGCTTCAAAAACATTACAATGATAAACCAAATCTATATCACAAGAACTCATTTGTATGTTTTTAGATGATCCATTATTGATGTTATCATGAGACCTATTTAGAGGCCTATTAAACCTTTGAGAAGCATAGTTTCTATTAGAGCCTTCCCATGTATTTCCTACTTATTTTTTCAATTGACTAAAGTTAATGCTCAGTTTTGGACCATTTCTAATATCAAGTTATTTGAATTTTTTGGTGTCTAAGGCTCACAAACTGGAGCATTATTACTAGTTGTGGGCATTAGAGTTCCATGATTTTGTGGATGAAGCCCACTAGTATTGCTATTCAAGAACCCTAAATTTTAGCTAGGATATGTATGACTCAATAGTAATTAGTTCCAAATTAGAGGTTGGTTTTAAGTAGGTATGTTATGATTGCCATTGGGGCTGGAGTATGTCATTTGACATTAGGGTTGCATTCGGTCATTAATGATCATATCTTCAGAACAAGCCAATCCTAATGTATTGACAACATTTGTAGATCTTTTCAAGAACATAGAGGTCATGGGGTCTAGGGCATCCCTATAAATCTCCAAAGCCAAAGACACATCAAGTCTATATGGGGCCATGGTCATACTAAACATATTTTGGAACCTAACATTAAAGGCTCTTATGGTCTCATTGAAATCCCTCTTAACTATGATGAATTGTTGGTAAAGGGTGGATGGACTGATAATTTTTCCAAATTGATCAATGAAAATATTATTAAATTTATTACAACTAGTAATGTAATTCTTAGGTAGGTTGAGAAACTAATCATAGCCAACATCTCTGAAAGTGAATGAGAACAATCTACATGATACATCTTCATGAAATATATTTAACAATCTCAAAGTATCCTTTAATGATTTAATATGCTCTTCAATAGTGGCAACATTATTGGGATTAAAGGAAGGAAAATACCTTTTAGGGTTTCTTGATAAATCATGTACCTGACCACATGTAGACACTAGAAATCCACACACCATGATTTTGAATGTCATAATTCCCCTAGACCACCTTAAGACCCACTTGGGACCATTTGACCCTCTGATCCCTAACTAGACCTAACCTATAGTCAATTTGACTTAACTAGATTAAACCCTAGCTTTCACCTATTTTTACCTCTCACCCTCGACCGTCGATGGTCAGGTTAACCATCGATGGTCACCTTGATCATTGACAGTCAAGGTCCACCTCCTCAACCACTAACATGTAAGTCACCTACCTTGCTTTTCTAAAAATAGCTCATCTAATTCTAGTTATAGATCATTACATGGATGAGTTAAATTTAAGAGGCCCAGTTAACATGTTATTATAACTCTCTTGCCTTTCCTATAAGAGAGAGGAGCAAAGAGGTGAAAATCCATTTGTAATCATGATCAAGAGCTTGTGCATCCAAGAGTTTCTTTTTTAGGTCAATCACCATCAGTAATCTAGTAATCCATCAATCATATCATAGATTCAATTTACTACCACCTCTCTACCAAGTCTTTAAGTATCATTACTCTATCATAATCAAGCTAGATTTTACTAATAGGTTAACTACCTCAACCATCCACCTGATCAACTTATGGTAAGACAAGTACTTGTTTCTTAGTATTCATTTAATTTATTTCCATTTTGCAATCAATCTAATATTTACCCATCTCTTAGAATCCATCTTGTAGATCTCATCAACCAACACTTTTATCAACCCAGATCTAAACATAGTAACCAATTTTGGTTGACTCAACTATCAATGGTCTGTCCAACTAACGATAGTCACTTTGACTGCTAATGGTCACCTTAACTATCAATGATCATCCCAACATCTAATGGTCACTATGGAAGTGAAAACCAACAAGATAATTTCACCTACTTATACCTAATAAAACCTAATTCTTTTTGTTCTTACTTGTTCATAGAACCCTGTCTAATTTTTTGAAGTATACCCCAACTCCTTAGCACTAGTATTAATTAGTTTATCACTAATTTAATCATTTCTAGTCTATTTTATAAGAAAACATTCTTACATTCAATTTTATTATTTTTGATTTATTGATTCAAGTACCTTATTTTCTATTTTATAAACTTGATTATTTAAAATGTGTGGATTGACAACCCCTGATGAAGATCTTGCCTTCTAGGATCTAACTATCACTAGGTAATCCACTCAACTATCTGTCTAACAAACAAGTTTGCTTTAGTGATTTATTATCTATAGGTCATTCTCCCAAGCCAAAAATGAGCTCTCCACAATATTTTGATTCAATGCATGCAGTATAAAATAGGTTTTTCAACCATACCCATACTTAGTTTATTCTTTTCCCTCTTTTTAATAATAAACAAGAAATTCATTGAAACATTTTGGCATGCCTTGTGGGACCCTTGTGTCTTTACTTGGGTTCTTATTTTATTTCATCTTTCTCTATTATATGCTCATTAATGAAATAAAAAGTTTCTTCTGGGCTTAAAATCAAGTGCATACATCAACTTCTTAAAATTTTAGTTTACATAGCTTAACTTAAAAGCAAAGTAATCTATCATAGCTACACTCTTTTATGTACACACTAAAACAAACCAATTTCACATATTAAACATCAAAAAAATTTGAGACAAGGATCAACTAGGATTTCATCACATATCAGTAACCTTACCCTTTCCTAGTGATCTTACTTGGAGGTCATTACCAAGGGGAGGACCAACTCAACTCTTTGGTTGAGTATAATCTCTATATATTGGCTAAACACCTGACACCCTTATCGCTATAGTGTGTGAAGTGAGGGGGTAGGCCCCAATACCAAGCCATGTATTGATTCCAATATAGATTCTTTTTGAGTGCCTAAATATAACCTAAAACCAACCATAGACTTCTTTTTTATTACCTGATCTACAAACCAAATTCAGTCATATAACTTCTTAAGGCATAATCCAAAAGCAAGATTAATTAAAAATATAGGGCTTAATGTATCATTTAGAGTATGATTTGATTTATTTGATGATTTTCTTGTCTTCTCTTTGTTTTAGTAGTAAGGTTGTTGTGCTTTCTATCTCCCCTATCTCATATGGTTCTCACTCATCAACAGTGAAGAGACCTTACAGAGAAAAACCCATCACCAAGCCAACTTACCTTTTATACCTCTTCATTTATGTATTATGTTTCCAAACTAGTAGACTCTCCTCTCCCCTCAACAAGTCCTACTTTCCTTTGGGAGGTTCCTCAAGGAGATGTGGATTTTTCCACTTTCCTAGATAATAATCCTGTGGCCTTACAACATTATCTTATAACCACATCTTACTCTATCCCATCTTCAATCCCACCCATAGATCCACCTTATAGCATGCCTCTCCATATCATGGGGGGTACCTCCATTTCCATGGTCAAAAATAAACAATTAACTACCCAAGCCTCCTCATCAACCAACAACCCCTTTGAGATTATCATTGAAAACCAACCAACTAAGACTATCACTACCCTTATACCTTGTACTCCTACCAACCACTCCTCTACAATAGGAGTGCCTACTTCTAGCACTACAAACCTTCCTTTAGCTACCTCTAACCCATAAATCACTACTCCACTTCAAATATTTATGGTGTCCATACCCTCTACCTTGTCACCAATTCATACAAGGGTCACCACCTTTTTGTCAGTCACCAACCTAACTACCACTCCTATCCAACAAGCACCCATAACATAAAACTTGGCTACATCCATAATCTATAAGGGCATGTACCCATACCTTCTACCCAACCACCTACCTCTACCTACCCTTATGTATGTTCTACCCAACCATTGACATCCACTTACCAATATGTGATAGCCTCCCAACCTTCCACCCATTATCAGTGTGTCTCTCAACTATCCTAAAAGTATGCATCTTACAACCTTCTAGGTACTCAACCCTAATATGGCATAATTAATATGTTTCTGGACAAGATGACCACCTTAGAGTCATCTATTTTAGGTGATCACAACATACAGTTATATGACCAAATTTGTAAAGAACCCATCCATTTGTATGTACCTATCAGGCTATATCCAGCCTAATGGGAACTTCCCAAGTTCTCTAAATTTCAAAGGAGGATCCCCAACACCACCTTAGCATATTTAGGAATGCTTGTTATCTCATCACCTACAATGATGCCCTTCTTCTCCACACCTTCCCCATATCTGTATCCAATTTGGAATTGGATTGGTATAGTGCCATACCTAATCACTCCCTTTTATCTTTCACCCAACTGGCTCAAACCTTCTTAGACCACTTTTTTATAAATATCTCCAAGAAAGTTTTCTATCATCGAAATCTATTATATTTGTCATTTTGAGGATGAATCAATTGTTGATTTTTTGGCTTATTAGAGGAGCCTAATTAACCAACTTCCCTTTTCCTTGCATCAACCCAAACTCATATAACTCTTTGCTCAGGCATGTGCCAAGCATATCTCCTCTACATTGCATGTCCAAAGCGTCTATCCCTTTGATGAATCTTTTACCATGGTGCATAAGTTATAAAACCAAGCCATTAATGAAGGAAATCTAAGGCTCAAAAACAAGAACTCAACCTCTAAAACCAATGAATCCTCTTTCTCCAAGTCAAGCAACCAATCCAATACCAACACCAAAACTAAGGGAACCATGAATGCAATTATCCTAAAATCCACTCCTCCACCTTTCGTCAACCAATCTAATTCCTCAAATCAAAACTTGAGGGGCCAAACCTAGAACAATCAGAAGCAATTCAATCCACCTAGAGAATCCTATGCTTTCATCTTGGAGAAGTTATTGAAATCCAATATCATTCAACTTCCTCTTATCAAGCCACCCTAGAAATTTGACTCTTCTCATCATATACCTATTTGTAGAATAAGAATGATATATGTGCCTTTCATCAGGTGATAGGGCATGACATTAGTAGGTGAAATACCTTCAAGAGTATTGTCTAATCCCTTATTAATAAGGGGGAGCTTACATTGGACAACCCTAATGCACCATCAAACCAAGCCCTTGATATATTCAAATAACCCTTCCCAAACCATGCTCCTACCAAGAATGAGAAAAAAAATCAAATTTTCTCATGATACCCATATAGTAAACATGGTCTTTGATGTGCTCATTACCCAACCACCTACTATCCAGTCTTCTAATCTTCCACTTCCTCCATCTATTGAGATAATGGACTTACCTTCCCTTCCTATATACACTCAAACCAAGGAAATACCATCCTCTCTCCCTCCACTTATTTAGGTAGTGGAGCCACTATCTTCCCTTCTAATTTATATACTAGAACAACCAACCATCATCCCCTCACCTTCACCTTAAAATATTGAGCAAACCACTCCCCTTTCAAAAATTATTCTTGAGGAAACCCCCATGTATACCCCTCCCATAGAGGAACCACATATATTAACCTTACATCTTTTGATTTAGGAAGAGGTTACCATCCTCATGTCTCCACCTAGGGGCTTATCTTTTAGGTCTACTATTTATGGAATCAAACCAACCTACAAACCACTTGCTAGGTTAGTGTAGAAATTAGAATTTATCTCCAACCCTAACATGGATCGAACCACATTCTAGTAGTAATTAGGGCTACCTCATATCACCAAGAAAGAACATCCAACCATACCTTTAATAAAACAATTCATCACTTCCACCTTCTGATCTTCTACCTTATTGACTACTTTTACCAATCCAACAATCCCTCAACCATCTAAGACACCTAGACTCTAAGAAACTAAATCTACTTTTTAGATCAAACCAACCCAACCAATCAAAAACCTTGGCATCCTCCCTACACCAAACCTTAGTCACCATTCAATGAAGGGAGACCTAACCTCTTCAAACCCAGACATCAAACACAAAACCAGAACAACCAAAGAGGTGAAACCACACATAGGTTAGAAGGTCCCAATTTTACCTCCCTCAACCTTACCCTCCATTCTTAGGCCTCATCCCTCTACCTTGAGCAAGAATCTAATTACCTCTACCAAAACCCCACCACCTCTTTTGGTTACACCTTCTTGTTTACTCTTTGATGCAGCTCTTTTAACCATAAAAACAATACCTAAGCTACCTACCTTGCAATCTTCCACCTTTAGCTCATAAATCTCCTTGCTAAACCAAATCCATTAACCAAGTGTACCACCCTACCCAAAACACCTACCACCAAACCTATCTTTAAATAACCTCCTACTTCAACCATCAAAGTACAAACCCCTAAACCTTTACCATCTTTGGTTGAATCCTACTAAACCATTTTTCATAGGTTATTACAAACCTCTTGTTTATCCTTACCTCCTATCAATCCCTTTGAGCCTCTTACTTCAAAACCTATCTAGTATAATGATCACCAAGTCTGTTCTTATCATAGGATGCCCAACTATGATATGGAGAACTACAAAGCTCTCTAAACCATTATCCAGTATATTTATGATGAGGATGATCTATTAATAGATGAACCCCTTATGAGCTCCATACCAATCCAACCATCAACCATACCTACCCAACACTTACTACTCCTCTACTCTCACCTAATATTGAAGATGAGTCTAACCAATCCTCTAGCTCAACCTCTCCTTATATCCATACTATCAATGTGGTCACAAGATTGTAGTAGAAATATAAAGGGAAATATAAGGTGTCTATTCCTTGCACATACCCCTATTCAAACTCCCAACCAACCCACACCCAATTGTCTCCATATTCAACCAAACCCAAGGTATCTATCTTAGGTGCCTCCTAATCTACCGTTCAGAATCCATCTAGAGAGTTATCCTTAAAAAAATTCATCAGACCCCAATGAAGATGAGCTTGTATGATTTGATCTCTATAAATCCCTCTCCCCATCACTGTCAAGCACTAATAGATACTTTGAAATCCATTAAGGTCTAACTCGAAGACCCCAACATCTATTCAAATTTATAGATGCCCTTTAAATTTCCAACCTTATTACCTTTAAGGATTCATAAATACCTTCCATCCACCCTGAGGACCTAGATCCTCCTCTCTTTATCACTACCTACATCAACCAAACTTGCATCAAATAGGTCATGATTGATGGGGGAGCTAGAATTAACATCATCCCCTCTCACACCTAAAACCAACTCAATTTGCTAGATGATGTCATGTCTAAATCTTCAGTTGCCCTTCGTTCATTCAATGATACCATGGCCACTACCTTGGGAACTATCATCTTTCATATCTATTTAGGACCCTGCATGTTCCCCAAAAGTTTATATATTGTAGAAGATGAATTACAATACAACATCTTGTTGGGATAACCTTGGTTTCACTCTATAGGTTGCATTCCCTCTACTCTCCACCATTGCATTAAGTTTAAGTATGAAGTCTAGCTCATCACCATCCAAACTGATCCAAGTCCTTTCTTGACATGCAACATGACCTGTCATCCTAATGATGTCCTCATACCCCCATCCAACACATCCTTAATAGTTAAAACCCAACCTTCAACCACTAAAGCAGATATCATACCTCCTTCCACTAATGAGGCATCAACTAGTTCCTCTATACCTTCACACCAAATGCCTACCATATACCCTTTGGAATCCATGTTCCATCACCTTTCATTGGGGGAGTATTATCTTTTACCACTTGATGCTTTCCCCACTCCTCATGAGTATAGGTAACTTATCAACCAATCAAGATATGACCCCAATATCAGGACTATCATTCCCTTCAGACATCCCTACTATCAAACCCATTTTATCTATGGGGGACTTGAAAAATCCCTCGGTGCTTCTACCACCTCTCTTTTACCTTGACCATTCACCACTAGTTTCTCTTACGTAGATAAACCAAGCTTTCCCAAGGCATACCTCCATTAGTGTTCTTAGAAAGGCTTTGGTCTTGGGTGGTATGAAAATGGCCCACATGAGTTGGTCATCATCAAAACTAGGAAGCCACATGACAATCATAGACTTGGTTTCATCTTACCTAATAATAAGAATGCCAAACAACCCACCATTATCATTGTTGAAGAAGATGACCCTTCTTCACTAACCTTACCTCCACTTGCATGTGAGGATGATGGCATCATCCCACCTAACTTTTTTTCATCAACATGATCTACCTTAGACCCATAACTTATTAGGAGGGAGAAATAATAACCATCCATTTGACCCATCTTGAGATGATAGGAGAAGACTTCCCTAACATTAACACTATTTAGTGTTAGGATGATGATTCTATTCTCACCTACCTTGGTACCCCATATTCTTCAATCCACAAATCCCTTCCTCTCAAGTCTTCAACCATTTTGAATTAATCCACCATGAATATCAATAGGGGTAATCTAGATAACACCCATATTATCAAAATTGACCAAACATTGAATGCATAGGAACTTTGAGACTTCCCCTGTTTCCTCCAAGACCATAACATAGCCTTTGCTTGGTCCTACAATGATATGCATAGAATTGACCCCACCATTACTACCCATAACATAGTCACTCACTATGATGCCAAACCTATCAAATAGAATCTATGATGTATGCATCCTTGTATAGCCCTTCTCATCAAATAATATCTTCAACATCTTCTATCTGTCAACTTTATTCAACCCATTGACTACCCCTAATGGGTCTTGAATGTTATACCTATCACCAAAGCCATAGGGGGATTATGAATTTGTGTGGACTTTCATGACCTCAATCTTGCATATCCTAAAGACAACTTCCCTCTATCAAGCAGTGACCATCTTATTGATCTTAAAACCAGTCATGAGATGTTATCTCTCATGGATAGTTTCTTGGGTTATAATTAGATCTTAATTTCTCTAAAAGATCAACATAAAACCACCTTTACCACCCCTTGGGAAAATTTTTATTATAAAATCATGCCCTTTAGACTAAAGAATGCTGGTGTAACCTACCAATGTGCCATGACTTATATCTTCCATGACCTTATCCATAAGATTGTTGAGGAATACATGGATGACCTTCTCAAAAAATCCAAACTCTAAAATGATCACTTGGTCATTATTAAGATCATCTTGGAATGCCTTATCCATTACCATGTCCACCTAAACCCCAAGAAGTACATTTCTAGGGTCTTATTGGGAAAAATTCTCAACTTTATTGTCTCCCTTTATGGAATCAAATTTGATCCTATAAAAATCAAAACAATCCTATACATGTTTCTTCCAACCAACCTTAAACAAATTCATAGCTTGTAGGGGAAGTTGTAATCCTTTAATTGTTTTATCTCCCAACTTTTAGATCAGTGTCAACCATTCCACTACCTTTTGAAGAAGGATGTGTCTTTCAAGTGGAACATCAATTGTAAAAAAGCCTTTAATTCACTCAAAATGTACCTTTTGTCTCCACCTGTCCTCACCCCTCCCAAGGATGACCAACCTTTCTACTTATATATCTTTACCACCAATTATTTACTAGGGGTAATGCTAGCTCACCAAGATGATCAACACAGAGAGTAAGTCGTATACTACATTAGAGACACACTTGTAGAGTATGAGACTCATTGTACCCATTTTAAGAAACTTTTCTTGGCCTTAGTTTTTGTGGCTACCAAACTTTTCCATTACCTTCTTAACCATAAAACCTATGTCATAACCAACACTGAGCCACTCAATTACATGCACTCTAGGTCATACCAAAACTAGTGTATGGCCAAAGGGCTCATGCTCTTAGTAGATTTTGACCTTGAGTTCTTTTATCAAAATTTAATTAAAGGTAAATTCATTGTTGACCAATTAGTTGAAGCACCTTTAGTAGATAACCAACCCCCTCTTCTTGAGTTCCCCAGTGAAAACATCGTGGCCTTCTCTCAGGCAAACTTTACCTATCAAAACACCATGTTCTTTGATGGATCAAAATGTTGACATGGTGGGGCATCTGGTATCATCCTTATCCCCTTTTATGGTGAGACTCTACCTTTTTCTTTCAATCTTGATTTTGATTAGACCAATAACATGGCTACGTATGAAGCCCTAGTGATAGGCCTTCAAACTACCTTAGCCCTAGGAGTCAAAATGATCAATAGCTTTGGTGAATCTTAGCTTGTGTTCAATCAAATCAATGGCTCTTACCATTATAATAATGATGTTCTACAATAGTATAAACAACTAGTTGATGAATTCATAGCATCATTCAAACACTATCACATCCAATCGACCCCATGATCTACCAACAAGTTTATTGACACCATGGCTTCCCTTGCCTTGAAAATCTAATCTACACCCTTAGACTCTAAGTTATATATCATTATTCATAGTCTTACCTAACCTTCTTATGTCATCAGCTTTTCCCACCATTTTTAATGTCAAGGAGACCCAAACTGACCTTTGGTATCAATAAACATTTGATTACCTTAACCTTAACGTAGTTCCTTCTGACCTCTTTAGGAATGCTCAAAGAGCATTTATTTAGAGTACCTCTTGATATACCACTATGGTATTAATGCTTTATAAATGTGTCTTTGATGTACTTCTCTTTCATTTTCTACGTAGTCAAGAAGCCTCCCATGTTATCAAAGAAATGCATGATATGCCACTTTAGTGGCCTCACTGTAGCTAAGTGTATCCTTTACCTCAACTATTATTGGTCTACCCTTAATCGAGAGTGATGTGATTATGTGAAAAAGTGTGTCAAATGTCAACAACATGTTAATTTTCATCATACACCTAGCCATAGCCTTCAAGTTTCCACCAATTTATGGCTCTTCTCATAATGGGGTCTAAACCTCATTAGTGAAATTAACCCCCATTCCTCGCAGTGATACCACTCTATCATCACTATGACTGAGTATTTTACCAAGTGGGTAGAGGCTATTCCTCTAGTCTCAACTAAAGTGGAACATATCATTGACTTTATCAACCATCATATCATTTGTCGCTTTGGCATCCCTCATAAGATCATGATCAACAATGGAAAATCCTTTAATAACAATAAAGTCCAGAGTCTATGTGATGCATTCAGTATTAATATAATCTTTTCCTTGTCCTATCACCCTCAATTTAATGGACAGGTTGAGGCCTCTAAGAAAACCCTTAATAATATGCTAACTAAAATGGTTAACACATCTAGTTGGGATTGGCATCTGCACATCCCCTTCACCTTATGGGCATATCACACTAGAATTAGAACCCCTATGAGTGTTACCCCATTTTCTCTTATGTTTAGAGCAGAGGTCATCTTGCTTCTTGAAGTCTGAATCCCCTCTCTTTACATATATTTGCAAGAGATTATTTCAAAGGATAATTATCATCAACACCATTTAGCCCAACTCTAGCTACTTGATGAGCATCATCTATCAGCCCTTACCCATGTCCATGTCTATCATGAGTGTGTCAAGTGTGCTTATAACAAGCATCTTAAAGTGTGAGAATTTAATAATAGAGATCTCATCCTAAAGGAAAACCAATATGTCACTAATATGGAGAAAATAAAGTGGGGCAAGTTTGCTTTCAATTGGCTTGGACCTTATATCATAACCCATAAGTATGGATCAGGAGCTTATCAATTGTCTTCTATCGAAGGCTACATAGAACTTGAGCTCCTCAATGCTTAACATCTATGTCCATTCTTTTATTGAAAAATATTGCATTCACCTTCTATCTAAATTAAGCTCATCCCTTGTTATCCACCCACATTCCATCTCCTTGTTTTATGGGCAACTAATTAAAAATGAATCATGTGATTAGCTATCACTGACATATCCTTATCTTAAATAATGGGTATCATGGCCCTACCCATGGCATGGTTCTCGTGGTACTTTCTATACCTTTGCAAGATGGCTTCCCATGATCATTATCACCTAAACCATTTCACACCAAATCAACCTTCCTGTGCTTCTAGTTTTGCCTTCATAAAGGTGAACAACTAAGCCAGCCTAAGTAAGTCTATGTCAAGAAAATAAAATCAAACTAACAAAATTCCTATCACTGGCAATCATGGGTCATTCCTAGCCTTCATAGATTACTCCCTTGAAGGATAACTATTGAAAATTTATTTAAAGTTTCCATAGCATAAGGTGGACTGCTCCCTTGAAAGATAGCTATCAAAAAGCATTAAAAAAAACAAATAAACTTGGACCACTCCCTTGAAGGATGGTTGAGTAAAGCATTTTTTCAAAATCATAGCAATTTCTTCGAAGCTTTCTAAGTCAATCAATTTCCCATATATAACAATCAACAAAAGACCCATTATCAAAATCATAGCAAAAGCAAACTAATTTTGAAGGCCACAATCAGCTCTCAAGCAACACACTAAGGTTGAAGCTGAAATTGGCTTTCACAAGTAGACTTCTCGCATTAATCATTCTACACAATTTTGACATAGGCTTGTTTATCTTGGTTCTTTAGACACCTACAAAAGAGGCATGTTAGTCTCACAACAAGGTTCCATTTTCACCCATCTCCCCTTTACACTATATGTAAGGGATTTTTGAGATTACTTGATATTATGTGGTCAAGACACTTTTTTAACCAACTAACAAATGCTCATGTCAAGCATTCAAAGGCCTCATGTTCATTAAGTCAATCCAACTTTGGCTTTGTTTTAGTCCTTGTCAACAAAGAGGCATTGTGACCTCTTCTCATCCTATCATGACTAGTTCATATTTTCATTATGATGTTTGTCTCTTGATTAGATTCTTTATTATCCCATCTAGTATTTTAATTAAGCTACCCCAAGTGTTTTATCCTTAAAACATTAACAACATAAATAACCATGTAAAGCATAACTATCAACATAACCATAACCATAAGCATAATGACATCCATGAGCATTTGAAAAATCAACCATTTTTTACCACATGTTTATAGTCTACAATAATGCAACATATACACACTGAGATTTAGCATATCATAAGCATAACCATATATCAAATCCATCTCATGCCTAACAAGTCAATGTCAGCATCTAGCAAGTCAACCATAACATAAGCAATATAAGAATCACATCAAAAGCATTAAACATCAAACCATAAACCATCAACATGAGCATAATTAATTGTAACATATATAAACTTGTGAGTCAAATAGATTAATAATGTGTACAAAGTAGATAGACATGACTCTCTCTCAAAAATGTGTATCTCACCACATCAGCTTACAAGTCAGAATCAAAATGATATACAAAATGTCATAATCTAGATATATCTATACCCCAAGGGTACCACTACCTCATGGAGCACTATTAGATCTTGGTGTCTACACACCTATTATACTTTTCGATCCACCACCTATCCCTATCTATCCAGATATAGACCCTACCCACTAACCTAGTGTTGCCAACACTACCCCACCTGCTAAACTAGCTCGATATTCACTCCATCTAGGCTCTTGTGAAATTGTGTCAAAAATAATAACCTCATAATATCATATCTCCTTTATTTTAGTTAGGTATCATGCTATAGGATTAAAAATCAGTGGTGTTACCTATCCTACTATTGCTCCTCTTACTCTCTACCTTACATAATCCCTCTCCTAGGTCACTAAGCCTAAAGAGATCCTAACATAATCTCTCTCCCCTATGATAGTAACAAGATGACCATATAAGGTTTCTACCTGACCTTGTAGTGTGAAAATTTGGCCTTACAACATGGCCACCTATCCTTATAATACCTATACCTATCCTTATGTAGTAGTTATAGCTACCCCTACCTATCCATCATGGTCAACCAACTCCACAACCATCAACTTCACACCTCCATCATCTCCATCAATGTCTACAATTATGTATATAGGTTGGTATCATTCCATATACCTGTCTATAAACCTAGCATCATCTATTGGTGCCCTAACTAGCAGTTCCTCATACTCTAGCAAAATAGGCATAGGATATGGCTCTAGTAATAGGATCTTTAAATCCTCTCTTGTATCTAAGGAATGGGCCTAGGATACCCTAAACTAGGCCAAATTATTGATGTACCCAATCAAATATAATTATCTCCACCTCTCCATCTCACCTACCAAGTATCCTTCTTTAGCTCTATATTGAGAGTGTCCATCTCTTATACCCTGGCCACATTAGAAACTAGGCGTATGACTTCTAAGTGATGTCTTTGACCACTAGTGCACCCATAAACCACTCCACATCATGTGCACCACCTCTTGCACTTGATGAATCAAAATCACCCTCCATCACATAAAGCTATTAGGGAACTCTATCTTTGTGTACCCTACCCACAACAATCTGATTAGCCTCAACACCTGAATGTGCTCATAGGCCCAATAATGTAAAACCAAGCTAGCATTGATGTCATATCTCCTAAGGGCCCTAAACCCCCACAACTCTTTTTATATCTACATACGTAAAATAGGTACCCAACCAAACACCATCTACCCCAACAATAGCTCAACCAAAACCCCCAATAACAAATAAGGAAATCTCTCACTACTCAATTCTAGAAGCCTAAAGCATGTCACAATAATCATGAGTATGGTCATGAGTCTCTCTCAACTAAATCCCTCTAATACAACATAATATACCTAAGAACTCCAACATGCCATCTGACCTGATCACTCTCATCTCCATACAATAACTCGACATGATCATCTTGCTCCTCTTGCTCTATATGGTATATTAGATCACCATGGAGTGGAAGTTGAGTGATCATATACACATCCTCAAGTAGGATAGTCATCTCCTTGGTCAACAATATAAAAGTGTTCATAGTAGGATACCATCTCTCAATGAGCACTATGACTATGGATGTATCCTAAGGCATATGTTGACAGTGTCTCATCAATCCTAACTCCACATCTTCCATCTGGGCCTAATTGGTTGGGGTCATCCCCTATTAGATCTCAGAAAAGATACACAACATGTGGTTGTGTATCTATATCTACTCCTTGGCCTTTACTAAGTTAGAAGTATAACTTAGTCCCTTACACCAATATCATCTACCCTAATTCAACTAACCTATTTCCTTACCCAACCTACCTATCTACCTGATACCTGCTAGGTTTTCCCTATAAACCCACCCCCCAATCCACACCTGATATGCAAACATTCTATTTACCCTACCTTTTTAAACACTTAACAAAGACAACCTCTCTACCCTAGTATACTATTGATGGTCATGCTGACTACTGAAAGTTAGGCACCCATATTTTCTAAGGGTGTCAACCATTGATGGTCAGCCTTGACCATCAACAATGACTATGATCATTTCATGGTTGAAATGTCCAAACCCTAACTAGCTCAAATCCTACTTGAATGACAACCAATCAGCCTAATTAGCTAACCTAAACCCTTTACCCAACCTAAAACATTAACCCACGTGATCAATTCCCAATTTTACCTACCCATTTACCCATAATTGATAAAAACCCTCCTTAGGGAACAACATATCAAACTAAGCATTTTAATTATCTAACTTCCAAACCCAATACAAATACATAAAATCAAATATCAACTATCAAATCAAAGCACCCCTACCTCATTTTGTGACCTCCACCATGGAGTCATCCATAGACCTACTCATCCTCATCCACGCCCATGAGCTCCTTACATCCTAATTGGTCCCCATAGTCCACCTCAGTAAACTAACAAACTCTACCTCAATAATCACACTGTCAATAAGCACCTTCACCATTAAACACCAAAATTACCAGATCCTAAAGTCAATAGAAATACAAAGACATAATGGTTAAAATGTGATTCATTTTCACTTTTACATGGTGGGTTTTTAAGGCTTCCACCCTAACTGCCAATGGTTAGAGTGACCATTGATGGTTGCCCCTAGGCACCCTGACCATTAACAGTCAAGATGCCCCAATTTATGGCTTCCACCTTAGCATCCCCCCTTTTTTTGGCTAAACCAACACAACTTTAACCACCTATGGAGATTACCTTCTCCACCCACCTAGACCACCTTGTCACCTTGCCATTGGTCCATTTTAGCCCTACTAACATGTATTTTTTGACACTTTTTGCCTAGTCCATTGACCATAGCAACAACATTGCCATGTTGAACAATTTTTGAAATTACACCACCTTGCACTTACCTAACCCATTTGTGTCTTTTTGGGACCACTTCCTACCTTGGATACCCATGGCACTTGACCCATTTATTTTTTCATTGAGAGCACTTCCTGCCTTAGATACCCACCAAAAACACCAACCTTATCTAAGAGACTAATAGGTATACACAACCACCATGCCTAAATGTGGTTACATGATACACTGGTCACTTGTCCCTTAGCACTGACCTTTATTATTATCAACCATGGCAACCTTTTATCACACTTTGTGTGTTTATTTGCACCCAAGTGCCCAACCTATCATCCACCTTCATCATCACCCTCACCCACCTGTCAAACATGTACCCAATTTTGTTTTACCTCATCCACACCTAGTTTGAGGGAGAACACCTCCACCATACTTAGGGCAATCAACAGACCTTCAACCTAGTAATCCATTTTTATTTTTTAGCTTATTGATTCAAGTTGTATAATAAAAAGGGGTAAAATTTACACACTAAAAATCCATACACCATGATTTTGAATTTCATAATTCTCCTAGACCACCTTAGGACCCCCTTAGGACCATTTGACCCTTTGATTTCTGGTCAAACCTAACCTATAGTTAGTTTGACTTAACTAGTTTAAACCCTAGTTTTCACCTATTTTTACCTCTCAACCGTCTATGGTCAAGCTAACCACTAATATTCACCCTAACCATCAACAGTCAGGTTCCACCTCCTAAACCACTAATATGCAAGTCACCCACCTTACTTTTCTGAAAATAGCTCATCTAATTCGAGTTATGGATCATTACATGGACAAGTTAAATTTAGGAGGCCTAGTTCATGTGATATTGTAACTCTCTTGCCTTGCCTATAAGAGAGGAATAAAGAGGTGAAAATCCATCTATAATCATGATCAAGAGCTTGTGCATCTATGAGTTTCTTTTGAAAGTCAATCATCATTAGTAATCTATCAATCTAATAATCATATCAAAGAGTCAATTTGCCACCACTTATTCACTAAGTCTTCAGGGACCATTACTCTATCAAAATTAAGCTAGATTCCACCAATAATTTAACTACCTCAACCATCCACCCGATCAACTTTTGGTAAGATAAGTACTTATTTCTCAGTAATTATTTACTTTATTTCCATTTTGCAATCAATCTAAGCCTTACCCATCTATCAAAATCCATTTTATGAATCTCATCAACCAACCCTTTTATCAACCTAGATATAGATACAGTAACCATCAATAGTTGACTCAATCACTGATGGTATGTCTAACACTGATGGTCACCTTGACCAAAGACAATCACCTTAACCACTTATGGTTAACCCAACTACTTACAGTCACTATGGTAGTAAAAACTAGCGAGCTAATTTCACCTACCTATACCCAATAAAACTTATTTCTATATATTCTTTCTTGTTCATAAAACCCTATCTAATTTTTTAAAGCATACCCCAACTCCATATCACTAGTATTAATTAGTTTACCACTAATTTAATCATTTCTAGTCTATTTTCTAAGCATTATTGTGTTCAATTTCAGTACTTTTGATTTATTGATGCAAGTACCTTATTTTTTATTTTACAAACTTGATTCTTTAAAATGTGTGGATTTACAACCCCCGAGGAAGCTCTCACCTTCTGGGATATAGCTATCACTAGGAAATTCACTCAACTACCTATTTAACAAACAAGTTTGCTTTAGTTCTTTATTATCTATAGGTCATCCTTCCAAGCCAAAGAGGAGCTCTTCACAATCTTCTGATTCAACATATGCACTATTAAATAGGTTTTTCAACCATACCTTATACTTAGTTTCTTCTTTTCCCTCTTTCTAATAATAAGCAAGAAACTCATTAAAACATTAGGAACATTAATAGAAGAACCAACTATCCAAGCCATACCTTGAACACATGAGCACCTTGACTTGGTGAAGTTGGTTGAGACCTCGAAAGTTTACGCTTACCTTGGTCTTGCTTCTAGAAATTATATCTTGTGACCTTGAAACCTATTTAAAATATGATGCATCAAACTAATCTTTGTAATGTATAGTGATTTAAGTTTACATGTTAATCTAATTTTGCACAAATACATGTAAATCATGACTATCTTTAACTAAAATAAGCTCAAAGATATATCTAGACTGATGAATGAGGGAGATATTTACTCCTATAAGCTCAAATTTGTAAAAAAACTAAATATTTGTAAAAAATTACTATTACTAACCTTAAACGTGAGGAATACACAAAACATGAACTACCTTTGCACGAGTATCTATGGATCTTCAAAGAATATCGATCTTTGGCTAAAGGAATCCTAAAGACTTATATAAAACCATAAATATTGATGTTCTTTACATAATTGAGCAAATGATCACTCAAATATGTAAAGAATACACCAATATTTGATCAAAACACACCAAAATTAGCAAAGATTCTATAAATTCACAAAGATCTAAATAAATTCCCCTCCTTCTAGTACCAATGAAGCTCCTCCTATTGATTCCTAAATGTGTACCATAAGTTCCCATAGTGTTTAATGAACACTTCTCATTTTATAATTCATAAAAAATCAAGGCATGAGTTTCAGGTTATGATAATCCTATTATCTTTGATGGAATAGAGGTAGAACAAGTTAGTATTTCACAATATTTATAATATTTGGTGGTTGGGAGACACTGTGGCCAAATAGCATATCTATGCAAAATATTAAGTATCTAGGCTAAGAATAGTGAATTATGATCAAGAACTAACCTAATAACTAATCAAATATGGATATTTACAATGAGAATTAAGCTAAAGTGAATTGGTTAAAAGGAGAAAAAGGAAAGGGTGGGGTAGAAAAGAGATTTTGTTTATCTTCATTCCAAATATTATGACAAAGTTCAAATATCATCCAAGCATGCACTTAACCAATGTATAACATGAAGTAGAATAATCTAAAATCCTATTACACATCAAGAAAGCTTCTAAGGAAGGTGGAAGTAATACAAATAATAACCAAGTTCATTTTCAATATTTATCCTACAAGCAAACAGGATTAGCCCAAATTCAAGAAAAGTAAGAAAATGAAATGAACCTAAGGACTTTTAGTCAATGTAGAATTAACACAAGTTAATAGCTCTACATTTAAATGTACACACCAGGAATTCATAAGAACCATTCAAATCTAGAAATCAAAATCAACAAGTGAGTGAAAAACCATAATAACCAATGACATAAATGAATATGGGCAATCTTTACAAAATTCCTCACTTGTATTAGTTTCTCAAGTTTACAAAGTGATTTTGGTTCTAATAACTCTCTTTCCCTTTTACAAATGACAATACTCCTTTTATATAATTCAAGAAAGTATGTCAGTTAGTCATATCTAATTACAAGTATATAGGTGTAAGGACAACTATCCTTTTTACAAAGTCTTAGAATACACTAAACTTTTCCAAGTGGATTGACCTATAGGCAATGTGCTTATACGTTGCACATGCCTTTACAAAAAAGAAGAATATTCTAATTTTAAAACGTTACAAATCTCTACAAAAATAATATTCCTAACTAAATTGATGACCTTGAGTTGATGTAACTCCTTATTTTTGTTGATAAATCTTTATTCTATAGTGTTGCTCATTGATAAATTAGAGGTCAACAACAGGATTTAGGAAAAGCTCTTTTCCATGATCCTCTAAGTCCTTGAGGTTCTTCTCTATTACTTTCTTGATGCCCTTGGAATCTCCCATTTTTTCTTTAGATGATAAAATTAGGCCCATAGTCTTCTTGTTTTCATCTATTATTTGACCTTGCCCTTGGTTTTTCACTTCTTGCATAAACTAAAAGGTTTTGTGCTTGAACTCTTCATTAATTATAAGACTTAATGAGGTAAGTGAAGTGGGTTATTTGATCAAATTATCCAAGATGTGAAACATTCCATCTTCTTATTGTTTGAATTCTAACTAGGTCTTCCATCTGCTTGGACTAGTTACTTAGGGCTTAGATCTTGTCAACCAATATGGCCATGGCTATATTCAAGTGTGTTAAGCTAATAGTCCTAAAATTGTTGACTAGGTTCTTATTCAATGTCTTGATCAAGTCTTTCACTTGATATCTTGAAGCCTACCACTGAGTTTCTAGTTATGACTTTAGTCAAAGCTAGATAGACACAGTCGTAGATGAAATGAATGTGGTCCTTATACTTGAATATGTGCAACTTTGAGTATAATTGGGACATAATCTATGTCCCCTCAAGTGACCATCCTCTAAATTTATGGATCTTGGTAGTGTCTATGAGGGCATCTAATAGGTAGGACATCATGTAGAATTGGTTTCTAGTCCTTTTCATGACTGTAAAAATATGCCTACACAAACATGTGATAACAACCTTGCTAATGAGAGGGGTGAGTTCCTTCTCAACCATAAAATACCAAGGGCACCTAGATTCTATCAACATAGGTGGTGGTGGGATTCCCACATAGTTTTTTCATTAAAGTCATAATTATTCTGATCCTGGGATAGAATTAGCTAATAGGGATGTTGTTATTGAGATCAGAGAAGACTTGATTTCTAGAATATGGCCATGGAGTGAGGATGATTTTGAGGTCATTCTTTTTGGAAAATTCATTGACTATGGCGATATCTACTTGTAGATTTGTTAACTTATAGTATTTATTAAAATTAATGGGAGAAATATAAGCTATACTTTTGTGAGTATGCTCATTGACCAACATGCCCTTTTTAATCTTGTAATATTTGAAAATAGGGGAGAGAACATTTAAGCAGTGAAGTACCTTTAGTTTTGCCACAACATGATGAAACCCTATCATTTTAATGGAAACCAAGTCATAGTACCTCCTCTTGACTCATACATTTTTCTCATCTTCCTTGGTGATGGTAGGTAACTCCTCAATCATCAAAAAAATCTTGGACTAATTATTATCTCCTATGTTTAAAGCTACTACATCAAATTTCATGTCCTTGAAGATTGTCCCCTCTGTATCTAAGGTCAAATAGATTTTTTCACCTTCTTTGGATTGTTTTTTGGATATCATGGCTATGAGTTTGTTCAAATTTCTCACTGATTGTCTACAGTTTGATCTTAGACTGAATTACACTTGCTCAGATGATGTTTTAATCTCCCAAACCCAATTGTGATGAATTTTGGATCAAATTAGGGATTTTTTAGACATTAGTGTACTTATGTAGGTATTTTCATAGTTTTAATGGTGGTGGTTATTTTCACTTAAGTGAGTTTGTTCCTTATATTTCATTCAGATCTTTGTATTTATACTTTTGCCTTTCTGAACCCACAAAATCTTTAGTTTTGTCATTTTATATCTATGTGGTATTTTCATAAGATACTTGCTCTATAATGTTCAAATAATTACTATTGCCTTTGAATTTAGATCCAAGCAGTTATCTTAAAATTGATGTCCTCGTGATCATCATTTGATGTTCACATGAACGTATTTGATGGGTATATGACCATCAACTTTAAACACATCATCAAGCCTCTTTTTTATATTCAAATTGACATCCTCATAACCATCATTTTATTTTCATATAGACATCATTGATGGGTGTATAATCATCAATTTTAATCATATCTTTGAGACTATTTGCCAAGCTTACCATTTATCTCTTCTTGGTTTTTTTTTTTTTTTTGCATGTGCCACTTGATGATTATTCGATGCTTTTGTACCCTTTGAAAAGTGTACATTGATCTTACACCATTGGATGATATATGTATGAATAAACTTGGACCATTGATCTTTAAAAGGTGCTCAGGCTTTAATGTGTATTAGGCTTGAAAGTTGTGCCCTTGGCAGTCCTATAGACCTTTTGAGCTTTGCACCTTGTCATTCCTACCAATTAATGTGCTTTTGCCATGTGGAAATATTGTGTTAACTTAGATATCTTTTGAATATTTTTGACTTGATACACTCCATTGATTTTGATTTGTACTCTTAAATGCGTACCATAGATCTTTGGTAAGATGCTCAATGTTTAAATTGGGGTCCATGGTTTGACTTCTTAACTTTGATCTCACTCCATTGGATTAACTTCATCCAATCAAATGTGAGTCATTGATCATGATCTAGGAATTATAACATGATTGGTCCATATATAAAAAGGAGATTGAGTAAGCCTAGGAATATATAATTTAGACCAAAGTCTTAGACTAATGTTTTTATTTGTATGAATAAATACAAATAAATTTTAGTATAAGGTCTTTAAGCTAAGTTATAAATGGATAAAAAGGACCCTATGTTAGGTAAGAATAAATACTAAGATTGAAACATGAAAAAAGGGACCCTTCAAATAATAAATTCATAACATAAGATTTTATCCTAAGGTTTTATTGTATTAATAAATACAATTAAAACATAGGTTAAGTCTATGTCATAAAAAGGTGGGGATCTATTTTGATCTCATATCATTGGATCTTGGTGATTTGATTGAATGTGGATCATCAATCTCAATTCATGGGGTTGAGTGGGATTGGTTCTATGGATTAAATTCTTCTACTTATTGGGCTCATCTCGTACTATTTGATTAACTTCACCTAAGTAAATGTGGGTCGTTGATCTTGCAAAAGAACACAACATTTAAGTTAGGACTTAGGGACATATGGAACTTAGGATAAATTCCTAGGACTAAGGTCTTGTTTATGTTAATAAACACAAATAATACTTTAGGACTAATATTTTAGCCTAAGTTTATAGCAAAAGAGGACATGTGTTACTCTAGACCAAGCTAGGAACATAATAAAAGGATCCCATAAACAATAAAGTTAGACCATGTTTAAGATAAAATGGAATAAGGGGCTCTAGACATAAAGGGACCAAATATATAATTGTTAGACTAAGGTTAGGTTGTGTTTAAAAACATGAGCAAGCCTTAGTATAAAAATTATACTAAGTGCATAGCATTTTTAAAGTCTTCTTGCATAATTTGTTCCCACCAATTTTGAATTTGATTCAAACAGCTCAAGCTAGGGTTTCTTGAATGAGGGCTTAAAGATGATCAAAATGAAATCAACTTGACTTTCTATAGACTAAAGGCTAGTAAAAGCCCAAGTTAGGATTAAATTGTAAGATCCAAGCATAGTTCATTTGAGGAGGGCTCTATTAAACCTACAAATTGAAACATGAAGAGCAAACATTAGCAAACTTAGACAAGGTTAAAGCAAAACCATGAACAGACAAGCTAACCAAGTCAAGGTGTGTATGATCTTCAAATACAAATAATGTGCAAACATTTTAATGACACTCTGATCAAGTGAATTTTCAATTTTAAGGATACAAATTTGCACAATTTGACACATGGGTCCCCATTTTTCATAAATGGGGGTATGTTGACCTCAATAGATGTCTATAGTTTATTTTTTGGAAAAACATCTCAAATAAATTCCTTCATAATTTTTTCAATAAAGCATGACTTTATTGATCATATAGTGCATTGATTTGAGTGTGAGGGCTCATCTTTGTTCTCTATTTAATTTAGGAGGATATGTGCATGTAAGTAGATAATGAATTGTCTGAGTTTACCAATCACCCTTAGCTACTTGAGACTAGTTAATCTACTTATTGGAGATACATGGACTAATATTTTCCATTAGTTGAATTATACCTTATTCTTGCACCATTTTGACAGGTCTGATTTCTAAGTCAAATTCTTATAATTTAGCCATTTATTTGCCTTTTCTTTTTCCTAGCTCATTTTGACCAAATGTGAGTTTGATAGTTGTGTCTGGAACAATGGCATAAGTCTTATTACATTAAATAATATTGTATAAATTTATTTACCAATTTGATCAAAGCATAAAAAAATTTGTCTATCATGAAATAATTCAATTTTGAATCCTTTAGATTAGTACTCATAAAGGTAATATGATATTCATTATCATCTACTTTCTATGTGAGTATTGTTGTTATAGTATCTCTAATGCAAATGAGTATATGAATGAATCCTTAGTGAAGTTAGGACTAATCAATATTGAAGCTTGGGTAATGTCACTCTTAACATCTTGAAACCCTCTTTTAGCTTTAGTTATCCATTATACTTTGGCATCCTATTTCAACCTTACATTCAATGGCTTCACAATTTCTACAAATCCTAAAATAAATTTGTGAACAAAATTTATATTGCCAAAGAAGGACTTAAACTCCTTTTGGTTGTTAGGATATGGAATTTTCAAGATATCTTGAACTCTTTTAGGATCAATTGAAATACCTTCCTCGGTGATAGTTTGGCCTAGTAACTTACCTTATATGACTCTAAAAATACTTTTCTTTGGGTTTAATAAGCTCTCATACCTTATGCATCTATAATAATCTTTGTAAGTGGGACACATGATCTACTCTATCTTTAGAAAAGATAATTAGATCATCCATGTAAATAACAATGCACTTATCAATAAGTCCTTAAAAAACAAAATGTATTGCATGTTAGAAGGTAACATCTACATTTATTAGTCCAAAAGGCATTCTCTTATAGACAAAAGTTTCCCATTTTGTAGTGAAATCAATTATCATACGATCATAATTTTCCAGTAATACCTGATTGTAGCCTGAGAATACATCTAGAAAGGACATCATTTTTTATCCACTATCTAAATTACTTCATCTAGGGAGGGCAAAAGAAAATTATCCTTTTTTTAAGATCGATTAAGATTCCTAAAATCCACATAATGTCTAATTTCAAAAAAAAAAAATTGTATAGGTACTATATTTTCCACCCAAGTAGAATGTCTAATAGGGAATATAATCTTAGCATCTAATAATTTATGGACTTCTTTTTGAATGAAAGGCTTCAAGATGGGATTTACTAGCCTTTATCTTTACCTAAAAGGTTTGTGATCCTTTTCCAATGGTATTATATGTGTGATAACTTTGGGATTATAAACTTTTAATTCTTTATAATTTCAATCAATCATGTCTTTATATTCATTATATAATTCCTTCAGCATTTGTTGCTCTTGTTCTGTACAGCTTAATCTAATGTTAGTTATTTGGGGATATTCATATGTTCTTAAATCTACCTTGGTGAAATAAAATTCAATGGTATTAGACTATTTTTATTTTTTAGCTTGGTGATCCATGTCAAAAACCCATTCCAAAGAGACCATCCCTTTGGGTATCTTATTTTATTTTAATTGAAGGATGTTGTCATCTTCCTTTTATTCTTCATTCATTGGGTCAAAATATCTTTCATCAATGATTTATGACACGAAGGCACAATAATTTCCAATGAAGTGTATAATATGTTGTTCATCATCAAATACCTAAAAGTGGTCAACATAATTAGGGACTAAAAGACATGACAACAAATCTATAGATTTTTTTTGCATTTTAGACCCTTAAAGTGGGGCTAGATTTGTTGTAGAAGTAATCATGGAATCAATTGTCTGATTTTACTCCATGAGGATTTATTTTATATTGAAGGCTTAAAATGATTCAATTAGGTCTCAAGATCAATGTTTATATTTCTCTAGATACAATATTTTGCACCAATATCAACTCTTCACTTTGTTAACAACCATCTCTAAATCTCCAAACATTAAAAGTTATTTGATGTTGTGTTTCAATGTGAATTGGAGCTCCAAAACTAAGGCTTAAAATTTTGCATGGTTTTTAGTACATGAACATTATAACTAGAAAATAGAAAATTACTACCTCCCATCAGGATCAATCAAAGTTACTCCTACACCTAAATGTTTTTTGACACCATCAAAATATATGGTCCATAATTTTGAAGGGCCTTCAAATTATCATTCATGGTTCTCAGGATTAGTTGTGAAGGTATAAAATCCTACATATGATGAAGTAAAATTTATTATTTCATTTTTAGCATTGTATTTTACTATCACATGTTTCATTTTTGGTTCTCTATCGACTCTAATCTGATTGGTTACTCCCTTCCAAGGTAACCACATGTGTGAAAAATTAGTTGCCATACATCCATTTAGTATTTTTGATTAGTCACGACTTAGAATTAGACTGTAAGCCTCCATAATGTAAACTATTTAGATGTCAATGTATTTTTGAACATGTAGTTTAGAGGCAAGTTGCATGTGGACATTTAACATTCCCCTACAATTGGGACTATAGACTTGTTTAGCTATAATACCACTCTTTTGGATTTGTCTAGAGTCAAACCTAAATTTTTACATACTTTGGTGGGCATCACATTGGTTGAAGCACCTAAATCAACTAATCAATTATGCAAATTTTTCCAAAAAATTTGAACATGTAATAAGAAATATGAGACCTTAGGTTTATATTTATAGACAAACATATTTATTTATACAATCTTTGAATTGTCAACTGATGGTTTACTAGTTAAGGCTTTGATCCAAACCTCTATTTTTTATATAATTTGAGCTAGATCATGAAGATTAATATTTTCCTTGATTTTATTCATGTCCTCAACTATATTATATCCACTCTTAGTGTGTGGATCTATTGTTCCAAAAATCTGTTCAATGTTTTTTGTGGACAACATGCCGATCATTTTGGTCTTGCAGGCCAAAATGGTCTCTTTCTTTCTTTCAAAATGTTCTGAGTAGTTAAATTTTTCAAATATTCAAGCCTTTCAGCTAAGGAAGTCATAGGTTCAATAGGCGGGCTTTCTCAAAGGGAAGTTCAAAACACTTAAGGCATTTCCTTAGTGTTTTGAGGATGGTTCAACACCTAGGTTTAGTCAAAAGACTTAATGATGGGCTTCAAAAAATTGGAGTGAACCATTGAACCATTGAACCCTGCCTTTGCAAAGGTTCAAAGGTTCAACAGCTTTGACAAACTTAAAGAATAAAAGGATTCAAAGAGTTAAGATTGAACCATTGAACCTTGAACTTTGAAAGGTTCAAAGGTTCAACGAGTTCAATGAGTTCAATGGACTTAAGAGAATGAAAGGATCCAGAGAGTTCAAAGCTTCAAAGGATTTAAAGAAATAGATCTGAACCGTTGAACCTTGAACTTTAAAAGGTTCAAAGGTTTAAAGGGTTCAAAGAGTTCAAAGTTAGAGTTGAAGCTTCGAGTGAATGGATGAAGCAGAAGATTTTAGAAAGAGGTTTAACTAAATGGTTCAACCAAATGGTTCAAAGAAATGGTTCAATCGAAGAAGAAAACCAAGTGAACGTGGCCCTTTACAAAACATTGAATTGCCAAACCATTGAACCATTGAACCTTCAAACCAAAAGAGTTCAAGGTTCAAAGGTTCAAAGTGGTTCAAGCAATTGTTGATGTTCCCATGGATGTTAAATTTAGGGTGATGGAATAATCATTGATTTTCAAAAGACCTGAGAACAAACTCAGCAACTAGCCAAGAAAAGAGCCAAAGAAGCTAGTTGAAAGCGAGAAGATAGCCCTGAGAGCTCAGATCACCAAGAAGAGACAAAACATGGCAAGGAAGGAGGGAATGACTATAAAAAGTCTAGAAATATCTGTAGAAGAGTTATTCTAGTAGGTGGAATAGTCCACCAAGTGGACATAAGAAAAATTAAACATTCAAAGGTGTGGCCTATTTTTTTGCATTAAGTAAAGGTGAATATACAGTCGTGTAAGCATTATAAAGAAGACCAGACAACCCATGCTTAGGAGAAGACATTTGAGATGATTCAGAATGCCAAAGTCAAGGTTGATGACCTATTCTAGCATGGCCCTTTCATAGATATTTAATACATTCAATTCAGCATGGGCCATTTTCATGAAAACAAGTGCCCAAGTCTTTCTTGTGATGTTATATATTGTAATCTCTCATTTTGTATAAGGGAGATCTCTCTATTATCAAAAGCGAAGCTCTACCCAAATTGAAAGGCATTCTTGCGACTTTGAGTTTAGATTGTTAATCATAATTTGTTAAGTGAATGAAAAAGCAAGTGACCTTTCAAACTTTGTGTTGAAATAGCATGTGTCATTTAGGAAATTGTTCTTATGTCTTTTTCCTAAATACAATCTTGTTTATTTAATCAAACAAGCAAAAAAAGTGGAAATAAGCTGGAAGATGTCTTGAAGCCAACTATGGGAGACTTTGTGCTACCATAATTGTCTTCAGTCTGTGTTTTGTGTAAAAGATACTAAAGAGACATTGAGCTCTCTTTATCCTTCGTAATCCTTTACTCTATTGTAGTTTTAGGTGGAGACTTTGGGCTGCGCTTAATCCTATGGTGTCCTTCATCCTAATCAGTGAGAGAAGCAACAAAAGACTTTATGCTTTCATGGGTTTCTTGTGGTTATAATTACTACCTAGGAAGTCTTCCTCTAGTTTTCTAAACATCATTTCTAAAAGAAGAGAAATGCATTTAGTAATTACCCATAAGTTCTCCTCTATTTTGTGAACATCATCTTTGAAAAAAGAGAGATGGATGGTATGATTTCACCCTTATATGTATTTTCAGCTTATATATATATATATATATATATATATATATATATATATATATATATATATATTGTAAATTATAGCGAACCTCCTTTTGCTGAGAGGAGAGATTTATCTCATTCTAGCTGTGGTCACCACACCCATTTTGCTGCATAAATCTCCTTATGATGTGGTTGATGTAACCATTTTGTCATTAGTCAGCTGGTGACAAAATATTCACCCAACAGTGTTTGGTGACTCTACTAGGGAAGAATGAAATATTTAATTCTTTTCCATTAGCATTTCATATCTATTGGGGATAAAACATAGACAACTCCATGCCAATAGTTTTTAGTGACTCCATTGGGGATGAATGAGTAATTTTGATCTTTTTCTAGCAGCTCCATGCCAACAATTTTTGGTGACTCCGTTGGGGAAGAACAAGCAGCTTGAATCCTCAAGCTTTAAATTAAAGTAGTTCCAGTTCTTTTTCATTTTCATTTTACACTCTAGCAGATCCACCATACATGTGAAGCCAGAGAGCTCAAGGTATTGTTGACCCTATACTTGAGTTGTTGTAGCTAAAAAATTTTGATCTTTTTCCTCCACCATCTCACCTTCAATGAACCAAGAGTTTCCTCCTATAAACATCAGGTCCCTAATACTAGGCAAATATTCTCTTTCCTTTACTAGCAAAGCTTTGTCTATACATATCCCACAGAGATTTATTATCCCTCCCTTCAATAGCCACATCATGGCAGCTCAAGGCCCCTGGGGTAATACTTTTGGTCCTTTGAATCTAACCCCACCTCTACATGAACTACCCTGTAGTTCAAAAAAGAATTTTCCCAAGTTCTATGGTGATGGGAAGGTTCATCCTGTACATGGCCTGTGGTGTGATAGGCATTGAATATGAAGACATTGCAGTCAGACTATTTGTGAAAACATTGTAAGGCACTATTGTAGACTAGTTTTATCATCTAAAAGCACAAATAGTAACTGACTAGAACACTCTCAAGGCCAAATTTGAGGCTAGATTCAAACCTACATAAGATGCACACACCCTGTTAGCCCAGCTTACGCAAATGAAGAAGGAGCCTCATGAACCCATGAGAGACTTCATTACTAAATTTGACAAGCTGAGGAACAAGATTCCCATAATTACTCAGTCAACACCTGAGAATTTCAAATGCTTCTTCATCAATTCTCAACTTCCTAAAGTGGGTTTCATGTTGAGGCACGCTGGCCACATAGATCTTGCTGCAGCTCAGATTTTGGCCACTGAGGTTGAAGATGATCTTATCTTGGTAGGAAAGATAAGAAGAGATCCTAACAGAAGTAAATCTTCTTCATCTTATGAATATTCTTTTACAGGCACCACTGATCCTATGGTGTAAAATCTAGCAAATGAATTCCTAGCTCTAAAAAAGCAAATGGCACAAGGGATGTTTGCTCCTCCTTCTTATCAGGATATACCAAAAGGATATTTCCCAACCAATCATATCAAGGCAATGCTACCAAAAATCAAGGGCAACTAAATTGCCTTCCTCCTCCACCAAGGAAGCTTGCCATTGAAGCATCACCAGCTAACTCAGTAGTTGGTTATCTTGAAATTGAATCTAATTTTTCTTTCCAACCTGAATTAAACCAAGAAGATGATGTTGATCTCTTTTTAGAAGACCAAGAAGAATCAACTGGTGACTCCAACATTGGTTTCTTGAATTACCAAGATGAAGTGAGAAGTAAAGAAGTGTTTGATGGATCATATGTTGTATTTACCAGGTCTCAGAACCAATCAACTCAATAAGCTGATAAGGGAAAAATAGGGGAAGGATCTCGACTAGCAATTTTAATTGTTAAACAAGGGGCTTTTCTACCTTTCCAATCAAAGGACCTGGTGAGCAATAAAAAATTAAGTGCCTCAAACAATCCTGCACCTTCTACTTCAATTTCAAAGACCATTCCCACACCCAATAAACCTAGAATGATGGACTTCATTCCTCTATTCTTAGTTTTTTTAGACATTTGATATAATTGACCATGATAAGAAGACCAAAATTCAAATGTCTGAGTTTGAATTCTTGTAATCCAACCTTGAGCAGTTGGATAGGTTAGTTCAATGCATCAAAAATAAAACTATCCTTACAAGACAAAAAAAATTGAGAGTAACTCTTGGTCCCCAAAAGAACACATCCACCCAAAATAATCTTGTCATCACTCCTCTAGCTGCCCCTAGGAAGACATAACCATTTTATGTTTCTCTGTTGATAAATGATCATCAGTTGAACAATTGCATTATAGATTTTGGTGCCTCTAACAATGTCATGCCTACCAAGGTGGCAGAATCTCTTGGTCTCACGCTAACTAAGACCTTTGGGAGATGTTTCTCCATGGAAAATAAATAAGTGCCTCTACTGGGACAAATCAAAGATACCTAATTTGCATTTACGGTCTTCCTAGATAAGAGAATTAAAATGACAGTCTTGGTGGCTGACATTCCAGCCTCTTATGACATTCTTCTTGGGCAAAATTTTTGCAAGGATGTTGGTGGAGAATTGAGCATGAACTTGTCTGAGGTGAGGATTCCTATCAAGGGTATTATGGAAAGGCTACTTCCTGAGAAGGAATCTAAGTACATTGTCACCCAAATGTCAGCCCTTAAAGCTCAAATTTTGTTTGAGTCTTCAAGAATGGGTAATTACTTTCTATGTACTGAAGACATTCCTATTTTAGTAGATGAAATTTCCATAGGTGACAATCTAAAAAATAAAAATGAGACATCAAAATAATTGGTAGGGCACAGTACAGATGAAAAAGGATCTTTCCTTCCTAATGAAGAAACATTTGAAAGAAGATCAGATTCTAATGATGTTTAGATTCTAAAATTTGATGGCAACAATTCTTCTACCAGTTCTAGAGTTGGAGTTGTTTTGATATCTCCTCAAGGAGATATGTTCCCCTATGAATATAAGTTACAGTTCAGCAACACTAATAACACTACTGAGTATGAATCGTTGCTGCTCAGATTAAAAGTTGCTCAAGATAAAGGTGTTAAACTCCATGCCAAAGGAGATGTTGAACTAGTGGTTTTTCAGGTGAGAAACTTGTATCAAACCAAGAATAAAAGATTATGACATTATCATAATCTGGTGTGGGACTACATTGAAAGATTTTATGCTTTCAGTATTTCTATCGTACTCAGAGAATTAAATAGTCATGCAGATTCATTGGTCGTCTCTGCAACTCTCTTGGTCCCTCACCAAGATTTTAAAAAAGATAGGTACACTATCAAGTTGGTCTTTCAACCAAGTGTGTTTGATAATTCTAACCATTGGCAGGTATTCAATGGTGATAACCAAATCATTGCTTTTTTGGAATAGATTGATAGCTTTGAAAAGCTTCATTTTAAAAGTAGTGAATCTCCACCACAGGAATCAGCTCCAGAGACAAATTCAAAAGCTGATGAAGATTTCTTTCAATCAAAGGGAATAAAATTCCCAAAGGATTAGTTTCTCTTGAGAAACTTTTTGACAAACATGATAGATTTATCAAGGAATAATAAATGGATTCAAAATCCTCCAAGGATTTTGATCAAATAAATTTGAGTACAGAAGATAATCCAAAAATGGTCAACATTGAGAATTGTTGTACCCCTAATGAAAAACTCAAATTTATCACTCTATTTCACCATTACATTGATTTTTTGGCATAATCTTATGATGATCTAAAACCTCTTAGACTTAAAAAAATCTAGTATGAAATTCCTCTCAAAATTGGGTCATTACCTCACAAGCAGAAGCAAAGGCAGTACAACCCCACGATATCAGGCATGATTCTATCTAAGATACAAAAAATGTTGAATGCAAAAATTATTTTCCCAATCCATCATTCCACATGGATTGCAAACATAGTCCCTGTGAGAAAGAAGAATGGATAAATTTGCTTGTGTGTTAATTTTAGAAATCTGAATCAGTCATCTTTAAAGGATAACTATCTCCTACCCATCATAGATCAACTACTACAGACAGTGACTAGCACTAAGATGTTATCAATACTAGATAGTTTTTTGGGATATAATCAAGTGGAGGTTAGTGAAGTAGACCAACATAAAATTGCCTTCACAACACCTTGGGGCACTTTTACATATTGCAAAATACCTTTTGGCTTGATCAATTATGGTGCCACCTTTTAAAGAGTGATGGCTCTTGCTTTTAGAAATGAAATGGGGAAGTTCATTATGGTATACCTTGATGATTTGATAGTATTTTCTAAGCATCATCTTGATCATGTGAATCATCTACAACAAGTGCTATAAAGATGTCGACAAAATGGTATTTCCATTAATCCCAAAAAATCAATTTTTGGGGTCACAGAAGGTAAACTTCTTGCTCACACTGTGACCCGAGAAGGCATAAAAATTGCCCCAAAAAGAGTCAAATCCATCCAAGAGCTTGTTATTCCTACCATTAAGACCATAGTCCACTCTTTCTTTGGAAAGGTGAATTTTCTATGAAGGTTCATTCTTGAATTTGTAGAGAAGACTCGCCACATTGTCAATATGATGAAGGGCAAAGCCACTTTCAGCTAGACTAAAGAAGGCAAATCGGCATTTCAAGACATCAAGGAAGCTATCACCCATGCCCTAATTCTAGTTTGTCATGATTACACCAAAGACTTCATGATGTATAGTTATGCTTCTAAACACACTTTCAACCATTTTGGTTCAGTAGAACAAAGAAGGTGTGGAATCTCCTATATCTTTCATGAGTTTTCCTCTCAAAGCTCATGAGCTAAAGTATTCAAACATATAAAAGTATGCTTATGATGTGCTAAAGGTGGTAAAGCACTTTTTTTTTTACATCCTAAACTCATACATTGTTGCTTTGGTTCCTGATACAATAGTCAAGTCCATTCTAACTCAATAGGAGTTTAGAACTAAAAGGGGTAATTGGATTGCCAAAATCTAGGAGTTTGATCTTGTTATAAAATCTATTAAGCTTGTGTGAGGAAGAGTTCTATACCAATTAATTGCTAATAACATATCAAAAGAAGTAGAGTATGAAGAAACAAAAGTTGAAGACATGCCAATAGTTCTCTTTGTCACCACTACGAATGAGTGGTATTCAAATATTGCTCATTTCCTTACTTATGGTGAGTGTCCTGCTCACCTATTTCATAAAGAAAAGAGGACTATTAAGTTGAAAGCTACCAACTTTGTCTTGTGGGACAATGGTATGTATAAGAGGAACCTTGATGGGGTATTTCTTCACTGTGTGGATAAAGTGTAGCAAAATAAACATTTGGAGTCTTTCCATAATTTGACTTGTAGAGGACTTTTTTTTGCACCTGTGACTGCCCATAAGATTATATGAGATAGGTACTACTAACCTACTCTATTTCAAGATTCATACACTTGGGTGCATAGATGTGAGCTATGTCGATAGTTTGTTGGCAAACCTAAGTTGGTTGTGTTACCTCTCAAGCTTGTGGTGATAGAAGAGCCATTTCAGCAATGGAAAATTGATTTCATTGGCAATGTAAATCTATCTTTGAGTGTTAGACATGATTATGTCCTTACAGCCATAGACTACTTTACCAAGTGGGTGGAAGCCATTATAGTCAAGCATGCTACTTTAGAAGTAGTGTGTAATTTCTTCAAGGAAAACATCATTTCTAGGTTTGGAGTCCTAACCAAGATTGTAATAGACAATGCAGCCTATTTCTCTTCTCACGAAATTACCTAGTTATGATACTATTATGGGATTATCCTCTCCCACTCTTCTAACTATTATTTGCAAGGAAATGGTCAAGTAGAATCAAGCAACAAGAACTTGGTGACCATTATCAGGAAGTTGGTAGATGATAATCAGAGAACCTGGCATAAAGCATTACTTGACACTTTATGGGTAGATAGAGTAATACCCAAGAGGGCAATTGGTATGTCCCCATTCTAACTTTTGTATGGTTTGAATGTAGAGATACCAATCACCCTAAAATTACCAACATTAAAGTTAGCAAAGGCAGTGGAAGATTCAACTTTTGAAAGTTCCATCGACAAGAGGATCATGTGCTTGACTAAACTAAATGAGCAATGAACTATGGTGGTGGATCATATTGCTACACATCAAAGTTAAGTAAAGAGATTCTTTGACTAGAAAGCAAGGATCCATGATTTTTAGATTAGAGATCAAGTCTTGTTGTGGGATAAGAGGAGAGAACTAAAAGGAATGCATGGAAAATTGGATTCCCTGTGGAGAGGCCCATTTGTCATTTATCATATAAAAGGTGAAAATAGTTTCTTACTAAAATATCAAGATGGAACGTCATTTGCTCTACCTCATAATGGGTAGCATCTGAAGTACTTCAATCCTTGAAGTGTCAGATAAGTTCAATTATACATATGTATAGTTTTTGTATAGTCTTATTTTTATTTTGTGTTGTTCATTTATTTTTGGCACCTTTTTTTTTGGGTAGCATGACTCTATAGCCCAATGGCATAGATGTAGGCACTGAGATTTTGGATTCTACTCCCTTTGACTATTTTAAAATTTCAATTGATGGAAGTTCCCCAACTGGAGCCAGCTATTGTTCCCAAAATCTATTAATAGTTTTTATGGACAACATGCTGATCATTTTGGTCCTGTAGGCCAAAATGATCTCTTTCTTTCTTTCAAAATATTCTGAGTAGTTAAGTTTTTCAAATATCTAAGCCTTTCAACTAAAAAATTCATACGTTCAATAGGTGGGATTTCTCAAAGGGAAGTTCAAAACACTTAAGGCATTTTCTTAGTGTTTTGAGGATGGTTCAACGCCCAGGTTCAATCAAAAGACTTAACAGTGGGCTTCAAACAATTGAAAACAACCATTGAACCCTACCTTCACAAAGATTCAAAGGTTTAACAAGTTTAAAGGTTCAACGGCTTCAATGGACTTAAAGAATAAAAGGATTCAAAGAGTTAAGATTGAATCGTTGAACCATTAAACCTTAAACTTTGAAAGGTTCAAAGGTTCAAAGGTTTAATGAGTTCAATGGACTTAGAGAATGAAAGGACCCAGAGAGTTAAAAGCTTCAAAGGATTCAAAGAAATAGATCTAAATCATTGAACCTTGAACTTTGAAAGGTTCAAAGGTTTAAAGGGTTCAAAGAGTTTAAATTTCAAGAAAAAACTTTGAGTGAACGGATGAAGTGGAAGATTCTAGAAAGAGGTTCAACCAAATGGTTCAATCGAAGAAGAAAACTAAGTGAATGTGGCCCTTTAAAAAACATTGAATCACTGAACCATTGAACCTTTGAACCAAAAGAGTTCAAGTTTCAAAGGTTTAAAGTGGTTCAAGCGACCAGTGACATCCTCATGGACATTAAATTTAGGGTGATGAAATAACCATTGATTTTCAAAAGACCTGAGAACAAACTCAGTGACTAGCTAAGAAAAGAATTGAAAAAGCCAACTGAAAGTGAGAGATAGCCCTGAGAGCTTAGATCACTAGGAAGAGACAAAACATGGCAAGGAAGGAGGGAATGATTATAAAAAGTCTAGAAATATCTATAGAAGAGTTATTCTAGTAGGTGGAACAGTCCACCAGGTGGACATCAGAAAGAGCAAACATTCAAAGGTGTGACCTATTTTTCTATATTAAGTAAAGGTGAATAAATAGTTGTGTAAACATCTTAAAGAAGACCAAATAACCCATGCTTAGGAGGAGACATTTGAGATGATTCAAAATGCCAAAGTCAAAGCTGATGACATGTTCTAGCATGGCCCTTTCATAGATATTCAATGCATTCAATTCAGCATGGGTTGTTTTCATGAAAATAAGCACCCAAGTCTTTCTTGTGATGTTATATATTGTAATCTCTCATTTTGTATAAGAGAGATCTCTCTATTATCAGAAGTGAAGCTCTGCCCAAATTGAAAGGCATTCCTGAGACTTTGAGCTCAGACTGTTAATCATATTTTGTTAAGTGAATGAGAAAGCAAGTGACCTTTCAAACTTTGTGTTGAAATAACTTGTGCCATTTATAAAATTGTTCTTATGTCTTTTTCTTAAATATATTCTTTTCCATTTAATCAAACAATTAGAATAAGTGGAAATAAGTTGGAAGATGTCCTAAAGCTGACTATGGGAGACTTCGTGCTACCATAATTGTCTTCAATCTGTGTTTTGTGTAAAGGATACTAGAGAGACTTTGAGCTCTCTTTATCTTTCATAATCCTTTACTCTGTTGTAGTTTTAGGTGGAGACTTTGGGTTGCACTTAATCCTATGGTGTCCTTCATCCTAATCAGTGAAAGAAGCAATGAAAGACTTTGTGCTTTCATGGGTTTCTTGTGGCTATAGTTACTACCTAGGAAGTCTTCCTCTAGTTTTTTAAACATTATTTCTGAAAGAAGAGAAATTATTTCAGCAATTAAGGAATTTTCCTCTATTTTGTGAACATCATCTCTAAAAAAAGAGAGATGGATTGTATGATTTCACCCCTGTGTATATTTTCAACTTTTATATATATATATATTATAGGGAACCTCCCCTTGCTAAGAGGAGAGATTTATCTCATTCTAGCTATGATCACCACACCCATTTTGCCACATAAATCTCTTTATGTTGTGGTTGATGTAACTATTTTGCCATCAATCAATTGGTGACAAATATTCACCCAACAAGATCAACCTATTATTACTTATTATTTCCTTTAGGATGGGGTGGATTATTGTTAGCATTTGGATCAAGGGGAGTGACTACATTATTGTTTGGATGTGTAGAATTCATGATAAGATGTTGGTTCTTATTTCTTATATTATAGTTATTTATTTTGAATTTATAAAAATAATGAATCTCATTTTTTTTTATTCTAGTTCATTCTCATCCTCAATGGGGAATGGGAAGTCATATGTGTCAAACACCATTACATTACTAGAGGTACTAAAGGCACTAGATGTGGATGAATCAGGTTGATTTAGAACAATCTTCTATCTTTCTATGTATTTATGAAATATATCAAAGTCTATATATAATTCGATGTAATCTAATCCATCATGTTGGGAAATACTATAAACTCTACACTAGTTGGGTAGGGCTGCCTCAAAAATGTTCATCTTAGGTAGTTTATTAGGATATGAATCCAGATTATTTTTTGACCTATTGAATGGTCTATTATACCTCTAAAATGTAGAATTATTTTTGGACATTTCATTCCCTAAATGATTTTTCATGCCTAGAAACTCATTGTTAATTTTCTAAACCATGCATTGAATGGCATCTAATTCAACTTGGGTGGAATCAAAAGTTGTTCACTATGTGATAGAAGCATTAATTAAGACTAAAGCTTGGTTATGATTCTAATGATTAGGCACATGTACAATATTGTTCAAAAAACTTAGGTTTTGGTTTGGTGCAATATCAGTTAGAGGAAATTGAGTGAAAACATGGTTTTGATTATTGGCCATGACATTCTAATTAGCGTTTGGAATGGGATTCAAGGCCAAGAAGCTTGTATTGGTGTTAGTTATTTCCAAATCCTCTAATTAAGGATTTAATTGTCTATCAATATTGATGTCTTCAACATAGGAATTTATTAATTTATTGATATTTTGAGCTCTATTTAAGAATACAATAGCCATAGAATCCAAGTCATTTTATACATTTTAAGGGTTATGGAAGCAACAGGTCTATATGTAATATCCACATGGTTGTACATATTTTAAAATATTGCATTAAAATTTATAATTAGTTTATTGGATTCTATTCTCATACTATCAAAATGTTGGTATATAAAATTGGGACTGATAATTTATCCAAAATATGCCATAAATGTTTCATGACATTGGGTCCATGACATAATTGAATTTTTTGGAAGATTATGGAACTAGTCATAGGAAACATATTGAATTGTGAAAGGGAATAGTTTGCATGCAACATTTGCATGAATTACATTCAATAAACCTAGAGAATTTTTGTAAGCCTTCATATGTTCCTATGTAGTTCATCCCCTAGAAGGAGATATTAAAGGAAGGTACTTCTTTGAATTCCTAGGTAATTCAAGGACAACACTAGCTATGATGATGTCAAACCAACTAGCCATGCCATGGTAAAATGTTGACGTTGGTTCCCTTGAGTTGGTGAATTTTCTTGAGTGATATCTCTCCTAAGCATACCTTTATTTGATCTAGGTTTTTTATGAACCTATAAAGGTGATAATAATAGTATACTAGAATTATAATTAGACCTTGTTAACCTTATTGGTGGATTCAGTGTATACAACTTGAGTGAATCTTAATAATTAAAGATTGTGACCCTCTTTATAATACCAAATAAAACCTATTTATGTGGGTTTTATGTCCACTAAGGGTTATTATATAAATGTCCTTAACATTTTAGGATTGGTGAAATATTCACTCCAAGGCATGAGTTACAGGTATCAGTTTTATAAATAACTATTTGGAGGAATAGTAGTGAGCAGAGTGGTTATTAATTGTGGATGGTTTAGACGTGATGTATGTTTGAATTATACTTGAGGTGGATCAATGGATCTAACCTAAGGTGAATATGTCTAAAAAATAGGTTTAAATTAGGGAAGGGTAAGGTAAAAAATAAGGGGGTTTGTGACTCAACTAAGGAGTAAACCCTTCAAGTAAACTCTTTCTATCCTAGGCAAGTCAAATGTCAAGAACTAATATCTGATGCAAATTTTTGTTTTCATAGTAAACATACAAACATAATTAATTATCAAAGGAAATAGTTATAAGATACTCATTGATTACAATCAATGATATGGTTAGAACTAGATTGCATAGCATATCACATGTCTATAACTAGTGATATGTATGATCTATAATTAATGATCATTCAAATTAACAATTCATCCAATTTGAATAATTACAAACAAACATTCACATAGCCTATTCTAGTTTATACTAACTTATTATAAATTCCTCACATGACATAGGAAATTTTGAAGAGACAACACTTTAACACAAATTTTAAAAAATCAAAAAATTTCCTTGCTTGTATTAATTAAAAAAATTCTCCTCAAAAAATAATATAAAAAAGACATATTTATATATCTTTTGGATGGGATCACCTCATCCTCAAAGCTTGTCTAAATTTTCTAAATCTAAAATAATTCTATCTAACCATGTAGAATATGCATGTTTTACAATGTATTATAAATAAAAGTCTCATTTTAGATTTATTCTCATGTACAAATACATAAATAATTTGATCAAAAATAACTCCAGTAATAAGTCATTGAATATGAGTGGCACTGCTAGTTGGAACTATACTGGAACTGGACTAAACTCAAGTTGAAGCTAGTGAACTAGAGACACTAAAAATAAGGGATACCAATGTAGATAATAATTTTATTGTTTTAGTGATTGGATTACATGAATATATAACTATATTTGTGACTAAAGCTGATCTTGGCTTGATCTTGGTTAAGCATGCAAAGGAATGGTAGTAGAAGGTAAGGTCACCATCATTGGTCATGTTGGAGTGTGGATTATTTTATATTTTGGAAATGGATACTTAGTCATCTAAGATTGAGATTGTGAGGATGAAGCTCCCACCTAAGGATTTGACCATCCATGTTACTTTATCTTTTTATATTTGATCATACACATTGTAAGATTCAGTTCAATAGTTTCAAAATTAATGATAGGGAGCTTGAACAAAATTAGAATCATGTCCATTAGCTTCCTATCTAACTTCATTGATATCCTAAAATAAGTACTTAAGTAATCTGATTGTGCCATCGTGTCTTTGGAAAAAACAATAAATTAAATTAATTTATCACTATGCTCTCAACCTCTATTTTGAAACTATTAGTAGCAATCCTGAACAAGTTATCAAAAATAATTTGGTGACTACTTTCACCAGTAACATATATATGCCATTAGTGAACATATCACCAAGAATCTAAACTTTCTTTTTTTGTTGGCTAGTTATTTTCTCAACTAGTTCTTGCATCTACTTATGATATTCCATGAGATGATTTCTCTTCCCTGTCATAAAATTCTGAGCCAAATCAATATCTAGAAGTTGTATCAAATTGAGGTATTGATATTGCTTTTATATTGATAATTTTTCAATGATATGTAATTTTGGATCTAATTTATTTAAAAATTCATAAAATTTATCACATTATTCCATTGCAGTGGTGATTATCCCCTAGACTATTAATTAAAGCATACTATGTCATAGAGGGTTTTAATTGAACTATGCACATTGTCTAATATATCTTTTGGAGGCTTTATTGTTCCATGTGCCTCTAGTTTTTTTAAAAAATTTGGAGACCAAAAAACATATTTTTCATAACCCCCTCATAGTATCTACCATGGAAATAGTGTCTTCTTGAATTTCATCTTCATCCCTAGGTCTGGTTTTCCTCTTTTTTGTCAATGAGAAAGGTTCTTCTTCTCTCACAAACTCTATAGGTTTCCAACCAGTAGTAATAGTACTTTTTCTCACCCTTTTGAGTTTGTTTAATGCTTCATCAAACTCTATATTCAATTTGGGTTCCTCTATGATCACCAAATCTTGCCTACTTGACTATTTTGATTGCATTTTTATATCCATATATGAGTCACTAATAGATCTTTAGGAGAGGTATGATAAGTAGTGGGTAAATTGATCTATGGTGGAGGCATGGGAGTGGATGGATATGGAGGACTCTATGGATGTGGCATGAGAATGAAAAGAGATAGAGGACTGGAATGGGTAGGTGTAAGGAAGGGAAAGGTGGAATGAACAACCTCTCTTTGGAGATATTTGTCTAAGGGGGTGTCTTAGGGACATATTTATTGAGGTCATGATATTATTCAACTAAAAAAATTATGGAGTCTATTGGGAGACCTAGAGTAATGGAAACACCAAATTGGTAATGAGATGAGCTTACAATGGCTATGTGTAAAAAAATATTTGTGACACAAGATCCTTAAAATGTGGACTAGTAATTGTAATGTCTGACTCAGGTGAGGGAAGAGTTGGTTGTGTAATAACAATTTGGGTTAGAATATTAATTAATTTATCAATAAAAGTATGTACAACATATGTAGAATTATTAGAAGTGAAAATTATAGTCAAAGAATCAAAATTTATAGTCCTTTCCATATCAGATGAATCCATACGAGTTGTGGCAGTTGGAAGCACTACTTTAGAGACATGGTAAATAGTGACTTCAGTCAATCCTTAGGCATAATCTACTAAAGTTACCATAGGTGGGACAAATGAAATAGTTGATATACCCATTGTAGTGTTAGTTGTCATAGTTCCTTTCTCTACTTCATCACCTTATCCTGGTTCAATAACTTGAGTCTAGGGATGAATGTAACTTACATTCCTAAAATCACTCTACAAAGACACCTTCTAAAATATGTCTAATGTTACTTCTATCTCTAGGTTTCCAACATGGTTAATATCTAAATCTCCCTCATCTTCTTATTCATCTGAAGACTCGTCTATCTCCTCTTTTTTTCCTAAATGGGGTTTTTATGGAAGGAGGAAGAGATATTATTATATAATTTACCATAAAAGGAGTGGTTGTCACTTGTGATGTAAGAAGAGAAGAGAATTAAATTATTGTTGAAGTATGAAGTGACAATATTATTGTATATAGTGGAGTGAATGCAACTATGAGCCTAGGAGGTTCTTCTATGTCTAGAACTTATTTCTTCATTTCTTATGGCTTTGGGATATTCTAAAGGATTGTTTCCCTTAACTTCTCATTAATTTATTCTTTTGTTTCTTCTTGTGCTTGAGCCTACCTAGCTTGTTCATAATCCATTTATTCTTGATCAATCCTAAATGAAACTTATCTTGATATAGTTGGGTCACATTGGGTCATTTTAGTGATCCTAATAGACATATGAACTCTTCTCATTCTTTTATAAACCTATGAATCATCCTTAGGGTTGAGGAAGATTAGGTGATGTTCACACTCTTGGTGGCCATAATATTTTTTGAATTGCTTAGATGACTTTTATATTTTCTATATTATTACTTTCCTAGGATCCCACCATTTGTGATCAGCCAATCTAAATGTAAATGAGCCCTAGTGTTTTGAAGTCTTATCCAACTACTCCTAGTTTTGGAATTGTTATCTTTCGATGTTGAGGGGTGTCTTGTGATACTTGGATAATCTATACTTCCTCATATTTGTTTCAACATTATTGGATAGATGGTAAGTTATCTCTTGCTCAGCCAATTTGTTTAGAACAAGTCTTGGTATTAATAAAAGAGCTATCAAGGTTATTTCAACTCTAATGATAGTATGATATAGATAGAACCAATAATCTCCCAATTACTTGAGTGACATTTTCATGTGGTTAGACAACCTAAGCATAGGTTGCCTGTTTATAGCTCTATAAACCATTGGGTAAAAAGTGTCTACTATAGTTTGCATATGATCCCTATATTTATGTATGTCAAGATGGTCAAAATCATCACATGTTCTCTTTGTCCCTTTCATGTCCCATGGAAAAATATTGGCTAGAGTGATGGATCCACAAATGGCATATATCAAGTATGAAATCATGTAGAAGTTGGAATCCATTTGGTCACGTATGCATTCTTTTTTGGATTTTATCTTGAAGCTTATGATTTCTCCTAGTGGGGGAACAATCTTGCCTTCTAAAATTATTGAAAATAATAAAACCCATACCTCATATACATGATTTATAGATGAAGTTCCATGTATTATGTTTAATAAGTCCATAGAAATTTTAACACCAGACCTGAATTAAGTAATTGGGACCTTCTTCTTCATGGAAAATATATTAGGGTTTTAGGCCCATTCTAGTAGAGTGCTTTTGATGTTGTTATTTTTAAACTAGTCACTGACTATTGACTAGGTATATGATAAGTTTGGTGGTGGTAATCTATATATTTTCTCAAAATCTAAGTCTGCTACATAAGCTACATGTTGTAGACTATTGTTCTTGTGAAAGATAACCCTTGTACAAGTGCTTATTGTAAACAAATTAAATACTAGGTCAACACAAGGGAATAATTTTGGCTTCATTGATGCCTTGTGGAGTCTAATTGTCTTGAACTCCAATAGGTCATATATATACTCCCTTTGATCCAAGGATAAGTTATATTTATATTTACAAGGTTGGGAAACCTTGACTTCTATATATATTTTCATATAATGCTTGAAGTCTCTAAGTAAATCTTTTCAAATTTGTATCCTTATATTCATGTTTTGTTCTAGAGTAGAACATTTAAGGAGTAGGTTCCTAGTTTTTCACCTCCATTGTTGAACAATTAAAGCTCTCTATCAAAATTTAGAATTTAAGGATTTTGGTTCTCTATGGATCTCTAGATATCGATTCATAGCTATCAGTTGGCAAATGTAATTTGATATGACCTAGGAATGTATCATATAGTTGATTTACTTATCTTTTGAATTCATTTCTTGAATCCGCCATGTGTGAGAATTAGTTTTATAATAATGGTCATTGTCATCCATCCATCAAATTTGAATTTGATTTTATGACATTAGATTTCATTGTTTCACTTGACACATGGAACTTTTTCATTGTCTTTAACATCTTAATCATCTTGTTTTATCTTTAAAATATGCTTTGTCTCTTTTACACTTATTTTTGCATCATTTATTTGTAGCCTTTTACCTTTGTTATTTGTATCCTTGTGAAACACGTAGCATATTCCATTTAATTACTTTGTTTTCTCTTATCACTGAGTCTTTAGGTTTGTCAATGTATGGAGACATGATATGATGACACAGGGCATGATACATAGTAACTGATGTGATATAATATCCATGTGGACCAATTAGATTATGACATGTGGTAGCTGACACTACATAGGGAGACGTGGGATTTTTTCATTTAATGGCTTGATTTTATCAGGTATTTCTTATGTTAACTTCCATGTAGTGAGATGTCAACACATGGTGTGATCTCTCTCAATTGGTTGGTTGAATTTTCTATGGTTTTGTCCCTTTATCTCAAATCATGTGATCAAATGAGATTGTGACATGTAGTATGATCTCACTTAGATAATTCTTGGGTTATGATCTATAATTTTGGTCTGATAGGTGTGATGTAGAGAGATTTCTACATGTGGATTGATCTCACTTAGTCAGTTAGATGCTTGATTTATAATTTATTTTTATAAAAACTCATAATCAAATGAGATTATGATACTTGGCATGATCTCACACATTTAGTTAATCATTGGACTATTGAACTTTGTAATATTGAGCTATTTTTTAGATTTTTTGAGGTCATGACATATGGCAAGACCTCACTCAGTATGAATATCAAAACCTAATAGTTTGAATAGTCATTGATAGTTTGTGAAACTTGGGCAAATAGATGATGAATTTTAATAATAGACTACCCTATAAAGTACAAAACTGACAAACTTGACAAATAATCAATCAGTTAGATAGTCAAATAATTTAGCAATAAAGAACAAAACCAAATTAGGATTTTTATCTCCAGCCAAAAATTTATGAAATAAAAAAGTGAATGAAATCATTTTAGGCATAAGTATGGAAATGTTTTAGGGTGTATTTATGTCTTGATAAGGACCAAAAATAGGATTTTTAGGGTAAATGAGTCCCTATTTGATTATTTGATAATGGGGCATGTTGGTCATAATAGGTACCACATGTAGGTGTATCATAATTTGATAAAAAATCACATGTTTTATTATAACTATCATGCTCATTGCTTGTATAATTTTATGTGTGATGGGTAGCTCTAGAAGGCCTAGGATTTTGTGGGGTTCACTATATAGTATGAGAATATATCACTACTTTTATTTATTATGGAACATGTTGAACTATATGTGGTACTAAGTGCAAGCTATAAGAGATGATGGCCTTTATGAGCCTTGAATAACTCTCTAATGTGATTGGTGGTAAATAGTTGGTTATCTAGTAGATCCAAATAATTTATTCTAAATTGGGTGTATCAATGGATCTTTCATATGTGTAACCACTAGCTCAATATATTGATCTTGTATGGATGTATCAACCAACTACACTGGTGGTTGGGGGCGGCAGGGGGGGTGTGGGGAAGAGGTGGGGGGGAAGATACCACTTGATGTATGGGGTACTCATATTGTACATTTATAATTGTGACTAACTTATTGTAGTGTATGTATTTGAGGCATTGATGTATTGTAGATGTTACTACACTCAACTTTTGCATATAATGGCATATTAATAACATGTCAAAGACTGAATTACTACATAGAAATAAAAATGAAGTAGATAATATATAAAATCCCACCTAAAGACATAACACTATGTGTTGAAATGTATTTTATTTCTCTTCATATAATCCCTTAACTATTTTTTATGTATATATTATATATTATTGTGTGTATCCAAGGGAGTGAATATGTGTCATTGTGCACATGTTATCACTTGACCCATTTTTTATCATGACACTATGTATAGATTACACATTGATATAATCTCATATTAATAGTGTCTTATAATTTTAATCATTATCAAAACTCTCATTATCATTAAATGTGATCATAAGATGTTACGTCAAGGTGTTGATAAGTGTACCAATAATTGTGTTTATTATATGCTCATATGTCATAAATAGAGGATGTATAGTGTAATTATGAATTATTCTTAGTCTTTTCGGTCTCATGTTTGGTGAATATATCACTGAATATTTCAACTTATGGTTTCCCTTATTCTATGGTCCATATTAATTTGTAGGGGTGCTAAACTTGATAGTGTCATCATCAATAAGATCTTGTATCTTATGTCTTATTTTGAAGAGTTTATTCATAGAATGTGCTTAAATTATATAATAGTGTTAATATGCATTTATATCATAGTTATTTTATTTATTCATGTTTGGATTGAAATTTAGTGGAGGAATAATACTGATAAGGTTGCACTCAAGTATATTCTATAAAAATATATGAGATGGTGATGGTAATTTGAAAAACTATCTCTTCAATGGAGATATTAATTATAGTCAATTTATAGGTTGTGATACTACATTAATTTTAATATTTATCTCATTATTATTTTTAGTTGGTTTGACCATATAGCTTCATTTTATCTAAGATTTCATTGTTGAAGTAACTATAGGAGTAGGTGTATACATGAGTTTTTTCAAAGCTCTGAGCTTAACTTCTTTGTGTCTTACTATATGGCATAGCTCATATAAGGATTTAAATCTCTTGAATATATTTGACACATGGAGTGGTGCAAGCTAAATTTGATTGAATATGTCTTGTAACTCATTTTCAGCCATAACATTAGTCATATTAGCGAGCATATTCTTTTACCAATGTACATAATCATTGATTGGCTTGTTGGACACTTGATTGATTTTATAATTTTTAGCATAAGATAACTTCTAATCAATGTTGATAAAAAAAGATACAAAATCATCTTCCAAAGGGTTTAATGATATTATTTATTAGAGGAGAACTTCATAGAACCATCCAAAAGCATATACTTTAATACTTCTCAGGAATAACTTGGTTATTAATTTGACATTGTATGTGTAGTCCAAGCATGTTGCATATAATGATCGAAGGTGTTGATCTGGATGACCTTTACCTTTGTATATTAGAATATTAGGATAAATTAATATTTTAGGTAAAGGATAATATAATATCTCAAGGGATAATGGGTTATGAATAAAGTCATGTGAATCCTTATTATTATTATTATTATTTTTAGATGCACCTTTGTCTAACTACAACACTTTAGCATGTAGTATTGTAACAATCTGCTCAAGGGAGCATGTAATAGGCAAGGTGGATGATACATGTATGGTAATCATTTTAAGTTTGAATGTTAATTTTGTAGTAATATGTATGGAGATATATTATAAGCCATTTCTTGCCCCCACACCTTGGGTGGATGTCATGTCATGCCCATAATTTTGTCCCAAAACCCATGTAATTTTGTTTTATTTACTTGATTCAACAATGTTTAATTATTAACTATAATTGCCTAATATTTTAACTATTTTTATTATTTCAATTTGAAACTAAAGTGTGGTTAACATAATTATTATATGATTTATTAATTTCATTTACTTTCCACCACAAGGCTTCCCTAGGAAGTAGAATACAAAACATATTGGAGTGAGGTTAGGATCCAATGTGGTTTTAAAAATCATTCACTTAATGTCCTCATCAAGGAAGAGGGAAAAGTCACATTAATGTGATGCCATGAATAGATGGTTTAATTTAATTATAATTTCTTGACTTAATATATCTTGAAGACATTCAAACATACATTTTTGAGTCAACACACACAAGGGAAAATAATAGTGTACATGGTAACAATATACTTTATAATGGGGTTATCATCATGAGGCTCACCAAAGGAGAATCCTTACTAAAACACTACACAACCCTACTCCCATAGGTATGAAAAATAAGGGGAGTTAATAATAATAAAATTATCATGAGGAAGCTATCATCTAATTAGATCAAACTTAATACATAGTTATTAACGATAATAAAACATATATTAATCTCATATTATAATATTATGTTACAGAAGGGTTAATTCAAAAATGCAGAAGACTAGATCGAAGGATGGTGATAAGGCACCCATAGCCTAACCTATGTCCTAGACATGATACCCTTACCATAGCTTAAGAAGCCTAGATATCCTCTCCTTGAAATTAGGATCCAATGTATTTTTCCTTGAACTTGAGATGGACTTCTCCATGAGACATCATCACTAAAACATGGTTGACAGTATAAGCCAACAAGGGATAACTAAGCCACTCAAAAGAGATTTCTATAATCTCTAGATGACTACACAATATGAAATGACACACTCAAAGGTCATTTATCATAAAATAATTTAACTTCCAAATGTGTGTGTGATTACACAAATCACTCACACACAATAACATATACAAGATCAAAAGTGATAACAAGAAACCCACATTCCTTTAGTCTAAAGAGATATAAGTCTCAAAAATAGCTGGCTTACACTACTCGAAGAATATTTGTCTCTCGAGGTGTCTAATAATTTCTAAGTCTAGGATGGGAGAAAAGAAGCTTAATTTATAAAAGAATCAAAGAAGGTCATTACCCAGTAATAAATATACATTTGAGCATATGATGCATCTCAAACTAGAAGGGTACACATACATGAGGAAGAATCCTATGTAATTCATGATAACATGAGAATTCTAAGGGTTATTTTTATCATGTGTTTCAAAAACACCAAAAAAAATTTAGTCATAATTCTCACTCTAGGATAGCATCATAAGGATTAATTTGTTATGTTCATGCCCACTCCCCTGAGCTACCCACATATTTGCATTGATCACTTTCAACATAGAGTTAGGGTTGGTTATAGTTTACTTATTCCTAATGAATGTTAAATTATATTTTTTTAAGCTTTCTAACCTTCATCTATTAGGCACATGACTAATCTAACTTAGTTTCCCCTTGTAGGTAACACCACAACCACTAGTTAGCCTAAGTGCAAATAGGCACCACCAAGAGATTTCAAAGAGCATCTAATAAAAGGGAAGCATGTGCATTGATAATTATAAGCTAAATAGTGAAAATAAAGTCTTAATACAAAATTAATTTATAATTTAATTATGAAAGGGACCCCTATTTGACATAACAAGGTGCGAGTAGGGCCTTAGATGTTTAAAAGTATTTCTAGCTCAAAACCTGACTTAAGGTTATAACAATTGTTTTAGGATAAAAATAATACATGATAACATTAATTTATTTATAAATATAAAATACACACTTAACCATAATTTCATGACTAATTATGCCTTAAATAGCTATAGAACACCAACTCCAAGTTGGATAAAGTGGGTATAGAAGTTGCCTAGTTTTAATTTTTAATAAGATAGATAATTTTTTATAAATATTATAACCTATTATCTAAATTAGAATCATCTTGTTTAAAGCATTGGAATATTTTTATTATGAATAAAACTATTTAAAAAAATTAACATTCCAAAATGAATTTATCCATTGAAACTTATCTTACTAAAACTATTAGTGAATAGGTTTCAAAGTGGACTCATTAAAATTAGTTAAACCTATAATAAAATTATTTGATTGGATGGATGGTATATTTTAGATATTAAAATTTAGTTATAACTTTTAGTTTTAAAAAATTTCCATTTCTTGATATTTTATTTTTATTGATTCCAAATCAACTTTGGAAATAAGAAGATAAAGATATTTTGTCCCTATAATTGTCCTCTAGAATTGGTCAAAAAT